>JARQOD010000002.1:320034689-320077919 GCA_033576555.1 Oophaga sylvatica
ATCCACACTGGAGAATATATCACTATGAATTAATATTATAATATAATTATTATAAATAATAAGAGTATCTACATAGTGTCATAGCAACCTTTTAAAAAGGAAGTACAAAGCAACTTAAACTCTTAAGACCACTACAGCTTACAAATGCCCCACAATATTACATTACACAGTACATGCTAGCTATCCCTCTAGTTATTTTAGCTACAAGTATTTTTAGCCTTTTGAATTCTTCTGCCGCTACTCAAACCAGCAATATTTTCTAAGTGTCCTTAGTGACACCTTGAGCGACCACTGAGTCTATCACAGGCCACTTGCATCATCTTATGCAGGATTACCAATATCTTATGCAAAGTTCTTCTATACTGTACATCCATAACCGCCATATCCCTGTTTGCAGCACAGTATCTCTAGCTATTAGACATTTCTATAGGGTTTTCCATAGTTTATATAACATTATTACTACTGTACTTCTCTCCTATTTATGCTTTTTTTGTTTGATTTTTTGAATCTCAGCCATTTGGTGCTATTTTTGTATAGTTATCCTTACCTACATCTTACATCTCTACCTTGTCTGAAGAAGACAAGATAAAGGTGTAACAGAAAGTCAAATATCAGTCGGCCGATGCCCCAATAAACATTAAAATGTCTGCAAAACCCATCAATTTCAGCTGAGTCGACCGACATTAGTCTAATGTGTATGTGGGGTTTTAAGACCCACCAATACTGTCAGGTTTGGCCGACGGTCTAATGTGCTTACGGGCACTGGCCAACTGATGGTCGGGAAAGATGTCAATTGTGCATGTCTGATTTTCAACTGACAATCGCATTTTTCTCCTTGTGATAAACCACCAGCTGATGTGTTAGCATTGGTTCTCTCTTGTAGAACACAGTACCTCTCAGTCATTGGAGCGCTCCTGTATATGGCCATGTCAGCTGTGATGGCTGTCGGCAGAAAGATCAGTTAAAGCTTCATTCAGCCGACAGCCATGTAATGTGTATGGCCAGCCTTACGTTGCATTTACATGTACTGATATCTGGTAAATTTTTGTCAGATTATGTAATCTGATTGAAATCAGTGGCGCACCACTAATAGCGGCAAACCACACAGCTGCTATGGAGCCCAAGAGTTGGCGTGCCCTGATGCCAGCGTCAGGCCATCATCACCCAACTTTCACCTGTATCTGTATCCTGAATGAGCATGGTTGTGTTGAGGCCATAATACTGTGTGGAGGTTTGTATGGGGACCATCATATTGTGTGGAGAGTTGTGTGGGGACCATCATACTGTCTGAAGGGGTATTGGGACCATTATACTATGTGGAGGCTATTATATTTTTTGGAGGGTCATTAGATTGTATGAAGGGCTGGTGGAGGCCATCACATTGTGTAAGGGGTTGTGTTGAGGCCATCATACTACTGTATGTGTGAAGTACAATGCGTGTATCATTCTGTATGGCTGAAGGGTATTGTAAAATCATCATACTGAGCATGTGGAGGCTACTGTGGAGGAATTCAGTGGTGGGATATCATACTGTGTTTGTGGGGCACTTTTGTTGGCATCATACTTTATGGGACAATGAAAGGGGTACCTTAATCCGTGGGAAAATTAAGAGACTTCAATAGGAGCAAAATTACTCTGTAAGGTCTGTAAAGTTGTTACATATGCTGTTCTGTGACCCTGCAAAGATTATTTTAGAGGGGCCAAGGGCTTTCTCTATGGCCCCATGATTTCTATGTACCATAAGCCGCCTGTGATTGAAATCAACGTCATCTGACAGAAAAATGATCTGACAGGCTTAAATATCTGTCTGCCAAAATCAATCACTGTAGCAGACAATTCCATTATAATGAATTGAAAGGTTTTATTTTTTGATGATTACTCAGAGATGATGAAGATGAGACTATCTCTTGGTGTAAATTACTAACTCAGACCAATTGTATAATCCACAAGATTGAATATGATATTTTATTACTGATCATACACTTCAGGATTTACCATTGAAACCTGCGGCATCTGCATGAAGCTTGTATGTTGTCCTATTTTTCATGTTTTTTTCCTTAAATAAGTCTAGTTTCTTTCTTCAGACATACAGGTAGATTAATTGATTTCATGCTACATCCTACAAAGCCGATCTGTTACCGTATTTCACTTTAATAATAAACTGCATACATGTAATTGAATAGATCTCTTATACACGATATGGTGTCTCTACTTTGAAAAACCATATTTGAAAATAAATATTTTATGAATTCAGCTATAAGGTGAAATAGTTTGTGGGTCCAAATGTATTCAGTCTTCCCCCCCATCCAACCTGACTAAGGGTACCGTCACACTCAGTGACGCTACAGCGATCTCGACAACGATACGACCTGGCAGGGATCGTTGCTGCGTCCTATGTGGTCGCTGGTCAGATCTTCCCAACGACGCAGCAACGATCAGTGACCCGTAGCGACCTGTGTAACGATGTGTCGCCTATGTGTCTCCGTTCTGAGTTGCCAACGAGGTTGTTGGTAAGGTGTCAAACACACCGATGCATGCTACCCAGCGGGACCTCAACGATCAAAAAAAGGTCCAGGCCATTCCGACACTACCAGCGAACTCACAGCAGGGGCAAAACTTGTGACTCAGCAGCGCTCTCGCTAGCGATCTCGCTTAGTGTGACGGGGCTTAACAGTTGCAGCTTGTTCTGAGCAGTGGGAGATCTCAGCAATAGCAGGAGGAGGAATAAAGAGGAATTGTCAATTAGTCTTGGTGGGGAAAGATCGAGTTTAAGGTCTGTGCACACTTTGAGTATTTGTACAGTATTTTACCTCAGTATTTGTAGCCAAAACCAGGAGAGGAACAATCAGAGGAAAAGTATAATAGAAACAAGTCACCACTTCTGTAATTATCACCCACTCCTGGTTTTGGCTTACAAATGCTGATGTAAAACACTGACCAAATACTGAACGTGTGAACGTGACCTTAAGCCCCCATCACACTAAGCGAGATCGCTAGCGAGATTGCTGAAGTGTCACCGATTTTGTGACGCAACAGCGACCTAGCCAGCGATCTAGCTATGTGTGACACGCAGCGACGACCGGCCCCCCTGCTGGGTATCGCTGATCGTCGTAGAATGGCCTGGACCATTTTTTCATCTTTGGTCTCCCGCTGGCCAGCGCGCATCGCTGCGTGTGACAGCGGGAGACCAACGATCAGCGAGCTCCCAGCACTGCACAGCAGAAGCTGGGAGCTGGTATCCAGTGTACACATCGGGTAACTAAGCGCCACGATGTTTAGCCTGGATACCAGCGTGCTCGCTGGTCCTGATCGCTGGTGAGTCTGCCCATGTGACAGCTCACCAGCGATCAGCTAACGTTGTCCCAGCGATCCCATCCACGTCGGATCGTTGGTGGGATCGCTGGGACATTGAAGAGTGTGACGGGATCTTAACATTGTAAAAAGGATTATACGACTATTCTAATATGGATGTCAGTTCAACTGCCTAATCCAGTCTATGAGATCTAAGTAATAACTTAAGCAGTTTGCATTGTGAAATCTGATGACTGACCTGCTTTAGCAATGTCAAGTTTTGGGTACAAACTGCTAACCTCATATTAGTTTGCATAACAAATGTCATATTGTACAAAACAAAGGTGGCACAACATATAGCAGACAATATACATTACCTTTTGCAGAGAAAAATTAATATTACGGAGCACTTGGGAACCCGCTGATTCAAGGGATGTTTGTTTTTCATCAGAATTATGGAAAACCGAATTGAGTTGCTCCTCTCCTAAATGTGATGAAGTTATCTGGATAAGTTGTCTTTTAGCTGCTTCCTCTTCTGTAGTATGGTTTTTCTCATCCTGACACTTCACCGGTGCCCCTGACTCCCATGTAAAATAAGCACCTCGAAATTCAACAACGGAACATGGGTTTATTTTCTCATTATTCTTAGTATCAATTTCTTCCATCAAGAACAATCTCTGTTTTTTAAAATATATTACATTTTGAAAATATTGTAAAATAAAGCATAGTTAGCAGAGCATCTTTTGTATGTTCATTGTACATGTATAGAGTCTGATTGCATCCTAGTAACACAACACGTCAAATATGGGATATAAAGCATAATTTCTCTACGTCAAAAAGTTCTGTTAATGGAGTGGAGAGCATTTACAGAGCATACTAGAAGAAAAACTGAAAGATGGCAAGCATTTAATCACCTATACAGAACATTGATTTTTCATCCAATACAATAATCACTACATCATAAAATCAGTAGATTCAGAGCAAAATTTGTATCTTCTCTGCACTTTCTGTGCGTGAAGTGTGCGACTTGTTTACTTACCATTTATTTGACACGTAGACCTGTCAAGTGATTAGTGCTGCGTAAACCAAAGACAGCATGAATCACGGACAAGAGACCCTGTGACTTATACTGTATATCCATGTTTTACTCTGAAATGCTGTAGTGTTTCTGAGAATATATGGTTTAAGTAGGAGTTGGGAATGGGGAGACCAGTCATAGGGGAAGGGTCCCTTCCAGCTTCTCCCTGCCCAAATCTGCTTCTTTGCACATTGTCCCGTCAATCAAGTTGAGCCAAACACCAAGAAGCTGGAAAGGACTCTGCTCCTGTTGTCCCCATTCCCAAATCCTGTCTCCTGTGGCTCTTAAAGGGTATCTGTCAGGTGATGCTACCCAAAGCAAAGACAGCATGAATCAAGGACAAGCTCCTTTTTTTATATATATTAGTGTTTTCTCTGAGACACTGCAGTGCTTCAGTGTAAGGTTAGGGTCACACGAGCGTATAAAAAATTGATCCCATTCTCATCCAGAAAAGTGGGACATTTTTTCTCACTTGTCATCCATGTGATGTCTTTTTCCTGTCCGCATTTAATCCATTTTTTTACTTAGCAGCTATTAAGCTTTTACAGGGCCATTTATAGTTTCCCATCTTACAGAATTGCAATGTATTGTCTCTGTAAAAATCGGAAGCCATAATGATAATTCATATGGCATCCAATTTTTTTCCCGCACTGTACCGATTTTGGAGTCAAATTGCTGCAAAGTTTTCCTCATGCTGAATACAGCCGAGAAAAAAAAACAACAAATATGCACTGCCTCATTGAATTTCATTGGTCCGAGTGCAATCTCTTTTTTTATTGGATTACACATGTCTGATGTATGCGCTCGTGTGAGTGAGCCCTAGGACAGATATCTGCAATGAAGGATTTTTATTCTTCTTTAATGTAATAGTTTTGAAGTTATTTTAAAATGGGATAATAATGAGAAGCCATTATAGGGCAACAGTTGATTAACTAGAGATATAGTATCTAGAGACGAGCGAACGTTCTCAGATAAGGTATTAACCGATCATGTGTAAGGGGGTGCCACACCTCTACCCCATTAAAGTAGAGTAAAATGTTTTATTGTTAATGTACATATATTTAGATATATCCATTCCCCTTTAAGAAGATTATTGTCCTTCTGCGTTGTACATACGTGTATCGGATTCTCTCATGTGCATGTGTGCATAGTTATGTATATATTTTATATATTGTCTGTGATGATATAGAGTATACACTTATCTGAGTAATGTTCGTTATAGGGAAGCATAGTCTTAATTTTTAGCCACTAGATGGGGACACGTTAGTTAGACTGAGACAGCACTGTAAATAGTTAAACATAGGAGGGGCAGAACGTGGATAAGTGTAGGAGTTTTCCTGGTTGTGGGTTAGTTAGGGCCTAGTGCCCGTGTGTGGCGGTCAGCTCCATAACGTTCAAGCAAGCAAGCAGCCATTCAGAGTCCGGATAGACAGAGGTGCAGCAGAGGCAGCAGTGCTACCACAGTGGGGAACAGAAGCTTAAAAAGAGGTCCTAGTTCAGTACAGGGATGCAGGTTGCTCATCATGTGGCAGGTCATCGCATGGGCTGATGCCCTCAGAACCAGGGCGAAACGGCTGAGGGAATCCCCAAGCGCAGTGGGTCTGGACAGTGAGGACTCTGAGAAACCGTGCAGCACGGTCCATCCCCGTAATGTACTGAAGGACATAGAGAGGAGTGCAGGAGAAGTGAATAATGTGAACTGTGTGGTACCATATGCTGATGATGTTACTGACAAGGATGTGCTGCGACAAAGAAAGAGTAAAGTTCACTGTTTGAGGTTTTCAAAGGGCTCTGTCTCTTTATGCGCCACAACGCAAGCAGTGGAGCCTCAGCAAGCCTGATGGGACCCTGATGGTGCAGAGGGTGTTACAGAAAGTATGCTGCAGAAGGGACAGTATTTTCCTGTGATTGGGAGCCAGGGCACGCCTAAGCCACTTGTTACAGCCACAACTACGGCCCTGGCTCTGCCTCTCACACATGATCGTGTGCTAACCGAGTGTCTTCAACGTGCTCGAATAATATGTTCGATTCACCGCGACTGCAAGTCTCACGGCTGTTCGACAGCCGCAACACATGCAGGGATTGCCTGTTTAATTGGCATATTATTCGAGCTTGCCAAAGTCACTCTGTTACCACCTGACCATGCTTAGATAACACCTTATCCGAGCACGTTCGCTCATCACTAATAGTATCCATTCAGATTGTGTTCAGTTTGCACTTGATTTATTTGTTTTTATCTAGATCTTCCACCATTAATTACATTATAGCACATTTTACTGTAATATCGAATGAAAACGATACATTAGGAATCACCAGGAACTGTCACAATGTAATAACAAAGGAATAAAGCACATCATCCAACCTGAAATCTAGAGATGGACACTGAAGCTTCTGAGGCGGCTCTTACAGCTAGCACTATCATCTTAATAGACCAAGTCATTGAATTGAACACAGTGACAACAGTAAAAGCCTGCAATAAACATATAAAACAAAGGAAAGGAGGAAATATATTATGAGAGCATGAGCAGTGCTTCATGCATTTAACTGTTAGCAGTAATTCCAATAAAATGTTACTGAAAAATCACAAATCACACATCGGACCTTTATTGGATCCAACAAATAATGGTTGGACAATCTGTCATATTATATTTTAAAACAATGATACTGGGTAATTGTAATACATACCCAGAATACAGGCAATCTGTCATTAGATTTATGCTGCCCCAACTATGAGCAGCATGAATCAGAGCCTGTACTACGGAGTTTCTGAGAAAACGTACCGTATTTTTCGGACCATAAGATGCACTTTTTTCCCCAAAAATTTTGGGGCAAAATGGGGGTGCATCTTATGGTCGCAACATACTTACAAATCCAGTGGCGGCGGTCCCGTGGTGGCGGTCCCGATGCAGCCTCCCTCTGCTCTGCGGTGCGGTGGTGCTCGGGCTCTGTAGTGTGGCGACAGTGGGACAAGATCTCGCAGCCGAGATCTGAATCTGAGCATGCGCCGCCTCCAGCGGCCATTTTTCCGGAGGCCCCTGCCGGCCATCTTTCAGGAGGCCACCGCGTCGCAGCAGAGGAGCTGCGGTGGCTTTCCGGCTATGACGAAATGCCGGCGGAGCCCCCCATGCAGCACAGAGCCCCGCTGCCGCCACACTACAGAGCCCGGGCACCACCGCACCGCAGAGCAGAGGGAGGCTGCATCGGGACAGCTGCCACGGGACCGCCGCCACACTACAGAGCCCGGACACCACCGCACCACAGAGCAGAGGGAGGCTGCATCGGGACCGCCGCCACTGGATTAGTAAGTATAATGTGACCCCACAGAGCACAGCCACCCCACAGTGCACAGCCACCCCACAGAGCACCCCTGCAACACAGAGCACCACCACCGCACCAGCCTGGACCACCGAACGACCCCTGTGACCACTCCTCTACCTGTGCTGATCCCTTCGCTGGTAAGCTGAATTCGGACTGTAAGACGGACCCCCATTTGACACATTATTTTTTTTCCCTATTTTCCTTCTGAAAATTTGGGGTGCGTCTTATGGTCCGGTGCGTCTTATAGTCCGAAAAATACGGTAGTTAGAAACGCCAGCGGGAGATTATAGAGATCTGTCTAGCTCGATTATGTCCTTGGAAGGGGTTAAACTATGTTTTCTCTGAAATGCTACAGAGTGGTTAGGGCAGCACAAGTCAGTTTCCCTTTAAGGAGTGCCTTGATCGGACATATTGCATCAGACCCTAACCTGTAAGACATGTTAGGTTTGTACAGTCATGGCCAAAAGTTTTGAGAATGACACAAATATTATATTTTCACATGATCTGCTGCCCTCTGGTTTTTATGTGTGTTTGACAGATGTTTTTATCACAGACAGAAATATAATAATTGCAAACATATGAGTAACAAAAGCTTATATTGACAGTTAGAATGAGTTAATGCAGCAAGTCAATATTTGCAGTGTAGACCCTTCTTCTTCAGGACCTCTGCAATTCTCCCTGGCATGCTCTCAATCAACTTCTGGACCAAATCCTGACTGATAGCAGTCCATTCTTGCACAATCAATGCTTTCATTTGGTCAGAATTTTTAGGTTTTTGTTTGTCCACCCATCTCTTGATGATTGACCACAAGTTCTCAATGGGATTAAGGTCTGGGGAGTTTCCAGACCATGGACCCAAAATCTCTATGTTTTGTTCCCTGAGCCATTTAGTTATCACCTTTGCTTTATGGCAAGGTGCTCCATCATGCTGGAAAAGGCATTGTTGATCGCCAAACTGCTCTTGGAGGGTTGGGAGAAGTTGCTCTTGGTGGACATTCTGGTACCATTCTTTATTCATGGCTGTGTTTTTAGGCAAGACTGTGAGAGAGCCGATTCCCTTGGCTGAGAAGCAACCCCACACATGAATGGTTTCAGGATGCTTAACAGTTGGCATGAGACAAGACTGGTGGTAGCGCTCACCTTGTCTTCTCCGAATGAGGCGTTTTCCTGATGTCCCAAACAATCGAAAAGGGGATTCATCAGAGAAAATAACTTTACCCCAGTCCTCAGCAGTCCACTGCCTGTACCTTTTGCAGAATATCAGTCTGTCCATGATGTTTTTTCTGGAGAGAAGTGGCTTCTTTGCTGCCCTCCTTGAGACCAGGCCTTGCTCCAAGAGTCTCCGCCTCACAGTGCGTGCAGATGCACTCACACCTGCCTGCTGCCATTCCTGAGCAAGCTCTGCACTGCTGGTAGCCCGATCCCGCAGTTGAAACACTTTTAAGAGACGGTCCTGGCGCTTGCTGGTCTTTCTTGGGCGCCCTGGAGCCTTTTGGGCAACAATGGAACCTCTCTCCTTGAAGTTCTTGATGATGCGATAGATTGTTGACTGAGGTGCAATCTTTCTAGCTGCGATACTCTTCCGTGCTAGGCCATTTTTGTGCATTGCAATGATGACTGCACGTGTTTCTTTAGAGATAACCATGGTTAACAGAAGAGAAACAATGATGCCAAGCACCAGCCTCCTTTTAAAGTGGTGTCATTCTTACTTAATCATGACTGATTGATCTCCAGCCATGTCCTCATCAACACCCACACCTGTGTTAATGGAGCAATCACTGAAAAGAGGTTAGCTGGTCCTTTTAAGGCAGGGCTGCAATGATGTTGAAATGTGTTTTGGGGGATAAAGTTCATTTTCTAGCCAAATATTGACTTTGCAAGAAATTGCTGTTAAGATGATCACTCTTTATAACATTCTGGAGTATATGCAAATTGCCATTAGAAAAAGTGAAGCAGTAGACTTTGTAAAAATTTATATTTGTGTCATTCTCAAAACTTTTGTCCATGATTGTAGGGTTTCTTAGCTTGCGTATATTATGTGACCACATGGATTATCGCTAATGAGGTTTAGTACTTTAATGAGTATTGTGCATTTACACTGCACAATTATTGGGAAACAATAAATCTCATGAACACACATTTTCCAAAAATCATACATTGTAATCAGGCTGCCAATCACCAGTGAATACGCAAAATACGCAAAATGCTCAGTCGTCAATGCTCAAAAAATTATTTTTCTTGGCAGCATAGTAGCACAGAAAGATCTATCACATGAGAGATGCGGTTTACCTGCTTAACCGTGCTATTAAATGACCACTCATCAGCAAATATGTAGCCAATTGGCAGTCGTTTAATTCCACAGATCTTTCAGTGTACACCCACCTTAACACGGCACTATTAGCAGGAAAGAATGTTCCAAGGAGTGCTAATTTCCCAATGATTGTCCAGTGTAAACAGGCTGACGATTATTTGATGAATGAGCAATCGTTTGTTCATTGGGTGAAATTACTGATCGTTCCGTGTGCATGGGTGATGCAATCTGCCTGTCTAATAAGGCTATTAAATAACCACCAATAAGCAAATATGAAGCAGATTGGTGGCCATTTGATGCCACTGATTGTTGAATGTTAACCCACATTGACAGTTTTAGCTCAGGGATCTGATTTCTGAGCCTACAAGACTATAGGGAGGACATTAATCAGTAAATGTGTATGCTAGAGAGTAACTGTATATGATCACAGCACTTTTTGGGATATTCTTCTATAGTATTGTGATCCAATAATACTTTTATTTCCAGTACTGCTGTAATGCGCATCGTTATCCCACTACTTAGCTTTAAGCCCTCGATACACTAAGCGAGATCGCTAGCGATATTGCTGAAACGTCACCGATTTTGTGACGCAACAGCGACCTAGCCAGCGATATCGCTTAGTGTGACACTCAGCGACGATCAGCCCCCCTGCTGGGTATCGCTGGTCGTCGTTGAATGTCCTGGACCATTTTTTGATCGTTGGTCTCCCGCTGGCCAGCGCGCATCGCTGCGTGTGACAGGCGGGAGACCAGCGATCATCGAGCTGGAGCTGGTAACCAAGGTAAACATCGAGTTTATAGGTGCCGCGTGGTGCTTAGAAACCCGATGTGTACGTTAGATACCAGCGCGCTGGTGCATGGAGCTGGTAACCAAGGTAAACAGCGGGTTTCTAAGCGCCGCGCGGTGCTTAGAAACCCGCTGTTTACCTTGGTTACCAGCTCCCTGCACCAGCGCGCTGGTATCTAACGTACACTGCGGGTAACTAAGCGACGTGCATCACTTGTTACCCGCGTAGTCGCTCTCCTGATTGCTGCTGAGATCTGCCTGTTTGGCAGCTCACCAGCGATCATGTAGCGACACACCAGCGATCCTGACAAGTTCATATCGTTGTCGGGATCGCTGGTGAGTCGCTATGTGTTACGGGACCCTTAGGCCGTGGTCAGACGATCATATGTTTTCTCATGAATCTATTATGTTAATAGAGCAGAGTTTCTTCATTTTCTACATTATCTGAGTCCACAAATGTTGGACTGCACTCGGATGTCATCTGAGGGAGTCCGATGTTTCACATGCACAATTAGACTTTTTTTTTCTAAAATCGCAGATCTGCACTGCCCCATAGTATAGCATTGGTCCCTGTATTATCAGATACAATATCGGATAGAACTCGGTGGTGTTATACGCTCATGTGAGCGAGCCCTAATATTAAATATAGCTCAGAGATCCTAATGTCGCCAAGATAAAACTAGAAGAGGTTGTGGGAACGTACTGCTATATTAATCTAGTACCTACCTGTGGAGCTGTTAGATCATATCCAAGAGCCATATGCAATGTAAACGTGCATACACTAGCAACCACCACCAATATAGGAGCTATCCCTGATGAGACACTCTGTATATATCCAGCTTTTTCCAAGAAAGCCCTCTCAGCTCTTCTGATGGCTGCAAAATAATAATTTATTATCATGAAATATTACCCTATAGTAACCAATCTGCAGAATTTTCACTTAAAAGGGTTTTCCGCTACTATGATATTGATTGATTATCAATATCAGATCAGTGGGCTTCTGACACCTGGCACCCCCACCACTGATCAAGTTATTACCTCCAGTGGTGGCCAGAGCGACACACCACCAGTCTGTCACACTGTATAGTGGCCGCTGCCTGATACTGCAGGTCAGTTTCCATTTATTTCAATGGAGGCTAAACTGTAGCACCCGGAGCAGACACTAAACAGCGTGAAGGAGCTGAAGTTGTAGCTGCTAACAGCTAGTGACTATTATGATGGAAAACACCTTTAATTTTTTCAACATTTTCGTAAATATATTGTGTCCCATTTCAATAGCTATGAACAAATTGTAGTACATGATATCTGTTTTAAACTGTGACAAGCAATATATGCTATATATTATTTTTGCCTTTTAGCATTCTGTGCAAGCCGGAGTGTGGCCTCCATCTCCTGAGCTGGAAATAACATTTAGGCCGGCGTCACACTCAGCATAGAAAAAAACGGACCGTATTGTACTGCCGTATTACGCAGAAATGTTGCCGGCACATTTATCCATATTTCATCCGTTGTCAAGGTGTGGCTGCGTATTTTGCACATGTAAGCATCCGTATGTCATCCGTATTGCATCCGTACAATGAGATTTTCTCGCCAGCTTGCAAAACTGACATATAATGCATCCCAATTACAGTTTTTAAATCACAAAAGAAAGAATAGATATATACACATAGAATACACACACACATATATATATATATATATATATATATATATATACACACATGTAATTGAGACATATATATATATATACAGGTCCTTCTCAAAAAATTAGCATATAGTGCTACATTTCATTATTTTCCATAATGTAATGATTACAATTAAACTTTCATATATTTTAGATTCATTACACACCAACTGAAATTTGTCAGGTCTTTTATTGTTTTAATACTGATGATTTTGGCATACAACTCCTGATAACCCAAAAAACCTGTCTCAAAAAATTAGCATATCAAGAAAAGGTTCTCTAAACGACCTATTACCCTAATCTTCTGAATCAACTAATTAACTCTAAACACATGCAAAAGATTCCTGAGGCTTTTAAAAACTCCCTGCCTGGTTCATTACTCAAAACCCCCATCATGGGTAAGACTAGCGACCTGACTGATGTCAAGAAGGCCATCATTGACACCCTCAAGCAAGAGGGTAAGACCCAGAAAGAAATTTCTCAACAAATAGGCTGTTCCCAGAGTGCTGTATCAAGGCACCTCAATGGGAAGTCTGTTGGAAGGAAACAATGTGGCAGAAAACGCTGTACAATGAGAAGAGGTGACCGGACCCTGAGGAAGATTGTGGAGAAGGACCGATTCCAGACCTTGGGGGACCTGAGGAAGCAGTGGACTGAGTCTGGTGTATAAACATCCAGAGCCACCGTGCACAGGCGTGTGCAGGAAATGGGCTACAGGTGCCGCATTCCCCAGGTAAAGCCACTTTTGAACCATAAACAGCGGCAGAAGCGCCTGACCTGGGCTACAGAGAAGCAGCACTGGACTGTTGCTAAGTGGTCCCAAGTACTTTTTTCTGATGAAAGCAAATTTTGCATGTCATTCGGAAATCAAGGTGCCAGAGTCTGGAGGAAGACTGGGAGAAGGAAATGCCAAAATGCCTGAAGTCCAGTGTCAAGTACCCACAGTCAGTGATGGTGTGGGGTGCCATGTCAGCTGCTGGTGTTGGTCCACTGTGTTTCATCAAGGGCAGGGTCAATGCAGCTAGCTATCAGGAGATTTTGGAGCACTTCATGCTTCCATCGGCTGAAATGCTTTATGGAGATGAAGATTTCATTTTTCAGCACGACCTGGCACCTGCTCACAGTGCCAAAACCACTGGTAAATGGTTTACTGACCATGGTATTACTGTGCTCAATTGGCCTGCCAACTCTCCTGACCTGAACCCCATAGAGAATCTGTGGGATATTGTGAAGAGAAAGTAGAGAGACGCAAGACCCGACACTCTGGATGAGCTTAAGGCCGCTATCGAAGCATCCTGGCCTCCATAACACCTCAGCAGTGTCACAGGCTGATTGCCTCCATGCCACGCCGCATTGAAGCAGTCATTTCTGCAAAAGGATTCCCGACCAAGTATTGAGTGCATAACTCAACTTTATTATTTGATGGTTTTTTTGTTTCTTTTTAAAAAACACTTTTATTTTATTGGACGGTTGAAATATGCTAATTTTTTGAGACAGGTTTTTTGGGTTATCAGGAGTTGTATGCCAAAATCATCAGTATTAAAACAATAAAAGACCTGACAAATTTCAGTTGGTGTGTAATGAATCTAAAATATATGAAAGTTTAATTATAATCATTACATTATGAAAAATAATGAAATTTAGCACTATATGCTAATTTTTTGAGAAGGACCTGTATTTATAGTTCATGCACTTCTACATAGTATAATAGCTGCTAATTCAATTGCCGGCTTTTGTGAAATGACAGAACCCGACATGAAATGACACATGGTTTACATACAGTTAACCATGTCTTTTCATGTAGTTTGATATATGGTTTTCACTAACAATTACATGAGTGTATGTGTGCAAAATTTCATACATGTAGGGGATAATTAAATGTATAAATTCGTTGAAAAAAATTGCGTGGGCTCCCGCTGTGTTTTCTCCACCAGACAGGCAAAGCCAGCGAGGGGGTAGATAATAATAGCCTAGGGAGGGTGCATTTATTTTGTGCCCCTCCCGGCTACTAAGATCTGCCCCAGCCACCCCAGAAAAGGCACATCTATGAGTAGATGCGCCCTTCTGGCACTTAGCCCGTCTATTCCCATTGCCCTGTAGCGGTGGCTAATGGGTTAATAATGGGTTAAAGCCACCTTGCTATTGGAAGGTGACTTTAAGCCAGGTTAATAATTGAAAGTTGTCAATTAGACAACTCTCAATTATTAATCCTATTGTATTAAATGTTTACAAAAACACAGACACATTAATTAAAAATTATTTTAATGAAATAGAGACAGTTTTTGACCATATTTTATTTGACTGGTACTCCATCCGATTCCCTTGCTCTCCTGTAATTAAAATAACATAATAAAGCAACACTATTCTTACCTCTCCGGCTGTTATGAATGTGCTAGAGATGGTTTCTGAGCAGAGGCTCCCTCTGGTGGTTACAGACAGTACTGAACCTTTCAGCGAGGAGTGGCAATCAGGGATCATGGACTGATCTGATATAAGGGAGGTTCCCTCCCATGATGGTTGCCGGTGATCAATTGTTCTTGTCTCAATTGTGGTTCCTGGTTCATTTGGAAGTTTGCTAGAGTCTTGCCTGCATCTCCTGCTTTCAGATAAGATTTTTTTTTTTTTTTTTTGGCTTGCTATTTGCATTGTTTTCTGCACTTTTGTGGAGGTCAGCCAGGTCTCCTCCTGGGGCCTGAGCTCCTCACAGTTTATCTGCAGCCACTGTTATTTGCTCATTTGCTTTTTCCTGTTTTTTCAGGGGCTGCAGCTTGGTTTTGTTCACACTGAGATCTGATTTAGCGGGTGGCGAGATCGTGTGATCTCAGTATTTTTGTAATCAGAATTGTTGGATTTTTGTAGGGTTTTCTGGGTTGCAGAAAGTAATCTCTCCTTTCCTATCCTATTTAGTCAGCTTGTGGCCCCAGCGTTTGCTCAATCTATTTTCTGCCTATGTTTGTGTTTTCATCTTGTCTAACCGCCATTATATGTTTGGGGGCTTCCTATTTTCTTTGGGGATCTGCTCCGGGGCAGATAGCTTTCATCTTTCTGCCTTTAGGTGTAGTTATCTCTCAGGCTGTGACGAGGAGTCTAGAATCAACGTAGGAACGCTCCACAGCTACCTCTAGTTGTGTCGTTAGTTTAGGAATCTGCAACCCATCAGTTACCAACATCTCAAGTGTTCTGCTGCCCTGCTGTTGTTCTTGTCCTCCTCAGCTACCGAAACACAACATCGGCGCTCTGTCAGGTCCCCCGATGTAATCCTTCTGAAAGGGTTAACATGTTTACAGCGAAGACCGGAGCTAATGCTCCAGCGTCGCTGTAAACCCCTGAATGAATGAGTTCCTCTCCCGGCTGACAGGAGAGGAAGTGATTAACTGGGAAGCTTAATTGATTGCTTCCCACGCTAATTAGTTCACTTCAGTGTTATGTTTTGGTAGCTGAGGAGAGCAGGCAAAAACGGCAATACAACAGAGAGGTTGGAATCTACTGGATTGCAGTACCCTGACTAACCACCACAACTAAAGGCAGCCGTGGAGCGTTCCTACATTGGTCCTAGATGCCTCGTCACAGCCTGAGAGGTTAACTACACCTAAAGATAGAAAGAGGAAAGCTATCTGCCCCGGAGCAGATCCCCAAAGAACATAGGAAGCCCCCAAACATGTAATGGCGGTTAGACAAGAGGAAATACAGACACAGACAGAAAATAGTATGAGCAAACGCTGGGGCCCAATCTGCCTAGACACAAAAGGATAGGAAGGATACTTACTGCAATCCAATAAAACCCTAAAAAAGCCAACTCTACTAATTGCAAAAACACCTGAGATCACACGACCTCTACCACCTAAATTAGTTCTCTGGTGTAACAAAACTAAGCCGCAGCCACTGAAAAAACTGGAAAAGGCAAATGAACAAACAACAGTGGCTCCAGAAGAACCGAGAAGAGCCCAAGCCCCCCGGGGAGGGGAACCTGGCCAACCTCACAGAAATGCAGAGAAAAATGCAAATGGCAAGCACAAAAACAAAAAACAGAAAATATCTTATCTGAGAGCAGGAGAAGAGGCAAGACTCAGCAAGCTTCCAAGTGAACCAGGAAACAACGTTGAGACAAGAACAATTGATCACCGGCAACCATGATGGGGGAAACCTCCCTTATATCCAGCCAGTCTGTGATTCCTGATTGCCAATCCTCATTGAATGGTTCAGTACTGTTTGTAACCAACAGAGGGAGCTTCTGCTCAGAATTAATTTCTAAAACATTCACAACAGTACCCCCCCCTTGAGGAGGGGTCACCGAACCCTCATTTGTGCAACCAGGTCGGTCAGGATGAGCTCTGTGATACGCACGGATCAGTCTCCTAGCATGGATGTCCGAAGCAAACACCCAAGAATTGTCCTCCTGACCATAAACTCTCCACTTAACCAAATACTGGAGTTTCCGTCTAGAAAAGCGAGAATCCAATATTTTCTCAACCACATACTCCAGATTGCCCTCAACCAAAACAGGGTCAGGAGGCGCAGCCATAGGAACCACTGGCTCGACAAACCTCTTCAATAAGGACTTGTGGAACACGTTATGGATCTTAAATGTCCCTGGAAGAAGTAAACGAAAGGAAACAGGATTAAGAATCTCCATGATCTTATAAGGTCCAATGAACCTAGGCTTAAACTTAGGAGATGCAACTCTCATAGGGATATTTCTTGAGGACAACCAGACCAAGTCCCCCACTTTAAACCGAGGACCATCAGTCCTATGCCGGTTGGCAAACCGCTGGGCCTTCTCCTGAGAGAGGGACAACCTCTCCACCACCTGGTCCCAAATCTGCTGCATACGCTCCACAACAGAGTCAACACCCGGACAGACAGAAGCCTCCGTCTGTCCCGAAGAAAATCGAGGGTGAAACCCAAAATTGCAGAAAAATGGAGACATCAAAGTGGCAGAGCTTGCCCTATTATTAAGAGCAAACTCAGCCAAAGGCAAAAAAGAGACCCAGTCATCTTGATCAGCAGACACAAAGCATCTCAGATAAGTCTCCAATGTCTGGTTTGTTCTCTGTTTGTCCATTGGTCTGAGGATGAAAAGCAGAGGAGAAAGACAATTGAACACCAAGTTTAGAACAAAAAGTCCTCCAAAATCTGGAAACAAACTGGACTCCTCTGTCAGACACAATGTTCTCAGGAATGCCGTGTAACCGAACCACGTGCTGAAGGAACAAAGGCACCAATTCGGAGGAGGAAGGCAACTTAGGTAATGGCACAAGATGTATCATCTTGGAAAACCTATCACAAATCACCCAGATAACGTCATTCTCTGATAAACAGGGAGGTCGGAAATAAAATCCATAGAGATATGGGTCCATGGTCTGTTGGGCACAGGCAATGGCATCAACAAACCACTAGAGCGAGAGCAAGGCTTGGAGCGAGAGCAAGTCCCACAGGACTGCACAAACTCCCTGACGTCACGAGACAAAGTAGGCCACCAAAAGGACTGACTCACCAAGTCTCTGATACCAAAAATTCCAGGATGCCCGGCCAACGCGGAACAATGAATCTCAGACATCACACTCTTCTTCCACTGGTCTGGGACAAACAATTTCCCAACAGGGCAGCGCTCGGGTTTATCCTCCTGACACCCCTCCAGAGCCAGTCTCAAACTGGGCGAGATGGCGGAAAGAACTACACCCTCTTTCAAAATAACAGCAGGATCAGATAACTCAGGAGAGTCCGCAAGGAAACTCCTCGAGAGGGCATCAGCCTTAACATTCTTAGTGCCAGGAAGAAAGGAAACCACAAAATTAAAACGTGTGAAAAACAAGGCCCACCTGGCCTGTCTAGGATTAAGTCGCTTGGCTGATTCCAGATAAACCAGATTCTTATGGTCCGTGAGGACCACCACCTGATGATTGGCTCCCTCCAGTCAATGTCTCCACTCTTCAAAAGCCCACTTCATGGCCAATAACTCCCGATTACCCACGTCATAATTACGTTCAGTTGGAGAAAATTTTCGAGAGAAAAAAGCACAAGGGTTACTTTTAGAGGTCTCAGGATCTCTTTGGGACAAAACGGCACCTGCCCCAATTTCAGAGGCATCAACCTCCACCTGAAATGGCAGAGAAACATCAGGCTGGCGTAGAACAGGAGCAGACGTGAATCTCCGTTTAAGTTCCTGAAACGCAGAGACTGCCCCAGGAGGCCAATTCACCACATCAGAACCCTTTTTGGTCAAATCAGTCAATGGTTTAACAATAACAGAGAAATTACCAATAAATTTACGATAAAAATTGGCAAAACCCAAGTATCTCTGAAGAGCCTTTAATGAAGTAGGTTGGACCCAATCACAGATGGCCTGAACCTTGACCGGGTCCATTTCAATAACAGATGGAGACAAAATGAATCCCAGAAATGAGATCCTCTGTACGCCAAAAAGACACTTTGATCCCTTCACATACAGAGCATTCTCTCTCAAAATCTGGAATACAGTCCGAACATGTTTCACATGAGAGTCCCAGTCATTGGAAAAAATCAAGATATCATCCAAATAAACAATCAGAAATTTATCCACAAAATCCCTGAAAATGTCATTCATGAAGGACAGGAAGACGGAAGGAGCATTAGTGAGCCCAAAGGGCATCACTAGGTACTCAAAATGCCCCTCTGGGGTATTAAACGCCGTCTTCCATTCATCCCCGTGCTTAATGTGAATAAGGTTATACGCCCCCCTGAGGTGAAGCTTGGTAAACCAAGTAGCACTTTTCACCCTGGAAAACAGGTCAGAAATCAAGGGTAATGGATATTGATATTTCACAGTGATCTTGTTCAAGAGACGATAATCAATACACGGCCTTAATGAACCATCCTTTTTGGCCACAAAGAAAAAACCGGCACCCAAGGGTGAAGAGGATGGTCTGATATGACCCTTCTCCAATGACTCCTTGATATAAGACCGCATAGCATCATGTTCAGGTACAGACAAGTTAAAAAGGCGACCTTTAGGGATTTTACTACCAGGCACTAATTCAATAGCACAGTCATAACTCCTATGGGGGGCAAGGATGCAGATTTACTTTCGCTAAACACATCAGAAAAATCAGTCAAAAAGTCAGGAACATCTTGAGCCTGGGAGAGGCAGAAAAAACAGGAGTGTTGGCATTAACACATTGGCAGCCCCAACTGGTTACAGACACAGATTTCCAATCCAAAACACGATTATGAGACTGCAACCAAGGGAAACCTAGTACAATAATGTCATGCAGATTATACAGCACCAAAAATTTGCAACTCTCCTGATGATCAGGTTCAACCCTCATTATCACCTGAGTAGAGAACTGGGGTTTATTCTCAGCCAAAGGGGTAGAATCAATCCCCAGTAGGGGAATAGACTTCCGTAGGGGTATCAAGGGAAACCCACAACGTTTAGCAAAATCAAAATCCATCAGGTTAATAGCTGCTCCCGAATCAACAAAAGCCTGAGCAGAAAATGTGGACAGGGAGCAAATCAGGGTAACAGTCAACAGAAATTTAGTCTGAACACTACCCAAGACAACTGAGCGTGCAAAACGTCTTCCCCGCTTAGGGCAGACTGAAATAGCATGAGAGGCATCACCACAGTAGAAACATAACCCATTGCGTTTTCGAAACTCATGACGCTGTGCCCCAGAAGCCACTCTATCACACTGCATGGGTTCAGAAGCTGGTTCACAAGGCAACACTATTCCACGCATACTTCTACGCTCACGCAAACGTCTGTCAATTTGAATCGCTAATGACATAGAATCATTGAGACCAGAGGGAGCAGGGAAACCCACCATAACATCTTTTACATTCTCTGACAGACCCTTCCAAAAAAGGGCTGCCAAAGCATCATCATTCCATTTGGTCAGGACTGCCCACTTTCAGAATTTCTGACAGTACAACTCAGCGTCCTCAAGCCCCTGATTTAATGCCAACAAGGTTTTTTCAGCTTGATCAGTGACATTAGGTTCATCGTACAATAATCCCAGAGCCAGAAAAAATGCATCAACATTACTCAAAACAGGGTCCCCAGGTGTCAGGGAAAAAGCCCAATCCTGAGGATCGCCGCACAGTAGAGAGATGACAATTTGAACCTGCTGTGCTGCGTTCCCTGAGGACTTAGGTTTTAAGGCAAAAAACAACTTACAGTTATTTTGAAATTCAGAAATTTAGCTCGATCCCCCAAAAACAAATCTGGCATGGGGATCCTGGGTTCCACAACTGGCAACCTAGCAAGATAGGTAGCAATACTCCAAACCTCAGTGGCAAGCTGATCCACACGGCCAGACAACTGTGCAAACTCCATTGAGAAAAAAAAAATCCTCCTCAGCACCCAGAAAAAAAGAGGGAAAAAATGCAACAAACAGAAAAAAAAAAAATCTCTGACAACTCTGACAACCTTTTTTGTTTCCATACTATTTTTCCCTTCTGTGAGTACCATATAATTTTCAGTTGGGGCCGGTGATACTGTTATGTTTTGGTAGCTGAGGAGAGCAGGCAAAAACGGCAATACACCAGAGAGGTTGGAATCTACTGGATTGCAGTACCCTGACTAACCACCACAAATAAAGGCAGCCGTGGAGCGTTCCTACGTTGGTCCTAGACGCCTGGTCACAGCTTGAGAGGTTAACTACACCTAAAGATAGAAAGAGGAAAGCTATCTGCCCCGGAGCAGATCCCCAAAGAACATAGGAAGCCCCCAAACATGTAATGGCGGTTAGACAAGAGGAAATACAGACACAGACAGAAAATAGTATGAGCAAACGCTGGGGCCCAATCTGCCTAGACAAAAAAGGATAGGAAGGATACTTACTGCAATCCAAAAAAAACCCTAAAAAAGCCAACGCTACTAATTGCAAAAACACCTGAGATCACACGACCTCTACCACCTAAATTAGTTCTCTGGTGTAACAAAACTAAGCCGCAGCCACTGAAAAAACTGGAAAAGGCAAATGAACAAACAACAGAGGAACCGAGAGGAGCCCAAGCCCCCCGGGGAGGGGAACCTGGCCAACCTCACAGAAATGCAGAGAAAAATGCAAATGGCAAGCACAAAAACAAAAAACAGAAAATATCTTATCTGAGAGCAGGAGAAGAGGCAAGACTCTGCAAGCTTCCAAGTGAACCAGGAAACAACGTTGAGACAAGAACAATTGATCACCAGCAACCATGATGGGGGGAAACCTCCCTTATATCCAGCCAGTCTGTGATTCCTGATTGCCAATCCTCATTGAATGGTTCAGTACTGTTTGTAACCACCAGAGGGAGCTTCTTCTCAGAATTCATTTCTAAAACATTCTCAACACTTCAGGTCAGCCGGGGACTCCGCACAGCATCAGTGACGTCAGCGGAAATCCCCGGCTGACCTGAAGTGAACTGATTAGCGTGGGAAACAATCAATTAAGCTTCCCAGCTAATCACTTCCTCTCCTGTCAGCTGGGGAGATGAGCTCATTCGTTCGGGGGCTTGCATCAAGGCTGCAGCATTAGCTTCGCTCCTCGCTGTAAACATGTTAACCCTTTCAGAAGGATTACATCGGGGGACCTGACAGAGCGCCGGAGAGGTAAGAATAATGTTGCTTTATTATGTTATTTTTATTACAGGAGAGCAAGGGAATCGGATGGAGTGCCAGTCAAATAAAATATGGTCAAAAACTGTCTATTTCATTAAAATAATTTTTAATTAATGTGTCTGTGTTTTTTGTAAACATTTAATACAATAGGATTAATAATTGAGAGTTGTCTAATTGACAGCTCTCAATTATTAACCTGGCTTAAAGTCACCTTCCAATAGCAAGGTGGCTTTAACCCATTATTAACCCATTAGCCACCGCTACAGGGCAATGGGAATAGACGGGCAAAGTGCCAGAAAGGGCGCATCTACTCATAGATGTGCCTTTTCTGGGGTGGCTGGGGGCAGATCTTAGTAGCCAGGGGGGGCACAAAATAAATGCACCCTCCCTAGGCTATTATTATCTGCCCCCTCTCGCTGGCTTTGCCTGTCTGGTGGAGAAAATACAGCGGGAGCCCACGCAATTTTTTTCAACAATTTTACACCTTTAATTAACCCCTACATGTATGAAATTTTGCACACATACATTCATGTAATTGTTATTGAAATCCATATATCAAGCTACATAAAATGACATGGTTAACTGTATGTAAACCATGTGTCATTTCATGTCGGGTTCTGTCATTTCACAAAAGCCGGCAATTGAATTAGTGGCTATTATACTATGAGGAAGTGTTTGAACTATATATATATATATATATATATATATATATATATATATAGTAAGGTTTCAACTCGCTCAGCTGCTTCAGAGGCAATTAGGAGACACTTTTATATCAAAAAGTCATCAGGTTTATTACCTCCATAAACCACAAAGCTACATGCAATACAAGTCTTCAGTAAGGCTTCTTAAGTTCTCTTCAAACACAGCTACAGGGAGGCTTCTCCCTTCCTACACAGAGACGTCTCTGTAATGTCCCGCCTGGACACATGGTAGTCTGTTCACACTGGCAGACTCCCACAACACTCTTCAGACACAGAGTCCTCTCTGTAATGTCCCTCCTGCACACATGGAAGTCTGTCCACACTGGCAGACTTCCACAACACTCTCTCAGGTGCCAAACACACTCCGTTACATAGCTGTAACCCCACCCACTGGTGAGGTCAGGATCACATGGTTAGGTCACCTGGTCATGACCTCACCACAGGTCCTTTACAACCACAAACCATGCCTCCATGCATATCCCGAGGAGCATACACAGTGCCCCCTAGCTGCATCAGGGGTCACTACACCACATACCTCCCCCCTCTGTTCAAACTTGTGGGGTTGAACACTTGTTACCCGACCAGAGATCCTTCTCGGTCATCTCTGCCAGTCAAACCATCTATCTAAGTCAGACCCTCTGTCAGACCACCCGCATCCCCAGCGGTCAGTACGGCGTCGCAATTCCCTTGCACCCATACGTCCTGTCTGGTCTGAGTCCTTTTCATTTCGTCCACCACAGGTTCTCCTGCTTAGGTCACTCATCACTGAGCTAACTGAGGCATCACTATTTCTACCTCTTCCATCAGGCGACCTATTTCCTGTATTAGCTCCAGCTTGAGGACTTATAGTCTTAAGCAAACCTCTTCGCCTCTCAACACCACGGATTGAAGGTGGCGGCCATCTTCTTTCCATTTCGTGCAGCTCTCTGTTGACCTGCTCCCTCTCCAGTCATAGCTGCTCTACTTCTCTCAAGTATGACACACGATACTCCAGGAGCATCCGGATATTCCCAAGGCTTTCCCTGGATCCGACAACGAGGAATGGAACCATCCCATCTTCACCCCCGACCTGGACTTCGTCATCAGCCGGAATACTGTCTCTCGTCACACCGGACTTATTCACCATCTCCTGCATCACTTTCCCAAGTCTTCCGATGACTTTCTTCACCAGACCTCTGGGCACTTGAATGATGTCTTCCACCAATCCAAACCGACTTTGAGCCTTTCTTGCTTGCTCCAGCCATCGAGCGGCTTCTTTATTCCTCCACATGATCATCTGTTTCGTTCGGAGGCATTGTAGATGCATGTCTCTCAGGACAGCCACTCGCTTCAGTGTGACTTCCTTAGTCGACAGTATGACTAACTGTTTCATCTCTGGCACCCAGTTCACACTGCATGCTACCGCCTTTCTAAAGGCCTCATGCACCTCCTTACTGGCACACACTTCTCGCATGTCTTCGGGTATCTCCATTACACACTTGAAAACCGACCCGTCACCTTCCTGGACAGACTGTTAGACCGCCTCGTCCTGAGCATTAGTACCGTTTTCCAAGACATCGATCTTCCTTGTGTGGCCATCTACATGGCACTTCCCCTGCTGGATTTCTTCTCCCGTAGATTTCTGGAGCTGGGCACTAGTCTCCTCCTCTATCTTGAGCTCTCTGAGAACTCTATCTCGCTCTTCTGCCAAGCCACGACACTCCTCCTCTCTCTGAAGAATCTCCTGCTGATGCTTCTCTTGCGCCTCTCTGAGGAGCTCCGTCTCTTTCCATAGAGTCTTGTTCATACTCTGACATGCTGACAGATGATCTCTGAGCTTAGAGACTTCCTTCTCCAGCTCTTCCAGTTTGTGCTCAATCGTTTTGAAGGACCCTTTCTCGCTCGACTGTCTCTTTCACTGTTTCTTTAAACAGCTCTATCTCATGGTCCTGCTCTCTTTTAGCCAGCATATGTCGCACCATCACTTCTTTACTTAAATTTTCAGATGGGCACTCTTGCCCCTGCACACTCTGCCTCTCCAGAGTTCCGCTCGTACTTTCCCTTGCGGTCGAGTCACAGTCTGCATAGGAGTCACTCCCACTCCCCCTGTCACCCTGGAACAGCACGTCCCCACTTAGACAGGTGTCAGACCCCTTTTCTGGAACTATACCGTTTCCCACGGTCACACGTCTTGTCACCTCCAAGTCCCCGAGTTGGTCTGACCCACACTTTCTTCTGGTCACCTGGGGCTCGGGACTATCGCTATTAGGTGTTACCTCCTTTTCACACATCACACGACAAGGAACCACTACAGCCGCCTGCTGTGATGGGGCTCCCTTAGGGTCATTCCGTCTCTCCTCTGAGCACCCCACACTTCATCAACCTCCCATGCATTTTCAAAAAATACAAAGTCCCGCTTCCTCTCATACGGGTACAATAAGTTCGGTGGTATACCGCCATTTTGATCCTCGACACTTGTGGACATCTCCAGCATCGCTCTGTCCACCATATAGTCCACAGTTAGTCCATGGATGCAGCACACCTGGACCTTTTTCTCGGTCAGACAGAGAACTAGCGGAGTTCCTTTCAGAGTCACCTGACTCTTTGAGTCCAACCGTCCAGAGACTCCTTCACGATGTAACATTACAGGACACACCTGTGGGCTGTTATCAAACGGGAAGTCTATGCCACATGCGGAATACATATAACACCCACACCGCTGTTCCTCAGAATGTCCACTGAGGTAACCGGTGCCACCCCTTTTGGAAGCTCCACCCACTTTTGGGCCACCATCCCCTTTTGGGTTGCCGCCCCCTTTTGGGAATCCGCCCCCTTTCAGACCACCATCCCAATTTGGGTTACCGCCCCCTTTTGGGACTTCGTCCCCTTTTGGGCAACTGGTCTGATTTGGGCTACCACCCCCTTTTGAGACTCCTCCCCCTTTTGGGCCACCATCACAATTTGGGTTACTGCCCCCTTTTGGGACTCCCCCCCTTTTGGGACACCATCTCACTTTGGGTTACCGCCCCCTTTTGGGACTCCGCCCCCTTTTGGGTAACCATCCCTGTTTTGGGTTGCCGCCCCCCTTTTGGGACTCCTCCCCTTTCAGGGACACCACCCATCACTGGAGTACACACTGTCCTTTTTACCACACCAGCTCCTGCTGGTACTGCCACCGCTTCCGTTGCAGCCACAAACCACCAGCATCTCCAGATGCTGCTCATAAGCTGTTGTGGCTGTTACTGCAGCTCCTGCATAACCTCTTGCTGCAACAGTCACTGTAGTTCCTGCTACCACAAGTCTCTGCAAGCTTCCGCTGCGCCGTCCACATGGACCCGCCGGTCCACAGCCCGCCGCTTGTCACCTTCGTGACCCCACGAGTCACAGCAAGCCGCTTGTCACCTTCGTGACCCCTCCGAGCCACAGCAAACACCTCACACGTGTTCCAGAGAAAAAAAAAACAGTTTCTCACTGACCCATCAGCACAACACAGACTCCTGTCTGTCACACTCTCGGCCACAGAGATTTCCGGACACCTCCTCTTAGAGGCATCCAACAGAGCAAATACAGTCTTTCACTGACCCGTCAGCAAAACACAGACTCCTGTCTGTCACACTCTTGGCCACAGAGATTTCCAGACACCTCCTCTCAGAGGCATCCAACAGAGCACATACAGTCTTTCACTGACCCGTCAGCACAACACAGACTCCTGTCTGTTACACTCTCGGCCACAGAGATTTTCCGGACACCTCCTCTTCTTAGAGGCATCCCACATAGAAAAACCAGTCTCTCACTGACCCGTCAGTACAACACAGACTCCTGTCTGTTACACTCTCGGCCACAGAGATTTTCCGGACACCTCCTCTCTCAGAGGCATCCCACAAAGGAAAAACAGTCTTTCACTGACCCGACAGTACAACACAGACTCCTGTCTGTTACACTCTCGGCCACAGAGATTTTCCGGACACCTCCTCTGAGGTATCCTATCAGCATGCTCTTTTCTCAATTCTCAATGACCCCGGTCAACATAACACAGACTCCTGTCTGTCACCATTGCTTAACAGCTTCTTCAGATACCTCATCTCTCCAGAGGCACCACATAAACATAAATGCACAGTTTATTCTTGACCGCTGGTCACACTCACGGTTTTCACAGACCATCCGTTCCTCCTCTGGTTCCTGATTCCCAGTACTGCAATATGTGGTCCTTGGGTCGCTGCCCGCATTCTCCACCAATTGTAAGGTTTCAACTCGCTCAGCTGCTTCAGAGGCAATTAGGAGACACTTTTATATCAAAAAGTCATCAGGTTTATTACCTCCATAAACCACAAAGCCACATGCAATACAAGTCTTCAGTAAGGCTTCTTACGTTCTCTTCAAACACAGCTACAGGAAGGCTTCTCCCTTCCTACACAGAGACCTCTCTGTAATGTCCTGCCTGGACACATGGTAGTCTGTTCACACTCACAGACTCCCACATCACTCTTCAGACACAGAGACCTCTCTGTAATGTCCCGCCTGGACACATGGAAGTCTGTCCACACTGGCAGACTCCCACAACACTCTTCAGACACAGAGTCCTCTCTGTAATGTCCTGCCTGGACACATGGAAGTCTGTCCACACTGGCAGACTCCCACAACACTCTCTCAGGTGCCAAACACACTCCGTTACATAGCTGTAACCCCACCCACTGGTGAGGTCAGGATCACATGGTTAGGTCACCTGGTCATGACCTCACCACAGGTCCTTTACAACCACAAACCATGCCTCCATGCATATCCCGAGGAGAATACACAGTGCCCCCTAGCTGCATCAGGGGTCACTACACCACAATATATATATATATATATATATATATATTATATAATGTCACAATGACATGTATATATATATATATGTATTCTATGTGTATATATCTATTCTTTCTATTCTTTATTAAACCAGTCAGTGTGATTTTACAGTATAGCTGGGGATGAATTGCCGGCTTTTCTAAAGGACACTGGTGCGTATTTCTCGTAAGTCACACGTGTGGTCCGTGTGTAATCCGTTGTTTTCTCGCACCCATAGACTTTCATACGCGTACAATCGCAGCATGCTGTGGGTGTCTCGCACCGTAACATACGGCTGAGAAAAATACGCATGATCAGAGCTGCCCCATAGAGAAATATAGGTCCGTGTGTAATGCGTGGTTTTCACGCCTCTCACTCGTCCGTATTCCTCCTTAGGGCTCATACTCACTTGAGCCGAAAACGAATGATTTTCAGCCGATAAAAAATCTGATTCAAATCGGACCATTGTTATTCAATAGGTGACATCTCATTTGCAATTTTTTTTCTCAGCCAAAATCGGTATGAGAAAAAAATCGCAACATGCTGCGATTTGATGCGATTTTGGCATGAAAATCACTAATGCAATAGATGGTGCTATAAAAAATCGCATGCAAATCGCACGACAATTGCAATAATCGGACCATCCTGAAAACTGACCGTTTTTTTTTCCAGCAAGTGAGTATGAGCCCTTAGTGTGACGCCGGCCTTACAGGCTTCCCAAGAATGGTGTCCACTGGTTGGGACCCAGTCCTTTTGTCTGCCCTTATTCACACACTGAGGTCAACTCTGACACATGGTAAGGTTTTTAATATTAGACAGCGTAGGACCTTCCCGATCAGGGTCACCTTGTCGCCGGTGGGATGGCTTTTATGCTATTTTTGATCAAAAACAGTATTACTAAGAACCCTGTGTTTTATAGATGCACTTTTGCTTTTTACTTACTTAGTTTCAGCAGGGTTTTTGCTCATTTTGTTTCTTGAAGGTTTTATATTATTTTTAAAAGTAGATTTTTTTCTGCAAAATACTTTTTTATTTCATGTTTATCAGGAAAGCCAAGTCACTTTTATATTCAGTATATGGTATCCAGACATCTGCATTAACATTGATCTTTAGATAATAGCTTCAATAAAAATAGAGCTTGAAAAAAACCTTAATTTTGGTGTATTAGGCCGGGATCACGCATGCGAGTAAGTCGTCCGACACTCGCATGTGAAATCCCAGCTCTGGTGCCGGCACTCGGGAGTGGAGCGAGTGGCTGCATAGAACTACATGCAGCCGCTCGCTCCACTCCTGAGTGCCGGCGCCACAGCTGGGATTTCACATGCGAGTGTCGGACGACTTACTCGCATGTGTGATCCCGGCCTTAAGCTGACTTTTCCAGAAATCAGTGGGATCTACTTGACCCCTATCAATTACATATTTCTAAAACATCTGAATAACATTATGAAAGTGTTTTTTTTTTCTAGAAAACCCTTAAATGTATTAATGCTATGTGGGAACTAAGCTTGAGTTACATGGTGATAAGTATATGTAGATCAAAGGATGGGTCAGGGAGGGTGTCATAATACAATGGCACCATGCCATACACACCCATACTGTGAGTCAGCAATTTGTCATTTACTTGTAGCTTTGAAATTGGTGTCTGAATTTATTACATTTGTGCACTTCCACCAGCCTCTCTCTATGTAGAATTGCAATTTTTGATAATCAAGCATCTGTTCGATCCTATAAATGGCAAACTAAAGAATTTACACTAAACTTCAGGATTACCCAAGAAAAAAAATGTGATCTGATCAAGAATGCATAAAATATTCTGAAGAATAGCATATTACAGTTTGCACAGTTTCAGCATTGCCTATCAAGCAGAACCTACCTTGAATATTTCTCATGAATGTTTTCTCCCAAGCATACATCTTAATAAATCGGATGCTGGTCAAGATCTCATTCATAACCCGCACTCTTTGATCTGTGATCGCTATGCATTTTTTCCTAAAATATGCTGTGAATTTTGATGCTAGCATCTAAAGACAAAAGAGGATTTTCCAAATATCAAATGCAAGTCAATATAATGTAACGAATAGATTAAAAGTAAGTAAAACAATAGTTAGAGAATTTCTAGTTTCTATGAAGAACTGGAAATAGTGTAAAGGCTTATAGTCGCTTAGCAGATGAATATATCTTACCATTAATGGATAAAACAAGATAAATGCAGCAGAACCCATCAATGCTGTAGGACCCAAAAAGAAGGCAGTGTATAGCAGTCCTATGAGGACGATGACAGGGCTAACAGCCAGCATACAGCCTATGGAGGCGGCTTCATACAGACGATGACCATCGCTGCTACTCATGTTAACTAGCTGGAAGTTAAAACACACCATGATGTAGTCATATACTATTACAATGTATATCTCCTGACTAGCTAAAGAAAATAAAATATAGCTTATATACTTTCATTAAAATCCAAACTTCCCTATTGTAAATCCATAAACTCGTCACTTACCGGCAGAGTAGCATAGCCTATGAGTTTCGAACGATTAGGTAACACTTTGCATCTAAAGTCACCTCCTCTAGATGGTTTAAAAACTTTCTCAATTCCAATAACTTTAAGGCTACTTTCACACATCAGTTTTTTGACGTCAGACGCGATCCGGCGTGTTTAAAAAAAAACGGATCCGGTACCGGATGCGTTTTTTAGCATTGACTTTCATCAGCGCCGGATCGCGCCTGATGTCATTGCGTTGCATCCGTTTTTGGCCCGATCCGGCGGAAATGTACATTCCGGCGGCCGGACAAAACTGTCACTTCAACGTTTTTTTTTTTTTTACGGAGCCGCCTGATAGTGCCTGAAGCGGCGCATCAGGCGTCCGGAAATAATAGAAGTCTATGGAACCGGATCAGACTTTTGTGCAATCCGTCAAAAGACTGATCCGGATTCTGGAAAACAAGGTCTCTCTCTCTCTCTCTCCTCGGTCCAGACATGCGTACCTGCATTTTCCAGCTGCAAAACTTCTTTTTCCGGGTTCAAAAGTTCAGGTCGGATCCAGCAAAAAAAACTGATCCGTTGCATCAGTTTTTTCATTTCAGCGCCGGATCCGTCCCTTCAGGTGTTCGACGGATCATGCCTGATACAAAAAAACGGATGTGTGAAAGAGGCCTTAGAGTGCTGATGTTCCCTCCATGCATAATCTTACAATGATTGGAGACTGCAGAAATATTCTGTGTGACTGTACCGCCGGCTTCTGATAGATGTTTTCTAATCCTTCTTTTTAGTGGTCCAATAGTGTTAAATCGTGAGTCCATTAGGATTTTTAAACTGCAGACTCGAGTGCCGCTAGGTGTGAACAAGTGGCTGGACTTAATACTGCAGTATGATTAATTTTTTTTTTTCTGTGTAAGAATCATTTATTTGTTTGTTTTTTTTGTTCTGATTTATTCTTGTTTTTCTGACAGGTTCTCTCATCAGCAAATTTACCACTATTAGTATATTTTATAGTATTTTTTTGTGGTGCGCCATATACTTTTTGAACAAGTATAGAGCATGTAACAAAAAGAAGCAGACTGAAAAGGAGTGAGAGAGAAAAAGGAAAAGAGAAGGGTTGCGAGAGGGAGAGAAGAAAAGAAAGAAAAAAATTTTTTTTTTCTCTTTTTTTAGCTTTTTTTTCTCCTTTTTTATGATTCTGCATAATGAGTTAACTGTTCAGGGAGTTCTAATTTGCTCTCCTTATGTTTTTAATTAGTGCACCTGTTATCTTGTATGCTGTGTTGTATTTAACTTTTGAGATGTGGGATTGCATTCATACCATGAATAAGACCTGAATGGTCAAAACGCGTCGGTTGGACCACCAGGGACCCCATATCTACCATGTACCTAAACAATTACCAGTTTTAATGTTTTACAAATAAAAATTGTGATTTTTATCTTAAGAAGTTTTCATGCTGGAGATCACTTTTTTTCTTACCTTGGACAACGCCTCTGTTCAGGGAGGCTCTTTGCCTGGATCGACTTTGGATTTCTGCTGAGACAGGTGAGCTGACCTTCCATTTTCCCCATCCTAAATATTTCATATACAATTTATAAGTTCTGAAATCCATATTTTAACCTTTCTTATTGTTCACTGCAATGGGTAAACTGTACAATATAAATAATGTGATGACTGTATCTAAAAGGTATTAGTAGACAGCCTGTCTGTAATTAACGATTTTAGGGATTTGCAATGAAGAAGTTTGGATTTTAATGAAAGTGCTGGAGTGCGTCTGAAATACATGTCAAAATATGACCTAGTCTAACCTATATGTACAGCACATGGATCGAACAGGTTTTACATGATACTCATGAGTCACGACATCTAGACATCTAGAACAAGATGATACAACCAAACCAGCACTACATTATGCACAACAAAATGGGGTAGTCAGCTCACCTAATTTCAGAGTTTCTCCTCATCGAAAAAAGGCTGAGTGACCAGTCCAATGCAACAAGGAATAAACGTAATTCCGCAGGAAACAGGGTTCTTCATTAAAATTCCAACATTTTATTGACCCACAATTAAAAAATAATTGATATGGTGCACCACAAAAATAGCATTTCTAGCACTCCTAAAGCACAAGAGGCAGCGTTTAGCTGCAGCGTTTACCAACGCGTTTTGACATACGTCTTAATCATGGCATACCATGATTAAGACGTATGTCGAAACGCGTTGATAAACACTGCTACTAAACCTTGCCTCTTGTGCTAAGAGGTAACAGTAGTAATTCTTAGTAATCTATGGAGAAAGCGGCAGCAAGCATTCAATTTCCGACAGCGATGTCACAGATACTATAAAGCTTTATACAGTGCCCATTGAAATCTATAGGCTATCCATGTAATCCACAGACAGGCAAGTTCCTCCATAAGGCCGGGGTCACACTTACGAGAAACTCGCACGAGTCTCTCGCATCAATACCCGGCACTGCCGCCGGCACTCGGACCGGAGCGTTCAGCTGCATAGAAATACATGTAGCCGCACACTCCGGTCCCGAGTGCCGCAGGCAGTGCCGGGTATTGAGGTGTGAGACTAGTGCGAGTTTCTCGCAAGTGTGGCCCCGGCCTAAAGAGGGATGTAGCTACTGTTTATTTTGACTAAAAGGGGTTGTCTAGTACTTAAACTGATGGCTATCCTTAAGATAAATATGAGATGGGTGGGGGTACTACATCCAGCAGCCCCAATAATCAGTTGTAGAGTATGAACAGTACAACTGTAGGAACAGCGGATTAGAGAGGATGCGAGTGTGGCCCCCACCTAACTGATATTGATGACCTTTCTTAAGGATAGGCTATCAATATAAAAGTATTGGACAACACCTTTAAAGATCTGGGTAGGAATTCAAGATTGGATCAGTGGGTTATGACACTTGACACCCCTACTGATCAGCTGTTTTTAGGTACTGTGGCCATGCGAAGTACACAGTGAATGGATATGGGAAAGCACACTTTTCTTGGGTACTGAAGCTCATCTTCCAATCACAGCATTAGGAGCTGAGCAGCAGTGCCTGAGAGAGGCTACTACACAGTATATAAAACTGTTGTGTTCCAGCTCTATACACAGTGTACTTCTCAAAACTACTCAGTCTGAAACGAGTTGACAAGTGTACTGAAGGTGCCAAGTGTTGGCCCCTCACCGATCTTATATGGCTGACCTAATGTCAAGGTAGTTCATCAATGTCTTGGTCATATACAACCCCTTTAAATGAAAAACCCCTTCACTATTGAAACATTTTTTTCCAAACCAGGCTCTTTAAATTTAAGTATATATGTAAATCATTTGACCGATTAAGCTAAATCTCTAGGCCAACAAAGGTACGCCGGATTTACTCAATGCAGAACATAACTCACCTCTCCTGTTGTAATATCCTTAGATACTTTAAGTTTTAGAATCTTTCTAAAAGCCAGGGCTAAAACCGCTCCTTTCAATCGAATTCCTGTTCTATAGTTTATTGCCCAGTTCAGTGCAAAAGACCAAGACCTTATAAGCTCTGCTGCAAAAATTCCAAATGCTAATAATAGCCCATAAAGGAGGTTAGATTCAGTTGATTCTGTGTATTCCAGCAGCGCACGGATGAAGATAGCCTGTAGACAGCGAGAAAAAGAATCAGCATGCAATGTCTCCAATAAATTAATTCTTGCAGATATCCCTTATCAGCTACATGTGATGTTTACATTATTTTGCCTCCATTTTGCATCCAATTTTTTTAATCTTAAAAAGTGAAGCGGGTAGACTGTCTAAACTTTTTTCTTCCATTTACACTTACCAATGGATCAGTTAAAATGTATGAAAAACAAAGAGAAAACAGATTTAAAATGGATGTTTCATCTGCTCTTGACAGTTTGCCAAAGATTTGAAAGGAAAAACACAACTCAACAGCTTTTCAACACTTTCAATTCTCTACTCCGTCCCCCAGCACCTCTTCCCTCTCCTCTAGTGTCTGCAGAAGATTTTGCCTCTTTCTTAAAGCAGAAGATCGATACGATCAGAGAAAGCTTTGGCCCGCAGCCCTCAATGCCCCTCTTAGCTGCTCAGCCCTGTTCCTACAAAACCAGCTTCTCCACCATGACAGAAGATCAGCTCTCCACCCTCCTGTCAAGATCACATATCACAAATTGCACGCTTGACCAGCTCCCGTCCCACCTCATCCCTAATCTCGCCACAGACTTCATCCCAACCCTAACACATTTCTTCAACCTTTCACTTACAAATGGTGTCTTCCCCTCATGCTTCAAACATGCCTTGATCACACCCATCCTCAAAAAGCCCTCCCTTGACCCATCCTCTGTGTCTAGCTATCGCCCAATATCTCTTCTTCCTTATGCCTCAAAACTACTGGAACAGCATGTCCATCTTGAATTGTCCTCCCACCTCTCCTCCTGCTCCCTCTTTGACCGGTTAAAATCTGGCCTCCGACTGCATCACTCAACTAAAACTGCCCTAATTAAAGTCACCAATGACCTACTAACCGCCAAGAGCAAGTGACACTACTCTGTCCTCCTTCTCCTGGACCTGTCTTCTGCCTTCGACACTGTGGACCATTCCCTCCTGCTACAGATTTTCTCATCTCTTGGTATCACAGACTTGGCCCTATTCTGGATCTCGTCATATCTAACAGACCGAACATTCAGTGTCTCCCTCTCCCACACCACCTCCTCACCTCGCCCCATATCTGTCAGTGTTCCCCAAGGCTCAGTTCTAGGACCCCTACTCTTCTCAATCTACACCTTTGGCCTGGGACAGCTCATAGAATCCCACGGTTTGCAGGATCAGCTCTACGCCGATGACACGCAGATCTACCTATCTGGACCTGACCTCACCTCCTTACTGACCAAAATCTCACAATGTCTGTCTGCTATTTCATCTTTCTTTTCTGCTCGCTTTCTAAACTGAACATGGACAAAACAGAAATCATTATCTTTCCCCCATCTCTCTCTACCCCTCCAACAGACCTATCCTTCAATGTCAATGGGTGCTCACTTTCCCCAGTCCCGCATGCTCGGTGCCTTGGGTGATGTTTGACTCTGTCCTCTCTTTCAAGCCACATATCCAAGTCCTTGCCTCCTCCTGCCGACTCAAACTCAGAAATATTTCCCGTATCCGTGCATTCCTTGACCATGAAACCACAAAAACACTTGTGCACGCCCTTATCATCTCCAGCCTCGACTACTGCAACCTCCTACTCTCTGGCCTCCCCTCTAGCACCCTGGCACCACTCCAATCCATCTTACACTCTGCTGTCCGACTAATCCACCTATCTCCCCGTTATTCCCCAGCCTCTCCTCTATGCCAAGCCCTTCACTGGCTTCCTATTGTCCAGAGGCTCCAGATCAAAACCCTAACTATGACATACAAAGCCATCCACAACTTTTCTCCTCCATATATCTGTGACATTGTCTCCTGGTACTTACCTACATGCAACCTTCGATCCTCTCAAGATCTCCTTCTGTACTCCCCTCTTAACTCTTCTTCACACAACCGCATACAAGACTTCTCCCGTGCTTCCCCCATACTCTGGAACTCTCTACCCCAACCCATCAGACTTTCCCCTACCATGGAAACCTTCAAAAAGAACCTGAAGACCCACCTCTTCTGACAAGCCTACAACCTGCAGTGATCCTCAGTCTACTGAACCGCCGCACAACCAGCTCTACCCTCTCCTAGTGTATTCTCACCCGTCCCCTGTAGACTGTGAGCCTTCGTGGGCAGGGTCCTCTCTCTTTCTGTACTTGTGTGTGCCTTGTTTTGCTCATATTTATTGTACTTGTCTATATTTGCCCCTTACACGTGTAAAGCGCCATGGAATAAATGGCGCTATACAAATGTATAATAATAATTAAAAAACGCATGAAACTGAACATGCACGGAGTTTAAAAAGTTTGTCTACTATTGGACAATCCATACAGTAAGTATTAAACAGTCACCTCAGATAAAAATACAAAAAAACATATACTCACCTCAGGGACTGATGCCTTTCTAGCAATGTCGGCATTGCATCTCTCATGGTCACGTGGCATTATGTCATGTGTGCACCACAGCCAGTCAGTAGTGTAAGGCGGCGGTGTTCACACCGTGCAGTAACTGAGGCAGTGACCCAAGCAAGTCCAAAATAAACAGCTTTTATTCAGCAACTCACGGGTAAAACAGGCAAAGTCCTCCGGTACGCAGCCGGGATAACATCAGTTCATAAACACTGGTTGCCGGGAACAACGGCCGCGCCGGGCCGAACAGAGCCTGACAGGTGCAGAGCCGTCCCAGGCGTGGGTTCAGCTACACACAATCCTGTGGAGCTTTCCTGCTATGCTCCTCGCAGGGTCCCAACATAGAACAACACTACTCCTTAGTGCAGGAGTTTTAAAGACCTGTGGCAAAAGCCACTGGAAAACCCGGGTTGGAGGGAGGAGGCCGCCCCACTGCCTCCTGTGACCTCCTCCAAGAAATGAAGGCCCTGCCGGATTTTACTTAATCTGCCTTAGCCAGGTAGTCTGACTAGGTCATTGCTCACCTTCATTCCTGCATTGCAGCCGCAGCTGTGTGTGTGACTGCAATGCACTCCAATGGCTTTAATAGGTCTCTGTACACATTCTGGGGGAAATATAACGTCCCTCGTAAACGATCCCGGTCACTGCCTCACATATCCCCCCCCTCTGTTCAAACTTGTGGGGTTGAACATTTGCCACCATACAGGGTGCCCGGGACAGGACATCCGCGTTTGCTTGCAACTTCCCAGGGCGATGTTCTACAGAGAAACTAAAATTTTGCAGAGACAGGAACCACCTGGTGACTCGCGCATTCCTCTCCTTTGCATTCCTCATCCATACCAAGGGTGAGTGGTCCGTCACCAAGCGGAACTGACGCCCGAGTAAATAATAACGTAGTGATTCCAAGGCCCACTTAATAGCCAAACACTCCTTCTCTACTACGCTATAGTTTTTCTCTGCCGGGACAAGTTTTCTACTCAAGTAGGTGACCGGGTGCTCTTCACCATTCACTTTTTGTGACAACACCGCCCCTAGTCCTACCTCCGAGGCATCTGTCTGTACAATGAAGGTTTCATTGACGTTGGGGCTGATGAGGACCGGCTGTCCACACAGGGCCAACTTCATGGACTGAAAGGCTTCTTCTGCCTGAGGGTTCCACCGAACCATTACCGTTTTCTTTCCTTTCAAGAGATCGGTTAGGGCCGCCGTTTGCCCGGCAAAATTAGGTATAAACCGGCGGTAATACCCAAGGATGCCAAGGAACGCCCTCACCTGTTTTGTACTCGATGGTTTAGGCCAGTTTTTTATGGCCTCAATTTTACTGATTTGGGGCTTGATAGCTCCTCGGCCTATCACATACCCCAAATATCGAGCTTCCTCCAGGCCTATCGCACATTTTTTTGGGTTTGCCGTTAACCCCGCGGCTCTGAGAGAATCCAGCACCGCTTGTACGTGTGTTAGGTGCGTTTGCCAGTCGGTGCTAAATATGATGATATCATCTAGATACGCGGACGCGTATTCCTGATGAGGCTTGAGCACTATGTCCATCAATCTCTGAAATGTAGCCGGGTCCCCATGTAACCCAAAAGGTAAGACCACATAGTGAAATAGACCCTCCGGAGTTACGAAGGCGGTCTTCTCCTTCGCCGAATCTGTGAGAGGTACCTGCCAATAACCCTTGGTGAGATCGAGCGTGGTAAAGTACTGGGCCTGCCCCAGTCTCTCAATCAGCTCGTCCACCCGGGGCATTGGATAAAGGTCGAACTTTGACACTTCATTCAATTTCCGGAAATCATTACAGAAGCGTAACGTTCCATCTGGCTTCGGAATCAGTACAATGGGGCTAGCCCACTCACTCCGTGATTCCTCTATGACGCCTAACTGAAGCATTTGTTTTACCTCAGCCGAAATGGCTTGCCTCCGGGCTTCGGGCACCCGGTACGGTCTTATTCGCACCCTTACCCCAGGTTCGGTGACAATGTCATGTTGGATAACCGTAGTCCTACCTGGTAGCTCTGAGAACACGTCGGTATTGTTTTGCACCAGGGAGCGAGCCTCCCGTCGCTGCTGTTTAGTGAGGGCATCACTTATCCTGACCTCCGCCTTGGCTGCTTCCCTGGCTGAAGGTAGAGAACTCTCTGGTGATATGCCCGGGGTGAGGTCTGTAACTAAACACTCTCGATATTTCCAAGGCTTTAGCAGGTTTACATGGTAAATCTGTTCAGGTTTCCTCCTTCCGGGCTGATACACCCGGTAATTTACCTCCCCCACCTTTTCTCGAATCTCATATGGCCCTTGCCACTTGGCCATGAGTTTACTCTTGGCTGTGGGTACCAGTACTAATACCCGATCGCCCTTGTTAAAAGACCTGACTCTGGCTCTTTTATTATATGTGTGCCTCTGGGTTGCCTGGGCATCTAACAGATGTTCTTTCACGATGGGCATGACCGCCGCGATCCGGTCCTGCATACTAGCCACGTGTTCAATTATACTCTTATGGGGAGTCGGCTCTTGTTCCCATGTCTCTTTGGCTACGTCCAACAGACCCCTAGGGTGTCTGCCGTACAATAACTCAAAGGGAGAGAACCCTGTGGAAGCCTGGGGTACCTCACGTACAGCGAACATCAAATAGGGTAGCAACATGTCCCAATCCCTTCCATCCTTAGAAATTACCTTTTTTAACATGGACTTGAGGGTTCTATTGAACCGTTCTACTAACCCGTCGGTTTGAGGGTGGTACACCGAGGTGCGCAATTGTTTAATTTTTAGCAGTTTGCACAGTTCTCTTGTCACCTTGGACATAAAGGGGGTCCCCTGATCCGTCAGGATCTCCTTAGGTAGTCCCAGGCGACAGAACATGGCAAACAGTTCTCGGGCAATAAGTTTTGCCGAGGTGTGGCGTAGTGGTATAGCCTCCGGGTACCGGGTAGCATAGTCGACGACCACCAGTATGTGTTGGTGGCCACGGGCGGATTTTACAATGGGCCCTAACAAATCCATTGCAATCCGTTCAAAAGGTACCTCTATTATTGGCAGGGGTACCAATGGACTACGGAAACTTGCAGTGGGTGAGGTCAACTGACATTCGGGGCAGGATTCGCAGTACCTTTTGACCTCCGCGTACACTCCCGGCCAAAAGAACCGCTGCAAGATACGTTCTAGAGTTTTCTTTTCCCCTAAGTGGCCCCCCAGCAAGTGTGAGTGTGCCAAATCTAGAATCACCCTACGATACGACTGAGGTGCTACCAACTGTTCCACAACCTCGTCCCTGATTTTATCTATCCTATAAAGCAACTCACCACTGACTACTATGCGCGGAAATACCGTATCTGCATTGGGCTGTTGGGCTACGCCATTTACCTCTAGCACCCTTTCCCGCGCCTGAGTCAGGGTGGGATCTTGTAGCTGAGCTGTCCCAAACGTGGCCCTGGACACTTCCAGCTCGGGAATCGATGCGGTCTCCTCCACCTCTCCTGCCAGCACCTCTAAGGGAAACCTATCGGGGTCACACTCTATCCCTATATGGGACACCCCTACGGCAGGTTCGTCGGGTACAGCATCTGTAATACATTTTACCAGGGGAGAATGGATTTTGTTTTTCCACAGAGTCCAGAACAGGGGCAAGTCTCTTCCTAACACAGACCCATAGGGAAGATTTTTTACCACTCCCACCACATGTTTTATGTCTCCACATGGCGTGGACAAGACTACCTCCGTAGTTGGATACTCTCGGAGGTCCCCATGGATACATACAACCCCGACCTGCCATCCGCTGGGGTTGTCTCCTGCCACCAGTGACCCATGTACCAGAGTCACGAGGCTCCCTGAGTCCAGGAGAGCCTCCGTAGGGTACCCATTAACCAGTATCTGGCATAGTTGGAGTTCACTGTCCTGGGGGTCGAGGGTTGCTGTGCAGACGGTCTGGGCATACATTGAGACCCGGCGGCTATATCCGCAGTCCATGGGTTCCGTAGTCAGGGGACAATTAGCCATCACATGTCCTGGTCCCTGACACCGCCAGCACCTAAGAGTGGAGGTACTGTTAGGTCTTATGACAGTTTGGGAGGGAACCGGTCTCCTGCCACTCTCACTCCGGGGTTCCCCTTCAGCACGGGTACGGTGCTGACTGTCCCCAGCAGAGGGACGCGACCCCTTTCCTGATTCCTGGGTTGGCAGGGATCGGCGTGACAGCCGAGAGGGGGCGGAGGCTCGAATAAAGTCTTGAGTGGTCGAGTAGCGCTCGATCAAACTGACTACCTGGTCGAGTGTGCCGGGGTCGCCTTGCCCCACCCACCGTTGGATAGCAGCCGGCAGAGTCCTTAGCAGCCGGTCAACCACCACCCTCTCCACCATCTGGGCTGGAGACAAAGTCTCTGGCTGGAGCCACTTCTTTACCAGCTGCAGGAGGTCATAAGCCTGAGACCGCGCGGGTCGTGTCTCCACATAGGCCCATGAAAATACACGCTGAGCCCTCACGTATGTATTAACCCCCAGTCGGGCAAGGATCTCACCTTTGAGCCTCTGGTAGTCCTGGGCGTCCTCCCGACTGAGATCAAAGTAGGCCTTTTGTGCATCGCTGACCAAAAACGGAGCTACTACTTCTGCCCACTGGCCGGCGGGTAGGTTTTCCCGCTCCGCTGTGCGCTCATAAATTGTCATGAAAGCTTCCACGTCGTCCTCCGGTCCCATCTTCCTCAACGCTGAGCGAACCCTGTCTCGGGCCTCGCGACGTTCAGGGGCTGGTGCTGTCGAGGTCTCCCGCAGTGCAGAAATCTGTTGTAGCAACAGTTCGTTTGTTTTTTGCTGCTGCTGGTACAATAGCTGCTGTTGCTCATTGTGCTGTTGCTGTTGTCGCTGAGACTGCAGCTGCTGCTGTTGTGTAATTACCAGCTGCTTTACCAGCTCCTCCATTTTGTCCACGGGTTGAGGCTGAAAAGTGGCCGGCCAGATTGGGGTCATGAAGCTGCCGGTGGGGGTATACCTCAGTCACAATGCCCGCATTCTCCAACCAATTGTAAGGCGGCGGTGTTCACACCGTGCAGTAACTGAGGCAGTGACCCAAGCAAGTCCAAAATAAACAGCTTTTATTCAGCAACTCACGGGTAAAACAGGCAAAGTCCTCCGGTACGCAGCCGGGATAACATCAGTTCATAAACCACTGGTTGCCGGGAACAACGGCCGCGCCGGGCCGAACAGAGCCTGACAGGTGCAGAGCCGTCCCAGGCGTGGGTTCAGCTACACACAATCCTGTGGAGCTTTCCTGCTATGCTCCTCGCAGGGTCCCAACATAGAACAACACTACTCCTTAAGGGTATGCCACACTAAACAACATCGCTAACGGGATCGCTAAAAAACGTCACTATTTAGCGATCCCGTTAGCGATGTTGTTGTGTGCGGCATCTACCAGCGACGTGGCCCCTGCTGTGATCTCGTCCGTCGTCCTGATCGTTCCGGACCCTATTTTCATCGCTGGCGTCCCGCTGGTAAGTATCTAATCGCTGAGTGTGGCACCTTTTTTAGCGATTTAGCGGTACTTTTGTACCGCTAAAGTCGTTAAGGAGATCGCTAACCGCGATAGCGTCCTTAACGATATCGCTAAATTAGGTAGCTACTAGCGATATAGAAACAATCCCGCTAGCGATCTCATTAGTATGGATGCTAACGAGATCGCTAGCAGGATTGTGTAATGTGGCAGTACCTTAAGTGCAGGAGTTTTAAAGACCTGTGGCAAAAGCCACTGGAAAACCCGGGTTGGAGGGAGGAGGCCGCCCCACTGCCTCCTGTGACCTCCTCCAAGAAATGAAGGCCCTGCCGGATTTTACTTAATCTGCCTTAGCCAGGTAGTCTGACTAGGTCATTGCTCACCTTCATCCCTGCATTGCAGCCGCAGCTGTGTGTGTGACTGCAATGCCCCTCCAAGGCTTTTAAAAGGGCTCTGACACAAGGGGAAATTTTTTCGTTTCCCTCTTTAAACTTTTCCCGGGCACTGCCCCCACAGTACCCCTGCCCCGATAAGCCCTTAAGCACATCCATTGGGGAAAGTTTCAGATCATCAAACCAAAACTGAAAATTATGTGACGTAAATCTTTCAGCCTATCATTTGGACCCCAGTAACCTGTGAACAACCCCCAAAAATGCCAAATTTTTAGCAAGTTGGAGGGTTTAATATAAAAGTTTTGGTTTACCATCGATAAAAACATCATGGGAGTTTGTGGTGGAACGCCTTTAGTCTGGAGGTAAATTATGGTTTTGCCCCCAACCCCCCTAGAAAATTTTGTCGATAGTATTGGAACCAAGGGATTACTCCCGGAAAACTGAATAAAGTGTTTTGTGACACCGGTAAACACTGTGGGGAAAAGCCAAAAACAGCACAATTGGAGATGAATATATGTTTGATTATTTTTATAATAGAAATGTAAAAATTTAGGAAAAGGGGTTTTCCTATTTTGGGGGAAACCTTTTTAAAGTCCGGTTTCACACATTCAAGTTTCTGCATTTTGGGTACAAAGAACTAGAGCCAGCAGCCTCATAAAATGCCTATTTTTCCAGTTAGCGGGGGCAGGAGAGCGGCCAGTTTTGGGCCCCAAACTTTTTTGATCCCAAACAAAAGTCCATGGAATGTAAATTTGGCCAAAGAAAAAAAACAAATAGCAAAATTAAAAAAAATGGATTTCTTTTACTGCTTTTACCCCCCTTTTATTGTTAGTTTGCTGTTGGGTTTTTAAAAATAGACAGCACACCCAAACCCCAAAAAGAATGGTTTTTTAAATATTTTTTCAAATTGGTTAAAATGTGAGCATTTTTTCAAAGTCCTTGTCAAAGACAGAGTAAAGAAAGGGGCTAACTTTAAAAAAAGAAACCCGTCCCCCCAGATTTTTGTCTCAAAAAATAAAAAGATTCTTAAAAAAAAAAAAAAGATATCTTAACTTGATGATTTGGTGAACTTACTTTGAAAATCCACTTTTTATAAAATGAATAAAACCCTTTTTAAAAGGGTGGGAAATTTTTTTCTCAAATCAGGCAAGAAGGGAAAGTCAAAAATTGGGTTTTTCAGCAAATTTCCCAAAATGGAAAATTTTTAAAATAAAAACCCCAAACCCCCACTGGGTCTTTGAGAAACTATTTATTGAGAATTAAAAAAGTACCCTTTAAAGGGAATTTTGCCA
>JARQOD010000002.1:320078019-320127150 GCA_033576555.1 Oophaga sylvatica
GTTGATGAAGTGTGGGGTGCTCAGAGGAGAGGGAAAACCCAAAGGGGGGGCCCCCAACGCGGCGGCTGAAAAGGGGTTTCCCTTGTGTGGATGTGGGGAAAAGGGGAAAACCCTAATAGCGTGCCCCCGAGCCCCAGGTGCCCAGAAGAAAGTGGGGGTTTAAGACCAATGGGGGATTGGAGGTGAAAAGATTTTTTGTGAGGGGGAAACGGTATGTTCCAAAAAAGGGGTCTGACACGTCAAAGTGGGGACGGCGTTCCAGGGTGACAGGGGGGTGGGAGTGACCCTATGCGAGTGACGCCGCAGGGAAATTTCGAGCGGAACTTGGAGGGGCGAGTGTGCGGGGGGAAAGAGTCCCCATCTGAAAATTTTAAAGTAAAGAAGGAGGTGGACTATGCTGGCAAAAAAAGAGGCGGGCCCAGAGATGAGCTTTTTAAAAGAAACAGGGAAAGAACAGTCGAGCGAGAAAGGGTCCTTAAAAAACGATTGAGCACAAACGGGAAGGTGGAAAAGGAAGTCTCAAGTCGAGATATCTTCGAGTCGGTATGAACAAGACTTATGGAAAGAACGGAGCCCCCAGAGAGGCGCAAGAGAAAATCAGCGGGATTTTCAGAGAGGGGGGTTTGTGTGGTTTGGGGCAAAAGAGCGAGATAGAGTTCTCAGGAGTCAGATAGAGGAGGGACTAGTCCCCCATTCCAAAAAATTACGGGAGAAAAAAATCCAGCGGGGAAGTGCCATTAGAGGGCCCCCCAAGGAAGATCGTGTCTTGGAAACGGTACTAAGTTTGGGAGGGGGGTTTTAAACAGTTGCAGGAAGGTGGGGGGGGTTTTTAAAATTGTTTTAAGGAGTTTAAAAAAGAAGGGAAAGAAGTGTGTGCCAAAGGAGGTGTTGGGCCTTTGAAAGGGGGGGTTTGTGGTGTAAAAGGGTCCCCAGAGATGAAACATTTTGTCATACTTGAAAAGGGAAAAGAAACACTGAAGCGGGGGTGCCCCGAGGGGACATGCATTCCCCAAAGAAACCGAACAAAAAGGATCTTTGGGGGGAAAATTAAAGAAGGTCGAGTGGAGAAAGGGGCCAAGGGAAAGGCTCAAAGTCTTTTTTGGGTTGGGGGAAAAACATCTAGTCCCCCGAGGTTGGTAAAAAAAAATATCGGAAAACTTGGGAAAGTAAATGAGGAGATGGTGAAAAAGCCCCGGTTTGGGGAGGACGTATTCCGGCTGAGGGAAAGCCCCGGCGGGGGTAAAGTGGGGGGTTTCCCCTTCCCCGTTGTGGTTCGGGAAACCCTTTTGGGAAATTTCCCCGGATGCCCCCGGGTTGTGTGTATATTGAGGAAGTAGAGCAGTTGTGGAGAGGGAGCAGGTCAAAAGAGAGTGCACGAATGGAAAATTTGGCCCCCCACCTTCAATGTGGTGTTGAGAGGCGAAAAAGGGGTTTCTTAAAAACTATAAGTCTCAAGTGAGCCTTTTAGGAAATAGGTGCCCCCTTTGGGAAAAGGGGGGAAATAGTTTATGCCTCAGTTGCCGTGATGGTGATAAGGGGAGGAGAAACCCGTGGTGGCGAAAAAAAAAGGGGCCCAACAGAAGGCCCTATGGTGAAGGGAATTCGAGGACTGGGCGCTGGGGTTTCGGGTGGTTGGCAGAGGGGCTGATTAGATAGATGGTTTGATGGGGAGATGACGGAAGGAAATTCGGTGGGAAAAAATGTTAAAAACCCCAAAAAATTTTAAGAGGGGGGAGGTATTTGGGGTTGTGACCCCTGATGCAGTAGGGGGCAGTGTTGCCCCCCGGGTTGCAGGGGGGCCCGGTTTGTGGTTGTAAAGGGGGTGTGGTGGGTATGACCGGTGCCCACCCTGTGACGACCTCCCCGTGGGTGGGGGGCAGATGTAACGGGTGTGTTTGGCAAAGAGGAGTGTTGTGGGGCTGCCCCCGTGGAAGCTTATTTGGGGGAGGAGGGAATTTCAGGGGAAAAGGGGGTTTTGTGTTGAGAGTGTTGGGAGTCTGCCAGGTTTTTCAGAAAAAAAAATGTTTCCCCCCGGGAATTACAGAGCGTTTGGTAGGAAAGGGAGAAATCCTGTAGCTGTGTTTGAAAAAACTTTTTAAAAAAACCTTAGGGGAAAATTTTTTTGATGTAGCTTTGTGGTTTTGGAGGTAAAAATTGGGTGATTTTTGATATAAAAATGTCTCCCCCTTGCCCTGAAGCGGAGGGTTGAAACCCCTTTTTTTTTTTTAAATTTTTATTTATAATATATATTTTATTTGTTTTAAATTCCCCTAGTAAATTTCCCCCAAAAATTTAATTTCCCCGGGTTTTGTGAAATGAAAAACCCCACATGAAATGCCCATGGTTTAAAAACAGTTAACCATGTCATTTTATTTTGTTGCTTATGGTTTAAAAAAAATTAATGTTTTGTGTGAAAAAATTTTTATAAATTTAGGGGAAAAATTAAAAAGGGGTAAAATTGTTTTAAAAAAATTTTCGTGGGCACCCCCTGTTTTTTTCCCCCCCGGCGGGGGAAAACCCAGCGAGGGGGGGGCCCCGATAAAAAAGTAGGGAGGGTGCATTTTTTGTCCCCCCGGTTTTAAGTTTCCCCCCACCCCAAAAAAAAGGGCTTATGAGTAGATGCCCCTTTTTTGGGGCCTTTTGGGTTTTTTTTCCCCTTCCCCGGGCGCGGTGGTTGGGGGGTTAAAAAGGGGGGTTAAAATTTTTCTATTGGAAGGGGACTTTAAAAAAAGGTTAATAATTGAGAGCGGGGCAATTGGGGCAATTCTCAATTATTTTTCCCTTTTTTAAAAATTAAAAAATTTTCAAAAACCCCCGGGGCACTTTAAAAAAAAATTTTTTAAAAGGAAATAGATTTTTTGACATATTTTATTTGACTGGCACCCCCCCCCGTTTCCCCTTTTTCGGGGAAAAAAAATTTTAAAAAATAAACAAATTTTTTTTTTCCCCCCGGCGCTCTGTCGGGTTTCCCCCGGAAAAATTCTGAAAGGGTTAACATTTTTTCAGGGGGAGCAAAAATAATCTGCACCCTTTTTTAAAACCCCCCCCCGGAAGGGGTTTTATCCCCCCGCTGACAGGGGGGGAAATGTTGTGGGAAATTTTAATTTTATTGTTTTCCCAGAAAAATTTCCCCCTTTTGGCCCCGCGGGGTTTTCCCGGGGGGTAAAAGGGGTTTTTCGGAGCCCCCGGGGACCTGAAGTTTTTAGAATTTTTTTTTAGAAATGAATTCAAAAAGAAGCCTCTGGGGGGTTTTCAAAAGTCCCCAAAACCTTTTCCCAAAGAGGTTTTTGGGAATCGGAACCCGGGTTTTTTGGGGTATAAGGGGGGGGTTTTCCCCCCAAATTTGGGTTTTGGTGATCAATTGTTTTGTCTAAAAATTTTTTCCCCGGTTTCCCCAAATTGGGGGGAAATTTGGGGGAGTTTCCCCCTTTTTGCTCTCGAAAAATATTTTCTTTTTTTTTTGTTTTTGTGTTGTTTTTTTTTTTTCATTTTGTGGGTTTGGGGGCCGGGGGTTCCCCCCCCGGGGGGTTGGGCTCCCCCGGGTTTCCCCCTGTTGTTTGTTTCATTTGCCTTTTCCAGTTTTTTCAGTGGTGGGGGTTAGTTTTTTTAAAAACCAGAGAATTTTAAATTTAGGGGTGGTTTTAAGGGGGGGTTTTTTCGTTGGGGATCTCAGGTGTTTTTCCCAAATTTTTTTTGCTTTGGCTTTTTGGGGGGTTTTTTTTTGGGGGAATTGCCAGTTTTTCCTTTTTTTTTTTTTTGGGGAAGGGGGGGCCCCCAGCTTTTGTTATACTATTTTTTTTTGGGGTGTCTTTTTTTCCCTTTTTGGGCCCCAACCCCTTTAATTTTTTTGGGGGGGTTCCTTTTTTTTTGGGGATCTGCTGGGGGAAGATAGCTTTCCTCTTTTTTCTTTAGGTGGGGTTCCCCCTCAATTTGGGGGAAAGGGTTTTGGCCCCCAAGGGGGGGAAAAACGCCCAGGGCCCCCTTTTTTGGGGGGGGTTTTGGGGGGGTTTTTTTGCCCCCCAAAAATTTTCCCAAAAACCCTCTTGGTGTACCCCCTTTTTTCCCCCTTTTGCTTTCGTTCCAAAACTTTACAGTTTGGGGGCCCCCAAAAAAAAATTTTTGGGTTTTCTCACAGGGGGAAAAAAATTGGGGGAAAAAAACCCAAAAAGGGTTTTTTCAGAGTTTCGGATTTTTTTTTTTTTTTTTTTGTTTTTTTTTTCCCCTTTTTTTTTTTGGGGTGGGGGGGGGTTTTTTTTTTTTTAAAATGGGTTTGACAGTTTTTTTTGGCCCCTGTGGTTCTGCTTGAAAACGGGGGTTTTTGGGGGTTAAAAAAAAACCCTATTTTAGGGGGTTGATTTGGGAAAAAACCCCGGGAATCCCATCCCGGGATTTGTTTTTTGGGGGAAAAAGCTAAATTTTAAATTTCAAATAACAAAAAGTTTTTTTTTGGGGCCTTTTTAAAAAACCCCTTTTTTCTCAGGGAACGCAGCAGGGGGGGTTCAAATTGTATTCTCTACGGTGCGGCCCCCCTAGGATTGGGTTTTTCCTGAAAGGGGCCCCCTTTTTTGGTAATGTTGATGATTTTTTCTGGCTTGGATTTTTGGAGATGAACAATGTCATGTTTTAAGAAAAAAAAAACCTTTTTGGGTTTTTTAAATCAGGGGTTGGGGGACGTGAGTTTTACTGGTCGGAATTCTGAAAGGGGGGCCCCCCCGGGAACCCATAATTTTGGATGCTGTTTTGGGGGTTTTTTTTTTTTGGAGGGTTTTGTCAAAAAATTTGAAAAAGATGTTAGGGGGGGTTTTCCCCTTTTTGGGGTAAAAAGATTTGGGGGTCATTTTAGTTTTTCCCCAAATTGAAGGTTTGGTGAGGTAGAAGTATGGGGGAAAATATTTTTCCCTGGGGCCCCTTTGGGGAAATGGGGTGATAAAAGGGGGGGGGGCCGGGGGGTAAAGGGGTTTTCAAAAAAAAAAAGGGGTTTTATGTTTTCTGGGGTGAGTTCTCACTATTTCAGCCCCCCCAAAGGGGGGAAGACTTTTCCCCCAGTAGTTGTTTGGGTAGTTTTGGGGGAAAAAATTTTTTCGTTGATTTTAAAACCTTTTGTTTGCCCCTGCCCCACATTTTTGCGGGGGCTTTTGTTGATTCGGGAGATTTTAAAACCTGTTGGTTTTTTTTTTTTGCTAACGTTGTGGGTTTCCCTTGATTTAGGGGTTTTTTTTTAAAAGGGGGGGTTGTTTCCCCTTTTTTGGGGTTTTGGAAATTTTAAATCCCCAGTTCCATTTCAGGGATAATGAGGGTTGAAAAATGATATAGGGATTTAAAAAATTTTTTTGGTGTGTATTTTAAAAAAAATTTTATTGGGGGGTTTCCCCTTGGGGTTTGCAGTTTTAATGTTTTTTGGTTTGGGAAAATTTGTGTTTGTAAAGGGGGGGGCGCCAATGTGTTTTTCCCAAAACCCCCGGTTTTTTTTCCCCCCCCGGTCAAGTTGCCCGGACTTTTTGTTGTTTTTTGGTGTTTTGCGAAAGTTTTTGGGGCCCCCTTCCCCCCCCCTTGGGGTTTTGGGGAGGGTGTTTGAATTGTGGGGGTGGGAAAACCCCCAAAAGGCCCCCTTTTTTTAAAATTTTTAAAAATGAAATTTTCTATGCGGTTTATATAAAGGATTTTGGGGGGAAAAGGCCCCCAAAAAACCCCCATCTTTCCCCCTTGGGGGGCCCCCGGTTTTTTTTTTTTTTGGGGGGGCCCAAAAAGGATGGTTTTTTAGCCGTTTTTTGTTATCGTCCCCAAAAAACCCGATCTTTAAAAAATATCAATACCCTTTTTTCCCCTTTTTTTTTCCCCCTGTTTGGGGGGTTTTGAAAAGTTTTTGGGGGTTTACAAGTTTCCCTCGGGGGGGGAAAAATTTTTTCCCCCCATTAAACAAGGGGTTTGGGGGGGGAAGGGGGGTTTAAAAAACCCCCGGGGGGAATTTTGAGAACTGTGCCCCCTTTTGGGTCACAAATTTTTTTCCCGTCTTCCCCCCCTTTTGGGGGGCTTTTGGGGGGTTTTTGTGGAAAAATTTCTTTTTTGGTTTTATTTGGATGATTTCTTGATTTTTTCCCCGGGGGGGGGATCTGGGGGAAAAAAATGGGGGGATGTATTCCAGTTTTGGGGAAAACCCCTCTGTATGTGGGGGATCAAATTTGTTTTTTTTGGGTTTTAACGGGGGGGAATTTTTTTTGGGGGATTTTTTTTTTAAATTGTTATTGAAATGGACCCCCAAGGGGGGGCCCCATCTTTTTTTTTGGGGTCCCCCCTACTTTTTAAAAGGGGGTTTTGGATATTGGGTTTTCCCCAATTTTTATGAAAATTTTTTTGGGTAATTTCTCTTTTTTTTTTAAAAACCATTGACTGTTTTCCCCCCAAAAAAGGGTTTTTGAGGTGGTAAATTGGCCCCCGGGGGGTTTTTTGGGTTTTTGGAAATTTAAAAAACGGGTTTCACGTTGTTGTTCTACCCCCCCCCTGTGTTTTTTAAAAATTTTAGGGGGAGGTTGTGCCTAAAAAATTGGGGGGGGGTGTTTTTTTCCCCCAAAGAAGGGGGACCCTTAAAAAAAAAACCCCCTTGTGTTTTTTTCTCAAAAAATTTTTTCCCCAAGAACAAATTTTTTGGTGGGTAATCGGGGTTATTGGCCTAAAGTGGGTTTTGAAGGGGGGGAGACTTTGACTGGGGGGGGGGTTTACAGGTGGTGGTCCTCAGGGGGCCCCATAAAATTGGGGGTTTTTGGAAACCCCCCCAAGGGGTTTAAACCCCCTAGGGGGGCCCCGGGGGGGCCTTTTGTTTTTACGTTTTTAATTTTGGGGTTTTCCCTTTTTTTCCCCTGGCACAGAATTTAAGGCGGATGCCCTCGGGGTTTTTTCCCCTTGCGGACTCTTGAGTTATTCCCCCTGCTGTTTTTTTAAAAGGGGGGTGTATTTTTTTCCCCCACCCCCCGTTTGATTTGGGAAATCTGGGGGGTGTGGTGGATAAACCGGGCCCCCCCTGGGGAAAAATTTTTTTGTCCCAGACCCGTGGAAGAGAGTGTGTTTTTGGGGAGATTCATTGTTCCGGTTGGGGGCATCCTGGAATTTTTGGTATCAGAGATTGGTGGGTCAGCCCTTTTTTGGGGCCCATTTTTGGGTTTTGTGATTTTTGGGGTTTTTTTTGCAGTCTTGTGGGATTTTTCTCGCTCCAAGCCTTGCTCTCGCTTAGTGGTTTTTTGATGCCATTGTGTGCCCGCCCCAAAGGCCCCTTTTTTCAAGGGAAAATTTTTTTTCGACCCCGGGGTTTTCGGGGAAATTTAGTTATTGGGTGATTTGGATGGGTTTTTCCCCAAAATTTTATAATTTGTCCCCTTTTTTTAAGTTGCCCCCCCCCCGTTTTTTTTCCCCCTTTTTTCCCTTTTTAAAAAGGGGTTTTGGTTTTCGGCATTCTGAGAATTTTTGGGTTTTGGGGAGGGGGTTTTTAGTTTGTTTCCCCATTTTGGAGGACTTTTTTTTTTAAAATTGGGGGTTAAAAAAGTCTTTTTTGCTTTTATCTGGGCCCCAAAGGAAAATTTTAGAAAAAAAACCGGGGAATTTTGGGGGTTATTGAGTTGTTTTGGGGTTGCTAAAACAAGATAAAATGGGTTTTTTTTTTCCCCTTTGGCGAGTTTGTTTTTTTAAAAAAAGGGGCCCAAACTCTGCCATTTGAGGTCTCCATTTTTCTGAAATTTTTTTGGGGTTTCCCCCCCGATTTTTTGGGACGGGGGGGCCCTTTTGGGGCTGCCCCGGGGGTTTTTTATCTGTTGTGGAGGTTGCAGCGTTTTTGGGGAAAAAGGGGGTGGAGAGGGTTTTTCCTTTCAGGAAAATGGAAAACGGTTTCCAAACCCCGGGTTTTGGCCCCGATGGCCCCGGTTTAAAGGGGGGGGAAATTTGGGTTTGGGTTTTCCTCAAAAAAACCCCCAAAGAAAATTTTTTTTCCCCAAAATTTAAGCCTGGGTTTAAAATTGGGGGCCCTTTTTTAAAATTGGAGATTCTTTTAATTTTTTTCCCTTTTGTTTCATTTTCCGGGGAAAAATTTTTAAAACCCCAACGTGTTCCCCCCAAGTTTATTAAAAAGGGGTTTTTGAGCCAGTGGTTTCCCCATGGTTTTGGCCCCCCGGCCCCCTTTTTTTTTGAGGGCAATCTGGAGAAAAAGGGGTTTGGGGGAAAAAATTTTTTGGGTTCTCGTTTTTTAAAACGGAAACTCGTATTTGGGTTTTTAAATGGGGTTTTGGTAGGAGGACAATTTTGGGTGTTTGCTTGGACACCCCTGATAGGAAAAGACCCCTGGTATCAAGGGGTTTTGAGCCCCCTTGCAAAAAAGGGGTTCGGTGCCCCCCCCTAAAAAGGGGGGGGTTTTTTTGTAAAATTTTAGAAATTAATTTGAGAAAAACCCCCCCCCCTGTTGGTTAAAACCAGTATAAACCCTTTTTTGGGGTTTGGGCCCAAACGGGGGAAACACAAAATGGGGATATAGGGGGGTTTTCCCCCCCTTTTTGGGTTTCGGTGTCATTTTTTTTTGTCTCAAAGTTGTTTACTGGTTTTTTGGGAAACTTGCGAGTTTTTTCCTTTTCCGGGCTCAGAAAAAAATTTTTTGTTTTTTTTTTTTGGGTTCCCAAAATTTTCATTTTTCTCGGGGATTTCTTGAGGTTGGGCCCAAAGGGTTCCCCCCCCCGGGGGTTGGGCTCTTTGGGGTTTTTTGGGGCATGTGTTTTTTTCATTTCCCCTTTTTCCCGTTTTTTGTGGGGGTTTTTTTTGTTACCCGGACCAAAATTTTGGTGGTAAGGTGTTTGGTTCAGGTGTTTTTGAAAATTTGTGGTTGGTTTTTTGGGGGTTTTTTTGGATTGCAGTAAGTTTTTCCCCCTTTTTTTGTGCTTGGAAAAATTTTGGGCCCCCCCTTTTCTCATACTTTTTCTGGGCTGTGTTGTAAATTTTTCTTGTCAAAAGCATTCATGTTTGGGGGTTCCCCAGTTTTTTTGGGGTTGTGGGGAGATGCTTTCCCCCTTTCTATCTTTGGTGTAGTTTTAAAATTCAGGCTGTGCGAGGCATCTTTGGCCCCCCTGTAGGAACGTACCCGGTGCTTTAGTTGTGGTGGTTGTCGGGTACTTTAAAGTAGTTTCCCCCTCTCTGTTGTTTTTCCCCTTTTGTGTCCCCCCAGCACCAAAAAAAACACTTTAGTGAAAAATTAGGGGAAGCAATAAATTTTAATTTCCCGGGTTAAAATCCCTTCTCTCCTGCCCGCGGGAGAGGAATAAATTCTTTGGGGGGGTTTACAGGGGAGTGGGCTTTCCCCCGGTTTTTCGCTTTTAAAAAATTTTAAACCCCTTTTTTAAAAAGGAAATTACTCGGGGGATAAAACAGAGGGGCCGATGTTGTGTTTCGGTAGCTGGGAGGAAAGAAAAAAGGGGGAGAAAAAACTTGAAAAGTTGGAAAAATGAGGGGTTTTCAAAATTTCCTAAACTAACGACAAAATAGAGGTACCCTTTGGAAAGCTTTTTATTGATTCTAGACTCCTCGTCACACCCCGGGAATAAAAACCCCCAAAGGCGAAAAATGAAAGTATTGCCGGGGCAAAATCCCAAAAAAAAATAGGAAGCCCCCAAACATATTGGCGGTTGAAAGATGAAAAAAAACCCTAGGCGGGAAAAAAGATTGGCAAAGCTGGGGCCAAAGGATAAATTGGTGGGAAAAGGGGAGTTCTTTTGAAACCCCGGAAAACCTACAAAAAAACCCCAATTTTGTTTTACAAAAATATGAGAACACGATTCGCACGCAAAAACGATTTTCAGTGTAAAAAAAACAAGCGCAGCCCCAAAAAAAAACGGGAAAAACCCAATGAGCAAATAACAGGGGTGAGTTTAAACTGTGAGGAGTGGGCCCCCCAGGAGGGGGGGGCCCCCCTTCCAAAAAAGTGCAAAAAAAAAATAGAAGCACAAAAAAAAAAAAAAAATTTTCTGAAAGCAGGAGAATAAAAAAGACTCTAGCAAAAAAAAAAATTTTTAAACCCGGAAAACCCACATTGAGACAAAAAAACAATTGTCCCCGGGCCCCAAACCATCATGGGGGGGAAACCCCCCTTTAAAATCAGTAACCATGTCCCTGTTTGCCACCTGTAAAAGGTTCAGTATGTCAAAAACCCCACCGAGGGACCCTCTGTAAAAAACCCCTTTTTTAAAAAATTCCCCAGCGGGGGGAAAGGGAATAGTGTTGTTTTAAATTATGTTTTTTTAATTCGGAAAAAAAAGGGGAATCGGATGGGTCCCAGTAAAAAAAAGGGGGTTTAAAAAAATGTCTTATTTCATTAAAAATTTTTTTAATTTGTGTTTGTTTTTGTAAATTTTTAAAACCCCAATATTTTTAAATAATTGGGTTGTCTAATTGACAACTTTAATTTTAAACGGGGTTAAAAAAGAAACCTTCAAAGAAAGGTGGCTTTAACCATTTTTAAAACCCATTACCCACCTTTAAGGGAAGGGGAAAATAGGGGTAGTCGAAGGGGCATTACTCAAGAGGGGCTTTTTGGGGTGGTGGGGCAGATTTAGTAGCCGGGGGGCACAAAATTTAATTTTGGCATTTTTATTACCCCACTCGTGGCTTTGTGTTGGTGGGAAAAAACACAGGGGAGCCCCCCAATTTTTTTAAGTTTTTTAAAAATTTTTAAAATTTCCCCAAAGTTGAAAATTTTTAAAAATTATGTAATTTTTTGTGAAAACCATTAAACAAACTAATGAAAAGAATGGTTAACTGTATGTAAACCTGTGTTTTTCATGTGGGGGTTTTGTCAAATTTTACAAAGGCCCCGGGGGTTGAATTAGCAGTTTTCTTTGTTTAAAAGGGGGGAAACTATAAAAACAGGTCCCCTTTTTAAAAAAAAAGGGTATAGGCTAAATTCATTTTTTTTTATAAAGTAAAGATTATAATTAAACTTTCATATATTTTAGATTATTTTCAACCCCAAAAAAAAATTTTTTGGGTTTTTTTTGTTTTAATTGTGATTTTGGTTTTAAAACCTTTAAACCCAAAAAACCTGTCTCAAAAAATTTGCCCTATTTCAACCCTCCCAAAAAAAAAAAAGTTTTTTAAAAAGAAACAAAAAAACCTCAAATAATAAAAAAAAGTTTTCATCAATATTGGTGGGAAACTTTTTGCGAAATGATGCTTTAAGCGGCGTGGCATGGAAGGGGAATCCCTTTTGACATGTGAGGGTTTTTGGAGGCCCCGGAGCTTTTTTACCCGGGCCCTTTAAACTCTCCCGAGTGTTTGGGGGGGGCGTCTTTTTATTTTTTTTCACAAAATCCAAAAAATTCTTATGGGGTTAGGTCAGGGGGGTTGGCAGGCCCCAAATTTAACAGTAATACCCCCTTCGTAAAACCCTTTTTTAGTGGTTTGGGATGTGACAGGTTCCCCCTCGGTGAAAAAAAAAAATTATTCCCCCAAAAAAAATTTTAGCGATGGAAGCTGAAGTGCTCCAAAAAATTTTGTAGTAGCTGATTTAAACCCCCGCCCTGATTTAAAAACAAGGGGGCCAACACCAGAGCTGACATGGCACCCCCCCCCATAAAATGTGGGTATTGGGCATGGATTTAGGTTTTGGGATTTCCCCTTTTCCCCCCCCTTTCCCCCCTTGGCACCTTTATTTCCGAAAAACCCTGCAAAATTTGCTTTCCCTAGAAAAAAAGTATTGGGACCACTTGAAATCCCGTGTGCTTTTTTGTAAACCGGTTTAGGGTTTGCCCTGTTTATGGTTTTAAAATTTGGGTTTCTGGGGGTGCGGCCCTGTGCCCCTTTCCCCCCCGCCTGTGACGGGGTCTGGATGTTTATTTCACCAGATCAGTCATGCTTCCCCCGGTCCCCCAAAGGGGGGGGAAAGGTCCTTCTAAAAATCTTCCTCAGGGGGGCGGTCCCCTTTTTGTACAGGTTTTCTGCACATTTTTTCCCTTCCAAAGATTCCTTAGGGCTTTACCCCCTTTGGGAAAACCCCTATTTTTTGGGAAAAAATTTTTTCGGGGTTTCCCCCCGGTTGAGGGGTAAATGATGGTTTTACATCAGTAGGCGTTAGCTTACCATGATGGGGGTTTGGTAATGAAAAGGCGGGGGTTTTTTTAAAAGTCGGGAAATTCTTTTGCATGTGTTTGATTTAATTGTTGATTCAGAAGATTAGGGTAAATAGGCGTTTAGAACCTTTTTTGATTGCAAATTTTTTGGAAGGTTTTTTTTGGGTTTCGGAGTTGTATCCCAAAAATTTCCGTATTAAAAATAAAAGACCTGACAAATTTCAGTTGGTGTTAATGAATCAAAAAATTTGAAAGTTTAATTGATCTTCCCCTTTGGAAAATTTGAAATGTGATTTTTTGAAATTTTTTTAGAAGGACCCTTTATATTATATATGCCCAAATTTTGTGTGTTTTTATTTTATATTTTTAATATTTTATATTGTGTGTTTGTTCTTGTGTTATATTATTTTTCTTTTTTTTTTTAAAAAAAATGAAATTTGGGGGTGCATTTTTTCAGTTTTGAAAGTGGCGAAAAAAATTATTTACGGTGCAATAGGATGAATCGGGATGTTTAAAATGTGCAAATGCAGCCACCCTTGACAACGGTGAAATATGGTTTTTTAAATGTGCGGAAATTTTGGTAATAGGCGTACAAAACGGTGTTTTTTTTATGTGGTGTGACGCCGGCCTAAATGTTATTTCCGTAGGAGATGGGGGCCCCACATCGGCTTGCACGAATGCTAAAAGGCAAAAAAATATATCTATTATTGTTGTCACAGTTTAAAAAGATTCTTGTACTACAATTTGTTCAAGTATTGAAAGGGACACATATATTACGAAAATTTGAAAAATTAAGGTGTTTTCCATATAATAGTCATAGTGTTAGCAGCTACAACTTCAGCCCTTCACGCTTTTAGGTTGTCCGGGGGCTAAGTTTAGCCTCATTGAAATAAATGGAAACTGACTGCGTATCGGGCAGCGGCCACTTACAGGTGACAGATGGTGGTGTTCGCTCTGGCCACCACTGGAGGTAATAACTTGATCAGTGGTGGGGGTGCCGGTGTCAGAAGCCACTGATTGATATTTTAATCAATCAATATATAGTAGGGAAAACCCTTTTAAGTGAAAATTCTGCAGATGGTTAATTTGGGTAATTATTTTGATAATAAATTATTTTTTGCGCTCAGAAGAGCTGAGGGGCTTTCTTGGAAAAGCTGGATATATACAGATGTTCTCAGGGTAGCTCCTTTTGGTGGTGGTTGTAGTGTATGCACGTTTACATTGCATATGGCTTTGGATATGATTAACAGCTCCCCCAGGTAGGTATAGATTAATATAGCGTACGTTCCCACAACTCTTTAGTTTATCTTGGCGACCCCTTAGGATCTCTGAGCTTATTTAATATTAGGGCTCGTCCCATGAGGTATAAACACCACCGGTTTATGTATTGTATTGATAATACGGGACCAAGCATACTATGGGGCAGTGGATCTGGATTTTAGAAAAAAAGTCTATTGTGCATGTGAAATCGGACTCCCCGATGACTTTCCCAGGAGTCCAAATTTGTGGACTCAGATAATGGAAAAGAGAAAACTCTGCCTATTAATAATAGATTCATGAGAAAAACATATGATGTCTGACCACGGCCTAAGGGTCCGTAACAATAGGACTCACCAGCGATCCCGAAACGATATGAACTTGTCGGATCGTGGTGTGTCGACTGATGCTGGTGGCTGCCAAACAGGGAGTCTCAGCAGCAATCAGGAGAGGACTAGGGGTAACAAGTGATACGTGCTTAGTTACCCGCAGTTACGTTAGATACCAGCGGCTGGTGCAGGGAGTGGTAACCAAGGTAAAAGGGGTTTTAAGCACCGCGCGGGTTAGAAACCCGTGTTTACCTTGGTTACCGCCCTGCACCCGCGCGTGGTATCTAAGTACAATCGGGTTTTTAAGCCCACGCGGCACCTTTAACTCGTGTTTACTTGGTTACCAGCTCCGCTCGGACGTGGTCTCCCGCCTGTCACAAGCAGCGTGCGCGTGGCCAGCGGGGAGACCAACGTCAAAAATGGTCCAGGACATTCAAAAGAGACCGCGTACCAGCAGGGGGGGATCGTCCCCTGATGTCACACAAGCGATATCGTGGCTTAGGTCGCTGTTGGTCCAAAATCGGTGCGTTTCAGCTTTCGCAGCGATCTGTTAGTGTATCGAGGGCTTAAAGTAAGTAGTGGGGTAACGATGCGCATTACAGCAAATTTCGGAAATAAAAGTATTTTTTGGATCACAAATACTATAGAAATTACCAAAAAATGCTGTGATATTAAGTTACTCTTGCATACACATTTATTTATTAAAGTACCCTAAGTTTGTAGTAGAAATAGACCCCCGAGGGTAAATTTTCATTGTGGGGGTTTAAAATTCAAAAAATAAGTGATCAAATGGCCCCCAAATCTGCTTCATATTTGCTTATTGGTGGTTATTTAATAGCTTATTAGACAGGGAGATTGCTTCCCCAGAAAGGAACGATCGTAATTTCACCCAATGAACAAACGATTGTCATTCATCAAAATAATGTCAGCCTGTTTAATGGACAATCTTTGGGGGAAATTAGACTCCTTGGAAAATTTTTTGCAAAAGTGCCGTGTTAAGGTGGGGTGTACACTGAAGATCTGTTAATTTAAACGATTTGCCAATTGGAAAATATTTGTGATGAGTGGTATTTAATTGCACGGTTAAGCAGGTAAACGCATTCTCATGTGTTTGATCTTTCTGTGTTACTTTGTGCCAAGAAAAATAATTTTTTGGCATTGACGACTGTGATTTTTGGATTTTGGTATTCAGCTGGTGATTGGAGCCGGGTTACAATGTATGTTTTTTGGAAAATGTGGGTTCCCTTGAGTTTATTGTTTCCCAATAATTGGTGCAGTGTAAATGCCAATACTCAAAAGTACTAAACCTCTTTAGGGGATTTTCCTTGGGGGTCAATAATATACGCACCCAAAAGAAACCCTAAATCATGGACAAAATTTTTGGGGGAAGCCCACAAATATAAATTTTTTAACAAAGTCTACTGCTTACTTTTTTAATGGCAATTTGCTATCTCCAAAAAATGTTAAAAAGAGTGTTTCATCTTAAACCCAATTCTTGCAAAGTCAATTATTTGGCTAGAAATGAACTTTATCCCCAAAAACCCTTTAAACATCATTGCAGCCCTGTTAAAAGGACCAGAAACCCCTCTTTTTCGTGATTGTCCATTAACCACAGGGGGGGTGGATGGGGGACTTGGCTGGGCTAAATCGTCAGGTTAAGTAAGAAGACACCAATTTAAAAGGAGGCTGGTGTTGGCATCATTGTTTCTTTTGTTAACCATGGTTTCTCTAAAGAAAATTTGAAGCCCATCATTGCAATACAAAAATGGCCTAGCAACGGAAGGTATGCAGTTTAGAAAGTTTTGCACCTCAGTAACAATTTTATCGCATCTCAAGAACTTCAAGGGAGAGGTTCATTGTTGCCCAAAAAGGTCCGGGCGCCCAAGAAAGACAGAAAAGCCGCCAGGCCGTTTTAAAAGTTTTTTTAACTGGGGATCGGGTACCAGCAGTGCAGAGCTTGTTCAGAATGGCGCAGGGGTGTGGGGGCATCTGCACGCATGTGAGGCGGAAAAAACTCTTGGGGAGCGGCCTGGTTGGAGGGCGCAAAGAACCCCTTTCCCTTTTCCAGAAAAAACATCTTGGACAGAGGGATATTCTGAAAAAGGTAACAGGCAGTGGATTTGCTGAGGATGGGGAAAAAAGTTATTTTTTGATGAATCCCCTTTTTCGATTGTTTGGGAAATCAGGAAAAAGCCTCATTGGGGAGAAGACAAGGTGAGCGTACCCCGTCTTGTTCATCCCAAAACTGTTATGCATCCGGGAAAAATTCTTTGTGTGGGGTTGTTCTCGCCAAGGGAATCGGCTCTTCACAGTCTTGCTAAAAACGTGAAATAAAGATGGACCAGAAATGTCCCCAAAGAGAAACTTCTCCAACCCTCCGAGCAGTTTGGGATAAACCCAAATGCCTTTTCCGCTATGGAGCCCTTGCCATAAAGCAAAGGTATAACTAAATGGTCAGGGAACAAAACATAGGATTTTGGGTCCAGGGTTTGGGAAAACCCCAGCCTTAATCCCCATTGAGAACTTGTGGTAAATCATCAAGAGTGGGTGGAAAAAAAAAACCTAAAAATTTGCCCAAATGAAAGCATTGATTGTGCAGAATGGACCGCTTCAGTAGGTTTGGTCCAGAAGTTGATTGAGAGCATGCCGGGAGAATTGCAGAGGTCTGAAAGAAGGGTCTACACTGCAAATTGACGCTGCATTAATATTCTAACTGCAATATAAGTTTTGTTACTATTGTTTGCAATTTTTATTTTGTCTGTGAAAACATCTGTAAACACCATAAAAACCAGGGGCAGCAGATCTGGAAAAATTTAAAATTTGTTTTCATTCTCAAACTTTTGGCCGACTGTACAAATAACTTTTTTACAGTTGGGTGATGCAATATGTCCGATCAAGGGCATCCTTTAAAGGGAAATTTATTGTGCTGCCCTAACCACTTTTAGCATTTCAGGAAACATAGTTTAACCCCTTCAAGGAATAATCGAGCTGACAGATTTATAATTCCCGTGGGTTTTAACTACCGTATTTTTCGGACTATAAGACGAGGACCTAAGAGACCCCAAATTTTCAGAAAAGGGAAAAAAGGGAAAAAAAATAAATTTTCAATGGGGGTTTCCCTCTTACAGTCCGAATTCAGCTTACAGCGAAGGGATCAGCACAGGTAGAGGGTGGTACGGGGTCGTTCGGTGGCCAGGTGGGCGGTGGTGGTGCTCTGTGTTGCGGGGTGCTCTGTGGGGTGGCTGTGACTGTGGGGTGGCTGTGCTCTGTGGGGTCCATTTTTATTACTAATCCGTGGCGGCGGTCCGTGCAGCCCCATGCTTGTGGTGCGGTGGGGGGTCCGGGCTTGTAGTGTGGGGCGGTCCCCTGGGCTGTTTTCCCGATGCAGCCTCCCTTCCCCTGCGGTGCGGTGGTGCCCGGCTCTTTGTGTGGCGGCCCGCGGGGCTCTGTGCTGCAGGGGGCTCCGCGGCATTTCGTCATAGCCGGAAACCACCGCAGTCCCTCGCTGCGACCGGTCTCCTGAAAGATGGCCGGCAGGGGGGTCGGAAAAATTTGGGCCCCTGAGGCGGCGCATGCTCAGATTCAGATCTCGGTGGGATTTGTCCACTGTGCCCACCAGAGCCGAGCACCACCGCACCGCAGAGCAGAGGGAGGTGATGGGCCGCCACCCCGGGACCGCCCCCCCTGGTTTGTAAGTATGTTGCGAATAAGATGCACCCCCTTTTGCCCAAAATTTTTGGGGAAAAAAGTGATCTTATGGTCCGAAAAATCGGTGTTTTCTCGAAATCCGTAGTAAAGGCTTGTTCATGCTGCTCATAGTTGGGGCAGCATAAATCTAATGACAGATTGCCTGATTCGGGTTGTTTACAATTACCCAGTATATTGTTTTAAAATTAATATGACAGTTGTCCAACCCTTATTTGTTGGATAATAAAAGGGCGATGTGTGATTTGTGATTTTTCAGTAACATTTTATTGGAATTACTGCTAACAGTTAAATGCATGAAGCACTGCTCATGCTCTCATAATATATTTCCTCCTTTCCTTTGTTTTATATGTTTATTGCAGGCTTTTACTGTTGTCACTGTGTTCAATTCAATGACTTGGTCTATTAAGATGATAGTGCTAGCTGTAAGAGCCGCCTCAGAAGCTTCAGTGTCCATCTCTAGATTTCAGGTTGGATGATGTGCTTTATTCCTTTGTTATTACATTGTGACAGTTCCTGGTGATTCCTAATGTATCGTTTTCATTCGATATTACAGTAAAATGTGCTATAATGTAATTAATGGTGGAAGATCTAGATAAAAAACAATAAATCAAGTGCAAACTGAACACAATCTGAATGGATACTATTAGTGATGAGCGAACGTGCTCGGATAAGGTGTTATCTAAGCATGGTCAGGTGGTAACAGAGTGACTTTGGCAAGCTCGAATAATATGCCAATTAAACAGGCAATCCCTGCATGTGTTGCGGCTGTCGAACAGCCGTGAGACTTGCAGTCGCGGTGAATCGAACATATTATTCGAGCACGTTGAAGACACTCGGTTAGCACACGATCATGTGTGAGAGGCAGAGCCAGGGCCGTAGTTGTGGCTGTAACAAGTGGCTTAGGCGTGCCCTGGCTCCCAATCACAGGAAAATACTGTCCCTTCTGCAGCATACTTTCTGTAACACCCTCTGCACCATCAGGGTCCCATCAGGCTTGCTGAGGCTCCACTGCTTGCGTTGTGGCGCATAAAGAGACAGAGCCCTTTGAAAACCTCAAACAGTGAACTTTACTCTTTCTTTGTCGCAGCACATCCTTGTCAGTAACATCATCAGCATATGGTACCACACAGTTCACATTATTCACTTCTCCTGCACTCCTCTCTATGTCCTTCAGTACATTACGGGGATGGACCGTGCTGCACGGTTTCTCAGAGTCCTCACTGTCCAGACCCACTGCGCTTGGGGATTCCCTCAGCCGTTTCGCCCTGGTTCTGAGGGCATCAGCCCATGCGATGACCTGCCACATGATGAGCAACCTGCATCCCTGTACTGAACTAGGACCTCTTTTTAAGCTTCTGTTCCCCACTGTGGTAGCACTGCTGCCTCTGCTGCACCTCTGTCTATCCGGACTCTGAATGGCTGCTTGCTTGCTTGAACGTTATGGAGCTGACCGCCACACACGGGCACTAGGCCCTAACTAACCCACAACCAGGAAAACTCCTACACTTATCCACGTTCTGCCCCTCCTATGTTTAACTATTTACAGTGCTGTCTCAGTCTAACTAACGTGTCCCCATCTAGTGGCTAAAAATTAAGACTATGCTTCCCTATAACGAACATTACTCAGATAAGTGTATACTCTATATCATCACAGACAATATATAAAATATATACATAACTATGCACACATGCACATGAGAGAATCCGATACACGTATGTACAACGCAGAAGGACAATAATCTTCTTAAAGGGGAATGGATATATCTAAATATATGTACATTAACAATAAAACATTTTACTCTACTTTAATGGGGTAGAGGTGTGGCACCCCCTTACACATGATCGGTTAATACCTTATCTGAGAACGTTCGCTCGTCTCTAGATACTATATCTCTAGTTAATCAACTGTTGCCCTATAATGGCTTCTCATTATTATCCCATTTTAAAATAACTTCAAAACTATTACATTAAAGAAGAATAAAAATCCTTCATTGCAGATATCTGTCCTAGGGCTCACTCACACGAGCGCATACATCAGACATGTGTAATCCAATAAAAAAAGAGATTGCACTCGGACCAATGAAATTCAATGAGGCAGTGCATATTTGTTGTTTTTTTTTCTCGGCTGTATTCAGCATGAGGAAAACTTTGCAGCAATTTGACTCCAAAATCGGTACAGTGCGGGAAAAAAATTGGATGCCATATGAATTATCATTATGGCTTCCGATTTTTACAGAGACAATACATTGCAATTCTGTAAGATGGGAAACTATAAATGGCCCTGTAAAAGCTTAATAGCTGCTAAGTAAAAAAATGGATTAAATGCGGACAGGAAAAAGACATCACATGGATGACAAGTGAGAAAAAATGTCCCACTTTTCTGGATGAGAATGGGATCAATTTTTTATACGCTCGTGTGACCCTAACCTTACACTGAAGCACTGCAGTGTCTCAGAGAAAACACTAATATATATAAAAAAAGGAGCTTGTCCTTGATTCATGCTGTCTTTGCTTTGGGTAGCATCACCTGACAGATACCCTTTAAGAGCCACAGAGACAGGATTTGGGAATGGGGACAACAGGAGCAGAGTCCTTTCCAGCTTCTTGGTGTTTGGCTCAACTTGATTGACGGGACAATGTGCAAAGAAGCAGATTTGGGCAGGGAGAAGCTGGAAGGGACCCTTCCCCTATGACTGGTCTCCCCATTCCCAACTCCTACTTAAACCATATATTCTCAGAAACACTACAGCATTTCAGAGTAAAACATGGATATACAGTATAAGTCACAGGGTCTCTTGTCCGTGATTCATGCTGTCTTTGGTTTACGCAGCACTAATCACTTGACAGGTCTACGTGTCAAATAAATGGTAAGTAAACAAGTCGCACACTTCACGCACAGAAAGTGCAGAGAAGATACAAATTTTGCTCTGAATCTACTGATTTTATGATGTAGTGATTATTGTATTGGATGAAAAATCAATGTTCTGTATAGGTGATTAAATGCTTGCCATCTTTCAGTTTTTCTTCTAGTATGCTCTGTAAATGCTCTCCACTCCATTAACAGAACTTTTTGACGTAGAGAAATTATGCTTTATATCCCATATTTGACGTGTTGTGTTACTAGGATGCAATCAGACTCTATACATGTACAATGAACATACAAAAGATGCTCTGCTAACTATGCTTTATTTTACAATATTTTCAAAATGTAATATATTTTAAAAAACAGAGATTGTTCTTGATGGAAGAAATTGATACTAAGAATAATGAGAAAATAAACCCATGTTCCGTTGTTGAATTTCGAGGTGCTTATTTTACATGGGAGTCAGGGGCACCGGTGAAGTGTCAGGATGAGAAAAACCATACTACAGAAGAGGAAGCAGCTAAAAGACAACTTATCCAGATAACTTCATCACATTTAGGAGAGGAGCAACTCAATTCGGTTTTCCATAATTCTGATGAAAAACAAACATCCCTTGAATCAGCGGGTTCCCAAGTGCTCCGTAATATTAATTTTTCTCTGCAAAAGGTAATGTATATTGTCTGCTATATGTTGTGCCACCTTTGTTTTGTACAATATGACATTTGTTATGCAAACTAATATGAGGTTAGCAGTTTGTACCCAAAACTTGACATTGCTAAAGCAGGTCAGTCATCAGATTTCACAATGCAAACTGCTTAAGTTATTACTTAGATCTCATAGACTGGATTAGGCAGTTGAACTGACATCCATATTAGAATAGTCGTATAATCCTTTTTACAATGTTAAGATCCCGTCACACTCTTCAATGTCCCAGCGATCCCACCAACGATCCGACGTGGATGGGATCGCTGGGACAACGTTAGCTGATCGCTGGTGAGCTGTCACATGGGCAGACTCACCAGCGATCAGGACCAGCGAGCACGCTGGTATCCAGGCTAAACATCGTGGCGCTTAGTTACCCGATGTGTACACTGGATACCAGCTCCCAGCTTCTGCTGTGCAGTGCTGGGAGCTCGCTGATCGTTGGTCTCCCGCTGTCACACGCAGCGATGCGCGCTGGCCAGCGGGAGACCAAAGATGAAAAAATGGTCCAGGCCATTCTACGACGATCAGCGATACCCAGCAGGGGGGCCGGTCGTCGCTGCGTGTCACACATAGCTAGATCGCTGGCTAGGTCGCTGTTGCGTCACAAAATCGGTGACACTTCAGCAATCTCGCTAGCGATCTCGCTTAGTGTGACGGGGGCTTAAGGTCACGTTCACACGTTCAGTATTTGGTCAGTGTTTTACATCAGCATTTGTAAGCCAAAACCAGGAGTGAGTGATAATTACAGAAGTGGTGACTTGTTTCTATTATACTTTTCCTCTGATTGTTCCTCTCCTGGTTTTGGCTACAAATACTGAGGTAAAATACTGTACAAATACTCAAAGTGTGCACAGACCTTAAACTCGATCTTTCCCCACCAAGACTAATTGACAATTCCTCTTTATTCCTCCTCCCTGCTATTGCTGAGATCTCCCACTGCTCAGAACAAGCTGCAACTGTTAAGCCCCCGTCACACTAAGCGAGATCGCTAGCGAGAGCGCTGCTGAGTCACAAGTTTTGCCCCTGCTGTGAGTTCGCTGGTAGTGTCGGAATGGCCTGGACCTTTTTTTGATCGTTGAGGTCCCGCTGGGTAGCATGCATCGGTGTGTTTGACACCTTACCAACAACCTCGTTGGCAACTCAGAACGGAGACACATAGGCGACACATCGTTACACAGGTCGCTACGGGTCACTGATCGTTGCTGCGTCGTTGGGAAGATCTGACCAGCGACCACATAGTGACGCAGCAACGATCCTGCCAGGTCGTATCGTTGTCGAGATCGCTGTAGCGTCACTGAGTGTGACGGTACCCTTAGTCAGGTTGGATGGGGGGGAAGACTGAATACATTTGGACCCACAAACTATTTCACCTTATAGCTGAATTCATAAAATATTTATTTTCAAATATGGTTTTTCAAAGTAGAGACACCATATCGTGTATAAGAGATCTATTCAATTACATGTATGCAGTTTATTATTAAAGTGAAATACGGTAACAGATCGGCTTTGTAGGATGTAGCATGAAATCAATTAATCTACCTGTATGTCTGAAGAAAGAAACTAGACTTATTTAAGGAAAAAAACATGAAAAATAGGACAACATACAAGCTTCATGCAGATGCCGCAGGTTTCAATGGTAAATCCTGAAGTGTATGATCAGTAATAAAATATCATATTCAATCTTGTGGATTATACAATTGGTCTGAGTTAGTAATTTACACCAAGAGATAGTCTCATCTTCATCATCTCTGAGTAATCATAAAAAATAAAACCTTTCAATTCATTATAATGGAATTGTCTGCTACAGTGATTGATTTTGGCAGACAGATATTTAAGCCTGTCAGATCATTTTTCTGTCAGATGACGTTGATTTCAATCACAGGCGGCTTATGGTACATAGAAATCATGGGGCCATAGAGAAAGCCCTTGGCCCCTCTAAAATAATCTTTGCAGGGTCACAGAACAGCATATGTAACAACTTTACAGACCTTACAGAGTAATTTTGCTCCTATTGAAGTCTCTTAATTTTCCCACGGATTAAGGTACCCCTTTCATTGTCCCCATAAAGTATGATGCCAACAAAAGTGCCCCACAAACACAGTATGATATCCCCACACTGAATTCCTCCACAGTAGCCTCCACATGCTCAGTATGATGATTTTACAATACCCTTCAGCCATACAGAATGATACACGCATTGTACTTCACACATACAGTAGTATGATGGCCTCAACACAACCCCCTTACACAATGTGATGGCCTCCACCAGCCCTTCATACAATCTAATGACCCTCCAAAAAATATAATAGCCTCCACATAGTATAATGGTCCCAATACCCCTTCAGACAGTATGATGGTCCCCACACAACTCTCCACACAATATGATGGTCCCCATACAAACCTCCACACAGTATTATGGCCTCAACACAACCATGCTCATTCAGGATACAGATACAGGTGAAAGTTGGGTGATGATGGCCTGACGCTGGCATCAGGGCATGCCAACTCTTGGGCTCCATAGCAGCTGTGTGGTTTGCCGCTATTAGTGGTGCGCCACTGATTTCAATCAGATTACATAATCTGACAAAAATTTACCAGATATCAGTACATGTAAATGCAACGTAAGGCTGGCCATACACATTACATGGCTGTCGGCTGAATGAAGCTTTAACTGATCTTTCTGCCGACAGCCATCACAGCTGACATGGCCATATACAGGAGCGCTCCAATGACTGAGAGGTACTGTGTTCTACAAGAGAGAACCAATTGCTAACACATCAGCTGGTGGTTTATCACAAGGAGAAAAATGCGATTGTCAGTTGAAAATCAGACATGCACAATTGACATCTTTCCCGACCATCAGTGGCCAGTGCCCGTAAGCACATTAGACCGTCGGCCAAACCTGACAGTATTGGTGGGTCTTAAAACCCCACATACACATTAGACTAATGTCGGTCGACTCAGCTGAAATTGATGGGTTTTGCAGACATTTTAATGTTTATTGGGGCATCGGCCGACTGATATTTGACTTTCTGTTACACCTTTATCTTGTCTTCTTCAGACAAGGTAGAGATGTAAGATGTAGGTAAGGATAACTATACAAAAATAGCACCAAATGGCTGAGATTCAAAAAATCAAACAAAAAAAGCATAAATAGGAGAGAAGTACAGTAGTAATAATGTTATATAAACTATGGAAAACCCTATAGAAATGTCTAATAGCTAGAGATACTGTGCTGCAAACAGGGATATGGCGGTTATGGATGTACAGTATAGAAGAACTTTGCATAAGATATTGGTAATCCTGCATAAGATGATGCAAGTGGCCTGTGATAGACTCAGTGGTCGCTCAAGGTGTCACTAAGGACACTTAGAAAATATTGCTGGTTTGAGTAGCGGCAGAAGAATTCAAAAGGCTAAAAATACTTGTAGCTAAAATAACTAGAGGGATAGCTAGCATGTACTGTGTAATGTAATATTGTGGGGCATTTGTAAGCTGTAGTGGTCTTAAGAGTTTAAGTTGCTTTGTACTTCCTTTTTAAAAGGTTGCTATGACACTATGTAGATACTCTTATTATTTATAATAATTATATTATAATATTAATTCATAGTGATATATTCTCCAGTGTGGATCTCACCAGTATGAGGATCGCCTGTGTTACTGGGAATATACAACTTTCTATTAGATAAATAAAACAATACTGTTAACAGATTCATATGAAGGGATTGTTTAGTGAGATGTGACCTTATATAACACTTACTGTATGTGATAAGACTCTCAAATGTGTTTGTTTCTTTGGCTACTCCTTAATTGTGTCATTAAAGAGGTTTCCACTACTTTAGTACTGATGACCTATGCTTAGGGTAGGTAATCAATGTCTGATCAGTTGGGGTCCGACACCCAGCATCCCGCCGATCAGCTATCATCGGTGTCGTCATCGGACGCTGGCCGGAAATACTCATGTGCGGAGCTTGCCGTCTTCTGATAGTGGCCGCCGCATGGTACTACACATCTGCCTCCTATTGATTTGTATATGGGGCAGTTGTGCAGTACCCTGCCTCGTCCATTATCAGAAGACGGAGCAGCTCCAAAGTGATAAAAGTCAAAATTTATTGTGCTGACCACATTAGTAAAGTTTATGGGGAATAATAACTTTTTTTTCGATTCATTTTAGGCACAAAGAATTAGGAAAACACACTTAATACCTGTGAACAAAAAAAAATATGTAAAATTGTTATAGTGAATTTTGTCCAGCATGGAAAGTTCTGAAACTTTAACATCGCTTTATTGGAGGATTTGTCTTAATTTCTGTAAAAAAAAAAAAAACCAAGCCCCTGCTTTTCCCTAGCCTATTTGCCTACCTTTAGTTTCATTGGTATTAGAACATGCTCATTTGAAGTACAGATGATGCAGTGAAAAGGTCAGCTCAGCAGCACCTGTGCCTCATTAACTCTGCGGATAAGCTGCTGCAGTAGATTGTTCGGATAAGGGTACACTTAAGGTCCCGTCACACTCTTCAATGTCCCAGCGATCCCACCAACGATCCAACGTGGATGGGATAGCTGGACATCGTTAGCTGATCACTGGTGAGCTGTCACATGGGCAGACTCACCAGCGATCAGGACCAGCGAGCATGCTGGTATCCAGTGTACACATCGTGTAACTAAGTGCTGCGCCACGCTTAGTTACCCGATGTGTACCCTAGATACCATCTCCCAGCTTCTGCTGTATGCGCTGGGAGCTGGTATCCAGTGTACACATCGGGTAACTAAGCGCTGCACCACACTTAGTTACCCGATGTGTGCCCTAGATACCAGCTCCCAGCTTCTGCTGTACGCGCTGGGAGCTCGCTGATCCTTGGTCTCCCGCTGTCACATGCAGCGATGCGCGCTGGCCAGCGGGAGACCAGCGATGAAAAAATGGTCCAGGCCATTCGACGACGATCAGCGATACCCAGCAGGGGGCTGGTCATCGCTGCGTGTCACACTAAGCGAGATCACTGGCTAGGTCGCTGTTGCGTCACAAAATCGGTGACGCTTCAGCGATCTCGCTAGCGATCTCACTTAGTGTGATGGGGGCTTTACACTGGCTTTGATTCTCTCATGCAAGAGATAATGCTAATGACACTCAGCTCAACTTCTGTCAGAGTTTGATCCAAGCGTCATCCAAGTGTCACCTGATTCTCTCACATGAGTCAATTGCAGCACAGGAGCAGAGAAGATGGAGAACTTAAAGGGAACCTGTCACCATAAAAAATGCTATTAATCTGCAGATATGGGGTTAATCTAAAGGTTAATAGTGTTATTAACCTACTCGGCGCCCCCACTTAGCCGTACGCTGTAGGGACAAAATTAACTTTACTACCCCGTCACGGGGTGGAGACGGTGCAGGTTCAGTCACTGCTTTATTATACAGAGCAGCGGTTCTAACCGAGCCCCTGGCCCTGACTGACAGTCGGCCCTAATGCAGAGCCAGTGTCAGTTGGGGCCAGGGCTCTGTTACAGCTCTTGCTCTGTATACGTTGACTGAACCGACGCCGGCGCCACCCCTGTGTCTGAAACAGAAATGCTGCTAGGGGAAATAAAGTACTTTTTTTTTCCCCACAGCTTTTGGCCAAGTGAGGGCGCCGGGGAAGGTTAACTTGCATATTTACCTCATATATGCAGGTTAATAGCGTATTTTCTGGTGACAGGTTCCCTTTAATTTCTCCATCTTCTCCATTGTGTCTGTCAGTGTACACCGGACTGCACTGGAATGAGATCCATATGCCGTCCGATGTTTCACAAGCAGCCACAGACTATTATGGGTGTGCGTGATCTGATCATTGGAGGAACTGGCAGTGTGGAGACACAGCATTGTATCTTAAGTAACCAGACAACTATTTTTAGCGAACCAAGAAGAATAGACTGTAAGCACCACGCCGGAGTCCTGCTCTGACAGGAAGGGTCTCTAGCATGTCTCTTCACTCACCCGTGCTGCGGTCAGTTCTTCCTTTCCCCTTGTTCTGCATGCTTCCAGACGGTCCTCTGGCCATGTCCTTAGGGCACACGCATGTTCACTCTCTCCCTCTTAAAGGGCCAGCACGTGCACTTAATATTTTCTCCCCAGCCAATAGCTGTGGGACATTATGTACAGTACAGACCAAAAGTTTGGACACACCTTCTCATTCAAAGATTTTTCTGTATTTTCATGACTATGAAAATTGTAGAATCACACTGAAGGCATCAAAACTATGAATTAACACATGTGGAATTATACATTACACTTTACAAAAAAGTGTGAAACAACTTAAAATATGTCTTATATTCTAGGTTCTTCAAAGTAGCCACCTTTTGCTTTGATCACTGCTTTGCACGCAGAAAAGGTGAACGGATGGACTCTACATGCCTGGTTCCCACCGTGAAGCGTGGAGGAGGTGGTGTGATGGTGTGGGGGTGATTTGCTGGTGACACTGTTGGGGATTTATTCAAGATTGAAGCGGTGAGCGGTCCAGCTCACCCCAAACCATCTCGATTGGGTTCAGGTCTGGTGACTGTGGAGGCCAAGTCATCTGGCGAAGCACCCCAACACTCTCCTTCTTGGTCAAATAGCCCTTACACAGCCTGGAGGTGTGTTTGGGGTCATTGTCCTGTTGAAAAATAAATGATGGTCCAACTAAACGCAAACCGGATGGAATAGCATGCTGCTGCAAGATGCTGTGGTAGCCATGCTGTTCAGTATGCCTTCAGTTTTGAATAAATCCCCAACAGTGTCACCAGCAAAACACCCCCACATCATCACACCACCTCCTCCATGCTTCACGCTGGGAACCAGGCATGTAGAGTCCATCCGATCGCCTTTTCTGCGTGCAAAGCAGTAATCAAAGCAAAAGGTAGCTACTTTGAAGAACCTAGAATATAAGACATATTTTCAGCTGTTTCACACTTTTTTGTAAAGTGTAATGTATAATTCCACATGTGTTAATTCATAGTTTTGATGCCTTCAGTGTGATTCTACAATTTTCATAGTCATGAAAATGCTGAAAAATCGTTGAATGAGAAGGTGTGTCCAAACTTTTGGTCTGTACTGTATATATTGCTTCCATCCCACTGGGGAGGTGCCTGAGAAACCTTCCTGTTTTGCAGTCTAAGTTATGTAAGGTTGCATGCTAGTCCTTGCTGCACTCAGATGCAAACCCTGCTTTCTGCACTCTAGTGTAATTCCTGCCAGCTGCACTCTGATGCAAATCCTGCCAGCTGCACTCTGATGCAAATCCTGCCTGCCGCACTCTGATGCAAATCCTGCTTGCTGCAGACCCCGTCTGCTGCACTCTGACACAATCTCTGTCTGCTGCATTCTGACACAAACTCTGTCTGCTGCACTCAATACACTGGTCAGCTGCACTCAGATGCAACTCTGCCCGCTGCTCATCAGTCTGTCCTTCTGGCCACTGCTGTGCGACCGTGGTCTGTCTGGGGCACCTGGCATCATCAGGAGCAAGTTAATCCATAAGGCTCAGAGAAAGTCAGGATCGCTTAGTCAAGCCCTTCCAGGCTCTCCGTGGCACAGTGGTTCCCAAACCTATTCGTGACATTTGCTAGGCCGTGGATCTCCTGGACCCAGATCCTGCCGTTCGGACCATGTACTAACAGAAAGACGTACAGGAGACTGTCCATTCAGTTGCAGTCCTTAACACACTAAGTTGGAAGCCTTAAACATCCCTCCATGAGTTCCAGGATGTTCAAGCAGCCGTGTCTTCTCCGGAGACCTTCCCAGCCAGTCTGCTTAGTTCAGGATCCAGTTCCCTGACTCTCAGCCCCACCACGTTTTGACGGCAATCCAAAGCTCTACCGTGGGTTCATCAATCAGTGCTACACTTTGAACTCCTTCCTCATCACTTCCCATCAGACCGAACAAAGGTGGCATTTCTTATGTCACATCTTGGAGGTGAGAACCTGGCGTGGTTGAACCCATTATGGGAGAGAAATTACCCTATCATCTCCAATTTGTCCGTATTCTTCTAAGCTTTTCCCAAAGTATTTGACAAACCCAGGTGAACCACCTCTGCAGCTTCCGCTCTTCTTCGCTTACTCCAGTCCAACTCATCTGTGGGACAATATGCGGTATGCTTCCATACTCTGGCATCCGAGCTCGGTTGGAATAATGAAGCATTGGTGGCAACATTCTGGGAGGGCCTCTCTGGAAACATAAAGGATGAGCTAGCTGGTTGAGACTTATCAACTACCTTCGACGACCTGATCTCCTTCGCCATCCGAATAGATCTTCGTTTCTGTGATCGTGCCTGTGAGGTGGCACGTGAAAGAGGACCACGGTGCCTGGCTCCATCTTTTCAAAGGCCGCTTGTTCCTTCGCCATCTTTTGTCGAGGACTCATCTGAACCCATGCAGATCAACCATCTGGTCCTTGCTAGATGGCGACTGAGGGATCGACGCGCTAAAGGCCAGTGCCTGTATTGTGGAGACATCGATCATGCCATTCGAGTCTGTTCGGTAAGCCGGCGCATGCACTTGCTATTTCCTCCCCAGCTAATAGCTGTGGGACATTATGTATATATTGCTTCCTCCCCACTGAGGAGGTGCCTGAGTAACCTTCCTGTTTTGCAGTCCAAGTTGTGTAAGGTTGTATACTAGTCCTTGAGAAAAGCAAATAGAAAAAAGCAACATATCCAAAAAATTGGGAAAACCACAGCATATGAAAAATGATTTATAAATTTTTATTATTACTCAAAAAACAAACAGATAGCGAAAAAGCAATAAAAACAGTATAAAAACACACATTAAGACATGATCATATCATACAATAATGATATGAAAAAACTTCCACATCAAGAAACTAACCCACACAGCAACTAACCATACGGTGAGTATAAACCAAAAACACAATGAACTCCACTAATGATGGAATACAATGATAAGAATACACAGTTGTGTAAGGTTGTAAACTAGTCCTTGCTGCACTCAGATGCAAATCATGCTTTCTGCACTCTAGTGTAATTCCTGCCTGCTGCACTCTCATGCACATCTTGCCTGCTGCACAATGATGCAAATCTTGCTTGCTGCAGACCCTGTCTGCTGTACTCTGACACAAACTCTGTCTGCTGCATTCTGACAAACTCTGCTGCACTCGGATACGAACTTGGTCAGCTGCTCTCAGATGCAAGCTCTGCTTGCTGCTCCGTCTATTCTGTCCTTCTGGGTCCAGCTGCTGCGCGACTGTTGGTCTGTCCTGGAGTGGCACCTGGCGTTCATCGGAAAAAAGTCTAACCTCACCATCAGAGGCTCTAGTGAATAGTCAGGCGATCGCTTAGTAACGCCCCTCCAGGCTCTCCACGGTCTGTGGCACAGTGGTTCCACAAACCACATCCGTGACACTGTTATCTGTATGTTGACTTTTGAATTTATGTGTTGGTCAAGAAAACAGACTTTTTCTTGTGTAAGCCTGTAATATTGACATTTCATTTAACATATTGTGCTCTTAGGGCCCCGTCTCACATAGCGACTCACCAGCGATCCTGACAACATGTGAACTTGTCAGGATCGCTGCTGAGTCGCTACATGATCGCTGCTGAGCTGCCAAACAGGCAGATCTCAGCAGCGATCAGGACAGCGAGTAGCCGGTAACAAGCGACACATGTCGCTTAGTTACCGGCATACAAGCGCACTGGTGCAGGGAGCTGTTAACCAAAGTACACAGCGGGTTTCTAGGCACAGCTCGGCGCTTAGAAACCCGCTGTGTACCTTGGTTACCAGCTCCCCTGCATCAGCGCGGTGGTATCTAAGGTACACGTCGGGTTTCCAGGCACCGCCCGGCGCATGGAAACCCGATGTTTACCTTGGTTACCAGCTCCGGCTGGCTGATCGCTGGTCTCCCGCCTGTCACTCGCAGCGATGCGTGCTGGCCAGCGGGAGACCAGCGATCTAAAAAAAGTCCAGGCATTTCTGACACGACCAGCGATTCACAGCAGGGGCCTGATCGCTGGTACGTGTCAGACATAGCGAGATCGCTTCTGAGATCGCTGTTGCGTCACAAAATTTGTGACTCAGCAGCGATCTCGCTAGCGAACTCGCTATGTGAGACGGGGCCTTTATCCTTGATGACTAGTGATGTTTATTGATATGCTAATTATGCATTGTGTAGGCCAGATAGTTTGGTGACTTCAAAAACAGAGGAGGAAAAATTATGCAAATAGATTACATAATCAAGAAATGCTACTTGATCTCATCCATTCTTATCCTTTAAGTCAATACTGAATGAAGGACAGTTGTTAACTATAAAAAGAGGTTATATTCCTCTACAGATTGAGAATGAGAGAGAGAGAGATAGTCAGAGATTCCGCCAAGAGATCATGGCTCCATCACGAGGGACACGGATCTATCATTCTACAGGAAACAACCTAGGAGACCTTGGCTTCTGCTTGGAAGAATACAGATCTGCTCCATTGACCATCACTGAACCATGGATACGTTTGGAGAAAACCAGGATTGGGACCCACCAGTCACCTGGCTCCATGGAGATGTTTGGAGAAGCCAGGTTGTGTTCCTCGGGTCAAATGACCTTGTACCTCAATAGACTGTTATCTTCCTAAGCTTGTCATTACCTCCTCTCTGTGTGCGTGCCACAGGTGGGTTAATCGACCCTGGAAGATGAAGCCAGGTTGTGGCCCTCGGTCAACTGGCCCTTGTATCTGAATGGACTGTCATCTCCCTACTCTTGTCATTACCTCCTCTCTGTGTCCGTGCCACAGGTGGGTTAATCGACCCTGGAAGATGAAGCCAGGTTGTGGCCCTCCGGTCAACTGGCCCTTGAATCTGAATGGACTGTCATCTCCCTACTCTTGTCATTACCTCCTCTCTGTGTCCGTGCCACAGGTGGGTTAATTGACCCTGGAAGATGAAGCCAGGTTGTGGCCCTCCGGTGTTGTGTTTTGGTAGCTGAGGAGAATAAGCAAAAATGGCAATACACCAGAGAGGCTGGAACCTATTGGATTGCAGTACCCTGAACTAACCACACAATTAGAGGTAGCCGTGGAGCGTTCCTACGTTGATCCTAGACACCTCGTCACAGCCTGAGAGATAACTACACCTAAAGGCAGAAAAATGAAAGCTATCTGCCCCGGAGCAGATCCCCAAAGAAAATAGGAAGCCCCCAAACATGTAATGGCGGTTAGACAAGAAGAAGCACGGACACAGACAGAAAATAGAATGAGCAAACGCTGGGGCCCAATCTGTCTAGACAGAAAAGTACAGGAAAGGATACTCACTGCAATCAATAAAAACCCCTAAAAAATACCAACTCTTCTGATTGCAAAAACACCTGAGATCACACGATCTCTACCACCTAAAATCAGATCTCTGGTGTAACAAAACTAAGCCATGGCCACTGAAAAAACAGGAAAAAGCAAATGAACAAATAACAGTGGCTTCAGATAAACTGAGAGGAGCACAAGCCCCCGGAGGGGACCTGGCTGACCTCCACAGAAGTGCAGGGAACAATGCAAAAAGCAAGCACAAAAATAAAAGCAGAAAATATCTTATCCGATAGCAGAAGATGCAGGCAAGACTCAGCAAACTTCCAAATGAACCAGGAACCACAATTGAGACAAGAACAATTGATCACCAGCAACCATCATGGGAGGGAACCTTCCTTATATCAGACCAGTCTGCGATCCCAGATTGCTATTCCTCGCTGAAAGGCTCAGTACTGTCTGTAACCACCAGAGGGAGCCTCTGCTCAGAAACCATCTCTAGCACATTCATAACAGTACCCCCCCTTGAGGAGGGGTCACCGAACCCTCACTTGTGCAACAAGGCCGATCAGGATGAGCTCGGTGATAGGCACGGATCAGTCTCCTAGCATGGATGTCCGAAGCATACACCCAAGAATTGTCCTCCTGACCATAACCTCTCCACTTAACCAAATACTGGAGTTTCTGTCTAGAAAAACGAGAATCCAATATTTATTCGAAGCCATGACAGCACCCAACGAGAGAGGGGATCCGCCCTTCAGGAACAGGAAACCTACAGATACAAAAGGGCGGCACCTCTCCACACGCATCAGTTGGTTTCCTGTTCCTGGAGGACGGAAATCCTACAGATGAAGATTTTCCTCATCGTACCCAGGCCGGCCGGTCGACCCAGGTAGCGAGTAGTCTCCTACCTCGATCCGGTGCGGGGACCCCTGGAGCGCCACGGTGGGCCCGGGCAGGGCTCCACGTCAGTGTGCGAGGCAGCAGGAAGCGGTGTTCCGGAGGATCCCGTCTTCTGGTCGGCGTGCAGGTAAGTATGAGCCGCCCCCTCTGGATACTCGTTCTCCTTCCTTAGCGCGGCGATAGTGCCATGTGTTCGGCGGTCGGTGCGGCGCTGACGCAGGGGTGAGCGTCGGTGGGGTCCCCGCCGTGATTCAGCGCCTCGGCGCCTTTTCCGACGCGTCCCTGCATGCTTCCTGGTGAGGACGGAGGTGACGCGCGGTGGGGGGGCGTGGCCTGAGGCGCCGGACCGGAAGTGGGATGCCGGCCGGCGTTTTCTCCCTCCTGTGGCATTAGAAAGCGGGGCCGACGCTAATACACGGAGCGGTGAGCTCTGGGGGCACGAGCGCTTTGATTGGGGGAAGGGGAGGTGAGTTAGACCAGCAGGGGGGGGGGGATCGCTGGCACCTAGCGCTGCTGTACCAGGATATCCGGGGATAAAAAGGGGCCTGCCCAGCTGCACAGCGCTTCTGATCCAGCATGGAAGGATCAGAAGCTCCCTCTGAGCAGCAGAGCCTGCAGGAGCAGGAAACTCGCTCCAGGACGCAGCCTGTGAAGATGAAAGGACATGGGTCCGTCCGCAGAGGTTCCTCCAGGGCAGTGGAGGCATCATCATCACCCGGTCCCCCCCGTGATCCGGTACCTATTACTGCTGGTGGGTAAGAGGATCTTCGTGAAAGTATACCCGATGATGCAGTTATTCCTCCCTTGTGTTTCCTTTATTAGGGAAAAAAGTGTGCAGGAAAAACGAAACATAGAGAATGTGCCCTTTGCAGACAGCCCCTACCTGACGCATATCCCAAAAGGTTATGTCAACCTTGTGTTCAACAGACGGTAGGGGAGAATAATATAGGGGTAGTCATTGGTCCTTATCAGAACAGGGCAATGCCTTATAAATTTCCCGAACTCCCTACAGGTAGCTGAAGAAACTCCGGATTTTGCTTCAAACCTGAGGGATATGATTAGAACGGAGATGAGAGCCATTTCTAGAGGAGAATCATCCAAGTCTAAAAAAGGTTAGAGGATCTCGGACTCAGATTCCCCTGTCAGGCGTAATAAAGGCGAAGATTCGCTGAGGTCCACTCCTTCATCATCCCCTTCGCAGTCATCTTCCTCGGAGGAAGAGTCTACAAGATTTTGCTTTCCATTAGATCAAATGGATAAGCTGATCAAGGCGGTAAAATCCACCATGGGGATTGAGGACACAAAGCCTGAGCGGTCCATACAGGACTTTATGTTCAAGGGATTAGACCCAAAGAAACGTAGGGCCTTTCCCTTGAATGATTCCGTAAAAAACCTGATTAATAAGGAATGGAGAAAACCAGAGAAAAAGGGTTCGGTGGCCCCAACTTTCAAGCGTAGATACCCCTTTGAAGATACAGCGGTAGATAAGTGGGACAAAGCCCCAAAATTAGATGCCGCGATAGCTAAGGCCTCCAAAAAGTCCTCTATACCTTTTGATGATATGGGAAGCCTGAAAGATCCACTAGACAAAAAGGCTGACTCTTTTCTAAAGGGAACTTGGGAAATGTCAGCTGGAGCTCTAAGACCAGCAGTGGCTGCCACTTATACTGCCAGATCCATAATGGTCTGGTTGGATCAACTAAAATCGCAGATGAAAGAAGGCGCCTCCAGAGAGTCCATGATAAAAACCATTCCGATCATTCAAAATGCAGCAGCTTTTTTAGCAGATTCCTCGGCCGACTCTGTAAGGATGGCTGCCAAGGCTGCAGGTCTATCGAATGCAGCACGAAGGGCACTATGGCTCAAATGTTGGCCGGGTGACATTCAGGCCAGATCCCGTCTCTGCTCTATCCCTTGTGAGGGCGAATACTTATTTGGCCCTGTCCTAGATGAACTCTTGGAAAAGGCAGGGGATGATAAGAAAAAATTCCCTAGTATTCCAAACCCCTCATATAGACGTCCCTTCGGCAGAAAAAGATTCTATCGCAGAAGGTCGTCTAGAGAGCGAGGCACATGGGAAGATAGAAAGAAGAAAGGTACGGGATATATGTTTAGAGGCCCACCTCGAGATGCCAAGAAGACTTCTAAATGACTAGCGGCTCCGGTGGGAGGTAGACTGTCGGCCTTCTACCCAGCCTGGTCCAGAATCTCCAACAGCAGTTGGATTTTGAACCTGGTAGAGTCAGGACTTAAGCTGGAATTTTCTGAATTACCCCGAGATTCCTTTAAGGTTACCCCCATCCTGTCTTCCTCATCAGAACAGGCCGTGCTGGAGGCAGAAATTTTTGATTTGCGCCGTAAAGGGGTTCTGGTACATGTACCTGAAATGGAAAAGGGCAGAGGCTTCTAGTCCCCTCTGTTTTTAGTCCAGAAGCCGGACGGCTCCTTCAGGACAATAATTAACTTAAAAGCCTTAAACAAGTTCCTGGTAATATGGCCATTTAAAATGGAAACAATAAATTCCACAATAAAATTATTGTTTAAAAACTGTTTTATGGTGGTATTGGACTTAAAAGACGCCTATTACCATGTCCCCATCAATGATAATCATCAGCGTTTTCTTAGAGTGGCAGTATGGTTGGAAGGCTCACTGCAACATTTCCAATATAAGGCTCTACCATTCGGTCTTGCAGTCGCACCTCGGGTGTTTACAAAAATTGTAACAGAAATGATGGCCCACCTTCGGGAATTTAACATCTTGATAGTCCCCTACCTCGATGACTTCCTGATCATAGGCAAAACAGCGGTCCACTGTCAGGAACAGTTAGACAAAACAATATCTGTTCTAGAACAGTTGGGTTGGCTACTAAATACCGCAAAATCTCGGTTACAACCGATCCAGGTACAGCAGTTTTTGGGCCTAACTTTAGATTCCCAGAAACAAGAATGCCGTCTTCCAACCGACAAACTAATACGCCTGCGCTATCAAATTCTTAATGCCTCCAATAAACCTACCATGACCCTTAGGAAAGCCATGTCCTTGTTGGGCTCTCTTTCCTCCTGCATCCCTGCGGTACAATGGGCACGGTTTCATACCAGGACTTTACAAACTGAGGTTCTGCTGTACGACAAGAGCCTAGGAAACCGCCTAGAGAGCCGACTAACCTTATCCCGGGCCACAATGAAGTCTTTAGATTGGTGGCTGGATAATCGTAACTTATCCAAAGGGGTGCCATGGGAGTATGATGTATCCAGAGTAGTCACCACGGATGCTAGTCCTACCGGTTGGGGGGCACATATGTCTGATTATGTAGTGCAGGGCTTGTGGCAGCATCATCAAATAGACATGTCCTCTAACATGAAAGAGCTTACGGCAGTAGAATTGGCAGTTAAAGAACTCCTTATTTATCTACAGGGTCATCACGTACGAGTTTTGTCCGACAATCGGGTCGCGGTAGCCTATATCAATCACCAGGGAGGCGCTCGATCTGGTCCTCTCATGCAAGTGTCAGAACGTCTGTTCCATCTGGCAGAAAGACATTTTCTATCACTAACAGCATTGCACATAAGAGGAGAGGAAAACACCACCGCAGACTTTCTAAGTCGCCACCTTCTAAGACAAGGGGAATGGTCACTGAAAAGTGTCGTCTTCGACAGGATCGTGCGCAGATGGGGGCAACCAGATATAGACCTTTTTGCCACCAGAAGGAATCGGAAAATAGAACAGTTCTGCTCCCTAAACCCCAGAGAAAATCCGCTGGCAGTAGATGCCTTTTTGATACAGTGGGATTTTTTTCTGGCCTACGCCTTTCCCCCCTTGTCTCTGATTCCTCTGGTAGTCAGGAAGATCAGGAAGGACAAAGCGAATGTAATCTTGATAGCGCCCTTCTGGCCCAAGAGAACATGGTTCTCGAGCCTCAGGTCTATGTCAATAACCGACCCATGGATTTTGCCGGACATTCCAGATCTCCTGTCCCAGGGTCCAGTATACCATCCTCAAGTTGTTGGCCTGCATCTGACGGCGTGGAATTTGAGCGGTCGTTATTGTTAAATAGGGGCTTTTCTCATGATTTAATAAATACCCTTCTTAAAAGTAGGAAGGAAATAACAACTAAGATTTATGCCAGGACCTGGAGAAAATTTTTACAGGTCTCAGGAGTCACGGCTAGAGATTCAGTTCCGATATCTCAAATCCTGGAGTTTCTGCAAAAGGGGTTGGAGATGGGTCTTTCCACTAGTACCCTTAAAGTGCAGGTTTCTGCCCTGGGAGCCCTTTTTCACTGTAATATAGCTAGAAACTATTGGATCAGTAGATTTATCAAGGCGACAGCAAGATCGAGACCCATAGTCAGAAATAGATTTATGCCTGGGGATTTAAATTTAGTACTTACGGCTATGACAGAGTCTCCATTTGAACCCATCTCAGTCGCTTCGATTAAAACCCTTTCTATCAAGGTAGCCTTTTTGGTAGCTTTAACATCAGCCCGAAGGGTGAGTGACATCCAGGCACTCTCTAGGCTTCCTCCATATACACAAATCCAAGACGATAGAGTGATACTTAGGGCTGATCCGGCATATCTACCTAAGGTGGCATCCACCTTTCATAGATCTCAGGAGATAGTCTTACCATCTTTCTTACCTAATCCTAGTAACCAAAAAGAAGAGAAACTCCATACCCTGGATGTGAGGAGATGTCTCTTAGAGTATCTTGCTGTTACTAATCCCTGGAAAAAAGATAATGTCACGCTGTATAGCAGATATATATATGTGATGACAGTAATCTATATCAAAAGGGCAACATACTATATAACATGCGCATAGATATATGATAACATAGAATTACCTGACAGAATGTCCAGTGGGTCAATACGGAATTCGTTATACGCTGTCTCCGGCTAGAGGGTGACCGGGGTCTATGCTGACCCTAAACTGGGGTCCTAACTAATCCCTCTACCTGGAGGTACTGTTAAAGGTACAGAGGTCCAGGCCACCAGCGTAAACCCTGTCTCCTATCAATCCCTGCCAACTGTAATCTAGTCCTAAGAAGGACCCTGATTACCACCAAAGGGAATGAACAGGTAACGGTTAATAAACAGAAAGACATACAAGAAAGACAAGAAATAACGTAAATAAAGTCTTACATACAACACTCACACACAGTAGGAACACCTAAGGTCTCAGAGATAAACTATAAGCTATAAGAGTAAAAACAACTAAGGAACTCTTAGCTTAAGTATTCTCAGAACCGATCCAGTCTGCTAGACTACATGAATGCTTTCACCGGCATCTAACAAGCAGACTGGCAGGTATATTGAGGAATCTAATTAGAACATAATCAAAAGCAGCCGGGCGAGGCTGGACCTAGTCTTAGCAAAGAGCTAGGTAAAATTAACTCCTCATTACCAAACACAAAGAAACAGCAACTCAGCTGTGAGAAGTCAGAGTGTGTAATCGCGACGATCCTTGTGGCGATACACCCATGACAGTACCCCCCCCTCTACGAGGGGACTCCGGACCCTCAGGGCCAGGTCTGCCCGGGTGAGTTGTGTGAAAGGTCCGAACCAATCGATCTGCGTTAACATCAGACGCAGGGACCCACGTCCTCTCCACAGGACCATACCCCCTCCAATGAACCAAGTACTGAAGGGATCGGCGACTGAGACGTGAGTCAATGATTTTCGACCCATGAAATTCCACGTTATCATTGACCACCACTGAAGGCGGAGGTAGAGGTGACGGTATGACTGGTGCCACATACTTTTTAAGTAATGACTTGTGAAACACATTATGAATTTTAAACGTAGGAGGGAGGTCCAGACGAAATGCCACAGGATTAATTATGGAACTGATCCTGTACGGCCCGATGAATCTGGGACCCAACCTCCAGGAGGAAACTTTAAGTTTTATATTCCTGGTAGACAACCAAACTAGATCGTTCACCTTCAGATCTAGACCAGAAACTCTCCCCCTATCAGCCATCCGTTTGTAACGGTTCCCCGTAACCTTCAGTCTTAACCGATCTGGAACTATTAGTCTCCCTGGAAGTCCCACCGGGGCGTCCCCCTGAGCCCCCAATACCTCCCCCTCAAGCTCAGAGCATACAGCTGACACTACAACTCCCTCCTGAGGAATAGGAACCGGATCATCCGTCTTCCCGGCCCCTGGGAAAGTACGAGATAAGGCATCAGGAAGCAACTTTATTGAGCAGTCATATGCGCGATGAGGAGGTAACTCTTTACACCCCTCCTCTGAGAACATCTCCCCAAAGTCCTCCAGAAAAGGAGACAAAGTCCTAGGCACAACCGCACCGATGACCGTGCTCATGCAGTTATTCCTGCAAAATTCACCCCACTGGCTTATCTTTCCGGATTGCCAATCAATCACTGGGTTATGTTTAGCCAACCAAGGAAGTCCCAACACAATAGGAGTAGGTAGACCCTCCAACACATAACAAGACAATTGCTCTTTATGTCTTGCCCCTACTCGAAGATCTATGTTATGAACAGCTTGTACCAAGCTACCTTGACCGAGAGGTCTAGAATCAATAGAGACTATAGGGACCGGTTTGGCCAATACACTCAGTTGCATACCATGCACCTGGGCAAACCGAGCGTCCACCAGATTAGCCCCGGACCCACTATCAAGAAAAACAGAAATCCTCTCAGTTCTAGTACCAATCACCACCTCCGCAGGCACGAGAAACTGAGAGGGATTTGGGGACGAAATACACACTCCCAGGTTAACTCCTTTGCTCAAAGAGGCCCGGGATGGACACCCCCCAACAAAATGTCCCTCTCTCCCGCAAAAGAAACACCTTCTAGTCTTGCGGTGCACCGCCAATTCCCTCCTACAAAAAGATGTCCCTCCCAACTGCATGGGTTCCTCAGAACAGACCAGGGGAACCTCAGTATAAGGGACTTTAGTAGTGAGTGGAGTCATCACGGGAGGCGGAGTTACCTCGCGTCTTCCCCGAATTCGTCTATCCATGCGAATAGCGAGGGCCATAGCAGCCTCCAGTGATGGAGGAGAATCATACTGAGCCAACACATCTTTTAATTTGTCAGACAACCCTTGACAAAACTGGCTCCTAAGAGCTGGGTCATTCCACTGAGTATCTGTTGCCCATCTACGGAACTCAGAAGAATATTCCTCCGCTGGACGATTTCCTTGCCGTATTTTACGTAACTTTGTTTCAGCAAGGGAAACTCGATCCGGATCATCATATACCAGACCCAGGGCAGTAAAAAATCGATCCACTGACTGGAGATCTGGGGAGCCTGGAGGAATAGAGAACGCCCAAGATTGGGGGGTCCCCTTGTAAGAGCGAGATAACAATTCCCACCCTCTGCTCTTCACTCCCAGATGACCGAGGCCGCAGCCGAAAGTACAATTTACATGCCTCCCGGAAAGTAAAAAATTTGTCCCGCCCACCAGTGAACCTGTCCGGGAGAGCAACCTTAGGTTCAGATCTGGTTTGCTCCGGGGGGAACAAAACCTTGGACTTAATGTCTGCAAACTCCATGGACAACCCCTGCAACTGCCGGGCCAGCTGGGCTACTGGATCCATGACAGCTGGAGAGAATCTTTAGTAGGGCCGGTGAAAATGTCACGCTGTATAGCAGATATATATATGTGATGACAGTAATCTATATCAAAAGGGCAACATACTATATAACATGCGCATAGATATATGATAACATAGAATTACCTGACAGAATGTCCAGTGGGTCAATACGGAATTCGTTATACGCTGTCTCCGGCTAGAGGGTGACCGGGGTCTATGCTGACCCTAAACTGGGGTCCTAACTAATCCCTCTACCTGGAGGTACTGTTAAAGGTACAGAGGTCCAGGCCACCAGCGTAAACCCTGTCTCCTATCAATCCCTGCCAACTGTAATCTAGTCCTAAGAAGGACCCTGATTACCACCAAAGGGAATGAACAGGTAACGGTTAATAAACAGAAAGACATACAAGAAAGACAAGAAATAACGTAAATAAAGTCTTACATACAACACTCACACACAGTAGGAACACCTAAGGTCTCAGAGATAAACTATAAGCTATAAGAGTAAAAACAACTAAGGAACTCTTAGCTTAAGTATTCTCAGAACCGATCCAGTCTGCTAGACTACATGAATGCTTTCACCGGCATCTAACAAGCAGACTGGCAGGTATATGAAGGAATCTAATTAGAACATAATCAAAAGCAGCCGGGCGAGGCTGGACCTAGTCTTAGCAAAGAGCTAGGTAAAATTAACTCCCTCATTACCAAACACAAAGAAACAGCAACTCAGCTGTGAGAAGTCAGAGTGTGTAATCGCGACGATCCTTGTGGCGATACACCCATGACAGATAATGCCTTATTTATTTCTTTCCAAGGTCCCAGAAAGGGCCTTAGAGTATCAAAATCCACATTAGCTAGATGGATCAGGGAAGCTATTACATTAGCATACACCTCAAAAGGCAGGTCGGCTCCAGAAAAGCTGAGGGCACATTCCACTCGAGCCATGGCAACCTCGTGGGCGGAAAGGTCAGAAGTCTCCATCGACCAGATATGTAAGGCCGCCACTTGGTCCTCTCCAAGCACTTTCTACAATCATTATAGATTAGACTTGGGTGCTTCCTCTGATCTCTCCTTTGGGGTAAGGGTGCTGCAGGCTGTAGTCCCTCCCTGAGTAGTTATCACTCTCTGTAATTCTCTCGTTGGGTGCTGTCATGGCTTCGAATAAAGTCTAAGTTACTTACCGTTAACGGTATTTTTCGAAGTCCATGACAGCACCCCTTGTATACCCTCCCTTTATCTTATCGGCGCGCACTTCTTCCTCTTATAAGTTTCACATAAAATGAAATTTTCATTACGCAATAAAGTTATATAGAGCTTGTGATTGTCATTAACCTGGCTAGTCCTCTTGTGCTCTGTAAACCAACTGATGCATGTGGAGAGGTGCCGCCCTTTTGTATCTGTAGGTTTTCTGTTCCTGAAGGGCGGATCCCCTCTCTCGTTGGGTGCTGTCATGGACTACGAAAAATACCGTTAACGGTAAGTAACTTAGACTTTTCTCAACCACATACTCCAAATTGCCCTCAACCAAAACAGGGTCAGGAGGCGCAGCCATAGGAACCACTGGCTCGACAAACCTCTTCAATAAGGACTTGTGGAACACGTTATGGATCTTAAATGTCCCTGGAAGAAGCAAACGGAAGGAAACAGGATTAAGAATCTCCATGATCTTATAAGGTCCAATGAACCTAGGCTTAAACTTTGGAGATGCAACCCTCATAGGGATATTTCTTGAGGACAACCAAACCAAGTCCCCCACTTTAAACCGAGGACCATCAGTCCTATGCCGGTTGGCAAACCGTTGGGCCTTCTCCTGAGAGAGAGACAACCTCTCCACTACCTGGTCCCAAATTTGCTGCATTCGCTCCACAACAGAGTCAACACCCGGACAGACAGAAGCCTCCGCCTGTCCCGAAGAAAATCGAGGGTGAAACCCAAAATTGAAGAAAAATGGAGACATTAAGGTGGCAGAGCTAGCCCTATTATTAAGAGCAAACTCAGCCAAAGGCAAAAAAGAGACCCAGTCATCTTGATCAGCAGACACAAAACATCTCAAATAAGTCTCCAAGGTCTGGTTTGTTCTCTCGGTTTGTCCATTGGTCTGAGGATGAAAAGCAGAGGAGAAAGATAATTGAACACCAAGTTTAGAACAAAATGGAGGTCAGAAATAAAATCCATAGAGATATGGGTCTATGGCCTCTTGGGCACAGGTAATGACATTAACAAACCACTAGAGCGAGAGCAAGGCTTGGAGCTAGAGCAAGTCCCCAGGACTGCACAAATTCCATGACGTCACGAGACAAAGTAGGCCACCAAAAGGACCGACTCACAAAGTCTCTGGTACCAAAAATCCGGGATGACCAGCCAACGCGGAACAATGAATCTCAGACATCACACTCTTCTTCCACTGGTCTGGGACAAACAATTTCCCAATAGGGCAGCGCTCAGGTTTATCCTCCTGACACCCTTCCAGAGCCAGTCTCAAATTGGGCGAGATGGCGGAAAGAACTACTCCCTCTTTCAAAATAACAGTAGGATCAAATAACTCAGGAGAGTCCGCAAAGAAACTCCTCGAGAGGGCATCCGCCTTAACATTCTTAGTGCCAGGAAGAAAAGAAACCACAAAATTAAAACGTGTGAAAAACAAGGCCCACATGGCCTGTCTAGGATTAAGTCGCTTGGCTGATTCAAGATAAACCAGATTCTTATGGTCCGTGAGGACCACCACCTGATGTTTGGCTCCTTCCAGCCAATGTCTCCACTCTTCAAAGGCCCACTTCATGGCCAATAACTCCCGATTACCCACGTCATAATTACGTTCAGTTGGAGAAAATTTTCGAGAGAAAAAGGCACAAGGGTTACTCTTAGAGGTCTCTGGATCTCTTTGGGACAAAACAGCACCTGCCCCAATTTCAGAGGCATCAACCTCCACCTGAAACGGTAGAAAAATATCAGGCTGCCGTAGAACAGGAGCAGAAGTGAATCTCTGCTTAAGTTCCTGAAACGCAGAGACTGCCTCAGGAGGCCAATTCACCACATCAGAACCCTTTTTGGTCAAATCAGTCAATGGTTTAACAATACCGGAGAAATTACCAATAAATTTACAATAAAAATTGGCAAAACCCAAAAATCTCTGAAGAGCCTTTAATGAATTAGGTTGGACCCAATCACAGATGGCCTGAACCTTGACCTGGTCCATTTCAATAACAGACGGAGACAAAATGAATCCCAGAAATGAGACCTTCTGTACGCCAAAAAGACACTTTGATCCCTTCACATACAGAGCATTCTCTCTCAAAATCTGGAACACAGTCCGAACATGTTTCACATGAGAGTCCCAGTCATTGGAAAAAATCAAGATATCATCCAAATAAACAATCAGAAATTTATCCACAAAATCCCTGAAAATATCATTCATGAAGGATTGGAAGACGGAAGGAGCATTAGTGAGCCCAAAGGGCATCACTAGGTACTCAAAATGCCCCTCTGGGGTATTAAACGCCGTCTTCCATTCATCCCCGTGCTTAATGCGAATAAGGTTATACGCCCCCTGAAGTCAAGCTTGGTAAACCAACTAGCACTTTTCACCCTGGAAAACAGGTCAGAAATCAAGGGTATCGGATATTGATATTTCACAGTGATCTTATTCAAGAGACGATAATCAATACACGGCCTCAATGAACCATCCTTTTTGGCCGCAAAGAAAAAACCGGCACCCAAGGGTGAAGAGGATGGTCTGATATGACCATTCTCCAATGACTCCTTGATATAAGATCGCATAGCATCGTTTTCAGGTACAGACAAGTTAAAAGGTGACCTTTAGGAAATTTACCACCAGGCAGGCACTAATTCAATAGCGCAATCATAGTTCCTGTGAGGGGGCAAGGATGCAGATTTACTTTCACTAAATACATCTGAAAAATCAGTCAAAAAGTCAGGAACATCCTGAGACTGGGGAGAGGCAGAAAAACTGGAGTGTCGGCATTAACACATTGGCAGCCCCAACTGGTCACAGACACAGATTTCCAATCCAAAACAGGATTATGAGACTGTAACTAAGGGAAACCTAGTACAATAATGTCATGCAGATTATACAGCACCAGAAATTTGCAACTCTCCTGATGTTCTGGTTCAACCCTCATTATCACCTGAGTAGAAAACTGGGGTTTATTCTCCGCCAAAGGGGTAGAATCAATGCCCAGTAGGGGAATAGACTTCCGCAGGGGTATCATGGGAAACCCACAACGTTTGGCAAAGTCAAAAACCAACAGGTTAATAGCTGCTCCTGAATCAACAAAAGCCTGAGCAGAAAATGTGGACAGGGAGCAAATCAGGGTAACAGTCAACAGAAATTTAGTCTGAACACTACCCAAGACAACTGAGCATGCAAAACGTCTTCCCCGCTTAGGGCAGACTGAAATAGCATGAGAGGCGTCACCACAGTAGAAACATAACCCATTGCGCTTTCGAAACTCATGACGCTGTGCCCCAGAAGTCACTCTATCACACTGCATGGGCTCAGAAGCTGGCTCACAAGGCAACACTATCTCACGCATACCTCTGCGCTCACGCAAACGTCTGTCAATTTGAATAGCCAATGACATAGAATCATTGAGACCAGAGGGAGCAGGGAATCTCACCATAACATCCTTTATATTCTCTGACAGCCCCTACCAAAAAAGGGCTGCCAAAGCATCATCATTCCATTTGGTCAGGACTGCCCACTTTTGGAATTTCTGACAGTACAACTCAGCGTCTTCAAGACCCTGATTTAATGCCAACAAGGTTTTTTCAGCTTGATCAGTGACATTAGGTTCATCGTACAATAACCTCAGAGCCAGAAAAAATGCATCAATATCATTCAAAACAGGAACCCAGGTGTCAGGGAAAAAGCCCAATCCTGAGGGTCGCCGCGCAGGAAAGAGATGACAATTTGAACCTGCTGTGCTGCGTTCCCTGAGGACTTAGGCTTTAAGGCAAAAAACAACTTACAGTTATTTTTGAAATTCAGAAATTTAGCCCGATCCCCAAAAAACAAATCTGGCATGGGAATCCTAGGTTCCATAGCCGGCAACCTAGCAAGATAGGTAGCAATACTCCGACCCTCAGTGGCAAGCTGATCCACACGGCCAGACAACTGTGCAAGCTCCATTGAGAGGAAAAAAAATCCTCCTCAGCACCCAGAGAAAAAGAGGGAAAAAATGCAACAAACAGAAAAAAAAAATCTGACAACTCTGACAACTTTTTTTTTTTTTTTTCTTTCCACACTATTTTTCCCTTCTGTGAGTACCATACAATTTTCAGTTTGGGCCAGTGATACTGTTGTGTTTTGGTAGCTGAGGAGAATAAGCAAAAATGGCAATACACCAGAGAGGCTGGAACCTATTGGATTGCAGTACCCTGAACTAACCACACAACTAGAGGTAGCCGTGGAGCGTTCCTACGTTGATCCTAGACGCCTCGTCACAGCCTGAGAGATAAGTACACCTAAAGGCAGAAAGATGAAAGTTATCTGCCCCGGAGCAGATCCCCAAAGAAAATAGGAACCCCCAAACATATAATGGCGGTTAGACAAGAAGAAGCACGGACACAGACAGAAAATAGAATGAGCAAACGCTGGGGCCCAATCTGTCTAGACAGAAAAGTACAGGAAAGGATACTCACTGCAATCCAAAAAAACCCTAAAAATACAAACTCTTCTGATTGCAAAAACACCTGAGATCACACGATTTCTACCACCTAAAATCAGATCTCTGGTGTAACAAAACTAAGCCGCAGCCACTGAAAAAACAGGAAAAAGCAAATTAACAAATAACAGTGGCTTCAGATAAACTGAGAGGAGCACAAGCCCCGGAGGGGACCCGGCTGACCTCCACAGAAGTGCAGGGAACAATGCAAAAAGCAAGCACAAAAATAAAAGCAGAAAATATCTTATTGATAGCAGAAGATGCAGGCAAGACTCGGCAAACTTCCAAATGAACCAGGAACCACAATTGAGACAAGAACAATTGATCACCAGCAACCATCATGGGAGGGAACCTTCCTTATATCAGACCAGTCTGCGATCCCAGATTGCTATTCCTCGCTGAAAGGCTCAGTACTGTCTGTAACCACCAGAGGGAGCCTCTGCTCAGAAACCATCTCTAGCACATTCATAACACTCCGGTCAACTGGCCCTTGTATCTGAATGGACTGTCATCTCCCTACTCTTGTCATTACTTCCTCTCTGTGTGTGTGCCACAGGTGGGGTAGTCGACCCTGGAAGCTCTTAAGTAACCGCTGCCATTATTCCGGCGAGTCAGCTGAAGGGTAAGACTCTGTAATGTGCACGATCTTGGGGTATTTTGCTGGGACTGTTTTATGTGTTATCTGCCTGTTTTGTGGTTCAAAAAAGTATTGCCACACTGTTTTACCCTCACCCTGTGTTGTCTGAGTAGCGTTTTGCCCACCTTAAAAGGAGAGAGGGTGTTGGCAGGGACGATCCCTGGTTCATGCAGTTCCGGCTAGCGGACCAGGGCGCCTACCGACCCTCCGTGTTTCCACAGGCAGCATGCTGTAATTGTTTTCTCATGCCAAATCGGCATGAGAAAATAATCGCAGATCTGTACTGCCCCATAGTATAATATTGGGCCGAGTGCCATCAGATAAAACATCGGATAGCACTTGGCCATGTTATACGTAAGTGTGAACTTACGCTAAGCACAACACTCAGAGGAAAAGACAGGCGCTGACCCTGTCACTGCCTTCATCTGTACTCCTAATAAGTGCAATCAGTGCAGCTAAAGAAAGGCAAATGCACTGGGGAAAAGCAGGGTTTTGGAGGCCATGTAGATCAAACTTTTTAACGGGAATGAAGAGAAATGCCATAATAAGGTGATTTTCAAAGCTTCATAACTTTGAATGCTGCACAAAACTATTTAAAAAAAAAAAAAATAACTTTTAGTTACTCTTTAAGGTATCTGTACATCCCTGACAAGAACAGAGTAGAGCTAACCTGGCTTTGAATTTGTAAAATGATGTTAATCTCAATAACATGCACAAGTAAACAACAGAAAAATCACAGATGGACTGGCCATGTAAAGCTATTGCTGGACTTGTCTTTGAAAGAGCTACATGTGCATATAAATAGTTTAGGGTGTGAAATCCTGCTGACAGATTCCCTTTATTAAACTTAAATCTACATATTTATAAATGATTGATACTATTCTTAGGCCGGCGTCACACTGCCGAGTTTGATGCGAGTTAGTCGCACGACTTTCTCGCATCAACACCCGGCACGGCCGCCCGCTCTCGGACCCGAGTGTACGGCTACATGTATTTCTATGCCGCCGCGCACTCTGGTCCGAGAGCGGGCGGCTGTGCCGGGTGTTGATGCGAGAAAGTCGTGCGACTAACTTGCATCAAACTCGGCAGTGTGACGCGGCCTTAGACTTATACTATTCTAAAATGATCCTATTTCTGCAGGGCAAACTTGTAGGAATCTGTGGAAGTGTTGGATGCGGTAAAAGTTCTCTGATATTATCTATTCTTGGTCAGGTATGTTGGATTTATTCATTCCCTATTGGAATAATTAGCTGTTTGTTATATATTACTTCTATGTTTTATCAGTTATGTCAAAATGATTAGCTAAACACTAAAGCAAAATGTAAATGGAGCACATTGAACATTATGTCCTATCTGTAATAGAACGTGACAAGCTGAGCAGAATACCATAATATATAGTTTTACGGGAAAAATTCAGAATAACTTTTATTAATTTAAAAACATCTTTTCTCTTGGCAGGAGTCTTCATGTGACCACTGCAGCCAGTCAGGAGCTGCTGATCAACTGCAGCCTTTGCAATAGATCCTAATGCTTGTTTCCCTGTTATGTCTAAACAGGGGGCAAATCATCTGACAAAATAGCAAAGTGCTTGTCTCTTTGGTGAAATTATTTTTTAAGTTTGCTTAAAAATCATCGTTCTTGACAGCACATCGTCCTTTGTGAAGTGCGGTCAGCCTGTGTAAACAGGCTACTAAACGACACTTATTGTCTTGCATCATGTAAATGAACCCTAAGGCTGTGTTCCCACGATGAGCTTTATCGCGCTTTTGTCGTTGCGTATTTTTGCTGCATCAAAAACTCAGCGTTTTTCAGTTCCAGCAAAGTGGATGGGATTTATGGAAATCTCATGCCCCCCTGTGCTTCTTTTTAACCCAATGTAAACTGAATTGTGATGCGTGTTGCAAATCCACAGCATGTCAGTTTCTCTTGTGGGTACTCTAGTTTTATATGCAGAATTTCCCCATAGACTTACATTAAGTGCAGGTAATAAACACACATGCGGTGGATGGCATTGTACAGTGTAAATAAACTCTTTGTTAGTAGAAATATTATATTATATTCCCTCATTTAGTGGCAGGTATTACACATTGGGTGAGGTTGGATACTTTTATCACTATGTAAGCAGTGTTTTACTAGTAACTAAAAAA
>JARQOD010000002.1:320127250-320331280 GCA_033576555.1 Oophaga sylvatica
CCTAGGCACAACCGCACCGATGACCGTGCTCATGCAGTTATTCCTGCAAAATTCACCCCACTGGCTTATCTTTCCGGATTGCCAATCAATCACTGGGTTATGTTTAGCCAACCAAGGAAGTCCCAACACAATAGGAGTAGGTAGACCCTCCAACACATAACAAGACAATTGCTCTTTATGTCTTGCCCCTACTCGAAGATCTATGTTATGAACAGCTTGTACCAAGCTACCTTGACCGAGAGGTCTAGAATCAATAGAGACTATAGGGACCGGTTTGGCCAATACACTCAGTTGCATACCATGCACCTGGGCAAACCGAGCGTCCACCAGATTAGCCCCGGACCCACTATCAAGAAAAACAGAAATCCTCTCAGTTCTAGTACCAATCACCACCTCCGCAGGCACGAGAAACTGAGAGGGATTTGGGGACGAAATACACACTCCCAGGTTAACTCCTTTGCTCAAAGAGGCCCGGGATGGACACCCCCCAACAAAATGTCCCTCTCTCCCGCAAAAGAAACACCTTCTAGTCTTGCGGTGCACCGCCAATTCCCTCCTACAAAAAGATGTCCCTCCCAACTGCATGGGTTCCTCAGAACAGACCAGGGGAACCTCAGTATAAGGGACTTTAGTAGTAGTGGAGTCATCACGGGAGGCGGAGTTACCTCGCGTCTTCCCCGAATTCGTCTATCCATGCGAATAGCGAGGGCCATAGCAGCCTCCAGTGATGGAGGAGAATCATACTGAGCCAACACATCTTTTAATTTGTCAGACAACCCTTGACAAAACTGGCTCCTAAGAGCTGGGTCATTCCACTGAGTATCTGTTGCCCATCTACGGAACTCAGAAGAATATTCCTCCGCTGGACGATTTCCTTGCCGTATTTTACGTAACTTTGTTTCAGCAAGGGAAACTCGATCCGGATCATCATATACCAGACCCAGGGCAGTAAAAAATCGATCCACTGACTGGAGATCTGGGGAGCCTGGAGGAATAGAGAACGCCCAAGATTGAGGGTCCCCTTGTAAGAGCGAGATAACAATTCCCACCCTCTGCTCTTCACTCCCAGATGACCGAGGCCGCAGCCGAAAGTACAATTTACATGCCTCCCGGAAAGTAAAAAATTTGTCCCGCCCACCAGTGAACCTGTCCGGGAGAGCAACCTTAGGTTCAGATCTGGTTTGCTCCGGGGGGAACAAAACCTTGGACTTAATGTCTGCAAACTCCATGGACAACCCCTGCAACTGCCGGGCCAGCTGGGCTACTGGATCCATGACAGCTGGAGAGAATCTTTAGTAGGGCCGGTGAAAATGTCACGCTGTATAGCAGATATATATATGTGATGACAGTAATCTATATCAAAAGGGCAACATACTATATAACATGCGCATAGATATATGATAACATAGAATTACCTGACAGAATGTCCAGTGGGTCAATACGGAATTCGTTATACGCTGTCTCCGGCTAGAGGGTGACCGGGGTCTATGCTGACCCTAAACTGGGGTCCTAACTAATCCCTCTACCTGGAGGTACTGTTAAAGGTACAGAGGTCCAGGCCACCAGCGTAAACCCTGTCTCCTATCAATCCCTGCCAACTGTAATCTAGTCCTAAGAAGGACCCTGATTACCACCAAAGGGAATGAACAGGTAACGGTTAATAAACAGAAAGACATACAAGAAAGACAAGAATAAACGTAAATAAAGTCTTACATACAACACTCACACACAGTAGGAACACCTAAGGTCTCAGAGATAAACTATAAGCTATAAGAGTAAAAACAACTAAGGAACTCTTAGCTTAAGTATTCTCAGAACCGATCCAGTCTGCTAGACTACATGAATGCTTTCACCGGCATCTAACAAGCAGACTGGCAGGTATATGAAGGAATCTAATTAGAACATAATCAAAAGCAGCCGGGCGAGGCTGGACCTAGTCTTAGCAAAGAGCTAGGTAAAATTAACTCCCTCATTACCAAACACAAGAAACAGCAACTCAGCTGTGAGAAGTCAGAGTGTGTAATCGCGACGATCCTTGTGGCGATACACCCATGACAGATAATGCCTTATTTATTTCTTTCCAAGGTCCCAGAAAGGGCCTTAGAGTATCAAAATCCACATTAGCTAGATGGATCAGGGAAGCTATTACATTAGCATACACCTCAAAAGGCAGGTCGGCTCCAGAAAAGCTGAGGGCACATTCCACTCGAGCCATGGCAACCTCGTGGGCGGAAAGGTCGAAGTCTCCATCGACCAGATATGTAAGGCCGCCACTTGGTCCTCTCCAAGCACTTTCTACAATCATTATAGATTAGACTTGGGTGCTTCCTCTGATCTCTCCTTTGGGGTAAGGGTGCTGCAGGCTGTAGTCCCTCCCTGAGTAGTTATCACTCTCTGTAATTCTCTCGTTGGGTGCTGTCATGGCTTCGAATAAAGTCTAAGTTACTTACCGTTAACGGTATTTTTCGAAGTCCATGACAGCACCCCTTGTATACCCTCCCTTTATCTTATCGGCGCGCACTTCTTCCTCTTATAAGTTTCACATAAAATGAAATTTTCATTACGCAATAAAGTTATATAGAGCTTGTGATTGTCATTAACCTGGCTAGTCCTCTTGTGCTCTGTAAACCAACTGATGCATGTGGAGAGGTGCCGCCCTTTTGTATCTGTAGGTTTTCTGTTCCTGAAGGGCGGATCCCCTCTCTCGTTGGGTGCTGTCATGGACTACGAAAAATACCGTTAACGGTAAGTAACTTAGACTTTTCTCAACCACATACTCCAAATTGCCCTCAACCAAAACAGGGTCAGGAGGCGCAGCCATAGGAACCACTGGCTCGACAAACCTCTTCAATAAGGACTTGTGGAACACGTTATGGATCTTAAATGTCCCTGGAAGAAGCAAACGGAAGGAAACAGGATTAAGAATCTCCATGATCTTATAAGGTCCAATGAACCTAGGCTTAAACTTTGGAGATGCAACCCTCATAGGGATATTTCTTGAGGACAACCAAACCAAGTCCCCCACTTTAAACCGAGGACCATCAGTCCTATGCCGGTTGGCAAACCGTTGGGCCTTCTCCTGAGAGAGAGACAACCTCTCCACTACCTGGTCCCAAATTTGCTGCATTCGCTCCACAACAGAGTCAACACCCGGACAGACAGAAGCCTCCGCCTGTCCCGAAGAAAATCGAGGGTGAAACCCAAAATTGAAGAAAAATGGAGACATTAAGGTGGCAGAGCTAGCCCTATTATTAAGAGCAAACTCAGCCAAAGGCAAAAAAGAGACCCAGTCATCTTGATCAGCAGACACAAAACATCTCAAATAAGTCTCCAAGGTCTGGTTTGTTCTCTCGGTTTGTCCATTGGTCTGAGGATGAAAAGCAGAGGAGAAAGATAATTGAACACCAAGTTTAGAACAAAATGGAGGTCAGAAATAAAATCCATAGAGATATGGGTCTATGGCCTCTTGGGCACAGGTAATGACATTAACAAACCACTAGAGCGAGAGCAAGGCTTGGAGCTAGAGCAAGTCCCACAGGACTGCACAAATTCCATGACGTCACGAGACAAAGTAGGCCACCAAAAGGACCGACTCACAAAGTCTCTGGTACCAAAAATCCCGGGATGACCAGCCAACGCGGAACAATGAATCTCAGACATCACACTCTTCTTCCACTGGTCTGGGACAAACAATTTCCCAATAGGGCAGCGCTCAGGTTTATCCTCCTGACACCCTTCCAGAGCCAGTCTCAAATTGGGCGAGATGGCGGAAAGAACTACTCCCTCTTTCAAAATAACAGTAGGATCAAATAACTCAGGAGAGTCCGCAAAGAAACTCCTCGAGAGGGCATCCGCCTTAACATTCTTAGTGCCAGGAAGAAAAGAAACCACAAAATTAAAACGTGTGAAAAACAAGGCCCACATGGCCTGTCTAGGATTAAGTCGCTTGGCTGATTCAAGATAAACCAGATTCTTATGGTCCGTGAGGACCACCACCTGATGTTTGGCTCCTTCCAGCCAATGTCTCCACTCTTCAAAGGCCCACTTCATGGCCAATAACTCCCGATTACCCACGTCATAATTACGTTCAGTTGGAGAAAATTTTCGAGAGAAAAAGGCACAAGGGTTACTCTTAGAGGTCTCTGGATCTCTTTGGGACAAAACAGCACCTGCCCCAATTTCAGAGGCATCAACCTCCACCTGAAACGGTAGAAAAATATCAGGCTGCCGTAGAACAGGAGCAGAAGTGAATCTCTGCTTAAGTTCCTGAAACGCAGAGACTGCCTCAGGAGGCCAATTCACCACATCAGAACCCTTTTTGGTCAAATCAGTCAATGGTTTAACAATACCGGAGAAATTACCAATAAATTTACAATAAAAATTGGCAAAACCCAAAAATCTCTGAAGAGCCTTTAATGAATTAGGTTGGACCCAATCACAGATGGCCTGAACCTTGACCTGGTCCATTTCAATAACAGACGGAGACAAAATGAATCCCAGAAATGAGACCTTCTGTACGCCAAAAAGACACTTTGATCCCTTCACATACAGAGCATTCTCTCTCAAAATCTGGAACACAGTCCGAACATGTTTCACATGAGAGTCCCAGTCATTGGAAAAAATCAAGATATCATCCAAATAAACAATCAGAAATTTATCCACAAAATCCCTGAAAATATCATTCATGAAGGATTGGAAGACGGAAGGAGCATTAGTGAGCCCAAAGGGCATCACTAGGTACTCAAAATGCCCCTCTGGGGTATTAAACGCCGTCTTCCATTCATCCCCGTGCTTAATGCGAATAAGGTTATACGCCCCCTGAAGTCAAGCTTGGTAAACCAACTAGCACTTTTCACCCTGGAAAACAGGTCAGAAATCAAGGGTATCGGATATTGATATTTCACAGTGATCTTATTCAAGAGACGATAATCAATACACGGCCTCAATGAACCATCCTTTTTGGCCGCAAAGAAAAAACCGGCACCCAAGGGTGAAGAGGATGGTCTGATATGACCATTCTCCAATGACTCCTTGATATAAGATCGCATAGCATCGTTTTCAGGTACAGACAAGTTAAAAAGGTGACCTTTAGGAAATTTACCACCAGGCAGGCACTAATTCAATAGCGCAATCATAGTTCCTGTGAGGGGCAAGGATGCAGATTTACTTTCACTAAATACATCTGAAAAATCAGTCAAAAAGTCAGGAACATCCTGAGACTGGGGAGAGGCAGAAAAACTGGAGTGTCGGCATTAACACATTGGCAGCCCCAACTGGTCACAGACACAGATTTCCAATCCAAAACAGGATTATGAGACTGTAACTAAGGGAAACCTAGTACAATAATGTCATGCAGATTATACAGCACCAGAAATTTGCAACTCTCCTGATGTTCTGGTTCAACCCTCATTATCACCTGAGTAGAAAACTGGGGTTTATTCTCCGCCAAAGGGGTAGAATCAATGCCCAGTAGGGGAATAGACTTCCGCAGGGGTATCATGGGAAACCCACAACGTTTGGCAAAGTCAAAATCCAACAGGTTAATAGCTGCTCCTGAATCAACAAAAGCCTGAGCAGAAAATGTGGACAGGGAGCAAATCAGGGTAACAGTCAACAGAAATTTAGTCTGAACACTACCCAAGACAACTGAGCATGCAAAACGTCTTCCCCGCTTAGGGCAGACTGAAATAGCATGAGAGGCGTCACCACAGTAGAAACATAACCCATTGCGCTTTCGAAACTCATGACGCTGTGCCCCAGAAGTCACTCTATCACACTGCATGGGCTCAGAAGCTGGCTCACAAGGCAACACTATCTCACGCATACCTCTGCGCTCACGCAAACGTCTGTCAATTTGAATAGCCAATGACATAGAATCATTGAGACCAGAGGGAGCAGGGAATCTCACCATAACATCCTTTATATTCTCTGACAGCCCCTACCAAAAAAGGGCTGCCAAAGCATCATCATTCCATTTGGTCAGGACTGCCCACTTTTGGAATTTCTGACAGTACAACTCAGCGTCTTCAAGACCCTGATTTAATGCCAACAAGGTTTTTTCAGCTTGATCAGTGACATTAGGTTCATCGTACAATAACCTCAGAGCCAGAAAAAATGCATCAATATCATTCAAAACAGGAACCCCAGGTGTCAGGGAAAAAGCCCAATCCTGAGGGTCGCCGCGCAGGAAAGAGATGACAATTTGAACCTGCTGTGCTGCGTTCCCTGAGGACTTAGGCTTTAAGGCAAAAAACAACTTACAGTTATTTTTGAAATTCAGAAATTTAGCCCGATCCCCCAAAAACAAATCTGGCATGGGAATCCTAGGTTCCATAGCCGGCAACCTAGCAAGATAGGTAGCAATACTCCGACCCTCAGTGGCAAGCTGATCCACACGGCCAGACAACTGTGCAAGCTCCATTGAGAGGAAAAAAAATCCTCCTCAGCACCCAGAGAAAAAGAGGGAAAAAATGCAACAAACAGAAAAAAAAAATCTGACAACTCTGACAACTTTTTTTTTTTTTTTTCTTTCCACACTATTTTTCCCTTCTGTGAGTACCATACAATTTTCAGTTTGGGCCGTGATACTGTTGTGTTTTGGTAGCTGAGGAGAATAAGCAAAAATGGCAATACACCAGAGAGGCTGGAACCTATTGGATTGCAGTACCCTGAACTAACCACACAACTAGAGGTAGCCGTGGAGCGTTCCTACGTTGATCCTAGACGCCTCGTCACAGCCTGAGAGATAAGTACACCTAAAGGCAGAAAGATGAAAGTTATCTGCCCCGGAGCAGATCCCCAAAGAAAATAGGAACCCCCCAAACATATAATGGCGGTTAGACAAGAAGAAGCACGGACACAGACAGAAAATAGAATGAGCAAACGCTGGGGCCCAATCTGTCTAGACAGAAAAGTACAGGAAAGGATACTCACTGCAATCCAAAAAAACCCCTAAAAATACAAACTCTTCTGATTGCAAAAACACCTGAGATCACACGATTTCTACCACCTAAAATCAGATCTCTGGTGTAACAAAACTAAGCCGCAGCCACTGAAAAAACAGGAAAAAGCAAATTAACAAATAACAGTGGCTTCAGATAAACTGAGAGGAGCACAAGCCCCCGGAGGGGACCCGGCTGACCTCCACAGAAGTGCAGGGAACAATGCAAAAAGCAAGCACAAAAATAAAAGCAGAAAATATCTTATCTGATAGCAGAAGATGCAGGCAAGACTCGGCAAACTTCCAAATGAACCAGGAACCACAATTGAGACAAGAACAATTGATCACCAGCAACCATCATGGGAGGGAACCTTCCTTATATCAGACCAGTCTGCGATCCCAGATTGCTATTCCTCGCTGAAAGGCTCAGTACTGTCTGTAACCACCAGAGGGAGCCTCTGCTCAGAAACCATCTCTAGCACATTCATAACACTCCGGTCAACTGGCCCTTGTATCTGAATGGACTGTCATCTCCCTACTCTTGTCATTACTTCCTCTCTGTGTGTGTGCCACAGGTGGGGTAGTCGACCCTGGAAGCTCTTAAGTAACCGCTGCCATTATTCCGGCGAGTCAGCTGAAGGGTAAGACTCTGTAATGTGCACGATCTTGGGGTATTTTGCTGGGACTGTTTTATGTGTTATCTGCCTGTTTTGTGGTTCAAAAAAGTATTGCCACACTGTTTTACCCTCACCCTGTGTTGTCTGAGTAGCGTTTTGCCCACCTTAAAAGGAGAGCGGGTGTTGGCAGGGACGATCCCTGGTTCATGCAGTTCCGGCTAGCGGACCAGGGCGCCTACCGACCCTCCGTGTTTCCACAGGCAGCATGCTGTAATTGTTTTCTCATGCCAAATCGGCATGAGAAAATAATCGCAGATCTGTACTGCCCCATAGTATAATATTGGGCCGAGTGCCATCAGATAAAACATCGGATAGCACTTGGCCATGTTATACGTAAGTGTGAACTTACGCTAAGCACAACACTCAGAGGAAAAGACAGGCGCTGACCCTGTCACTGCCTTCATCTGTACTCCTAATAAGTGCAATCAGTGCAGCTAAAGAAAGGCAAATGCACTGGGGAAAAGCAGGGTTTTGGAGGCCATGTAGATCAAACTTTTTAACGGGAATGAAGAGAAATGCCATAATAAGGTGATTTTCAAAGCTTCATAACTTTGAATGCTGCACAAAACTATTTAAAAAAAAAAAAAATAACTTTTAGTTACTCTTTAAGGTATCTGTACATCCCTGACAAGAACAGAGTAGAGCTAACCTGGCTTTGAATTTGTAAAATGATGTTAATCTCAATAACATGCACAAGTAAACAACAGAAAAATCACAGATGGACTGGCCATGTAAAGCTATTGCTGGACTTGTCTTTGAAAGAGCTACATGTGCATATAAATAGTTTAGGGTGTGAAATCCTGCTGACAGATTCCCTTTATTAAACTTAAATCTACATATTTAATAAATGATTGATACTATTCTTAGGCCGGCGTCACACTGCCGAGTTTGATGCGAGTTAGTCGCACGACTTTCTCGCATCAACACCCGGCACGGCCGCCCGCTCTCGGACCCGAGTGTACGGCTACATGTATTTCTATGCCGCCGCGCACTCTGGTCCGAGAGCGGGCGGCTGTGCCGGGTGTTGATGCGAGAAAGTCGTGCGACTAACTTGCATCAAACTCGGCAGTGTGACGCCGGCCTTAGACTTATACTATTCTAAAATGATCCTATTTCTGCAGGGCAAACTTGTAGGAATCTGTGGAAGTGTTGGATGCGGTAAAAGTTCTCTGATATTATCTATTCTTGGTCAGGTATGTTGGATTTATTCATTCCCTATTGGAATAATTAGCTGTTTGTTATATATTACTTCTATGTTTTATCAGTTATGTCAAAATGATTAGCTAAACACTAAAGCAAAATGTAAATGGAGCACATTGAACATTATGTCCTATCTGTAATAGAACGTGACAAGCTGAGCAGAATACCATAATATATAGTTTTACGGGAAAAATTCAGAATAACTTTTATTAATTTAAAAACATCTTTTCTCTTGGCAGGAGTCTTCATGTGACCACTGCAGCCAGTCAGGAGCTGCTGATCAACTGCAGCCTTTGCAATAGATCCTAATGCTTGTTTCCCTGTTATGTCTAAACAGGGGGCAAATCATCTGACAAAATAGCAAAGTGCTTGTCTCTTTGGTGAAATTATTTTTTAAGTTTGCTTAAAAATCATCGTTCTTGACAGCACATCGTCCTTTGTGAAGTGCGGTCAGCCTGTGTAAACAGGCTACTAAACGACCACTTATTGTCTTGCATCATGTAAATGAACCCTAAGGCTGTGTTCCCACGATGAGCTTTATCGCGCTTTTGTCGTTGCGTATTTTTGCTGCATCAAAAACTCAGCGTTTTTCAGTTCCAGCAAAGTGGATGGGATTTATGGAAATCTCATGCCCCCTGTGCTTCTTTTTAACCCAATGTAAACTGAATTGTGATGCGTGTTGCAAATCCACAGCATGTCAGTTTCTCTTGTGGGTACTCTAGTTTTATATGCAGAATTTCCCCATAGACTTACATTAAGTGCAGGTAATAAACACACATGCGGTGGATGGCATTGTACAGTGTAAATAAACTCTTTGTTAGTAGAAATATTATATTATATTCCCTCATTTAGTGGCAGGTATTACACATTGGGTGAGGTTGGATACTTTTATCACTATGTAAGCAGTGTTTTACTAGTAACTAAAAAATACCATTTATTTCAACACATACATAAAATATAGCAAAAAAATTAAAACAAATTTAATAATAATAATGATAATTTTTTTTGTGTAGCGTCAACATATTCCGCAGCACTTTACATTTTAGAGGAGACTTGTACAGACAATAGACATTACAGCATAACAATAAACACAGATCAAAATAGATACCAAGAGGAATGAGGGCCCTGCTCGCAAGCTTACAATCTATGAGGAAGAAGGGGAGACACGAAAGGTGATTGGTAACAATTGCTTTCATTGTTCAGACCAGCCATAATGTAGGAAATTGGGTGTTCATATAATGCTGCATGAACCAGTTATCAGCCAGAATGTGTAAAAGTACAGGCACAGAGGGCTATTAAATGCATAAGGAGTATGAGAACATGATGCAAGGAAAATGGTTATGGTAAAAATTTTGAATGGGCAACACAGGGATAGTTAGGTTAATGTGTTGAGGCGGTAGGCCAGTCTGAACAAATGCATTTTTAGTGCACGCTTAAAGCTGTGGGTATTGGGGATTAATTGAATTAGCCTGGGTAGTGCATTCCAAAGAATTAGAACAGCACGTGACAAGTCTTGGAGACAGGAGTGGGAGGTTCTGATTATGGTCATTAACAAAACAGGGGGCACGGGTAGGATGGTAGACTGAGACGATGGAGGAGATGTAGGGTGGTGCTGAGCCATGGAGTGCTTTGTGGGTGAGGGTAATAAGTTTATATTGAATTCTGGAGTGGATGGGTAACCAGTGTAAGGACTGGCACAAGGTAAAGGCATCAGTGTAACGATTGGTGAGGAATATGATCCTGGCTGCAGCTTTCAGGACAGATTGCAGAGGGGAGAGTTTGGTACAGGGGTGGGATTCAAATTTTTAACAACAGGTTCTGAGTTTGTGCCTCGGAAAACCACACCCATTTTAAGCCACACCCATTTTTAAGCCATGCACATTTTTAAAGCCACACCCATTCACACACACACACACCTTTTCCTCAAACATATAAGTAGGGGTGCAGTCAGTTGAAAAACAATAAATTGGAATGAGATCAGAACAGTGCACATTCTGGCCAGCGGCTCTCCTGACCCGAGTGTGACAGCTGCATATATTTCTATGCAGCTGTCTCACTTGACTGACCGGCTGGCCAGGCTGTGCACTACATCCTGATTAAGAAGTCTCTTTCTAGTCTCATACTGATCTGAAGATTAAACTAAGTATTATGTAGCTGGCACTTACAGTTCTACCTTCTATCCAGAAATACAATATACAATAATTAGTGATGACGAGTGAACGTACTCGGATAAGGTGTTATCTGAGCATGCTCGGGTTCTAACCGAATGTCTTCAGCATGCTCAAAAAAATATGTTCCAGTCCCCGCGGTTGCATGTCTCATGGCTGTTCGACACCCGCAACACATGCAGGGATTGCCTAACAAACAAGCACATTTGCTCATCAATAATAATAATAATGTATTTATTTCTCTAAGGATAGGGTCACACGACCGTATTTTGTCTCATCCGAGAAAATCGTTCCGATTAAGCTAATCACACTCTGATCGGAGTTTGATCAGAGTGTGCTCACAGCGTGCTCCGATTTTCACGGATGTGGAGAAGGTGGAAATAAAAAGTTCCCCATCTTCTTCATTCTGTAAAGCTGTGAAAATCAGACTGCACTCAGATGTCGTCCGAGTGCAGTCTGATTTTTTTTTCACGGACTCACTGATTTGCCTGGCTGAGTGCGATCCCATAATCGGATGCAACTCGTGCGTGCTATTTTTCTTCTGACCAAAAATACGTTTGGATCAGCCTAAAGTCGATACTACATAATATCTGAATAATAAACGTGTGTCTAATAGCTAGACAAATGGGGAGATGCTGGGACTTATACTAGTGATTGTAATAATAGAACATATTTATTGTATTACCTGCAGTAATCTCTATAGATCAGATGCCAATATGCAATGCTGGGACTTACAGTTCCCCCACCACCACTGCATGTACAGTAACTAAGGTACGATATAGGTATTACTGTCATCTTTATAAAGTAGACCGTATAAAAAGCCGCAGGATGTAAATGTGACTCTATACACCTGGGTACATACAAGTGGATTGCAAGCTTCTCGGTAATAATGTCTAAGAAGGCACCAGGATCTGGGAGCTGGTGGTCTGTCTCCAGCTGGGTGGCTTTCTACAGCTGTGCCCTACAGACAGCTCTGAGCATAGACCTCAAGCTCTCCAGAGAAAAAGACAACGCAGGGGGCTAGAAGAACTGCTCTTCCATGGAGGCCTTACTACTCTGACCGGCATCTATCATAGATAGACGCGGTCAGACCACTCAGTCCACACAGACACACTCCTCCAGCTCCACTCCAGGGCCCAGGCAGCGCCACAGCTCAGCTCACACAGTACCTCTCTCCTCTCCGCCTCGTGACTAAAGAAGGCGGCCGCGCCGCTACCCAATCGCCGCACTGCAGAGATCAGTCCGCGGGGGCCGGGGCTGGCGGTGTGTTGCGGCGCTGCAAGCTGGCTGCAAAATAGTACCGGACATGGGCGTACCCAAGATCAAAACTAGGGGGGGGCAAGCCAATGTCGTATCTTATACAGGTTACATCATATACACTGTACATTATCCTGCATATTAGGTATGGTGCATTAGAACTGTTGTATATTGTATAATACAGCAGTGTATGCGACACTACGCTGTATATACCATATATTATACATGTCAGGAGTGGTACCAGCAAGTCCGAGGATTGCAGTGCGATCCTCGCATGAGTTATACGGCCGTCTGTCTATGCCTTTGTTATAATAATACTGAAATATTAATCTATTATTAAAGTATTAAGGAGCTCACAAGTAAAAAAAAGCCCCCTACCTCCCCTGTCCCCCACCCACACCCCAACAGCCCATCGTCTCACAAGCACCCCTTAGTGTTCTGTCCCACTGACCCCACAATACCCCCATCCTCTCACATGCACCCCTCAGTGCTCTATTGCCCCTCCCCACAATACCCCCATCCTCTTACATTCAACCCCAGTGACCTGTCCACCCTCCCTCACAATACCCCATCCTCTCACATCAACCCCTGTGCGCCAGCCCCCACAATATCCCGATCCTCTCACATTAACCCCCCCAGTGCCCTAGCCCCCACAATAACCCATACTCTTACATTCACCCCAGTGCCCTGTAACCCTCCCCCACAATGTCCCCATCCTCTCACATTAACCCCCCCAGTGCCCTAGCCCCCACAATATCCCCATCCTCTAACATTAACCCCCCCAGTGCCCTAGCCCCCACAATATCCCCATCCTCTCACATTAACCCTCCCAGTGCCCTAGCCCCCACAATACCCCATACTCTTACATTCACCCCAGTGCCCTGTACCCCTCCCCCACAATACCCCATCCTCTCACATTAACCCCCAGTGCCCTAGCCCCCACAATACCCCCATCCTCTTATTCACCCCAGTGCCCTGTACCCCTCCCCCACAATACCCCCATCCTCTCACATTCCCCCACAGTGACCATGACATGCCTGAGCAGAATGAATTTAATAAATTCCCTCCCCTCTTACCATGAAGCTTGCAGGCAGTGGCTGAGGCAGGAGCAGGAAGTGTCCAGTGTCTGCACACAGAGGGCACTAGGACCCAGTGTGGCTGAGACAACCGGAGCCTGCACGGCAGAAAGTGAAACTACAGCTGCTGCAGACAGGAAGGAAGGAAGAAGCTCCTCTGGTGAGACAGCAGCTCCGTGCACCGCGCACACTTACGTCCATGGTACCGGATCGCCGCTCTGATTCTCCCCGGTTCGGGGAACCGGCTGCTTTTTGAACAACCGGTTCCGTCGAACCGGGGAGAACCGGCTGAATCCCACCCCTGGTTTGGTAAGAGGGAGACCGATTAGTAGAGAGTTACAATAGTCCAGACGAGAATGAATAAGAGAAACAGTAAGATTTTTGCAGAGTCGAAATTAAGAAAAAGTTGAATTCTAGAAAGATTTTTAAGGTTCAGATGACAAGAGCGAGCCAGTGATCGGATGTGAGGGGGTTAATATTTAAAATTTTAACTTAAATTCTACGTATGAATTGTGCTAGTGGCAAATTAGTAAACAACTGGTAAAACTTTGTGACCTTTAGTTTTCTTATCTGTTAAAAAGAGATGCAACAATCTGAAACACACAAGCACAGCAAATAAATTAGCGCAATGTCACTGCGCCCATGAGCCATAATCTGCTCCATAGAGCAGGGGACATTTAAACATTCCACAGATAACAGAAAATGGACTGATGATTTCTAGATAGCAAGTTAAGGTGCATTCACACTGTGCTTGTCGTGTCCAATTCCTTCAATGTATGACATTTTCACATTATGTTTATAGATTCCCATATTAACAAAAAGAGCAGTACAGTTTTTTTTTTTTAATTTTACTCGATGCCGCTATATATAATAGTGTTGTCAAATATTCTATATGTTGATGAAAAAAGGTGGGCCAAATCAGGTTACCTGACTTCTATTACCCATGACTGGCTGCAGTGGTCAAGTGACATGAAGGAAAAACAGGATGAAGGACTAAGAGTTATAAGGAAAGATGCACTAGAACTCTTATTTAATGGGCTCCTCTGGCTGTGCTGACCACAGTTGGACCCTTCTACATTGCTGCCCGCTCTGTCATTTACCCAATTCATCAGCACTGGGCTCCTCTACAGTACCGCATGCTCTGACAGCACCTACGCATGCTAAGTAGAAGCACTGCATGAGGGTCCATGCTATGGATATAGTTCCACCACCGAAAATACATATATTAAATAAGATAGACATTTTAGGAGAGCTAGCTGATCATTTTTAAAAGTGCATTGCAGACCTACAGTAATATTCTTTTGGTATATCTAGATGACCTTACTAGAGGGCACAATGTCAGTTAGTGGCAATATTGCCTATGCAGCCCAGCAAGCCTGGATTTTCAATGCATCCCTGAAGGAGAATGTCTTGTTTGGGGAAGAATATGATGAAGAAAAGTAAGTTACACTCAAACTTTTAATTGTCATTCAATTAAGTTTATTTCCTGATTTTTTGGAAAAGCGAATATTGACATAACATTAGTTATGATGCGTTAATAAAGAATCTTAGCGCCATATATAGGCGAGCTGCACTTTTGAGTACAAAGCATACGGTCAGCATGAAGGCTATGTGGAGCCCTCTCACCGCCTCGAGCAATTTAACCCCCTATCCCAATCAATAGCAATCGTAGCATTTAGACGACGATAGGAACCCTTGTGACAAGATCATTGGGGCTGGTGGTAGTCATGGCAACTCGGAGGTCACATGACAACCTCCAGATCTGCCATTTACGATGGCCTGTTATACCATGTCCTTTACACTGAGTGCTTACACCGGAGTTTCTGTGTAAATCTCTGACGTATGTGATCCAGATGACATGCCTGGTGAAAAATAATGAGGTTGATGGAGACACTGTGGGCACCGTCTGGCCTATGATCTAGTGGTGTCCGTTTGTTTAGGCTTGCATAAAAGCATGGTCAGCCACAGTTTTGTGCACTTCCGACAAGAAAATTGCTGAACAAAGGCCAGACGAAGGTCAGAGTAACTCTGCTGCCTCATTATAGTGAATAGATCCCTCGGGGGTTTCATCTGAGTCATGCCATCTGGAGATCTAGATGGAAACCCCAATGTAATTGCTCTGCGTTTTTGGATCACGCATATATAAATATATATAAATTCCCAGAGGGGTGTAATGTCCAAAATGGGGTCACTTGAGGGGAATTCTGCTCTATTGTCACTTAAGGGCTCTGTATATGAAGTCTGCAATTTATTCTATGATGATTTGTTAGCCAAGAGTCAAATAGCACTCTGTCCCTCCCGAGTATCATCGTGTGGCTAAGAAGTACAGCCACCAATGGGGTATTTCCACTTTCAGCAAAAATTGTGTGACAAATTTTGATGCCATTTTTACCCACTTCCCCATATGAAAATGTAAAATTTTAGGCTAAAATGAAATTGTGGGGGTAAAAATGTAATTATTTTTTCTTCACTGCCCAATGGTATAAAATTCTGTGAGGCATATGTGTTGTCAATATGCTCACTGCACCCCTATATGATTCATTGGGGGTGTAGTTTGTAAAATGTGGTCAGTTGGGGGATACAGCTGTTCTGGTTCCTCTGGGGCTCTGCCAATGTGACATGGCACCCTCAAACCATTTCAGCAAAATCTGAACCCCAATTTGGCTGTTCTTCCCTTCTGAGCTTTGTACTGTGCCCCCCAAAAAAGTTTTCAACAACTTATGGGGTGTTGGCGTCAGGGCCGGCTCCAGGTTTTTATGGGCCCTGGGCGAAAGAGTCTCAGTGGCCCCTTTAACACAGACTACGATTCATGATGCACAAATACTGCAGAGAAATATGGGTATAGTACAATGCTAAACACTTCACTTCGTCCATTACATGAGTGATATCTATTGTAAATTGTACAATAGCTCAAAAACCGCCAAATCCTCACAGCGCACAGTACAGACCGGACAGTACAGTCCTCCATACAATATTATGGGAACCACATAGTCCTCCATTCAGTATTATGGGCCAAATATAATGCTCCATAAAGAATATTGGACCCCATATAATGCTCCATACAAAATATAGAGCTCTCCTCTGCACTGTCCTGCGTTCTGCACTGTTACGGCTCAGGAAAGGGCGCTGTGGAAAGACTCCCCATTATCATCATCATTGCTTCCCCATTTTCATCATTGCCTCCTAATCATCATCATCATTGCCTCCCCATTATCATCATTGTCTCCCCATCATCATCATTGCCTCCCCATCATCATCATCATCATTACCTCCCCATCATCATCACCTCCCCATCATCATCATTGCCTCCCCATCATCATCATCGCCTCCCCATTATCATCATTGACTCCCCATCATTATCAATGCCTCCCCATTATCATCATTGCCTCCCCATTATCATCATCATTTCCTCCCCATCATCATCATCATCATCATTGCCTCCCCATCATCATCATCATTGCCTCCCCATCATCATCATCGCCTCCTCATTATCAACATCATTGCCTCCCCATCATCACCTCCCCATCATCATCATTGCTTCCTCACCACCATCACTGCCTCCCCCCACCACCATCACACATACAGCACCACACACAGACAGCACCGCAGCACTCTCTCACATACACACACACAAAGCACCGCACTACATACACACACGCAGGCAGACACACACACACCACATCTCACCTGTCCGGCGTCTGCACCGTATGCAGTCCCGCAGCATCACTGGCGCCCACACTTACTCTTTGCCACAGCCGGTCGCTGAATGATGACGTCATCCAGCGGCGCTGCTGTGAGAGGAAGCGCGGGCGCCCTGCAGGCGCCCCCTGGAGCCCGGGGCTGCCGAGGCACAGGGAGAGGTAAGTATTGTGCCGGCTGCCGGGGCCCTGAGCAAGCGGGGGGGCCCAGTGGCGGCACTGGCACCACTCTCATCCGCTAACGGGCGGCGGGGTACCCGACGGCGAGTGGGCCCCCCGCCTGCTCAGGGCCCCGGCACTTGCACGGGTACGCCGGGTGCTGATGCCGGCCCTGGTTGGTGTACTCAGGAGAAATTGTATACCAAATTGCACCATTCATCTTCTACTTTAATCCCTTCTGAAAATTAAAAACTTGGAGCAAAAGCAACATTTTAGTGGAAAACAATGGTAATTTTCCATTTACTCAGCCAAATGTTATACAATTCCGTGAATCGCCTGGGGGTTGAAAATGCTCACTAGCAACATCGCTAATAAAAGGGAAAAATTAAAAATCAAAAAATACAAAGAGAATAAAAGGACACGGGTCTACGCATTAGGCCGGGATCACACATGCGACGAAAACGTCCGTCACTCGCATGTGAAATCTCAGCTCTGGCGCCGGTACTCGGGAGTGGAGCGAGCGGCTGCATAGAAATACATGCAGCCTCGCACTCCACTCCCGAGTGCCGGCGCCAGAGCTAGGATTTCACATGCGAGCGACGGACGTTTTCGTCGCATGTGTGATCCCGGCTTTACAAGCATAACCGCTCTTAGTACTCTTAGGGTTTTTTTTTTAACTATGTTGCTAAGAAAATAAAGTTTTAATGTACTTACCTTATTTCCTACGGATGCTGGATTTTTCCATTTTGCTGCTATATCTACACTCACAAGTTGGTCTGGAGCCTCCGTGCACCGCACTTTGATTCAAGGCATTTTTCAACAGTTGGTGAGCCGATCTACAACTTTTCTTTTTTTTTTTGCTGCTCTTCAAATTTGACATGACATCTGCAATCTTTTCCATCCAAAGTTGCGTTCCAGAACTCAATTGCTGATCCTTCCCTCCCAAGCCCTGCTGTGTGCCCAAACAGTAGTTTTCCACCAAGTATCAGGTATCGCTGCACTCAGGAGAAAATGCACATCAAATTTCAGAGTCAATTTTCTCCTGTTACCCTTATGAAAATGAAAACTTTGAGGCAAAAGCAACATTTTTGTATTTTTTCATTTTTTTTCTTCCACATGGCTCAGTGTTATAAAATTCTGTGACTCACCTGTGGATTCAAGGTGCTCACCACACATCTAAATAAATTCCTTGCAAGGTATACTTTCCAAAATGAGGTAATTTGCTGTGGGTTATATCAGGGTCTTTCCAAATACGACATGGCGTCCGCTATCTATTCCAGCCAATTTTGCACTCCAAAAGTCAAATAGTGCTTTTTTCCTTCCAAGCCCTGCCGTGCGCCAAAACAGTAATTTTTCACCAAATATAGGGTTTCGGAGTACTCAGGAGAAATTGCTCAATAAATTGTATGGTACAAGTTCTCCAGTTATCTTGTGAAAATGCAAAACAAAAAGCAACATTTTTGTGGGAAAAAGTAAAATTTTAGATTTTTTCCTTCCACATTGCTTTCATTTCTGTTAAACACATGAAAGGTTATTTTCTGTCATATAGGCCCCTAGTAGTCATTTATAAGTGATGTGGTCCCTAAAAAAATGGGATTTCTAAATTTTGCTGGAAAAATGAAAAATTGTTAATAAACTTTTAACCCTTCCAATTCCATGTGGGAAATGTTATTTATTAACTATTTTGTGTGATATAACCTTCTGGTTTAAGTGCAGGAAAATTAACAGTTTGCAAAATTTTTAAAATGTTTGCCAAAATTCTGGTATTTTCACAAATAAATGCAAAAATATCATCCTAAATTTACCACTAACATAAAGTACAATGTGTCATGAACAAATATTTTTAAAACCACAGGGGTAGGTTAAAGCGTTCGAGAGTTTTTACCACATAAGTGACACTGGTCAGAGTGGTAAGGCCGGGATCACACATGCGACGAAAACGTCCGTCGCTCGCATGTGAAATCTTAGCTCTGGCGCCGGCACTCGGGAGTGGAGTGCGCGGCTGCATGTATTTCTATGCAGCCGCGCACTCCACTCCCGAGTGCCGGCGCCAGAGCTGGGATTTCACATGCGAGCGACGGACGTTTTCGTCGCATGTGTGATCCCGGCCTAACATTCGATCTGGTAAGGAATGTGAAAACAGACTCGGGTAACTATTTGATGTTGCATCTATTAGCTATATTAGGTTACTTGTGTTTTTTCATAGCTTTTTTGATGCTGCAGTTTTTATCTCTGTTTGAGATGTCATGTTTTACATAAAGCTTCTTTGATTTTGTTACTTCCTGGATTTGACAAAACTTTACTGATATAGTGAGATGCAGATTACATGCATCTTTTACCTGCCAATTTTACTCATCTAAAGTTACATTCCCTTGATAAGTTTTTGATGAATTTTTGATGCTGTGTATTATTGCTGTTTAAAAGCACAACACCTTACAGTTTCAGCAATATGGATAATATTTATATAAATCTCTCGCCCTCTCAGCTTTTTTTTTCACGCATTGTAAATTAACTGGTGGTGCGTTTTTGAAATTTGCAACATGTCAATTTCTCTTGTGGATAAGCTGAGTCTTATGCATAGATTTTCCTCAGGTAGAAAATGCATATGCGGTTTTAGGCTCTCAATAAAGTTATGTCAAAGCCAAATACCAGGAAATACAAAAAAACAAAGCCGTTTTATTTAACCCCTTCACCCCTGAGTCTGTTTTCACCTTCATGATCAGGCCAAATTTTACAATTCTGAGCAGTGTCACTTTATGGCCAGGGTCACACTTGCGAGTGTGATGCGAGAAACTCGCACGAGTCTCTCGCATCAATACCCGACACTGCCGCCGGCACTCGGTCCGGAGTGTGCGGCTGCATAGTTATACATGCAGCCTCACACTCTGTTCCCAGTGCCGGCGGCAGTGCCGGGTATTGATACGAGTTTCTCGCAACACACTCGCAAATGTGACCCAGGCCTATGAGATAATAACACTGGAACATAGACTGATCACACTGATTGAAATTGTGTTTTTGTGACATATTGTACTTCATGATAGTGATAAAATGTGTTAGATATAACTTGCAATTATTTATGAATATATCACATTATCCACATGTCTACTTTACATCTGTATCATTTTCTAAACATAATTTTTTTTTGTTAGGAAGTTAGAAGGGTCAAAATGTGACCTGTGATTTCTCATTTTCCAATAAAATTTACAAAGCCATTTATTTTAGGGACCACCTCACATTTGAAGTGACTTTGGTGGGTCTATATGATAAAAAATACCCAAAAGTGACACCATTCTTAAAACTGCACCCCTCAAACTGCTCAAAACCACATTCAAGAAGTTTATAAAGCCTTCAGGTGCTTCACAGGAATTAATGCAACGTAGAAAAAATATTTTACTTTTTTCTCAGAAAAATGTTACTTTAGCCCCAAATTTTTTGTTTTCACAAGGGTAACATGAGAAACTTGAGCCCAAAACTTGTGCAATTTCTCCTGAGTATGCCAATATCCGTTTGTGCCAGTAGTACTGGTAGTGCCGGTATGTTGTAGTGCCCATTACGATGAAATGTGCAATATGTTGTAGCACCCAGCTTGTGCTTCTGGAGACATGCACCCATAAATTAAATGGGATTTCATCACTACAGAAATGCCAAGCAATTTTCCAGAGCCTTCGTGCTACCAGTAACTTAGAAGCCCCCTATATTACCATTGACAGATCACAGATCTGAGTGGGAACTTGCATTTTTGTGAATTGAGTTGAAGGTTTTGTTGAGAACATTTTACATAACATTTGGGATCACATTTATCCTGCAATCTACGCTGAGCACTTACATTGGGGCTTACATCTAGATCTCTGAGTGGCGTGATTCAGGTGAAACTTTTCAGAAGTACGCAAAACGATGGTGAATGCGCTTTTATGCACGCCTAAAATGACTGACACCACCAGATCATAGGCCAAACTAAGTCCACAGTGTCTCTCTTTACCTCATTAGGCCGAAGTCACACTAGCGATGAATATGGACGAGTGCTATGCGATAAAACATCGCATAGCACTTGGAGCAGTATTCATCTATGGGGCAGCTCCCATCAGCGTTTTTTTTCTCGGCCATTTTCAACATACAAGTGAAATCGCAGCATGCTGTGATTGTCAACGACACTCGGCCGAGTCTCGGCTCACTCGTACCCATATAAGTCTATGGGTGCAAGTGAGACAATGCATATCACTCGGATATCATCCGAGTGATGTGCGATATACGCTGACCCTGGCAATGGAGGAGATGGAGAAATTACTTTCTCCGCCTCCTCCACAGCTGTGCTTCGATCCGCTCTGTGCGACATGCTCAGAGCACAGTAGCATGATACACGGCTCCTGTACGCAGCAGAGTTGGAGCCGAGGGTCATTAGCATATGACATCTCGCTCTCGCATCAGATGTCATACGCTAGTCTGACCCCTGCCTTATAGATAATCTCCTGCCAGGGGTTCTGTCTGAGTCACGTATGTCAGAGATTTACACGTTAACTCCGGTGTAAGTGCTCAACACAGAGCGCCGGATAAATGTGAGCCGGGCCATACGGCGATCTTTGACAGACAGAATGAACAAATCAACAGCAGGACAAAAATTGGTTTTACTTATTTTTCACACTGTTCCTCGTGCAGTATAAGTGATTAGTCGACTTTATTCTTTGAGTCGGTGCAATTACAGCGGTACTAGATTTATATCAGGTTTTTTTGCATTGCCATATTTTAAGAATTATAATTTTTCCATATTTCTGCAGACAGAAACAATGTTTCTTTTATCGCTTTCTAATCCGATTTTTGAGAGGCAGAATGAACAAAAACCAGCAATTGTTTTTTTTTAATGCTGTACCGTATCTGGTAAAGGCCGCTTTATTCTTCGGGTCAGTACCATTACAGCAACACCACATTTAGGTCATTTTTTTGTTTGTCGCTTTTACACAATAAAAACTATTTTACAGAAAAAATAATTATTTTGCATCACTTTATTCTGAGAGGTATAACTTTTTTATTTTTCTGCTGAAAGAGCTGTATTGTGGCTTGCTTTTTTTGAAGACAAGATGATGTTTTCAACTATGCCATTATTATTTACATTCACCTTTGTTATTGCATTTTATGCTACTTTTTGTTTGGTATGATGAAAAAGTATTTTTGCCTCTTTTTTTTACAATGTTCACTGAATGAGTTAACTAGTGTGACAGTTTTATAGGGTGGGTCCTTCTGGACCAGTTGAGAGCCTTGTGTCAGCTGTCATATAAGACCGGCGTCACACTAGCGAGTTTGATGCAAGTTAGTTGCATGACTTACTCGCATCAACACCCGGCACGGCCGCCCGCTCTCGGACCAGAGTGCGCGGCGGCATAGAAATACATGCAGCCGCGCACTCTGGTCCGAGAGCGGGGGGCCGTGCCGGGTGTTGATGCGGGTAAGTCGTGCGACTAACTCGCATCAAACTCGCTAGTGTGACGCCGGCCTAAGCTGAACACCAGGAGGCGACCACCAGCGCACAGCTCCTCCTGATCGTCATCACATATACTACATACTTCATTGATCTGGAATCCCTTCCATGATGTACATATACTTAAAATGTTGGGAAGGGGATAAAACATGAAATACCAAAAAGTGACAAAAACAGGCGTGTAAAAAACGTGATCAAAATGCAAGTGAAAAAAAGCACTCGGAAACACAGTGAAAAAACACAAGTAACCTAATTTACATAATAGGTGCAGAAATGCTGCAGAATTTCTGTAACATCGAAAACTCATCAAATAATCATCCTGGGAAAGTTGTCTCTAACATTGCAGTTTTTTGCACAGTTCAATTAGGCAGCGTCAAAAACTCATCAGAAACTCATCATGGGAACTTTACCTAACACTGCAATGTGATCCAAGAAGAAGAGAAAGCCAGCACCAACAAATAAAACCACACATTTTTATTTTCATCATAAATAAAAGAATACATGGGCTATACGTAAAAACACCAGAGACGAGACAGGTATCACTATGGTATGCATTTCAGGCTGTTTCAGTCCTTCGTCATGGTCACAAGTGAGAAAAGAGAAACATGGACCCTAAATACTACTAAATTCTCATTAAATCAGTATAACTACCTGAGGCATAATATATCATGAAAATCTATTACAATTTACCTAGTGCACACCATAGAAAAATATATACATAGACATGAATATATGGTATTAATAGTTAAGAACTGATACATGTCTATTATTTAAAACCACTGGGATGAATAGATTCAAGGATACATGTCCGTTTTGCGGAGTGTGCACTATATATCACCTCCTCTAGCAGGTCACTTGCACAATTGCTTGATTTTTTAAAAAGCAAATATTGGAGGCATATAGGTTGGAAAAATGAGAGGTAACTGCAGAGAGATTTTTCTCAGTTTTTCCAATTTCTCCTTATTCGTATTTTTAAAGTGTATGAAGTGCAACCAACTTATTGCAAATGACACACTGTACATGTGGCTAGGTAAGGCCTCTTTCACACATCCGGCGGGCGCCTAAACGGCGCCCCCGGCATTTAGCCGCAGCGCCGCATGCGGTATTTTCTCTGAACACCGGATGTGCCGCATCTTGTTTTTCGCCGCATCCGGTTCACGAATGCGGCCAAAAAACCGCATACGTCTCATCCGGTGTATCCGGTTGGCATACGTTGACGCCGTATTGCACCGGATCCGGCTTTTAAGCACGCCCATTTTGGGGCCCTTTTTGGGGTTCCAAATATGATTGGCTACTGTAATCCTATATATAGACTGCTCCTACATCCCTTCTTTGACAGGTTGTAGAGGAGAAAGTGCAGTTTGGAGAGAAGAGCAAGTAGCAAGTGATTGGCGAACATGGAACCCATTATCGGCAATATCTTCAGGAATCTTGTTGATTTTACTGCGGAGATGAATCGATTGAGGTTTATCGTTCTGGAGAAGGAGCTAAAGTTTGAGGAGCAGCGGCGTCAGCGCCTGCGAAGTCGCCGCCGTATGTGGATCCACCCCATCACGTCACAGAGATTAACTCGTGGTGTCTATTCCACACTGAACATGGAGCTGCGACAAAATCCAGAGAAGTTTTTTGCCTATCTGCGGATGAATATAGAAAACTTTGATGATTTGCTGGAGCGTGTTGGAGACAAAATTAAAAAATCGGACACCTACTGTCGGTTCTCGATATCTCCGGCGGAGCGTCTCATGGTGACTATAAGGTAAGCTATATGTATTGTTTCTGTTTGCTTGAGCGCACTTGTAATTTTATCATTAATTGAACATCACAGGCCAACTAGGAAACCACATGAGTATCCCCAAATCTAGTTATAAAACAGTCTTTCTCCTAGATATTATTATTTTTGGTATCTCCAATAGTCGTAGCTGAGTTCTGGTATGTAATGCTGCGTTTCTGAAATTATTTGTATTTTCTAATTTGTTTTCAGATTTCTGGCAACTGGCGAAACTCTATCATCGCTCCATTTTCAGTATCGGATTGGAATCTCCACACTATCCGGCATAATAAAGTACACTTGTCGTGCTCTGTGGGATACTTTGGTTGGAGAATTTATTCCAGAGCCAACAACAGAGCGGTGGCTTGAAATAGCGGACCAGTTTCTACTCATCTGCCAGTTCCCCAATTGCCTGGGGGCCGTTGATGGAAAGCACATCCGCATTCAAAAGCCAAAAGGAACTGGATCTGAATTCTTTAACTATAAGAAATATTTCTCTATCGTCCTGATGGCTATTGCAGATGCGCACTACAAGTTTATCGCGGTGGACATTGGGTCTTATGGACGGTCTAATGACTCCCAAGTGTTTAAAATATCTGCTATGGGACGTAAATTGTATGGAAACAGTTTTCAGTTTCCCCCCCCTAGACCACTGCCTCAAACCTCAGGCCCACCAATGCCATTCGTTTGTGTAGGTGATGAGGCATTCCAGCTGTCCCAACACCTATTGAAGCCGTATGCCAGCAGAGAATTGACACATACAAAGCGGGTATTTAACTACCGCCTCACAAGAGCCAGACGGATGGTGGAGTGTGCCTTTGGCATTATGACAGCAAAATGGCGTGTCCTTTTGACTGCAATAAACTTGAAGACCGAGACTGTTGATGATGTAGTGAAAGCGTGCGTGGTCCTCCATAATTTTGTCCTAACCAAGGAACCAATTTCTCTGGAGGACCACAATCAAGAAACAACTTTGCACAACTACACCAACATTACCACTCGCAGTACAGTTGCAGTTTCTAGAATGAGGGACCAGTTTGCTCAATACTTTGTGTCACCGGAAGGTAGTGTTGACTGGCAGGATGACAGAGTGTGATAAATGTATTGTTTATTTTAATAATTTTCTTTACCCACAATAAACCTTTAATAGTTTACTTGTCTACCTTCTTGTGTGTTTTCTACTATAACCTTCTTGCCATTGTTGTGTCCATGGCTGTCACCTTTTGTCCAAAAAAGTGTACATTGTAGGCCATGTTTCCCCAACTGCAGTCCTCAAGGCCCACCAACATGTCAATTTTTCAGTCTTTACTTTGCATTGCTCAGGTGATAATTGCCTCACCTGTGCAATACAAAGGAAATACTGCAAACAATACCTGTTGTTAGGCCTTGATGACTGGATTTGGTGACACATGGCCTACAATGTACCCTTTTTAGGACAAAAGGTGAAATTGTATTAACAAAAGTATTTCACCATTTGTCCTACAAAAAGTGTACATTATGTTTCCCCTACTCCAGTCCTCAAGGTCCACCAACATGTCAAGTTTTCTGTCTTTCCTTTGTATTGCTCAGGTGATAATTGCCTCACCTGTGCAATACAAAGGAAATACTGAAAAACAATACCTGTTGTTAGGCCTTGATGACTGGATTTGGTGACACATGGCCTACAATGTACCCTTTTTAGGACAAAAGGTGAAATTGTATTAACAAAAGTATTTCACCATTTGTCCTACAAAAAGTGTACATTATGTTTCCCCTACTCCAGTCCTCAAGGTCCACCAACATGTCAAGTTTTCTGTCTTTCCTTTGTATTGCTCAGGTGATAATTGCCTCACCTGTGCAATACAAAGGAAATACTGAAAACATGATATGTTTTTGGTGGGCCTGGAGTAGGGGAAAACTGGGGTGTACACATTTTTATTAAAAAAAGAATACACTTTGCATACTACACAACCCGGGACATAACTTTGCCAAAAAGGTTACATTTATGAACCTTTTAGCCAAAGTTAGGTGTACCTGTATACCAAATTTAAAACTTAACATCCTATAAATAAAAGACAGACAACAATGTTAAACCAATGAACATTTTATTTAAAAAAAATATTTTTTAATATAATTGTTATTAAAGTAGGCCTTGTGGCCCAATTCTTCAGATTTAAATAACCTTTATATTTTATTCAACTTTATTATTTTTTTTAGTAAACTTTATTTTTTTAAATACATTTTTTTGGTTTTCAACTTTATTTTTTTAAATAAATTTATGAAAAAAAATTGTAACATTAACTACAGGTCAGTGTAGTGTGGGGTGGAAATACTGCTGGAGGGGCTGCGGGACACTTCGACCGTGGGAGTGTGGAGAGTGTGGAGGGACGAACGGGATGGTGGTGGGGAAGGAACAGGAAGAGGTGAAGGGGTGGAAAGACCAAAAGAATGGGAAGACAAGGCAGAACAGGTGGGTGGTGGTGGAGTGGAGGGTTGTGCATGAGGAACAGGTGACATAGTAGGTATTTGGAAGGGGGAAGTAGATTGGTAGGTAGAAGTGTGGTAGGGGGTAGGTGGCTGGTAGTGGGTAGGTTGTTGGTACTGGGGAGGTGGTTGGACCTGGGGAGGTGGTTGGTACTGGGTAGTTGGTTGGACCTGGGGAGGTGGTTGGTACTGGGGAGGTGGTTGGTACTGGGGATGTGGTTGGTATTGAATAGGAGGGGGAGGAGGTATGGCAGGTGGAGGGGGGGGAAGATGTACGGCGGCTGTAGGGGGGGGAGGTGGTGGAATGACTGGGGTGGATTGAGGATGGGAGACAACCTGCACTACAGCAGCGTGGCACGTGTGCATCACATACATCTGCTGGTCATAAGATAGCGGATCTATGCGCTCCGCAACCGACCTAAAAAAGCTGTAGTTCGGGGGTGCTCTTATCTCAGAACGCACAGTTTCCAGAAGTGTCTTGACCTCACCAACTAGTGTGGTTATCTGACGAAGGCCTGCGGAAACTTGTTCAGATAGCAACTTAAGGCAGTTCTGGAAAGATGCGTTCATGTGTAAGAACTCGGGCGCATAGTTCTTTTCCTGACCCTTCTGACGCTGCCGCCCAGTACCCGCAGCTGTACTAGAGGTGGCAGGATCAGAAGGGTGTGGTAAAGGGAAGGCTATATCCTGACCAGCAGATTCATGCATTGCAGGCGGCCACGCTGCTCCAGCGCTGGTGGAAGGGACAGCGGGATCGTGTGTGTGTGAAGTGTGGGAAGGGTCAGATGTGGAGGGTTGGTCAAAGTGTCCCTCGGTGTCGGTCTCCTGAGGGATCGCTCTAGAAGGCTCCAACTCTGCGGGCGCCCGAGTGCTGCTCACCGTGCTGTGGAAGAAACAAAAACATAAAATTAATATACAGATGTGGAATGGCCCTGGGTGAAAACAAAAAAAATATTACATTTGATGTTAATATTTACCTTCTGGTGACCATGGTTTCACGCAGGAACGCCAGAGCTTGTGCATATTTGTACTTACTCTGGCGTCCTGAAGAACCACTCGGGGCCCGCATTTCCTTATTGAATTCTTTCTTAAAGCGATCCCTCACAGACCGCCACCGCTTCATAATTCTCTCCCCTGAAACGAGAAAGCACACATTGGTTACTATACAACAACCACACTTTAGTCCTCGTGTCCCCCAGAGTTCATGTTTTCATTGTTTCCATAGTGTTTCACAAAAGGAAATCATGAAAACATGAAGCGTTGGTTACACAAGGACAGAATTTTTTTAAAAACACCTTTACAGTCAGCAACATGAACTATACTTACGGTATTTATTCTGGGACCTAGGATTGAGGTCCTCCCAGCGGTGCATCATTGCTGCTGCCACTTCCGTCCAGAGCCGTCGTGTCACAATTTGATCCGCATGCTGGCGGTCCGCCATGTTCCACAGCGGCTCCCTTTCTCGGACCAGGTCGATCATCAACTCCACGTCCAATCCCTCCTCCGTGTCCGAGTCGGGAGCACGCTGTGAAGCCTGTGAAATGAACAATGAAGAAAAAAAAATATATATATATATCAGATACATGGTTTTAGTTTGTAAAAATTATACATGTTACAATGGGAATATTAATGCACAAAACATTTGTAGATAACACGTTTTTTAAAAAGCATAAATTATATAACATGGCAAAAAAAAAATAATACTTACACGTTGAGAACCGCCAACAGTCTCACGACGACTCTGGGAGGCGCTGGGAGAAACCCTCTGGCTCCCAGATGCGAGAGACTAAAAAAATGAAAATAAAAATTAGGATATTGGCAGGTGTTGGCCGCTGTGTGAAGTATGCACTAAATGTTTTTCTATGTGTTGTGTGTACTGTGATGTTGTGTTTATGAGATTGATGCAGGATACTTACGAATTGTGAGCCCACTCCGGGTATCTCTCCACCCCGTCCTTCTTCCTCTGGGAGCTCCTCGTCATCTTCAGATTCCTGTTATTAAAATAACACAATCAAGACATATAGCCCACAGATGGATTGTGGATAGAAAAATTAAAAATACATATTTTTACCGCCAATTCCTGACGATGGGTAGGAGGGCTCCCAGAAGAAGATGTGTCCTGCTGTGGCGGCTCTGGCTCTGGCTGGGAGGGAGGAGATGGCGATGCGGTGGTGCTGCCGCCGCCGCTTCAGCCGCTGCTTCCTCCGCCAACAACGCCATTGCTGCAGCTGCAGCAGCTGTTTGATGTTCTCTGCTGTGGAAGAAACAAAAAGGGACAGTCAATATATTTGTATATTTCTTGGCCCTGTCTGAAAGAAAACAAGCATGTATTTTTATTGAAATGGGGGGGGTGTAATGTTTACCTTCTTCTGGCTTCCCTCCTTGCCCGCCTCTCCTCCTGTTCTCTTCTATCTACAAGCGCCGCCTCCCCCTCTTGTTGACGTCTTCTACTGTTAAAGTAAAAAGGTACTGTAAATTTGAGAATCCTTGTCCATGGCTGAAATAAAAAACAAACATGTAATTTATAGCAAAATGTGTGCTGTAATACTTACTTTCTCATTGCTATCCTCCTAGCTTGGAGGTCCTCTGCTCCCCTCTGCTGAACTTGGGCTTCAGCCGCTGCCGCCCGGTGAAGTCTTCGGCTGTTGAATAAGGACACAAAAACGGACAGTGAATATATGGGTATTCCTTTGCCCTGGCTGAAACACAAAAAACAAACATGTAAATTAGAGCAAAATGTGTGCTGTAATACTTACTTTCTGCTTGCTAGCCTCCTAGCTTGGAGTTCCTCTCCTCCCCTCTGCTCAACTTGCGCTTCAGCCGCCGCCGCCGCCGCTCGTTGAATTCTTCTGCTGTTAGGACACAAAAAGGGACAGTGAATATATGTGGATTCCTTGTCCCTGGCTGAAAGAGAAAAACAAACATTAAATTTTTAGGGACATGGGGATGACATTTACTTTCTGCTGGCTTGCCTCCTTGCATCCAGGATGTCCTGCGCCCTTTCATCGCCAGCATCAATTCTTCTGCTGTGAAATTAACAGACCAAAAAAAATTTGTTGATATATTTTGATTGTCCCTGTTTTAAAATATAACATTCAAACAACGACATTATTCCGACCACATGCAATCATTTTTTATAGCCATCAACAGTACCAGGGTAAACCGTATCCCTGGCCAAAAAAAAAAAAAAAAATATATGATAATAAAAAACATGGAAATTTCACATAAGAGCATAATTAGCTAAGGTCAGAGCAGCCAAAAAAATAACATTGCAACAAAAAGAAAAGTACATCAACATTTGTATACTAAACACAGGAAAATAATAGCAGCATGAGTAGATAAAACCGTGACAAGCCACAAAGAACAAAGATTGCAAACAAAAAAACATTAGCATAGTCAAACAATTCAACAGACCATGAGTAGATAAAACCATGACAGGCTACAAAGAACAAATATTGCAAACAAAAAAACATTAGCATAGTCATACAATTCAACAGACCATGAGTAGATAAAACCATGACAGGCCACAAAGAAAAAATATTGCAAACAAAAAAACATTAGCATAGTCAAACAATTCAACAGACCATGAGTAGATAAAACCATGACAGGCCACAAAGAAAAAATATTGCAAACAAAAAAACATTAGCATAGTCAAACAATTCAACAGACCATGAGTAGATAAAACCATGACAGGCCACAAAGAAAAAATATTGCAAACAAAAAAACATTAGCATAGTTAAACAATTCAACAGACCATGAGTAGATAAAACCATGACAGGCTACAAAGAAAAAATATTGCAAACAAAAAAACATTAGCATAGTCAAACAATTCAACAGACCATGAGTAGATAAAACCATGACAAGCCAAAAATAAAAAAAAAAAAACCATTGGCAAAAAAAAAAATGGAGAGAAACATTACCATAGTAAACACATGCACATTTCCGATAGTAGCATAAAAAACAACGACATAACTGGCCAAAAAAATTAATACTTTTTAAAAAAAAAAAAAAACATTTTGATACACAAATACATCCACATTTCAGATTGTCGCAGGGAGACAAAGCACATCACTGCTAAAAAACAGTACCAGTAGATCTACATTATCAACATTCACAACAATAGCAGTGAATACACAATAAAGTTCCCAAACAAATGCATTTTAAACTCGGGGACCCACCCCATCATCGGCAATTTAATTTCATTAAATACCTGGGGAACCAATCCCCATCACAGAAAAAAAATTACATATATAATGTACCAGGCACAAAAATATAAACATCAGCTCACACAACATTGGTGACATATGTATTTTACATTTTTGAATTTGGGGGTGGGTGGTTCATATTTACCGTCTGTTTTCCTGGCGCTCCATGGTACGGATCCTGGCTGCGAGTCCGGTGGCTGCGTCGGTGGCTGCGTCGGTGGCTGCGTCGGTGGCTCTCTGTGGCTCTCTGTGGCTCTCTGTGGCTGTGTCTGATGTCCCACCCAATGTTTTTTTTATATGTTTGCTGAGGGGTGGTACTTCCTTGTATCTGTTTGCTGTGGGCTGGTATATCAATTAACAAACCGGATGCGGCTACCGGATGCGGCGGACGCCGCGATGCGGCGCATTGCGGCGTCCATAGACTTTCATTGTAAAAAAGAACCGCATGCGCCGCATCCGGCGCATGCGGCTTTTTCGCCGCAGACAAAAAACGTTACATGCAACGTTTTTTCCAGACACCGTACGGTGACCAGACACCGCATCCGGCAACAACCGGACGCGCCGCAGTGACATGCAGCGCCATGCGGCGCTAATACAAGTCAATGGAAAAAAAAACCGCATGCGGCGCATACGGTTTTGTGATGCGGCGCTGCTAAAAAATGCCGGGGGCGCCGCAAGGGGAAAAACGGATGTGTGAAACCAGCCTTAATGACATATTGTGTGTTACGGTTAACTTAACATTTTATCTTATAGCATTTGTCACACATGAAACAGAATACTAGGAGACCTTTAGAACACCAGTTTCTCCTTAACACTGCAATGTGGGTGTGTTACATTTGTCCTAAATATGAGTCATTTGTATAAAAACAAAGTCCTTGGTCAATGTTAATAAAAACATAAGATGGAAATATGAAAAAAGATATGAAATTTCCTTTGAAATGCATTTGTCAACTCTAAACAATGTCAGAAAGTGATTCAAAGGACACAATGCACTGCATATAATAATGCACTGAAAGACTTCTGTACATTTTGTTGAGGGAGGGGAAAAAAAAAGAATTGCAAAACTTTTCTGGACCTTGTTTTCTTTCATTTTTGTGTCTTAGAGCATTCATATATAAATATCTTATTGTTGCAGGTCAGTATAACAATTTTGTCCTCACTGATCATTGACAGCAGTGGCTTCACCGGAGTAGAGTTAGGCCAGGATCACACATGCGAGTCTCTCGCATGAACACCCGGCACTGCTGCCGTCACTTGGACCGGAGTGTGCGGCTGCATGTATTTCTATGCTGTAAAGCGCTGCGGAATATGTTAGTGCTATATAAAAATAAAGATTATTATTATTAATGTCCCATGATGAATATATCTAAGGCCGGGGTCACACTTGCGAGAAACTCGCACGAGTCTCGCGCCTCAATACCCAGCACTGCCGCCGGCACTCGGGACCACATAGAAATACATGCAGCCGCACATTCCGAGTGCCAGCGGCAGTGCCAGGTATTGAGGCGCAAGACTCGTGCGAGTTTCTCGCAAGTGTGACCCCGGCCATAGAGTGTCAGGGACTTTGGAGCAGGCTTAAAAACAGAGTCCGCTCCACACAAGGCAGATGCGAGCTATATTATATAACTGCCATTTGTCTCTAACAGGATTGATCAGCACACCCACCTATCGCTGCTGTTAACCTCTTAAATGCCGCTGTCAATCACTGACAGTTGTATTTTAATGCTGCAATCTGGTCCAGATGTTGAAAAGGTTTGGAAAAGAGTCAGCTCTCCCATATGGAGATCCCAGTCAGAGACTTGCTCTGCCGTGAGAGTCAGGCCGGAGTCACACACAACTACAAAAAAACGGACCGTTTTAGTCGGTCGATTATCGCACCAAAATGTAATCAACAGACATCCGTCTGGCATCCGATTTTCCTGGAAAGATGCAATTTAGTCGCATCTGACCGTAGTTTTAACATCCGATTGACATCCGACTTGCGAGATTTTCTCGCAGGCTTGCAAAACGGACATATAATGGATCCAAATTAATAGTATTTAAATCACAAAAGAAAGAATAGATATATACACATAGAACACATATATATATATATATATATATACATATATTTATAGTTCATACACTTCTACATACTGTAATAGCCGCTAATTCAATTGCCGGCTTTTGTGAAACTGAACACCCGACATGAAATGACACATGGTTTACATACAGTTAACCATGTCATTTCAAGTAGTTTGATATCTGGTTTTCACTAACAATTACATGAGTGTATGTGTGTGAAATTTCACACATGTAGGGGTTTATTAAAGGTGTAAATTCGTTGATAAAAAATGCGTGGGCTCCCGCTGTATTTTCTCCACCAGACAAAGCCAGCGAGTGGGGGCAAATAATAATAGGCCAGGGAGGGTGCATTTATTTTGTGCCCCCCCTGCCTATTAACATCTGCCCCCAGACACCCCAGAAAAGGCAAATCTATAAGTAGATTAGCCCTTTCTGGCACTTTGCCCGTCTATTCCCATTGCCCTGTAGCGGTGGCGAATGGGTTAATAAGGGGTTAAAGCCACCTTGCAATTGAAAGGTGACATTAAGCCAGGTTAATAATTGAGAGCTGTCAATTAGACAACTATCAATTATTAATCCTATTGTATGAAAGAAAAATCAAACACACACACTTTAATAAAAAATCATTTTAATGAAATAATCAAACAGTTTTTGACCAACTTTTATTTTCCTGCTAAAACCATTTCCTGTAATAAAAATCAAATAAAAAACCAAATTGATTCTTACCTATCCGATGCACAGTCAGGTCCCACGCTGTAATCCATCAGAAAGGGTTAACAGGTTACAGCTAGCAGGCAGCTAATGCTGCCTGCTGAGCTGTTACCCCCTGAATGAATAAGTTCCTCTCCCGCGAAAGGAGAGGAAATGATTCATGTATGAACCTTAATTGATTTCTTCCCACTTTCACTTCAGGTCAGGTCACCCTGACCTGACCTGAAGTGAAAGTGGGAAGCAATCAATTAAGTTTCACACACTCATCACTTCCTCTCCTGTCGCCGGGAGAGGAATTGATTCATTCAGGGAATTACAGGTGAGCAATAAAATATGATCCAAAATGGTGTCTTTGTTTCATTAAAAGGATTAATAATTAATGTGTGTGTTTTTTTTCATTTCATTCAATAGGATTAATAATTGAGAGTTGTCAAATTGACAGCTCTCAATTATTAACCTGGCTTAAAGTCACCTTTCAATTGCAAGGTGGCTTTAACCCCTTATTAACCCATTCGCTACCGCTACAGGGCAATGGAAATAGACGGGCAAAGTGCCAGAAAGGGCTAATCAACTTATAGATTTGCCTTTTCTAGGGTGGCTGGGGGCAGATGTTAGTAGGCAGGGGGGGCACAAAATAAATGCACCCTCCCTGGCCTATTAATATTTGCCCCCACTCGCTTGCTTTGTCTGTCTGGTGGAGAAAATACAGCGGGAGCCCATGCATTTTTTTCAACAAATTAATACCTTTAATTAACCCCTATATGTGTGAAATTTCACACACATACACTCATGTAATTGTTAGTGAAAACCAGATATCAAACTACATGAAATGACATGGTTAACTCTATGTAAACCATGTGTCATTTCATGTCGGGTGTACAGTTTCACAAAAGACGGCAATTGAATTAGCGGCTATTACAGTATGTAGAAGTGTATGAACTATAAATATATATATATGTCACAATGACATGTGAATATATATATATATATATATATATATATATATATATGTATTCCTATGTGTATATATCTATTCTTTACATTCTTTATTAAAGCTGTCAGTGTGATTTTACAGTATAGCCGGGGATGAATTGCCGGCTTTTCTAAAGGACACCGTGCGATTTAATCGCAAGTCACACGTGCGGTCCGTTTGTAATCAGATTTTTCATCGCTCCCATTGACTTGCATTGGCGATAGTCGACCCACAATCAGTGACAATCGCAGCATGCTGCGATTGCACTCGGACGTTTAAAACGGACCACAAAAAATCTGATACTGGGAGCTGCTCCATAGATTAACATTGGTCCGACTGCAATGCGATATTTCATCGCATTGCAGTCGTCCGATTTTGTCGCCAGTGTGACTCCGGCCCAACAAATGAAGGAAAAATGGTTTCTATGTTGAGATCTTGAATTAAAATCCAATTGATTTGACCTTGGACATACCCAGTGCGTCACGGTTGGGAAGTGCTTCCCGACTTTGGACTTACTGGGTACGTCCAAGTGATTTTGAGCTTCCTCACAATCACCGCCAGGTGATCAACTGATATCACAGCTGACAGCAGACACTCAATACCAGGAGCACTTTATCCCCCTAAATGCTGCGATCAATATGGATCATAGCATTTAGAAGGCAGCCACAGCGAGCCCCCTAGGCCCTCCGTTACCATGGTGACCTGATGTCACCATGACAACATCTGGGTCATCAAGCTGCAGCAAGTTAATTAGATCTGGCACAGTGCATGATCTAACTAACGTGTCAGTGCAGCACTGACAGTTAGGCTGGAGTCACACTGGCGACAAAATCGGACGACTGCAATACGATGAAATATCGCATTGCAGTCTGCCCTATGTTAATCTATGGAGCAGCTCCCAGTATCAGATTTTTTGTGGTCCGTTTTAAACGTCCGAGTGCAATCGCAGCATGCTGCGATTGTCACCGATTGTGGGTCGACTATCGCCAATGCAAGTCTATGGGAGCGATGAAAAATCGGATTACAAATGGACCGCACGTGTGACTTGCGATTAAATCGCATCGGTGTCCTTTAGAAAAGCCGGCAATTCATCCCGCCTATACTGTAAAATCACACTGACAGCTTTAATAAAGAATCAATACATATACACACATAGAATACATAATATATATATATGTCATTGTGACATGTGTGATATATATATATATATATATATATATATATATATTTATAAAGTTCCTAGACTTCTACATACTGTACTAGCTGCTAATTCAATTGCCGGCTTTTGTGAAATCACAGAAGCCGACATGAAATGATACATTGTTTAGACACAGTTAACCATGTAATTTCATGTATTTTGATATATGTTTTGAACTTACAATTACATAAGTATCTGTGTGCAAAATTTCACACCTGTAGGGGTTAATTAAAGGTGTAAATTCGTAGCATAAAATTACTTTTTTTTACAACGAATTACACCTTTAATTAACCCCTACAGGTGTGAAATTTTGCACACATATACTTATGTAATTGTAAGTTCAAAACATATATCAAAATACATGAAATGACATGGTTAACTGTGTCTAAACAATGTATCATTTCATGTCAGCTTCTGTGATTTCACAAAAGCCGGCAATTGAATTAGCAGCTAGTACAGTATGTAGAAGTCTAGGAACTATAAATATATATATATACATGTCACAATGACATATATATATATATGTGTTCTATGTGTATATATCTATTCTTTATTTTGTGATTTAAATACTATTCTTTTGGATCCATTATATGTCAGTTTTGCAAGCCTGCGAGAAATTCTCGCAAGTCGGAAGAAAATCGCATGTTACAAGGTACACACACATGCGACTAAATCGCATTTTTGAAGGAAAATCGGATGCCAGAAGGATGTGTGATGTTTGCATTTTGATCCCACAATCGACCGACTAAAAAGGTCCGTTTTTTTGTAGTTGTGTGTGATTCCAGCCTTATAAAGCATTCCAATGCTCCTGCATTGCAATGGTTTATAATCAGAGCTGTAAGTGAAAGTCCTGAAGTGGGACAAAGGAAAAAAAAAAGAAAAAAAAATTGCCAAAATATTTTTTAAAAAATCTGAAAATAATATATAGCACCAATAAATTCATTAAAATACAACAATTTAAACAAAATAGATGAGAGATGCTGCTAATCCAAACGGGGAGCAATACCACATGTGGCCCATACGCACTATAGTGCAATCAAATAACTTATTCAATGAGGGTAAGCAAGTCCCTGATCAAATTCATATAGGTTGTATTCAATGAAAGCACCTAATATAGAACAAACGCCATAGTCGCCCCAACGCACGTTTCGCTTCTTCGTCAGGAGGCTCACGGGGTAGCCGGTGTGCAGCACGCATTGTCATGTAAGTGCCCTTAAGAACTTTCTTATTTTTCAGTATCACCTTTATTTAGCCTACTAAGTGTAGTTGATGTCCCTAGTGGACTATGGTGTTTGTTCTAAATTAGGTGCTTTCATTGAATACACCCTATATGAATTTGATCAGGGACTTGCTTACCCTCATTGAATAAGTTATTTGATTGCACTATAGTGCGTATGGGCCACATGTGGTATTGCTCCCCGTTTGGATTAGCAGCATCTCTCATCTATTTTGTTTAAAAGGAATCTGTCACCCTAAATTGGCGGGATATTTAAATGATGGCAGTCAGGTCAGATGGGCGGTGTTTTGGGTACTTGCCTTAACATGTTGTTCGCCGCTGTCTCCATTATTTCTGGGAATTGTAGTCGTTGCCCTCCATATAACGCGCCTGCGCATTGCAATCTGCGGGCAAAGCATACTGCGCATGCGCAATTCAAGATTGCAATGCGCAGGTGCGTTATATGGAGGGCAACGACTACAATTCCCAGAAATAATGGAGACAGCGGCGAACAACATGTTAAGGCAAGTACCCAAAACACCGCCCATCTGACCTGACTGCCATCATTTAAATATCCCGCCAATTTAGGGTGACAGATTCCCTTTAAGTTGTTGTATTTTAATGAATTTCTGTAATAAAATGATATTTTATTCTTGCAATTTATACTGAATTCTCCTTGGTGTTATTCATTCGATTTCGGTTTTTGCTATATTATTATCAGGGTTTTATTCTGGTGGTATAGCACCAATAAATGTACATTTTATATACAAAAAAATACACATGTTTGGTATTACCGTGTCCGGACCGACCTGCCTCATACAACTGTCACACCAGTTAACCCCTTCAGTGATCACAGTAAAAAATAAAAATAAAAACAGTTAAAAAAACTAAGCTTTTTCATCATACCACCGACCAAAAAGTGGAATAAAAAAGACAAATGTAAATAAAAATGGTATTGCTGAAAGCGTCACCTTGTCCCAGAAAAAACAAGCCACCATACACGTCCATCAGTGGAAAATTAAAAAAAAGTTATAGCTGTCAGAATAAAGCAATGCAAAAATAATTATTTTTTCTAGAAAATAGTTTTTATTGTGTAAAAGCGCCAAAACATAAAAAAATACATAAATGTGGTATTGTTGTAATCGTACTGACCCGAAGAATGAAGCTGCCTTATCAATTTTACCACAAGCGTAACGGCATAAAAAAATAAAAAAAACAATTCCCGAATTGCTGGTTTTTGTTCTATCCGCCTCCCAAAAATCAGAATAGAAAGCGATAAAAAAAGTGATTTCACCAAAAATAGTACATACCAATAAAAAGGTCAACTCGTCCCCCAAAAGCAAGCACTCACATGACTGTGTAGTCCAAAATATGGAAAAATTCGAGCTCTCAAAATATGGTGATGCAAAAACTAGTTTTTGCAATAAAAAGTCATTTTTTAGTGTGTGACAGCAGCCAAACATAAAAACCCGATATAAATCTGGTATTGTTGTAATCGCACCGACCCGAAAAATAAAGTCGACTAATCACTTACACTGTATGAGGAACAGCGTAGAAAATAAATAAAACCAATTGTTCACCTACCGTACTGTTGATTTTGCCTCCCATTTCAGGAGGCTCGGTGCACATTTATCCGGTGCTCTACGCTGAGCGCTTACACTGTAGTTTCTGTGTAAATCTCTGAAATGTGTGATTCTGACAGAACCTTTGGTGGAAGATTCCTTATAATAAAGATGCAGATGATATCACTGTGGTTTGCCGTTTGGCCTGTGATTCGGCAATGTCCGTCTTTTTAAGCATGCATAAAAGCACGGTCGACCACAGCTTTGTGCACTTCTGAAAAGGACACCACTGAACAGAGGCCAGACAGAGACCAGAATAACCCTGCTGCCTCATTATAGTGAATGGATCCCTCAGGGTTTCATTTGAATCAAGTCACTCGGAGATTTAGATGGAAACTCCAATCTAAGTACTCATTGTAGAGGACAGAATCAATTTGATCCCAAATATTTTGTAAAATGTTCCCAGCAAAAGCTTTAAATCAATCCACAAAAAACAAGTCCCCACTCAGTTCCGTCATCTGTTAACGGAAATATAGTGGGCTTTCACTCTACTGGTAGTACAAAGGCTCTGGAAAAGCACTATGGCTCCTCGCCCTCAGATGAAATCCAGAGAAGTAATTCTCAACTCCCAAATCTCAATGCCACCCTCCCTTCTGATCCCCAGTGTGTCTAAACCACATTTAGCATCCACATGTTTGGCATTTCTGTAGCGATGAGAGCCCGCCTAATTTACAGGTGCATGTCTCCAGAAGCATGACCTGGACACTACAACATAATGAGCACCACAACGTACTGGCGACTTCAACGTACTGGGCACTACAATGGCAGTTTGCAATTTTCACTGCTGCCTGTTTCTGGAAAACACCCATGGCGTCAAAATCGTCACTACACCTGTAGATAAATTCCCCAAATGGTATAATTTCCCAAATAGGGTCACTTGAGGGGGGATTCTGCTCTTCTAGCACTTAAGGGCTCTGTACCTTTCTGCAAACTATTCTAGGAAAATCAGCGCTCCAGGAAGCAAATAGCGCTCTGTCCCTCCTGAGCCTCACCGTGTGGCTAAACAGTACTGTACAGCCACATATTGGGTATTTCTACATTCAGCAGAATTTGTGGGACAAATTTCAGTGTGATTTTCACCCATTTCCTCTTGTGAAAATGTAAAATCTGGGGCTAAAACAAAATTTTGGAGGTAAAAATGTAATTATTTTTTTCTTCACTGCCCAATGATATAACATTCTATGAGGCACGTGTGGTGCCAATATGATCACTGCACCCCTAAATTAATTTCATTGAGAGGTGTAGTTTGTAAAATGGAGTCACTTATGGGGGGGGTTCTGCTGTTCTGGCACCTCAAGGGCTCTCCCAGTGGGTCACAGTACCCACAAACCATAACAGTAAAATCTGCACTATAATAAGGCTCTCGTTCTCTTCTGAGCTTTGTACTGTGTCTGAAATTACTCCCCGATTACATATAGGGTATTGGCGCAATCAGTAGAAATTTTTACAAGAAACTGAGGTCCATTTTTTCCTATTAAACCTTAGAAAAACTAAAAATATGGGGATAAAACATCATTTTAATGGTTAAAATTTAATTATTCTTTCTTCCCCGCCAAATGGTATAAAATTCTCTGAGGCACATGTGGTGTCAATTTGATAACTGCAACTCTAGATGAATTAATTAGGGAGTGTAGTTTGTAAAATAAGTGGGGTTTCTGCTGTTCTGGAACCTCAGGGTCTCTCCCAACGTAATATGGCACCCTCAAACCATTCCAGCAAAATCTAAGCTCCAATATGGTGCTCTTTCCCTTCTGAGCTTTTTGCACTGTGCCTCAAAAGTAACTTTCAGCCACATATGGGTTTTCGGTGTACTCAGGAGAAATTGCAAAACAACATTTTTGTGGGAAAATATATTTTTTCATTTTCACAAATCAATGTTGTAAAATTCTGTGAAGCACCTGTGGGTTCGAGGTGCTCACCACTTCGAGATAAATTACTTGAGAGGTCTAGTTTCCTAAATGGGGTCACATGTGGGGGTTTCCACCGCTTTGGCACATCAGGGGCTCTACAAATGCAACATTACACCTGCAGACAATTCCGTCAAGTCTGCGTTCCAAAACATTACTCCTTCCTTTATGAGCTGTACCATGTGCCCAAATAGGCTACCCCCACATATGGTTTATCTGCATGCTCAGGAGAAATTGCACAACATATTTTTGGGACCATGGGCTAAAAGAACATTTTTTTTAGAAAAATGTGATTTTTTTATTTTCACGGCTCTAAGTTATACTTCTGTGAAGCACCTGGGAGTTCAAGGTGCTCACTACACATCTATTTAGATTCATTGAGGGGTCTAGTTTCCAAAATGGGATCACTTGTTGGGGGTTTACACTGTTTGGGCACATTGGAGGCTCTCTAAATGCGACATAGTGTCCTTCCCTTCCGAGCTTTGACATGCACCCAAACATTAGTTTTCCCCCCTATATGGGGTATAAACATACTCAGGAGAAATTGCACAACATATTTTGGTGTCCATTTTCTTCTGTGACCATTTTGAAATTAAAAAAATTGGGGCTGCAAGAACATTTTTGTGGGAAAAATGTAATTTTTTTATTTTCACGGCTCTAAGTTATAAACTTCTGTGAAGCACCTAGGAGTTCAAGGTGTTCACTGCACATCTAGATGCATTCCTTGAGGGGTCTAGTTTCCAAAATTGGGTTACTTCTGGGGGTTTCCACTGTTTAGGCACATGAGGAGCTCTCCAAACGTGATATGGCATCAGCTAAAGATTCCAGCCAATTTTGCACTTCAAAAGTCCAGTGGTGCTCCTTCCCTTTCAACCCTGACGTGCTCCCAAACAGTAGTTTTCTCGCAGTTATGGGGTCCATTTTCACCTGTTATACTTGTGAAAATAAAAAAAAATCTGGGGCAGAAGTAAAATTTTTGTGAAAAAAAAGTTCATTTTTTCCTTCTGTATTCCATTAATTCCTGTGAAGCACCTGAAGGGCTAAATAAGCTTCTTGAATGTGGTTTTGAGTATATTGAGGGATGTAATTTTTAGAGTGGTGTCACTTTTGGGTATTTTCTGTCATATAGTCACCTCAAAGTCACTTCAAATGTGATGTGGTCCCTAAAAAAATTGTTTTATAAATTTGGCTGGAAAAATGAGAAATCGCTGGTCATCTTTCATCTAACAAAATGAAAAATATGTTTCAAAAATTGTGCTGTTATAAAGTAGACATGTGGGAAATGTTATTTCGTAACTATTTTGTGACATAATTCTTTGGATTAAAGGTATAAAAATTATAAATATAAAATTGTGAAATTCTCCAAATTGTTGTCAACTTGCTGATTTGTTCACAAATAAACGCAAGTCATATAAAAAAATGTTACCATTATCATGAAGTACAATTTGCCTTGAATAAACATTCTCAGAATCAGTGGGATCTGTTGAAGAGTTCCAGAGTTATTACCACATAATGTAACACTGGTCAAAATTGTAGAATTTGGCCTGGTCATGAAGGGAAAAACAGGCTTCGGGTGTAGCGGGGTTAAAAAAAACTCTCAACTTCAGTCCCGAAAATAACTAGCAAACGTGTTTCAGACTTCCAACTTTAGTCATTGCAAAATCAAAAATTCTCCTTATTTTTGCCTTTAACCTGTGTTTGAGACATTTCAGCAGTAAACGTGCAAAAATGCACCAAATTTAAACTCCTTCAGGAAACGTTATTCCAGGGGGTAACTGGAGTGAGATGCATCAATAACTGCAACATTTGATAGAAGTCACATTTCATGATTATATCTAAAACATCGGTAAAGTCACAATTATCAAGAAAAAATAAAAAAAAATTTAAAAAAAGAAGGAAAGGTTAAAAAATGGCACAAGACAAGAATAATGCGAGTATACCACTGAAAAAGAGGAAACACCTCCAGAAAACTGGAGTAACCGCAATGATGAATCCGGGCCTATGTCTTTTTCTACAATTGTGGGTTCTTGAACCTAGTTTATTTCTTTCATAGATACAAGAGTACATTGGACGCATGCTGCTTGCATCCCGATATTCAGTGTCTGCCTGATGGAGACTTAACTGAGGTAAACTAACCCAAAGGCTGAAAAATATTCACTTATAAGCACATATAAATAGTATTACAGTTCACAATGTACACCACCAAAGCTTTAAAAGATAAAATTGTTATTATTTCCAGCACAATATCATCAAATTATTCAGATCACATCAGCTAAATGACTTGGTCATGAAGCTAAATATTGTCGCAGCATGGATGAATTAGTGATGATCATTTTAGGATGTCATGTTCCAATATAACCTAATAATCATTGCCCGCTGCAGGGTACGTGAGTTGATCTAGACCATTAGGGTATGTGCTCCCAGAGTGTTTTTGCAGAGTTTTTGGAGCAGAAACTGCCCTCAGCTTCACCTATAAAAACTGTTCAAAAACTCTGCATGCGCATAGGCTCAGGATGTGTTCACTTGGAATTTTTTAGGCAGTTTTTGAAGTCGAATTCACCCCAAAATCTGCATAAAAAATATTTAAAACCTCTTTGCAACAAACTTGCCATTCATTTAAGTAAGAAAGTGCCCTTATAGTGTCTAATTTTTTTCTGTTCCCTTTTTAACACTTGTTAAGAAAAGCTTCATGTAATTTCTTTCGTAGTTTTTCTGTGTCGTAAATGCATTTTTTGCCAATGCTTTTATTGAAATTTTTAGGCTATGTGCACACGTTGCGGAATTGCCATGGAAATTTCCGCGGCAATTCCGCACCTCCCTGCAGCGGGAAATACGCATATTATAGGTATGCGTATTCCCGCTAAAAACTAGCGTTTTGCAAGCGTAATTAGCTTGCAGAATGCTAGCGTTTTACAAGCGATCTGACAGGTTGGTCACACGAGTCAAACAAGTGTTTGACAAGTGTGACCAACTTTTTACTATTGATGCCGCCTATGTCGCATCAATAGTAAAAAGATCTAATGTAAAAATAATAAAAAAAATAATAAATAATGATATTCTCACCTTCCGGCGGCCCTCGCAGCTTTCCCGCCTCTCAGCGACGCTCCCGGCCAATCCCGTTCCCAGGCGTCCTTTGCGACAATCACCCGAGACCGCTACGTCATCTGGGTGATTCTCGCAATACATTACTGGGAATGGGATTGGCCGGGAGCGTCGCTGAGAGGCGAGAAAGCTGCGGGGGCCGCCGGAAGGTGAGAATATCACTATTTTTTATTTTAATTATTGTTTTTACATGGATATGGTACCCAGGGCTTGGAGGAGAGTCTCCTCTCCTCCAGACCCTGGGTACCATCCGCACATGAACCGCTTACTTTCCGCATGGTGGTTCAATGCATTCCTATGGCGGCAGAATCGCCGCGGTTCCGCAAAAAAGAATGAGCATGCTGCGGATTCTCCCGCGATGCGATTCCGCCGCGGAAAAACCCGCAGCATGTGCACAGCATTGCAGAATCCCATAGGCCTTAATGAGTTGTATTGTGTAAGCGGTTTTGCCGCGGTTTCGCAAAACCGCTAGGAATCCGCAACGTGTGCACAGGCCCTTAAGGTGTTTTTTGTGAGGTTTTTGAAGCAGTAATGCACCAAAAAGCTTTCTATTGCTACACTCCATCTTGTAATTAATAGCGTATCAAAAAACACTCTGAAAAACAGTGGAAAAAATCTAGTGCTTTTTCAAAACTGCTCTGAAAACCCTGTGTCCTTTTTAGATTTGGATTTTGTGAAGGTGTGGATTTCCCTGTCTGACGATGTTAGGAAGAAGTACTGGCAGTTCAAATTTTGAAATTGCAATTTCCAATTCTTTTGTTGTCCAGGAGATGGAAAGCACAAGGAGCGCTCCGATGAGCCAAATGTTACTGTATATGGAAGAGTCATTAGAGAAGATCTAATGAGTATTGGCGCCTTAACATTTCTATCCCTTTTAGTTTACCAAAACATGAGAAAATGATGATTGGACTAGATTCACACATCTGCTTGAGTGTTGCCATCCGAGAGAAATAGGATGATTTTATTTTCTTAGGTGTTGTCCTAGTTGCTTCCGTTTTTTTTCTCTTCCGTTTTTCTTCATTGAAGACGTGAGCTTGCTTTAGGCCTCTTTCACGCATCAGTTTTTTGCCGTCAGTCACAATCCGTCGTTTTTTGAAAAAAACGGATCCAGCGCTGGATCCGTTTTTTCTCATAGAATTGCATTAGCGACGGATTGTGATGGATGGCCACACGTTTCATCCGTCGTCCGACGGATCCGTCGGAAATTCTTTGTCCGTCGGACGGAGACAACGGACATAGGAACGTTTTTTGTTTACGTCGAAAAGTCATACAGCGACGGATCCAGCACCATCCGTTGTTGGCTATAATGGAAGCCTATGAGCGCAGGATCCATCGCTGTCCGTCAACAGATGGAATCCAGTGACGGATTCTGTTTTTCATTTGTGTTCCTTTAATTTAACCCCTACAGCTCTCGCGCTCTCTCTCCCCATCTCTCTCTTTCACTTCAGAAGCGCATGGGTCAAAGTTTACCTCAGGCTACAACTGCTGTGACGGATCCGTCATAAAAAATGATCCGTCACTCTCAGATTCATGATTTTTAACAGATGTGAACACATCCATTCTACTATATGGCTTTGCCCGCTGATCAAGAAAAAATTGGCAAGCATTTGAACTTGTCAAATAGATATGTGAATGTAACTAATTCTGATTTTTTTTTTTCACTAGATAGGAGAACGTGGTGTCAATCTAAGTGGTGGCCAGAGACAGAGGATCAGTTTGGCTCGTGCACTGTACAGTTCAAATACCATTGTTCTTTTGGATGATCCACTCAGTGCTGTAGATGTTTACGTGAGTGCTGAATTATTCAGCAAGGCCATTAAAACTGGAATGCAGAACAGGAGTGTCTTATATGTCACACATCAGTTACAGGTACTGAACAGGTATTTAGTTTACTTTGCAGCGTTCTTTGAAATTATTCTAATATACAGTACATACTGTACTATATGCGGTTTAATTCTTCAACTTCTTCTAAATATATGATTCTCTTGGAATCATTTATATTCAGAGATCCTGATCTAGCTGCTATGTGCTGCAGTGTATAAATTTATCAGCATGGAGTTAGTACAGAGGAGGCGACCTCAATGTGCAATTGGTGTCATGCAGTTGTTTCGCTGCACACTTCATTGCCAATGGCTGAAAGTTATTATAATGAAATTGTGTGCCCACTGTTTCCCACTACTGGGCAGAGTTTTGGCTGTGCAGCCAGTAGATCAGTGCCGTCTAAGGCCGGAGTTACACTAGCGAGAAATACGGACGAGTGCAATGCGAGAAAAAATCGCATTGCACTCAGACCAATGTTAATCTATAGGGCAGCTCCCATCATCCGATTTTTTTCTCGTCTGTTTTAAACGTGCAAGTGAAATCACAGCATGCTGCGATTTGCACCGAATTACGCCCGAAACTCGCCAGTGCAAGTCTATGGGGGTGAGAAAACATCGGATTACACACGGACCATCAGTGTGACTTGCGAGAAATACGCACCGGTGTCCTTTAGAAAAGCTGGCAATTCATCCCCGGCTATACTGTAAAATCACACTGACAGGTTTAATAAAGAACAGAAAGAATAGATATATACAAATAGAATACATATATATATATACATGTCATTGTGACATATATATATATTTATAGTTCATACACTTCTACATAGTATAATAGCCGCTAATTCAATTGCCTGCTTTTGTGAAATTACAGAACCCGACATGAAATGACACATGGTTTACATACAGTTAACCATGTCATTTCATGTAGTTTGATATATGGTTTTCACTAATAATTACATGAGTGCATGTGTGCAAAATTTCATATATGTAGGGGTTAATTAAATGTGTAAATTCGTTGAAAAAAAATGCGTTGGCTCCCGCGGTATTTTCTACACCAGACAGGGAAAGCCAGAGAGTGGGGGCAAATAATAATAGCCCAGAGAGGGACCATTATTTTTGGGCCCCCCCTGGCTAGTAACATCTGCCCCCAGCCACCCCAAAAAAGGAACATCTATGATGAGATGCGCCTTTTCTGGCACTTAGCCCGTCTATTCCCATTGCCCTGTAGCGGTGGCAAATGGGTTAATAAGGGGTTAAGGCCACCTTGCTATTGTAAGGTGACTTTAAGCCAGGTTAATAATTGAGAGTTGTCAATTAGACAACTCTCAATTATTAATCCTATTGTATTAAATGTTTACAAAAAACACATACACATTAATTAAAAATTATTTTAATGAAATCAATAGACAGTTTTTGACCATATTTTATTTTACAGGTACTCCATCCGATTCCATTGCTCTCCTGTAATAAAAATAACATAATAAAACAACATTATTCTTACCTCTCCGGCGCTTTGTCAGGTCCCCCGATGTCATCCTTCTGAAAGGGTTAACATGTTTACAGCGAGGACCGGAGCTAATGCTCCAGCGTCGATGTAAACCCCCGAATGAATGAGTTCCTCTCCCGGCTGACAGGAGAGGAAGTGATTAGCTGGGAAGCTTAATTAATTGTTTCCCAGGCTAATCAGTTCAGTTCAGGTCAGCTGGGGACTCCGCACAGCATCAGTGACGGCAGCGGGAATCCCCGGCTGACCTGAACTGATTAGCCTGGGAAACAATCAATTAAGCTTCCCTGCTAATCACTTCCTCTCCTGTCAGCTGGGAGAAGAGCTCATTCATTAGGGGGTTTACTGCGAGGCTGGCAGCATTAGCTTCGGTCCCCGCAGTAAACATGTTAACCCTTTGTGAAGGATTACAGCATTGGACCTGACTGAGCGCCGGATAAGTAAGAATAATGTTGTTTTATTATTTTTTTTTATTACAGGAGAACAAGGGAATCAAAGGAATACCAGTACAATAAAAGATGGTCAAAAACTGTGTGTTTATTTCATTAAAATGATTTTTAATTAATATGTGCGTGTTTTTTTTTTATTTCATACAATAGGATTAATAATTGAGAGTTGTCTAATTGATAACTCTCAATTATTAACATGGCTTAAAGTCACCTTCCAATAGCAAGGTGGCTTTAACCCATTATTAACCCATTAGCCACCGCTACAGGGCAATGGGAATAGATGGGCTAAGTGCCAGAAAAGGCGCATCTAATTATAGATTTGCCTTTTCTGGGGTGGCTGGGGTAGATGTTAGTAGCCAGGGCAGGCACAAAATAAATACACCCTCCCTAGGCTATTATTATATGCCCCCACTCACTGGCTTTGCCTGTCTGGTGGAGAAAATACAGCGGGAGCCCACGCATTTTTTTTCAACGAATTTACACCTTTAATTAACTCCTACATGTATGAAATTTTGCACACATACACTCATGTAATTGTCAGTGAAAACCATCTATCAAACTACATGAAATGACATGGGTAACTGTATGTAAACCATGTGTTATTTCATGTCGGGTTCTGTAATTTCACAAAAGCCGGCAATTGAATTAGCGGCTATTATACTATGTAGAAGTGTATGAACTATAAATATATATATATATATATAATGTCACAATGACGTATATATATATATATATATATATATATATATATATATGTATTCTATGTGTATATATCTATTCTTTCCTTTGTGATGTAAAAACTGTCATTGGGATCCATTATATGTCGGTTTTGCAATCCGGCGAGAAAATCTCGCCGTACGGATGCCATACGGATGACATACGGATGTTTTGATGCGAGAAAATCGCATCCTCGCATTGCACACGGATGACATACGGATCACTTTTCAGGGGACTTTTCTGCGTATTACGGCCGTATAATACGGTCCGATTTTTTATCTTTGTGTGTGACCCCGGCCTAACCCAGAGGAATCTGCTGTTTGTGTAGATTGATATTTTGCAACCAACTAATTTCTCACTCTGCGAGCGGTGACATCAGTAAGGTTACCGCAGTTCATCAGCTATGAACTGCGATAAGCTTATTAACGTCAGTGCTCGTCGCAGCAGCCGGATTCACACGCTACTGTCATTGTGCTTTGGCTGCGGTCACATTACTGATGTCACCTATCAGCACTGAATCCAGATGTAGGAGAGTGGGCGATAGTCATGGGATGGATTTACGGCAGACTCCTTTTGAATTATTTTGTTTTTTTAAAGGCAATAAATGGGTAAAAGAGGGTCAGGGAATGCTTTTTACAATTAAAGGACTTTTCTCATTGTATCTGTTTCTTGCTTTTGACTACTGGGTTAGTATTGGGGGTGTCTTATAGACGCCTCTCCATTACTAACCCCTGGGCTTGATGTCAGCAGACATTACGCAACTAAAATCAACCCCAAAACCATTACCTTGCTTGCCAACGCACCAAAGCAAGCGGTAAGAGCCGAGGCTAAATGCCAGAATTGGAAAATCTAATGGATAAGCCATTTCTGGGGCGGCTGAGGGCTGGTGTTGTTGGGAGGAGGCCAATATCCATGGCCCCTTTCCAGCCTATTAATATCAGTCCACAGCTGTCTGCTTAGCCTTTTCTGGTTATTAAAAATATGGTGGACCCCATTTCGTTTTTTTTGGTGCCCCCTTTTTAATAATCAGTTAAGGCTTCACAGACCGCGGGGAGCTGATATTAATAGTCTTGAAAGCTTCATGGATATTGGTCTCATCCCAGAATAATAACACCGGCCCCAGCTGTCTGCTTTCAATTAGCTGGATAGTAAAAATAAGGGGCACCTCACGCCTTTTTTTCTTTTACTTCTTTATTTATTAGCTAAATACATGTACAGTAAGCTACACATGCACTGCACTAATTATATTTCTCACTGACATATTTTTTACTATCATCTATCTATATCTGTATATAAGATTGTTTTATTAGCTCGAAAACTAGATTTAAATGAAATAGAGAATTATTGTATGTAAAAGCTGATGTTAAAAACGCATTGCATAAGGATTGCATACGCATGTCATATGGATGCTAGGTGAGGAAAAAAACCCACATTCTCATAGCGCTCGCATGACATTCGGATGCTAGATGAGAAAAAGCGCATGACACTCGCTTGACACTCTTCAATTTTTCTCACTGAGAATCTACTTTATATACACTGATGTATGAGTTTCATGAGTTTTTCTCTGACAACGAAAAAAACAATGGTGGGGGGTTCTCTAACTTCTCCAATCAAATTGTCTGTGAAAAATGGACAGCACCGAATACGGTCTCATTTTTTTTCACTGACCCATTTACTTGCATTGGTGACTTTGATTCGACACTCGGATCATCATTGGATAAGTCCCTGTGCTTCTGTGTGCAGTCCAAGGAAGGAATCAAACATGCAAATTGCTCCATAGACTATCATTTGTATAAGTAACAGCTGTCAAAAACATGGATAGCTCTCGTATGAGAAAAACTGACATCTAAAGAAGCCCTTAGACTGGTCTGGATTGATTAATCGCCTGTGAATGTAAACAAATATAGGACATATACAGTATACTATTATTGTGTCCAGAGGCGTAGCTAGCGTTTTGGTTCGGTGGTGGGGGGGTGAAACTTCTGAGTGGGCCCCTAACCAGGTAACCTTGATTACAACTGGGTGACGCACCCCAATAGTGGATGTAGGAGAACCTCAGCAGATGACAGAGCTATTACTGAAAATAATCTCTATATAAAGACCAACACTGATATTACCGCCATATGGTCATTGGTAAATACCAGTACTATGGAACATATAAGAGATTTCAGCACAGTGATAGATGGTGCTTGTTAGGGTCTGCGGAACGCACCTAATAGATAATGTAGAGAGGTGCTTTCACAGCCCGGGGTCCACTGTGCAGGCGAAGCCCGCTGCTAGTAAGATGGCGTAAGTAGCGAACTCTGTTATCCCGCAGAGTCGCTAAAATAAATGCCATAGCGCGCTGTGGCAGAAAGTGTGAACTCTGTTAATCCCCAGATACGCTAGCGAGAATGCCACAGCGCTATATGGCGATAAGTGCGAACTCACTTAGCTTCAGTGAGCCGCAAAGTAAAACGCTAGGGCGCTGAACCAGCGTTATAAAGCGAACCCTGTTGCGTCACAGAGACGCTGAGAAAAAGACTGTGTCCTGTTAGACTCACAGGGAACACAGATGACTGCTAAGCGGATTGCAGTCTGTGGTCATGCAGTCAGAACACAAGCAATAATCTCCTCATCGGAGTAGCCGGTATTCTAATGGGGTTTTCAGCCGAGCCCTGAACACGTGCATACAATCTCCTCACCGGAGGTGCCGGTATTCTAGGGGCTTATTTCAGCCAGACCTAACCACATGCATACATGACCACACTGGCGCAAGCACGTAACAGATTTGATACTAGCGCATGGCGGCCCGGCCTTGCCACCCTTTTATAGTAGCAACTGCAGGACCTACCAGAAAAGGACCAATGCGAAACCATCCCAGAACACATGTAATTTCAGGACCTTCCTGGCAGACCAATGGGAGTCGCTGCTGTAACCGAGCATGTGACGACCCCTGATCTCCAATGGGAGATCTTGCCCTGGGCATGCTCAGATGGAGAAAGCAGGGACTTAGTTCCCGAACTGCCTGCTCCAGCACTGGTTATAATAGAGGAACCAGGAAAGACTGCAACAAGCCTCTGCACAGTGTTAAACTGGGCGAGATGCTGGGACTGACGTCTCTGCTGAGCAGGCTCCACTGCGGCTGGAGATGGATGGGGGACCGCAGCGGGACTGGCTCCAGATTCCCCTTGTGCAGCAGTGGGAACTCGATCCCTAACAGTGCTGACATTCTTTCTGATGGAGTCATTCACTTTTCACGTCTTTTCCATCTGGCCCAGACTGATATGACAACTTCTCCAGCCAGGACTCAGCTGCAGAGATTACAAGAAAGACACATTTCACTTCTCATATTTCCAGCCCCGTCACCATATATTCCCAACCTGCACAAACTCCTTATCCTGCTGATACCTTGATACTGTGCCCTAGAAAACAGTGCCACATTTTGCCCCCTAAAAAGTAATAATGCCCTGTATGCCTCTTAGACAGTAACTGTAACCTGTGTTCCCCTATAACAATAAGTGCCCCCTTTACATTAAATAATGTCCTGAGTTTCCCCCCTGTACAGCTCCCCTATACACAGTATAATGACCCCTCCCTGTATAGTACCACCCACACAGTATACTGACCGCTTAGTAGCCCCCATTGTTTAATGGCTCCAACACTGTATGATGGTCCGCTCACTGTAATCTCCACACTGTATGATGGCCCCCTAGATAGCCTCCATATAGTATAATGCACCACATGGTTCTCTATATAGTATAATGCACTCCCTCATAGGCCTCTATAGTATAATGCATTCCCCATTGGCATACTCTATTTAGTATAATGCACTCCCCATAGGCTGACTCTATATAGTATAATGCACCCCCCCATAGGCTGACTCTATATAGTATAATGCACCCCCCCATAGGCTGACTCTATTTAGTATAGTGCACTCCCCAAAGGCAGATTCTATTTTGTATAATGCATTCCCCATAGGCAGACTCTATGTTGTATAATACACCCCCCATAGGCAGACTATATTGTATAAGGCACTCCCCATAGGTAGATTCTATATTGTATATTGCACACCCCAAAGGCAGACTCTTTGTTGTATAATGAATTCCCCATTGGCAGACTCTATATTATATAATGCACTCTCCATAGGCAGACACTATATTGTATAATTCACTCTCCATAGGCACACTCTACAGTTAGGTCCATATATATTTGGACAGAGACAACATTTATGTAATTTTGGTTCTAGACATTACCACAATGAATTTTAAACAAAACAGTTTAGATGCAGTTGAAGTTCAGACTTTCAGCTTTCATTTGAGGGTTATCCACATTAAAATTGGATGAAGGGTTTAGGAATTTCAGCTTCTTAACATGTGCCACCCTGTTTTTAAGGGGACCAAAAGTAATTGGACAGATTAAATAATTGTAAATAAAATGTTCATTTCTAGTACTTGGTTGAAAACCCTTTGTTGGCAATGACTGCCTGAAGTCTTGAACTCATGGACATCACCAGACGCTGTGTTTCCTCCTTTTTGATGCTCTGCCAGGCCTTCACTGCGGTGGTTTTCAGTTGCTGTTTGTTTGTGGGCCTTTCTGTCTGAAGTTTAGTCTTTAACAAGTGAAATGCATGCTTAATTGGGTTGAGATCAGGTGACTGACTTGGCCATTCAAGAATATTCCACTTCTTTGCTTTAATAAATTCCTGGGTTGCTTTGGCTTTATGTTTTGGGTCATTGTCCATCTTTAGTATGAAATGACGACCAATCAGCTTGGCTGCATTTGGCTGGATCTGAGCACACAGTATGGCTCTGAATACCTCAGAATTCATTCGGCTGCTTCTGTCCTGTGTCACATCATCAATAAACACTAGTGACCCAGTGCCACTGGCAGCCATGCATGCCCAAGCCATCACACTGCCTCCGCCGTGTTTGACAGATGATGTGGTATGCTTTGGATCATGAGCTGTACCTTCACCATACTTTTCTTTTTCCATCATTCTGGTAGAGGTTGATCTTGGTTTCATCTGTCCAAAGAATGTTCTTCCAGAACTGTGCTGGCTTTTTTAGATGTTTTTTAGCAAAGTCCAGCCTAGCCTTTTTATTCTTGATGCTTATGAGTGGCTTGCACCGTGCAGTGAACCCTCTGTATTTACTTTCATGCAGTCTTCTCTTTATGGTAGATTTGGATATTGATACGCCTACCTCCTGGAGAGTGTTGTTCACTTGGTTGGCTGTTGTGAAGGGGTTTCTCTTCACCATGGAGAGTATTCTGTGATCAACCACCACTGTTGTCTTCCGTGGGCGCCCAGGTCTTTTTGCATTGATGAGTTCACCAGTGCTTTCTTTCTTTCTCAGGATGTACCAAACTGTAGATTTTGCCACTTCTAATGTTGTAGCAATTTCTCGGATGGGTTTTTTCTGTTTTTGCAGCTTAAGGATGGCTTGTTTCACCTGCATGGAGAGCTCCTTTGACCACATGTTTCCTTCACAGCAAAACCTTCCAAATGCAAACACCACACCTCATATCAACTCCAGCCCTTTTATCTGCTTAATTGAAAATGACATAACGAAGGGATTGCCCACACCTGTCCATGAAATAGCTTTGGAGTCAATTGTCCAATTACTTTTGGTCCCTTTAAAAACAGGGTGGCACATGTTACGGAGCTGAAACTCCTAAACCCTTCATCCAATTTTAATGTGGATACCCTCAAATGAAAGCTGAAAGTCTGAACTTCAACTGCATCTGAATTGTTTTGTTTAAAATTCATTGTGGTAATGTCTAGAACCAAAATTAAATAAATGTTGTCTCTGTCCAAATATATATGGACCTAACTGTATATTCTATAATGCATTTCCCATAGGAAGACTCTATATTGTATAATGCAGCCCCCATAGGCAGACTCTATCTTGTATAATGCACTCCCCATAGGCAGACTCTGTATTGTTTAACGCACTCCCCATAGGCAGACTCTTTATTGTATAATGCAGCCCCCCATAGGCAAAATCTATAGTATAATGCAGCCCCCTATAGGCAGACTCTATAGTATAATGCAGCCCCCTGTAGGCAGACTCTATAGTATAATGCAGCCCCCCATAGGCAGACTCTATAATATAATGTAGCCCACCATAGGCAGACTCTATAGTATAATGCACCCCCATAAAAACAATAAATTCAATACTCACCTCTCCTCCTCGTTCCTCTGCTGCTCTGACCGCCCGCACATCTCTGGACAGTGGGAGCCGAGTAGTGATGTCATCGTGCCCATTTTCAGTGTCATCAGATGCTGAGAGGGGAATGATAGGAGAGGAAGTGTAACGCTCCCACTCTCATCAATGCGGTCAGCTGTATTGGCATCCAGCCGATAGCGTTGAACTTGCTATGGCGGGCAGGGTGGCCACTTCTGGCACCGGGCCCCCCTCCTGCTCAGGGGCCCCATAGCGGCCAGGTGGCAGAGTCCTGTGAGATTGATTTTCCCTGCTCTTTAGCATAGTGTAACTTTATAGTAGCATAGCTCCAGGTGGGCCCCCTCAGAGCACGGGGCGACTGCCCCCTCTTCTCCCCCCGGTAGCTACACTACTGACTGTGTCTTAACTTTGGAAGGAAATATGCCGTTTGTTGGCACATTTTGCCTCAAATTTGTGCATCTACTTTTAGACCTCTTTTTTGTGTCGAAAAGGTGTGGTTTCACATTGAGGATGAGGTTTTGCTGGACAACCCACTTACATTTTTGAATTTTGTTTCTAGAAACGAAAAAAGTTACTTATGCAGAGGATGGATCCATTAGTTAACGAATACAAATTGCACCGAAAAGACACCATTGAATATAATGGGATCAGCTTGCATTATGGTGTTTATTATTTTAATGAAGCAGCGTTGTTTGGGCTGTGATCATTGAAATGAGCCTCCTTGATTGACATCCCATTGAATGTGTGAATGGAATGAGTGGGAAATCACTCCAGAATCAGTGGTGTTTTGGTTTGATATAAAATGAATATCTTTACTACCATTTTGACCCCAGTGAAACCAAGAAAGTGTTTGCCCATTCCTTGTTCTCAGCAGAGAATATGCCACAATGTCACTCTCAATTATCATTTAATCTTTGTTTATTAAACATAACAGAGCGAAAGAAAAAAAAGGAACATTCATACAGTCATAGACTGTAGAGAACATTGATAGGCATACCGATGGTGCAACTTTTCGATTTCCTTAGCTCCGTCAACTTAAAGGAAGTGAACAACTATACAGTAGAATTTTGAATAAATCCCCAACAGTGTCACCAGCAAAGCACCCCCACACCATCACACCTCCTCCTCCATGCTTCACGGTGGGAACCAGGCATGTAGAGTCCATCCGTTCACCTGTTCTGCGTGCAAAGCAGTAATCAAAGCAAAAGGTGGCTACTTTGAAGAACCTAGAATATAAGACATATTTTCAGTTGTTTCACACTTTTTTGTAAAGTGTAATGTATAATTCCACATGTGTTAATTCATAGTTTTGATGCCTTCAGTGTGATTCTACAATTTTCATAGCCATGAAAATACAGAAAAATCTTTGAATGAGAAGGTGTGTCCAAACTTTTGGTCTGTACTGTATGTGAGATGAGTAAAATCAAAAGGGAGTGGATTTCAGTCCAGCACAGGCGAACTTACACTATCCAGATACACTTTGATCTAGGGGTGCCCCAAATGCTTCATTAAAATCTTAGAGAATCAAGAAACAGGACCCATTCACTCCAGGTACAAAGGAATCCATACCTGGCACCAGTCATCTCCGCAGTAAGGTCTTCCATCTTGTAAATCCGACCCATTTCTTCAAACCATTCAGTCAGTGAAGGACAATGGGGTGTCTTCCAATGTCTTGGAATGACCACTCTAGCCGCCGTGAGGCAGAATCGGAGTATGTCCTGTTTTTGGGACTTACCGGACCCCAGAAGTATTGATAATAGTGCTATCGTGGGTATCTTATCTATCATCTGCCCACTGATTAACTGATAGATGTGAAACACTCCCTCCCAAAATGGCTGAATCTTTCCACAGCTCCACCAAATATGTAGCATAGAACCTCTCTCACTGTTACACCTCCAGCATTCATCAGGGACCGAGGGGAAAGCAGCATGTAGAATCACCGGGCAACGATACCAATGGGAAAGAATTTTGTAGTTCCTTTCCTGAGCTGCACAGGCCATCGACAAACTGTGACACAGGACGCATGCCTTCCTCCATTCTGTCTCTGATATCTGCATTTCGAGATCTTCCTCCCATCTCTCGAAAAAATCTTTGTTTAGTCGTCTCATTCCCTGAGTTTAGTATGTTGTATAACTGGGAAATACAGTGAGCAGGCGGGGACTCCAAAATAAACAACTCCTCGAATTTAGTTAAAGGGGCCTTAAAGCTCCCTGTTTTCTCCACCGTGGACAAATATGATTTTAATTGAGAGTATTTGAACCAAAACGTTGCAGGCCCTGTGTTTGTCAGCGATTCTAAGGGCGTTGTGTAGCCCAGCTGCGCTTGGTTACACATGTTCCCTGGAGAATGCACAGAAAGGTAATTACAAAGCACCTGATATTCATTCACACTTCACATTTCCCAGGAGCCACAAGAGGGAGCCCTTTAGATTCAGGTATATAGGGGTGTGGAGAGACGCAGCAGTAGGCATTCTAGCCAGACAGTCATGCTAGTTGTTGGTTGTACCTCAGACAGATCAGATCTCCTCAGAACACCGGAGTGAGAGGATTCCTGTCAGAGCTCGGACATTCTAGTCAGAGCTTTGTCTGAGCCAGTGCGAGTTCAGACGTGTGGTGATTCCTGTCAGATGAGACAGAGGAAAGATTGCAAGCTGTTACCTCAGAACAGGCTGACTGTTAGTTCCCTATGAACGTGGAAAGTGACTCTCGGAGCGAGCGTGAATTCAGTCTGACGGAAGGTCCTGAGAGCTGCTCTGGACAGAGTCTATGAAGGAAAAGAAGGAAAGGGACTACAGTTATTATAACAACAAGCCAACTGAGAAACGGTTAGTGAGCTGTGGAAGGAAGGAAGCTGACGACTACACCTACTGTTGCCTGTGCTTATGTTAAGGGTGTGAGTAGGGCGACAGGTGAGTGGTAAAGAAGACGAAAGAGTGACCGAGGTGATATAGCAACGGTAGCTGCCTCCACTCTGCACAACCGGACACCGGGTCCGAAGCTTGCTAGAACCTTCACGGCTAGTAGGAGAAAACCGGAATCCCTGCTGGACTTTAGGTCGCAGAGGGGCCCTATAGTGCTGATACGTAACCGGGGTCAGGAAGAACAGGAGTCGGGCCTGATCAGCATAGACTTAGTTCTTGCCAAAAGAAGGCTCCATCACAATGTCGGCCGGGCGTAGCTGTTCTACACAGAGTTGAACTTAGCTTCATGCAGGTTGGAAACTCACACATTAAGAAGTAAGGAGGCCTTAAACCTACTCAGTGATTACCTGGATGTGCATCCTCCACCCTGAGCAGCTTCCCGGGACATACCTGCAAATACCACCAGTAAAGGTATGGAAAGAGACTGACTTGTGTGTGTCTGCCTTATTGCCTGCACCCTGCACCGCCATATACCTAGAGGGATTAGTCTTACCTGTGAAAGACTTAACATCTTGCTGCCCAGTAACAACCCCTCTGAGGATTCACCCTGCAGCGCTGGTCACCCTGATCAGAAACCACAGGTGGCATCACGAACAATTACTACAATCCCCTGTAAATATCCCCCTTTGTATGAGCGCCCAGGGCAACGGACCGAGCTGTGCTACCTGTGACCTATCCCCCATTGAAGTTAACAGGCTCGGTGCCGAGTACCCCATAACCCTGGTTGTGTGCGACTCATCTTTTGGCGTCACGAACAGGATCCGAAGCTTACTATATGTGAGTCCTGTGTGCCTAAGTGGACTGTTTTTGTGCAAAAACACTGTGTGCAGTTTTTGTGATTTTTGGCGCCATTTTCCGCCATTTTGCCGCCATATTCGCGCCCTGAGGCGCTGGTGAAGAAGAGGGGCGTGTATTCGTGGGCGTACCCCCCCTGTGGCGCGAAAGAGATGTCCGCCTACCCTAAATGTGACTGCCTTAACTGGACACGCCCATCAGCAAGGGAAGTCCGCCTCCTGATCCCAAAGGGAGTGAAGAGGAGGAAAAAGAAACCCCGCCCCTGTTGTGAATGGACTTGAAATGAGTTCTGAGCAGAGGCTCCCTCTGGTGGTTACAAGCGGTACTGGACTGTCCAGTGAAGATTGTGAGGAGTGGGAATCAGGTGTTACTGACTGGTCTTATATAAGGGAGTCGCCTTCCCATCAGGGTTGCCGGTGATCATTTGTTCTGGTCTCACTCTATGATTCCTGTCTCCCTTGTAGCCTGCTGTGTCGTGTCTGCATCTCCTGCTAACAGATAAGACATTTTCTTCTTTTTGTTTTTGTGCTTTATTTTTGCATTTTTTCCTGCACTTCTGTGGGAGCCTTCAGGGTCCCCTCCGGGGGCTTTTGCCCTCTTAGTTTAGTTCAGCCACTGATGTTTGTACTTTTGCTTTTTCCAGTTTCTTCAGTGGCTGCTGTTTTGATTTTGTTACACCAGAGAACTAATTTAGGTGGTAGAGGTCGTGTGATCTCAGGTGTTTTTGAAATTAGTAGAGTTGGTGCTTTTGCAGGGTTTTTTGGGATTGCAGTAAGTACCCTTCCTATCCTTTTCTATTTAGTTAGTTTGGGCCCCAACGTTTGCTCATACTATTTTCTGTCTGTGTCAGTATTTCTTCTTGTCTAACAGCCATTACATGTTTGGGGGCTTTCTATGTTCTTTGGGGATCTGCTCCGGGGCAGATAGCTTTCCTATTTCTATCTTTAGGTGTAGTTAGTTTCTCAGGCTGTGACGAGGCGTCTAGGACCAACGTAGGAACGCTCCACGGCTGCCTCTAGTTGTGGTGGTTAGTCAGGGTACTGCAATCTCATAGATTCCAACTGCTCTGGTGTATTGCCTTTTTTACCTGCACTCCCCAGTTACCGAAACATAACAGTATCACCGGCCTAAAATTTAAAGTTGTATGGTACTCACAGAAGGGAAAAATATTGTGAAAGAAAAAACGATTGTCAGAGTTGTCAGAGATATTTTTCTGTTTGTTGCATTTTTTTTTTTTTCCCTCTGTATCTCTGGGTGCTGGGGAGGATTTTTTCTCTCAATGGAGTTTGCACAGTTGTCTGGCCGTGTGGATCAGCTTGCCACTGAGGTTCAGAGTATTGCTGCATATCTTGCTAGGTTGCCTGTTGTGGAACCTAGGATTCCCATGCCAGATTTGTTTTTGGGGGATCGAGCTAAGTTTCAGAATTTCAAAAATAATTGTAAATTGTTTTTTGCCTTAAAATCTAAGTCCTCAGGGAACGCAGCGCAGCAGGTTCAAATTGTCATCTCTCTCCTGCGCGGCGATCCTCAGGATTGGGCTTTTTCCCTGACACCTGGGGATCCTGTTTTGAGTGATGTTGATGCATTTTTTCAGGCTTTGGGGTTATTGTACGATGAGCCTAATGTCACTGATCAAGCTGAAAAAGCCTTGTTGGCATTAAATCAGGGGCTTAATGACGCTGAGTTATACTGTCAGAGATTCCGTAGGTGGGCAGTCCTGACCAAGTGGAATGACGATGCTTTGGCGGCCCTTTTTCGGAAGGGTCTGTCAGATAATGTAAAGGATGTTATGGTGGGATTCCCTGTCCCCTCTGGTCTCAATGATTCTATGTCATTAGCGATTCAAATTGACAGACGTTTGCGTGAGCGGAGAAGTATGCGTGGAATAGTGTTGCCTTGTGAACCTGCTTCTGAATCCATGCAGTGTGATAGAGTGGTGTCTGGGGCACAGCGTCATGAGTTTCGAAAGCGCAATGGGTTATGTTTCTACTGTGGTAATGCCTCTCATGCTATTTCAGTCTGCCCTAAGCGGGGAAGACGTTTTGCACGCTCAGTTGTCTTGGGTAGTGTTCAGACTAAGTTTTTATTAACTGTCACTCTGACATGCTCTCTGTCCTCATTTTCTGCTCAGGCTTTCGTTGATTCTGGAGCAGCTATTAACCTGATGGATTATGATTTTGCTAAACGTTGTGGGTTTCCCTTGATACCCCTACAGAAGTCTATTCCCCTACTGGGGATCGATTCTACCCCTCTGGCTGAGAATAAACCTCAGTTCTCTACTCAGGTGATAATGAGCGTTGAACCTGATCATCAGGAGTGCTGCAAATTTTTGGTTCTGTATAATCTGCATGATATTATCGTACTGGGTTTCCCTTGGTTGCAGTCTCATAATCCTGTTTTGGATTGGAAAACTGTGTCTGTAACCAGTTGGGGCTGCCAATGTGTTAATACCAACACTCCTGTTTTTTCTGCCTCCCCCAGGCTCAGGATGTTCCTGACTTTTTGATTGATTTTTCTGATGTGTTTAGCGAAAGTAAATCTGCATCCTTGCCTCCCCATAGAAGCTATGACTGCGCTATTGAATTAGTGCCTGGTAGTAAATTCCCTAAAGGTCGCCTTTTTAACTTGTCTGTACCTGAACATGACGCTATGCGGTCTTATATCAAGGAGTCATTGGAGAAGGGTCATATCAGACCATCCTCTTCACCCTTAGGTGCCGGTTTTTTCTTTGTGGCCAAAAAGGATGGTTCATTAAGGCCGTGTATTGATTATCGTCTTTTGAACAATATTACTGTGAAATATCAATATCCGTTACCCTTGATTTCTGACCTGTTTTCCAGGGTGAGAAATGCTACTTGGTTTACCAAGCTTGACCTCAGGGGGGCATATAACCTTATTCGCATTAAGCACGGGGATGAATGGAAGACGGCATTTAATACCCCTGAGGGGCATTTTGAGTACCTTGTGATGCCCTTTGGGCTCACTAATGCTCCTTCTGTCTTCCAGTCCTTCATGAATGACATTTTCAGGGATTTTGTGGATAAATTTCTGATTGTTTATTTGGATGATATCTTGATTTTTTCCAATGACTGGGACTCTCATGTGAAACATGTTCGAACTGTATTCCAGATTTTGAGAGAGAATGCTCTGTATGTGAAGGGATCAAAGTGTCTTTTTGGCGTACAGAGGATCTCAGTTTTGGGATTCATTTTGTCCCCATCTGTTATTGAAATGGACCGGTCAAGGTTCAGGCCATCTGTGATTGGGTCCAACCTACTTTATTAAAGGCTCTTCAAAGATTTTTGGGTTTTGCCAATTTTTATCGTAAATTTATTGGTAATTTCTCGGTTATTGTTAAACCTTTAACTGATTTGACCAAAAAGGGTTCTGATGTGGTGAATTGGCCTCCTGAGGCAGTCTCTGCATTTCAGGAACTTAAGCAGAGATTCACTTCTGCTCCTGTTCTACGGCAGCCTGATGTTTCTCTACCATTTCAGGTGGAGGTTGATGCCTCTGAAATTGGGGCAGGTGCCGTTTTGTCCCAAAGAGATCCAGAGACCTCTAAAAGTAACCTTGTGCCTTTTTCTCTCGAAAGTTTTCTCCTACTGAACGTAGTTATGACGTGGGTAATCGGGAGTTATTGGCCATGAAGTGGGCTTTTGAAGAGTGGAGACATTGGCTGGAGGGAGCCAAACATCAGGTGGTGGTCCTTACGGACCATAAGAATCTGGTTTATCTGGAATCTGCCAAGCGACTTAATCCTAGACAGGCCAGGTGGGCCTTGTTTTTCACACGTTTTAATTTTGTGGTTTCATTTCTTCCTGGCACTAAGAATGTTAAGGCGGATGCCCTCTCGAGGAGTTTCCTGGCGGACTCTCCTGAGTTATCTGATCCTTCTGTTATTTTGAAAGAGGGTATAGTTCTTTCCGCCATTTCGCCCAATTTGAGACTGGCTCTGGAGGGGTGTCAGGAGGATAAGCCCGAGCGCTGCCCTGTTGGGAAATTGTTTGTCCCGGACCAGTGGAAAAAGAGTGTGATGTCTGAGATTCATTGTTCCGCGCTGGCCGGTCATCCCGGAATTTTTGGTACCAGAGACTTGGTTGGTCGGTCCTTTTGGTGGCCTACCTTGTCTCGTGATGTCAGGGAATTTGTGCAGTCCTGCGGGACTTGCTCTCGCTCCAAGCCTTGCTCTCGCTCTAGTGGTTTGTTGATGCCATTGCCTGTGCCCAAGAGACCATGGACCCATATCTCTATGGATTTCATTTCCGACCTCCCTGTTTCTCAGAGAATGACCGTCATCTGGGTGATTTGTGATAGGTTTTCCAAGATGATACATCTTGTGCCATTACCTAAGTTGCCTTCCTCCTCTGAATTGGTGCCTTTGTTCCTTCAGCACGTGGTTCGTTTACACGGCATTCCTGAGAACATTGTGTCTGACAGAGGAGTCCAGTTTGTTTCAAGATTTTGGAGGACCTTTTGTTCTAAACTTGGTGTTCAATTGTCTTTCTCCTCGGCGTTTCATCCTCAGACCAATGGTCAAACTGAGAGAACAAAACCAGACATTGGAGACTTATCTAAGATGCTTTGTGTCTGCTGATCAGGATGACTGGGTCTCTTTTTTGCCTTTGGCTGAGTTTGCTCTTAATAATAGGGCTAGCTCTGCCACTTTGATGTCTCCATTTTTCTGTAATTCTGGGTTTCACCCTCGATTTTCTTCAGGACAGACGGAGGCTTCTGTCTGTCCAGGTGTTGACTCTGTTGTGGAGCGTATGCAACAGATTTGGGACCAGGTTGTGGAGAGGTTGTCCCTCACTCAGGAGAGGGCCCAGCGGTTTGCTAACCGGCATAGGACTGATGGTCCTCGGTTTAAAGTAGGGGACTTGGTCTGGTTGTCCTCAAAAATATTCCTATGAGAGTGGCATCTCCTAAATTTAAGCCTAGGTTCATTGGACCTTATAAGATCATGGAGATTCTTAATCCTGTTTCTTTTCGTTTGCTTCTTCCAGGGACATTTAAGATCCATAACGTGTTCCACAAGTCCTTGTTGAAGAGGTTTGTTGAGCCAGTGGTTCCTACTACTGTGCCTCCTGACCCTGTTTGGTTGAGGGCAATCTGGAGTATGTGGTTGAGAAAATATTGAATTCTCGTTTTTCTAGACGGAAACTCCAGTATTTGGTTAAGTGGAGAGGTTATGGTCAGGAAGACAATTCTTGGGTGTTTGCTTCGGACATCCATGCTAGGAGACTCATCCGTGCGTATCATAGAACTCATCCTGACCGACCTGGTTGCTCAAGTGAGGGTTCGGTGACCCCTCCTCAAGGGGGGCGGTACTGTTGTGAATGGACTTGAAATGAGTTCTGAGCAGAGGCTCCCTCTGGTGGTTACAAGCGGTACTGGACTGTCCAGTGAAGATTGTGAGGAGTGGGAATCAGGTGTTACTGACTGGTCTTATATAAGGGAGTCGCCTTCCCATCAGGGTTGCCGGTGATCAATTGTTCTGGTCTCACTCCATGATTCCTGTTTCCCTTGTAGCCTGCTGTGTCGTGTCTGCATCTCCTGCTAACAGATAAGACATTTTCTTCTTTTCGTTTTTGTGCTTTATTTTTGCATTTTTTCCTGCACTTCTGTGGGGGCCTTCAGGGTCCCCTCCGGGGGCTTTTGCCCTCTCAGTTTAGTTCAGCCACTGATGTTTGTACTTTTGCTTTTTCCAGTTTCTTCAGTGGCTGCTGTTTTGATTTTGTTACACCAGAGAACTAATTTAGGTGGTAGAGGTCGTGTGATCTCAGGTGTTTTTGAAATTAGTAGAGTTGGTGCTTTGCAGGGTTTTTTGGGATTGCAGTAAGTACCCTTCCTATCCTTTTCTATTTAGTTAGTTTGGGCCCCAACGTTTGCTCATACTATTTTCTGTCTGTGTCAGTATTTCTTCTTGTCTAACAGCCATTACATGTTTGGGGGCTTTCTATGTTCTTTGGGATCTGCTCCGGGGCAGATAGCTTTCCTTTTTCTATCTTTAGGTGTAGTTAGTTTCTCAGGCTGTGACGAGGCGTCTAGGACCAACGTAGGAACGCTCCACGGCTGCCTCTAGTTGTGGTGGTTAGTCAGGGTACTGCAATCTCATAGATTCCAACTGCTCTGGTGTATTGCCTTTTTTACCTGCACTCCTCAGTTACCGAAACATAACAAGCCCCTGTACCAAAGAATGGGACCCCCCGGATGAAGAAGGGACGGGTGACAGGAAAAAGATGGCTGCCGGTTGTGAGCTGTCACGGGAGGGAATGAAGGAGCTCACCCTCCCCAGCGATGAAGTGGAGCAAAGCTGTCGGACTCTTAAGCTGTGGCTGCAGCTGAATCAATTGCTCCCTGTCCAGAGCGCGCGACTGACACCCGCACCATCACCTGAGCTAGTGGCTGAAATCTGGCCAGAGGCTGATCCTGGAAGAGCTGTACCTGACCCCGCCGAGGACGCGGCGGGAGGAGAGGAGGCTGCGGAGGCCTGGCCCGGACCGGAACGCCAGCTAGGCCCGGAACCAGACACCGTATCTGGAGCAGAGGAGGATCCCGACATCGAAGCTGCCACCATAGCGGAGGCACCCGGCTCCATGGAGGAGCCCACAGAGGAACGTCTTCTCACACCGCCTGCACAAGATCCGTGCCTGCCACCAGCATCGCCGGTGGAGGACAGGCCCTGCGGCCTGGAGAACCGGGACGAGCCGACTCCCGCACCTGGATGTGCTGAGCGCCGCCTGTCCCAGCAGCGGATGCAGCAGATGAGAGGTACTGTGCAGGGGCAGCAGCGGCTGGGGGCTAGACATGATCCGATGGTGGAGTCGATGATCCTGGTGCTAGACACTGGGCCCGTGAATAGGAAAGGTCCTGTGCTGGCACCGCCACCAGGTGTCACCCCAAGCTAAGTAAATGTCTAACCTGGACAAGGTTTCAGTACTGTAAATAGTTGATGAAGTATTGCTGCACCTGGACAGGTGCCTGCTGTATTTGAATGTTTGCATAGTATGATGCATAGTATACCCCAGTTGGGTAATGTGAAATATTGTGTATAATGTGAAATGTTCTTATGCAAAGGACTGCGTGCTGAGGACTCTTGCAGCACAGAACTTTAGTTGTAAATAGTTTGCACTTCGGTGCCCCATCTTGGTTTTACGTAAAAGCCATTCTACCTCTGAAGCAAAACCCGTATGGTGTGGCCTTGAGTGAGGTCTGCAGCAAGGAAGTCCTGCAGCCCACCCAGGACCCACGTGGGAGGTTTGGTGCGGGTCCTCCACAAGAATATTGTATTTATTGTGAGAAAGTATTTTGATATTTTTCTAATTGCAATTTGTACACAATGTAACGTTTAAAGTGTCCTTACCTCCCGCAAGGGATGAGTTATGTTGTTGATGTTATTATAAAAATTGTTTTTTCTATTTCAGCCCGGGAGTGCTGAATATAACTAGGGGGGGATGTGTGGCCCAGCTGCGCTTGGTTACACATGTTCCCTGGAGAATGCACAGAAAGGTAATTACAAAGAACCTGATATTCATTCACACTTCACATTTCCCAGGAGCCACCAGAGGGAGCCCTTTAGATTCAGGTATATAGGGGTGTGGAGAGACGCAGCAGTAGGCATTCTAGCCAGACAGTCATGCTAGTTGTTGGTTGTACCTCAGGCAGATCAGATCTCCTCAGATCACCGGAGTGAGAGGATTCCTGTCAGAGCTCGGACATTCTAGTCAGAGCTTTGTCTGAGCCAGTGCGAGTTCAGACGCGGTGATTCCTGTCATATGAGACAGAGGAAAGATTGCAAGCTGTTACCTCAGAACAGGCTGACTGTTAGTTCCCTATGAACGTGGAAAGTGACTCTCGGAGCGAGCGTGAATTCAGTCTGACGGAAGGTCCTGAGAGCTGTTCTGGACAGAGTCTATGAAGGAAAAGAAGGAAAGGGACTACAGTTATTATAACAACGAGCCAACTGAGAAACAGTTAGTGAGCTGTGGAAGGAAGGAAGCTGACGACTACACCTACTGTTGCCTGTGCTTATGTTAAGGGTGTGAGAATGGGGGCGACAGGCGAGTGGTAAAGAAGACGAAAGATTGACCGAGGTGATATAGCAACGGTAGCTGCCTCCACTCTGCACAACCGGACACCGGGTCCGAAGCTTGCTAGAACCTTCACGGCTAGTAGGAGAAAACCGGAATCCCTGCTGGACTTTAGGTCGCAGAGGGGCCCTATAGTGCTGATACGTAACCGGGGTCAGGAAGAACAGGAGTCGGCCTGATCAGCATAGACTTAGTTCTTGCCAAAAGAAGGCTCCATCACAATGTCGGCCGGGCGTAGCTGTTCTACACAGAGTTGAACTTAACTTCATGCAGGTTGGAAACTCACACATTAAGAAGTAAGGAGGCCTTAAACCTACTCAGTGATTACCTGGATGTGCATCCTCCACCCTGAGCAGCTTCCCGGGACATACCTGCAAATACCACCAGTAAAGGTATGGAAAGAGACTGACTTGTGTGTGTCTGCCTTATTGCCTGCACCCTGCACCGCCATATACCTAGAGGGACTAGTCTTACCTGTGGAAGACTTAACATCTTGCTGCCCAGTAACAACCCCTCTGAGGATTCACCCTGCAGCGCTGGTCACCCTGATCAGAAACCACAGGTGGCGTCACGAACAATTACTACAATCCCCTGTAAATATCCCCCTTTGTATGAGCGCCCAGGGCGACGGACCGAGCTGTGCTACCTGTGACCTATCCCCCATTGAAGTTAACGGGCTCGGTGCCGAGTACCCCATAACCCTGGTTGTGTGCGACTCAGATTCAAGTCTTGTTTTTTCAAAATATGGAAAAGACGTGGTTCATCACGTTCCCTCCAACCCAAGAATGTCTTTGCCTTCAATGCCGGGGGGATGTCCGAATTATGAAAAAGTAGCGCAAGGGGGCCTATGCCTGAGGATATGTTGCCCGTCCTAACCTCTCTATCCCAAAACCTCAAGATTGTTGCCAGCATATCTGTCTCAAGGCCAGTTACGTCCCTGCCACCGGAGGAGATTCAGGGCAAGCACCAAAAGGGGGTCGCCACATCTAACTGCTCCAATGCAACCCATTGTTTGGATTCTCGATGGTGTTGCCAATCCAACAACCGTAACAGGATGGCCGCTTTATGGTATTTTTTAAAGTTAGGGAGGCCGACCCTCCAAGGTGTTTATGTCTATATAAGGTTTTAATTCCAATGCTGGGTCTACGATTTCCCCAAATAAAACCCGAAATAGCTGATTGGAGTGTAACAAAGAATGAGGCAGGGATATCTATAGGGATTGACTGGTGTGGTGTTGTTGTGCAGATGAAGGGAACTCCAGAAGGCCACACAGAGATGCTGGATGGTAGGTTTAAACAGCCATACTTTATTTTCGTTCGTCTCTCCTGCTCCCCTTACCCAGGACTTCCTGCTCCTGCCTTGTCTCCTTCTCCCCATTACATCACTGTTACTAGGCAGAAACTGAAACAAGAATAACAGCAAGCCAATCACAGATATAGTAACAACATCACATCTCTCCTCTTCTCACCAAACAAAACAACATTATAACTGGATAACGGTCCAAAAGTTCACATTAGTACGAAGGATTTTTTTTTTTTTTCTTTTTACTGCAGAACATAGTCCAAGAGGTGGGCTGGCGGTCTACGATTTGCCCTCGCTGGATATCGGTGAGACATCACAGTCCCAGATGAACTTTCTGAGTCCCCTGAGGTATCCTCCCTTGGAACTGCTGAGCTCTGGGGATCCGGCAGGACGTCATCTCTATCTGCCTCGTCTGTTTCTGGGACATAGTCGCAAAGTTTTTTAAAATGGGACACGTTCCTTGTGACTTGGCGACCGTGATCTTGAGCAGTAACCATGGTGCCTTTGACTTGTGTGACCTGAAAGGGTTCAGGATAGTATTGTGATGCAAACTTGTCTCTAGGTCTTAGCCTTTTTACCAGGACCCAATCTCCCACCAATACTTCCGGTGGCTTGCAACGATGACTGCTCTTATCTGCATACCTCTTCATCTTCTGTTTGGATATGGCATCCTTAGTAGCAATTGGGGTTTGAACAGGGCTCTGCGGAACGCTCGGGAGTTTGACACGCATAGGCCTGTTGAACAGCGCAGTGGCAGGTGGTATCCCAGTAGTAGAATGGGGTGTAGCTCTGTACTGTCTAAGAAATCTGTGTAACTCTTGCTGTAAGTCCTTGTGCTCCATGGTAGCGATCCTCAAAGTTTTGTTGATTGATTGCATGAACCGTTCCACTTCACCATTGGCCTGAGGCCAGTAAGGAGTTATTTTCCTGTGAGTGAAACCAAGATAGGTTGCGAATGATCGAAAGTCTGTGCTATTAAAAGGTGGTCCATTGTCGGACTTCACTGTTTCCGGTATGCCATATGCCGAGAAGATCTTGTCTAATTTTGGTATAACAGCCCTGGCAGAGGTTGTCGAAATATGTTCAATGACTGGGAACCTCGAATAGTCATCCATGACAACCAGCAGATAGGAGTGATCCGGTAAAATACAGAAATCAACACTAACAGCAGACCAGGGGCCCTCTGGCAGGGGTGTCATTTGTAAGGGTGCGCGTCTATGGTCAATTGTAGTTGCTTGGCAAGGTATGCAATTTTCAATGAGTGCCTCTACTTTTTTGTCTAGTCCTGGAAACCAGACTTTCTCTCTCAGTAATTGCTTTGTTTTCACCACCCCTTGATGAGCCTCGTGGGCCAGATCCAGTACTCTGCTTTGAAGTTTCTGGGGTATCACCAGCCGATTGTTACGCAACAGTAGATTTGAATCAGACACGGAGAGATCATGTCGTGCATTAAAGAAGGCTGTCAAGTAGGTTGTTTGATCCGGTGTTTGGAGGCGGGCTTCAGCAAGAAAATTGCTCAAATTTTTAGATCGAACAGTCTCTATAACTAACTGAAGTTGGTGATCGGAATCCACCGTTTGTTGTATTTCCTCCATAGTCATAGCTTTTGGCACAGAATGTGCAACAATAAAATTGATACGTTCTCTGCAAGGATAGTTGCTGGGATGTCGTCCTTGGTAGTTTGTGGTGCCGGATTACCAGCTCCTGCCTCGTATCTCAACCGAAACTGGTAGTTCTGTAGGCGGAGCAACCAGCGTTCAAGTCGTGGGGGAGGCTTTGAAGAATGTTTGTTGAAAAGCGGAATGAGCGGTTTGTGGTCGCTTATCACTGTGAATTTATGTCCCATAAGGTACAGATGAAAATGAAGGCATCCCCACACAACCGCAAGAGCTTCCCTTTCAGTTTGTGAATAGCGTTGTTCTGTCTCTGTTAAGGCTTTGCTTGCATAGGAAATGGTAGAAACGTTGCCTTCTTTGGACACTTGTGTGAGAATTGCACCCAGGCCCACCGGACTAGCGTCCACGATCAGCTCTGTGGACTTTAGAGGGTCAAAATAGGCCATGACGGTGTCGCCAGTCAGACCGGACTTCATGGAATCGAATGCTGCTTGGTGTTCAGTAGTCCATGTCCAAGGAGTGTCTTTTTTCGTGAGTAGTCGCAGGGGTTCGGAGATCGTGGCCAGATCAGGCATAAATCGCCCACAGTACGTGACTAGTCCTAGAAAACTGCGAACCTCTGACACATTTTGAGGTTGGCTAGCTGACTTTATGGCAGCAACTTTCTGAGGATCTGCTGAAACTCCTTGCTCCGAAAAGATATATCCAAAGAAGCTTAATGACTTTTGGTTAAACTCACATTTTGACGGATTGACAGTTAGATTGCAGGCTTGCAGTCTCTGAAACACTTGCTCTAAGTGACTGTCATGCTCCTCTTGGGTTGTACCATATATAAGAATGTCATCACTGACGTTTAGAACTCCTGCTATTCCAGATAGAACCTGACTGATAACGTTCTGAAATATTTCTGCCGCAGATGAGATACCAAAGTTCAACCTCTTGAATCGTCGTAAGCCCACATGGGTACTAAAAGTTGTAATGTACCTGGAATCTGGATGCAACTCAAGTTGATGATAACCTGATTTTAAATCAATTTTAGAAAATACTTTTGCACCATTCAGGTCTGTGATAATGTCATCAATAGTGGGCGTGATGTGCCTTTCTCTTTGAATAGTCAAATTGGCATGCCGCATATCCACACATAGCCGGGTTTTACCAGGCTGCTTTGGTTTTGGTGCAACAACAATGGGCGATACCCAAGGAGTCGGGCCTTCAACTCGTTCAACAACATCAGACGCTTCCAGATCCTGCAGTTCTTGCTCCACAAGTTTGCGGACATGAAATGGGATGCGCCTGTGAGGTTGAACAGACGGCTGTATTGACTGGTCAATATGCAATTTTATCTGAACGTCTTTTAGCTTACCGAGACCTTTAAAGAGATTGGGGTATCTCTGCATCATGTGTTGGGCCGAAGGACCTGTGACGCTATTGACCAGGTTGACCAGACCCAGAGATATAGCACTCCTGCAGCTGAGAAGCATGTCTGCGGAGCACTCTACTACATATACAGTGTCGGTGATGGACTTCCCGTCAGCTGCAAGTTCTGACTGAAATTTGCCACACAGGGGTAGTGCAGATGCTGAACCATAAGGAAAAATCTTTAGGCTAGTGCTTTGTAGAGCAGGTCTGTTCGGGAGTTGGCTATAGACTGCACGGCTGATGACGTTTACTGATGCCCCCGTGTCTACTAGGGCTTCCACCGGACTACCATTTATCAGGATAAGTCGCCTTGGACTGGTAAGTGCGTGCAGTGTTTGAGATCCCTCTGCAGTCACTGAGAATAGATAAGTACTGTGAGGCTCGTCAGTAAGCTGCAGCGTTTGGATTTTCTGTGACCTGGGTTGTACTGTGGGATGAGGGGATTGTGGTTTGGATCTACACACTTTTGCAAAATGGTTTTGTTTTCCACAATTATGGCAGGTCCCCCCTTTTGCTGGGCAGACATTCTGGTGAGGATACGACCCTCCGCAGTTGTAGCAAGTTGCCCGCTGCATACGAGGCACAGGCGGTCTCTGTGTCAGCTTTGCTATACAAGATGGTGCTTCCGCCTCGCACTCAATGTTCTCTATGAGTTTAGCTTGTTTTTCGGCGGTATCATTTACACGTGCTGTTTCAAGCAGTTTTGCTAAAGTCATGGTGGGATCTCTGAGTGCTTGTCTCCGTAACTTAGAGGAGATGCAGCCTTGTAAAATCTGCATTTGGATCTCTTTGTCGACATCTGTAAATTCACAGTAAGCTGCAAGGTGCCGTAGTCGGACATGATATTCATCAATGCTTTCTGTTGCTGACTGCTTTAATTGTCTAAACTTGAAGATTTCAAATGCTGCATTTCTGTGTGGGGAGAAATACTTGCTTAATGCTGCCTTACTGAGCTCATAGTCTTTATCTTCTCCTGTATTAGGCAGAGTAGTGAAGATATCATAGACTTGTTCCCCTGCATAATGTAATACCATGGCTTTCTTCCTGGTATCATCTGATATGTTCATGGCTTGTAGGAATATATCAAAACGCTTCAGCCATTTCTCCCAACATGCTGTTAGGTTAGCTGGGGACTGATGCACATCAAAAGCAGGGAAGGCAGGTAAACAGGCCATTGTTGTAGAGCTGAAATACCTTTAGCTGATGATGAACGCTTCCTCGTCGCCAGTTGTGGTGTTGTTGTGCAAATGAAGGGAACTCCAGAAGGCCACACAGAGATGCTGGATGGTAGGTTTAAACAGCCATACTTTATTTTCGTTCGTCTCTCCTGCTCCCCTTACCCAGGACTTCCTGCTCCTGCCTTGTCTCCTCCTCCCCATTACATCACTGTTACTAGGCAGAAACTGAAACAAGAATAACAGCAAGCCAATCACAGATATAGTAACAACATCACAACTGGAACAACAACAAGAACCAAGGAAGCACATCCATCTTTATCGCATTAATGCGACCAAACCACTACAACTTCTGTTTATCGTAGGTTATAAGATTTTGAAGTATTCTCTGAAGCAGAGGGAGAAAATTAAGACCAAACAGTTGGGTGGGATCCATAGGAACTACAATTCCCAAATATTTCAAGGCCGAATTCTGCCATTTAAATGGAAAACTGTCTGCTAAGTGCAATTGTTCCTCAGAAGGCAGGGAAATATTCAATGCCTCAGACTTAGTGAAATTAACCTTAAAGTTACTAAGACTTCCAAATTCTTTAAATTCTTTAATCAAAGAGGGGAAGGTGTTACAAGCCTGAGACACAAACAAAAGTAATAAAATAAAAAGAAAAAGTCGACAGCACACTCAACGGTGGGGCGCACGTACCAGATCCAAGGAACCAACTCGGAAATTCAATATTCAAGAAAAAAGATGAACAGCGCTCCATCCAGGTGAGAATAGTAGAAAAAACTTTATTCAAGCCATAAAAAAACGACGTTTCGACCTGTCAAGGTCTTTATCAAGTATAAACAAGCATATAAAAAGGGCGGTCTTAAATAGTGTGGAGCAAAAACAGTTGCACCAATCACCACATAATGCACGCCCAAACATTAGCATATACAGATAACAACAAAATACAGATTCATAGAGACATCATAAAACAGCGATCAGATATATACAGATTATATGAACCAACAAAATAACAGAATCAATAATAAATGCAATTTTGTATATACATATTTCTGACATAAATCCACATCTTGTTCTCATTGTTATTCCGTTGTCATGGATATGGGAGTCAATCCGATCGTTCCAAGTGCATATCATTAGATCACATCCAATGAGGTAGATAGCGCCAAAAAACCAGAATAACCTACCAACTGCCGTAATACATAGGGACGTTGACTCAAACGCCAATCAAGAAGAGAATAACAGTCAGCGCTAGACGCTAGCTGCGTCACATAAAGCATCACACATGTTGTAAACAAAGCAGGAAAGGAACTAGTCGCATACCGGGCCAATGCGCATGCGCTAAGGAAAACGTCATAGTGTCCGCCCACAGGTTGATGACACGTCCGTGTCTATCAAATATTGTTACCATAGTAATAAAACAAGCGGAACACTGAGCATGCGCTTTCAATATATGAAAAAAAGGGGCATAACACACAGCGATCGTCCCTTCTATATACAGCATGTGTATTAGGTATATTAAGGCACATAATGTCAACTGCGCTATACACAGCATCACCCATGTTAGAAAAAGAGCAGGTAGTGAGCCGATCGCACCATAGGATCAGAAAACATATGTCAAGGGAAACGCCAGCATTGTTGCCATAGTTATGAAACGAATAGAATACTGCGCATGCGCACTCTGTATGTATACAAAAAAGAGGGGGCATAGTACACAGCGATTATCACTTCCATATAGGGTATGTATATTAAATATAGCAAAACGTATGGCATAATATAACAGAATGAGAACAAGCAATGAACAAAAATAAAAAAACAAAAAACGTAAAAAACTATGGGGCATGAGGGAAAGAAAACAAAAAATATGAGAAAATATACACCAACAAATGTCAACTAATACGAAAACTAACCCCTTGTCTAACATAGTAACCTAAAAAAAGAGAAGAAAAAGGGAAAAAAAGTGGTGTGACTATAAAAAAACACAACAAAATACATTCAATTAAATCATTATATACTATTTAAATTGAATTCGATATTAAGTCCAGCCGGTTGTAAAGTGCCCAATCTGTGAATCCATCTCAATTCCTTCTTCCTAAGCAATTTGGCTCTATCTCCTCCTCTTCTGAGCATCGGCACACTGTGAATCAACTCAGATTCAGAATTATTGACAGAGTGTCGATTATCAATAAAATGTTTGGGGACTGGTAAATCCACAAGTTTTGTCCTGATCGTACTCTTGTGCTTGCTAATGCGCGCCCGCACTTCCATAGTTGTCTCGCCAACATAAGCAAGTCCACAAGGACAAACTAACATGTACACAACAAAACTAGATGTACAGGAGTACCTCTCTCTCAAGAATTTTTTTTTACCAGTCTGGGGGTGATAAAAAAAAAATCACCCTTCAACATGTTATTACAACATGCGCATCCCAAGCAAGGAAAATTGCAAAAACGGGGAGTACTCAAGGTACGTTGAATACATGATCCAACAGGACCAAAATCCGATTTAACTAATTGATCCTGCAAATTACGTCCCCTACGATAAGACATCAAAGGCGGAGAACCAAATTCAGAGATAGTTGGATGTCCACGTTGTATTAAAGCCCAATGTTTTCTAAGAATGAACCCAACACCATTACTTGCAGGATTAAAAGTGGACACAAACGATACACGTTTCACATTCTGTTTGATATAGGAAGCATGGCGAGAAGTCTCACGTGTTGTATTCAAAGCTCTCGACTTATATCTCATCACTATATCCTTTGGATATCCCCTTGATAGAAATTTGTCACACATGCCTTGGAGGCGTTGATCAATTAAATCTTCATCAGATACAATTCTTCTTACACGTAGAAGTTGGCTCCAAGGTAAAGAACTAACCATTCTTTTAGGATGGTTACTATTATATAACATGGCGGTACCACGGCGCTGCAGAAAAAACTCGCTTCCGAAGAGAAAAAAATTCCTCCTCAGAACGAGCTCCAGCAGCGTGAGAACGAGTTGTGCACATTCTGGTGCCATGTCCGAGCCCGATAACGCCACAGAGACGGCGCAAAGGCCCTTTTCATGTTCTATAGATGTATATAATGATACCACGTCAAATGAAATCAAAATAGTTGATTCAGTCACTCTCATATTATCAACTTTATCCAAAAAGTCATTGTCATTATCCAACAAACATTGGGCTTTATTACAACGTGGACATCCAACTATCTCTGAATTTGGTTCTCCGCCTTTGATGTCTTATCGTAGGGGACGTAATTTGCAGGATCAATTAGTTAAATCGGATTTTGGTCCTGTTGGATCATGTATTCAACGTACCTTGAGTACTCCCCGTTTTGGCAATTTTCCTTGCTTGGGATGCACATGTTGTAATAACATGTTGAAGGGTGATTTTTTTTATCACCCCCAGACTGGTAAAAAAAATTTCTTGAGAGAGAGGTACTCCTGTACATCTAGTTTTGTTGTGTACATGTTAGTTTGTCCTTGTGGACTTGCTTATGTTGGCGAGACAACTATGGAAGTGCGGGCGCGCATTAGCAAGCACAAGAGTACGATCAGGACAAAACTTGTGGATTTACCAGTCCCCAAACATTTTATTGATAATCGACACTCTGTGAATCAACTCAGATTCAGAATTATTGACAGTGTGCCGATGCTCAGAAGAGGAGGAGATAGAGCCAAATTGCTTAGGAAGAAGGAATTGAGATGGATTCACAGATTGGGCACTTTACAACCGGCTGGACTTAATATCGAATTCAATGTAAATAATATATAATGATTTAATTGAATGTATTTTGTTGTGTTTTTTTATATTCACACCACTTTTTTTCCCTTTTTCTTCTCTTTTTTTAGGTTACTATGTTAGACAAGGGGTTAGTTTTCGTACTAGTTTGCATTTGTTGGTGTATATTTTCTCATATTTTTTGTTTTCTTTCCCTCATGCCCCATAGTTTTTTACGTTTTTTGTTTTTTTATTTTTGTTCATTGCTTGTTCTCATTTTGTTATATTATGCCATACGTTTTGCTATATTTAATATACATACCCTATATGGAAGTGATAATCGCTGTGTACTATGCCCCCTCTTTTTTGTATACATATAGAGTGCGCATGCGCAGTATTCTATTCGTTTCATAACTATGGCAACAATGCTGGCGTTTCCCTTGACATATGTTTTCTGATCCTATGGTGCGATCGGCTCACTACCTGCTCTTTTTCTAACATGGGTGATGCTGTGTATAGCGCAGTTGACATTATGTGCCTTAATATACCTAATACACATGCTGTATATAGAAGGGACGATCGCTGTGTGTTATGCCCCTTTTTTTTCATATATTGAAAGCGCATGCTCAGTGTTCCGCTTGTTTTATTACTATGGTAACAATATTTGATAGACACGGACGTGTCCTCAACCTGTGGGCGGACACTATGACGTTTTCCTTAGCGCATGCGCATTGGCCCGGTATGCGACTAGTTCCTTTCCTGCTTTGTTTACAACATGTGTGATGCTTTATGTGACGCAGCTAGCGTCTAGCGCTGACTGTTATTCTCTTCTTGATTGGCGTTTGAGTCAACGTCCCTATGTATTACGGCAGTTGGTAGGTTATTCTGGTTTTTTGGCGCTATCTACCTCATTGGATGTGATCTAATGATATGCACTTGGAACGATCGGATTGGCTCCCATATCCATGACAACGGAATAACAATGAGAACAAGATGTGGATTTATGTCAGAAATATGTATATACAAAATTGCATTTATTATTGATTCTGTTATTTTGTTGGTTCATGTAATCTGTATATATCTGATCGCTGTTTTATGATGTCTCTATGAATCTGTATTTTGTTGTTATCTGTATATGCTAATGTTTGGGCGTGCATTATGTGGTGATTGGTGCAACTGTTTTTGCTCCACACTATTTAAGACCGCCCTTTTTATATGCTTGTTTATACTTGATAAAGACCTTGACAGGTCGAAACGTAGTTTTTTATGGCTTGAATAAAGTTTTTTCTACTATTCTCACCTGGATGGAGCGCTGTTCATTTTTTTCTTGAATACAAACAAAAGTAAATCGTCAGGGGGGCATATCCCGTTCCTCAAGCATCCGGTCCAGATGTCCTTCCTTAAAAAGATGCACACCATGTGACACCCTCGACCAATCAAACAAGCCTGCATAGTACAGTATATGATGTTCAACATCACAGTTCTACTAAACCTAGATTTTAAGATCATATTCTTCATAACTTTCTAAACCAATTTTAATTTACTTGACATTACTTTTTCTAGTACCTTGTGGAGTCTGACAAAATTTTATATATGAAAGATGGATACATTTCTGAGCAAGGAACACATATGGACCTAATGAATTTAAAGGGTGATTATGCTCTTTTATTCGAGAGTATGCAGCAAACCGTGAGTATTTTTCACCTAAGTGACTCATTATTTTGTCTATAAGGTCGCTAACTAGCTTGTATGCTTACGGTCAATAAAGGGGTTGTCCAAAACCAAAGGTCAATATCATGCTAAAGAAGACCAAATTTCACCAAATTTTTCATGTTGAACTGGACACACGATTGTAACATTGGCTGCTGAATAATACCTTTATTCTTTCAATTTCCCCTCTCCGTTACAGAGATATTAGCAATCAAAATATTTAGCACCTAATGAGTTAACTTTTTGTTATAGAATTTTCACTGGAGTCATGTACTTCTTCCCCTGTATGATGCTGACCAATCATAAGCAGCAACACAATGGAGAAAGAACGCACCTCCACAATAGCTTAGAGCAGATTTCTCAGTGTGTGAGATGTGTAACAGTTATATTTCCAATCTAATCTCCTGCATGATTAAAAAACCACAGGTGACTATTGAATTGGTTTCAGTTGACATAGATGATAATTGTTACATAGTTTTTGTGATTATAATGGTTGCTACTAGTGATGAGCGAACGTACTCGCCACTACTCGTTACTCGCCCGAGTATCACAGTACTCGGTGAGCACCGAACATTTCCAGCCTTCTTTGTTGTGGTCGTGCAGTGATTGGCTGGCCGCACAGCATCATCAGAGACTGGACGCCGCCCTGCTCGGCGCATTCAGCTCCGGATTGAGATAGTGTAGGGAGAGCTGCTGTCGATATAGGGTCAGAATTGGGGATTTATTAGTTAGTGTGGGGTCTACCATCCTAAACTATTCAAATCCAGCTAAACCAACAGTCATTCTAAGGACTAATTCCGGAGTATATAGGTTCCAGTGTTGGGTAGACAGGGTAGTGTACGTCGTCAGTGCAAGGCCTGCAGGCATTGTATGTGTGTATATAGATCAATGAATACATCAACAGGGTCCATTCCCTTCCTGTGTTCTGGTGCTGCTGCTACCTGTAGGATATATTGGCCGCATATAGCTAGCCCCAGGTGTAATTGAAATACAGGCCACACATTTTTTGTTGTGGTATCTCCGTGCCAGCTCATATCTGTGCGTGCTCAAAGTTTGGCCAGTTTATGGCGGTTTTCTTTTTTTGACTTGGGTGTCACTGTACTTATATACAGCAGTATTTACTCCCCAAAAAAAGAAAAAACTATACTTTTGTCATAGTGGTGTCTCCATGCCAGCTCATATCTGTGCGTGCTCAAAGTTTGGCCAGTTTACCGCGGTTTTCTTGTTTTGTCCTGGCTTTCACTGTACTTACATACAGCAGTATTTAGCAAAAAAATAAAAAGATACAGGCCACACATTTTTCAGTGTGGTATCTCCGTGGCAGCTCATATCTGTGTGTGCTCAAAGTTTGGCCAGTTTACGGCGTTTTTCTTTTTTTGTCCTGGGTGAAACTGTACTTATATACAGCACTATTTAGCCATAAAAAAGAAACAAAAAAACACATTTGTCATAGTGGTATCTCCGTGCCAGCTCATACCTGTGCGTGCTCAAAGTTTGGCCAGTTTACAGCGGTTTTCTTTTTTGTCCTGGCTGTCACTGTACTTAAATACAGCAGTATTTAGCCAAAAATAAAACATACAGGCCACACTTTTGTTGTAGTGGTATCTCCGTGGCAGCTCATATCTGTGTTTGCTCAAAGTTTGGCCAGTTTATGGCGTTTTTCTTTTTTTTGTCCTGGGTGAAACTGTACTTATATACAGCACTATTTAGCCAAAAAAAATAAAAATTTGTCGTAGTGGTATCTCCGTGCCAGCTCATATCTGTGCGTGCTCAAAGTTTGGCCAGTTTAGGCCGCTTTTCCTTTTTTTGTCCTGGGTGTCACAGTACTGATATACAGCACTAGTTAGCCCAAAAATTAAAAAAAAAACAGGGCACACAGTTGTCGTAGTGGTACTTCCAAGGCAGCTCATATCTGTGTGTGCTCAAAGTTTGGCCAGTTTGAGGCGTTTTTCTTTTTTGTCCTGGGTGAAACTGTACTTATATAAAGCAGTATTTAGCCAAAAAAGAAAAAAAAAATGTTTTCGTAGTGGTATCTCCGTGCCAGCTCATATCTGTGCGTTCTCAAAGTTTTGCCAGTTTAGGCCGGTTTTCCTTTTTTTTTTGTTCTGGGTGTCACAGTACTGATATACAGCACTAGTTAGCCCAAAAAAAAAAACAAAAAAAAACAGGGCCCACATTTGTCATATTGGTCTCGCCGTGCCAGCTGATATCTGTGCATGATCAAAGTTTGGCCAGTTTAGGCCAAAACATTGTATTTTTTTTCAGTCTGTTAACGTAATTATTAAATCTGATAAGGCCAAAAACATTTTTACCTAAAGTCCAGATAGTTAAAAGTGTGGTTTTCATGCACACGTATCACATACAAGTTGCCTCCCAAATCACCCTTTTGTAGCGAACGTGTATAATATTCTAGTCCATTTACAATGGGCAAGGCGCGTGGCAAGGGACAGGGAAGTGGACGTGATGGTGATGGTGCAGGCTGATGGTGTGGGCAAGCTGAAATTGGCCCAATGAAAACACCCACATCTTCTCGCTGGACCTTAGTGTCCGAAGTCCTAGGGGACCGCGGCAAGACAGCACTATTGAAGTCCGAGCAGTGTGAAAAGGTTGTTGGTTGGATAACAGATAATACTTACAGTTACTTATCCACCACCACCAGCACCCTGTCTTCAACACGGTCAAGTCACAGTAGCCATGAATCTGGACTGTATATTCCTTACCCTGATCCTCCTTCCTCCCACTATGCTGAGTGCCCTGAGACAACTGATCCCAAACTCGGACACTCCGAAGAGCTGTTCAGTTTTCCATTTGGAGATTCGTGCCTCTCGCCCGGTCCACTGGAAGCAGGGCAAGATGATATTCCATGTAGCGATGCACAAATCTTTGAGCAGCCATGGTCACAAGAGATGAGGTGGTGGATGATGTAGTAACAGACCCAACCTGGCAGGAGGACATGCAGAGCGAGGACAGCAGCACACAGGGGGAGGTAGGCATCGCACCACTTCAGGCAGAAAGAAGCAGTGTGGCGTCTGCAGACAGAAGGCGTGCAACCGTTCCCCGTAACACCAACCTGACGGAAGTTGCCAGTCAAACTGTTAGGTTTTTCCCGAGTCTGGTTATTTTTTAAAGGGAACTTGTCACCCCCCCCGGCCATTTTGAAGTAAAAGTGCCACCTTCAGCAGCACTAATGCAGCAGTCTGTGAAGGTGGCTCTTTTATTTCTGTGCCCCTGGAAAGCTGAAATATTCAGTTATAAAAAACGTTCCCATACCTTAGATGTGTCACGGAGGTGTGGCTTCTGCCCCAGACTCATCATCACCCCCCAGCCATCCATCATGCCCCTTCATCGTCACCGCGACTCCTCCTGCCTTTATTTTGTTTACTTTCGGTTTTGTCTGGCGCCGGCGATCTTGTATCAATCCCCGGGCATGCGCAGTGCGCGCTGCCCGGGAACTGTCAGAACGCTATAGCGCCTGCGTCTTTGACAACTACTATGGAACACGTCCTCCCAATGCCAAGGATTGCAGGCCCTACGTCAATCAGGGTTGCCCCCACTGTGTACAGCTCCTCCTCCTCCTCTTCAGCCTCCTTGTCAGAAATGAGCACTTCAGTCATAACCTGGAAGCACTGCAGCACTGACAAAGCAAAGCAGCAACAGGCTGTGCTGAAGCTAATTTGCTTAGGTGACAAACCGCACAATGCTGAAGAGTTGTTGACAGCTCTGAAAGCAGATGTGTGTCTGACACCGCTAAGTCTCCAGCCATGTGCTGAACCTCATTGTTCAACGTTTTCCAACAAGCTATCCAGACCTGTCGGACCTGCTAGTTAAAGTACGCCGCCTGTGTGCACATTTTAGAAAGTCAGCTACTGCTTCAGCCGCCCTTGCCGTGCTTCAGCAGCGATTGCAGATTCCAGCTCACCGACTGGTGTGTGATGTCCCTACGCGTTGGAACTCTATATTGCATATGTTAGAAAGGATTTGTGAGCAGAAGCGGGCAGTTGTTGAATACCATCATCAACAAGGCCGTCGTTTTTCAGGTTTGACTCCACACATAAGACCTCAGGAGTGGACATGAATGTCAGACATATGTAGCATGCTGTTAGGGATTGAGCTCCCGCTGCTACACAAGGGGAATCTCGAACCAGTCCCGCTGCGGTCCCCCATCCATCTCCGGCCGCAGTGGAGCCTGCTCAGCGGAGACGTCGGTCCCAGCATCTCGCTCAGTCTAATACTGTGCAGAGGCTTGTTGCTGCCTCTTCTGGTTCCTCTATTATAACCAGTGCTGGAGCAGGTAGTCTTGGAACTAAGTCCTGCGTTTTTTTCCATCTGAGCATGCCCAGGGCAAGATCTCCCATTGGAGATCAGGGGTCACATCCTCGGTTACAGCAGCGACTCCCATTGGTCCGCCAGGAAGGTCCTGAAACTGCTTGTGTTCTGGAACAGTTTCTCATTGGTCCTTTTCTGGAAGGAACGGTAGCTGCTACTATAAAAGGTGCGCATGACCGTTCGGCCAGGCGCTAGTATCAATTGTGTTATGTGCTTTGCGCCAGTGTGATCTTGCACGCATGTGGTTAGGGCTCGGCTGAAATAAGCCCCTAGAATACCGGCACCTCCGGTGAGATTTGTATGCACGTGTTCAGGGCTTGGCTGAAATAGCCTCTAGAATACCGGCTACTCCGGTGAGGAGTTGCTTGTTTGCGTTGCTGACTGCATGACCACGGACTGCTATCCGCACAGCAGTATCTGTGTACCCCTGTCGTGTTAACAGGACACAGTCTCTATCTCTGCGTCTCTACCTCAGCGACTCTGTATTGTAACAGTGTTCGCTTATACCGCCATATAGTGCCACAGCATCTATGTTTGCGACTCTGTGAAGTAACAGAGTTCGCTTATATCGCCATCTTACTAGCAGCAAGCTCTGCCTGCACGGTGGACCCCGGGCTGCGAACGCACCCATTATCTATATTTACTTGGTGCGTTCCGCAGACCCTAACACATCCTCCAAAACTTTGAGGAGTCCACCAAGATGGTGAGCAGCGATGATGCCATAATTAGTGTCACCATCCCGCTCATCTGCATTCTGAAAAGCTCTCTGCTCACAATGAAAGAGGAGGCATTGCAGGCGGAGCACAAGGACATGGATCAAGGAACCATACATGGTGAGTACACATAGCCCAGCCTCGTGTCATCCCAACATGGATTGGTTGACAATGAGGAAGAGGAGGAGGAGGAAGAACAGGAGCTACTTTCATGTGCTATAGATGGGGCTACAACCACAACAGTCATACCGTCAGTTCAGCGTGGATGGCCTGAGGACAGGAAAGAAGAGGAAGAGGAGGAGGAGAAGGACACCTTGGTCAGTCATCCTGTTGGTGAGGACACGGAAGGCTTGCCTGTTACCAGTTTGGCATGCATGGCTGACTTTATGTTACGCTGTCTTTACCGTGACCCTCGTATTGTCAAAATATTGGGTACCAGTCATTACTGGCTAGTGACACCTTTAGACCCACGGTACAATAATAACTTTCAATCTCTTGTTCCAGAGGCAGACAGGTGTACAAAAATGGTGCAGTACCATAGGACCATTGTTGCAGAATTATTAAATAAATTCCCATCTCAAAACGCTGGCGGCAGAGATAACAGTTCGTTGGCCAATGAAGCAGGACAGGCGAGACAGACACAAGTCCACTCCAACAGAGGCAGGGGAACACTGGCAAAGTTCTGGGACAGTTTTCTAAGACCTTCCCATCGCCCATGCACTGAGGCACGGGGTAATGTCACAAGAAATGGAATGTTTTATAAGATGCCGAGGGAGTACCTTGCTGACCATACCAATGTCCTCCGTGATTCCTCCGTGCCTTTTAATTATTGGTTATCCAAGCTGGACACGTGGCATGAGCTGGCTCTCTACGCCTTGGAGGTTCTGGCCTTGCCCTGCCGCTAGCGTTTTGCCCGAGCGGGTTTTTAGTGCTGCTGGTGGCATTATCACAGATAAGCACATTCGTACTTTCTATGGAAAATGCAGACAGGCTGACTTATAAAAATGAACAAGGGATGGATTGGGTCTGACTTCTCGACACCACCAAATGATGACAGCGAAGCATAAACTCCAATGTAGTGTTTTTTTGGGAGGTGTATTCCCATGCACCTCTTCAAAACCAAACATGGATATATGCTGCCTGATTTTAGCTATTTGGTGTCCTCCTCCTCCTTCTCCTCATCCTCACCGTTCACCACTTGAACACCAAGGTGAACGTATTCAGTCATGCTCCGGCCACTCTATGTTTTGGCTAGGGTGTTATGATGCCCTTCACCAAAATACAAAAAATATGTACACCCCCAAGGGGAAATGTTGAACAGCCCATAAACTAAGTGTATGGGCATTCAAAGTCTAGGAGACCCGCTCCTAGAAATTAGGCCTATTTTTTAAGTCTGATCATCCACCGCCACTTGATCAAAAGGGTTTACGTGTTCCGTGCAGCTACAGCCAGTGTCCCATTATTAACAAGGGTGGGTGGTTAGGCTGTGAGTTAAAGACTTGTTCTGAAAAAAGTTAAGGTCTACCCCACAGGGGAAATGTTTGCCAGCCCATAAGTATGGGCATTCCAAGTCTAGGAGACCCGCTCCTGTTTAAGGGGACATTTTTTGTTAAGAGGCCCTACTCCCTGTTACTTCCAAGGGGGGATTGGTGTTATTGGGGTGCATATGACTTGGTAGCAGGGCAGGCCTTTCATTCAATGCATAAGAAAACTGAATGGGAGTACAAAATGAATAATGTGAAGTGGATTTTCCAGGGCCCATCCAGTACCTGGGTTCAAAGGCTTATTGGGGTGCATATGACTTGGCAGCAGGACAGGCCTTTCAGTCAATACATAAGAAAACAGAATGGGAGTGCAAAATGAATAATGGGAAGTGGATTTTCCTGGGCCCATCCAGTACCTGGGTTCAAAGGCTTATTGGGGTGCATATGACTTGGTAGCAGGGCAGTCCTTGCATTTAATGCAACATTTTTTATGGAAGCCCTCCTGGACATCTCGTGAAAGGTGTATTGGGGTGGTCATAATTCTTGGCAGCCCATCCATTCACTGCATAGGCTATAACAGTTTCGGAGACCCACTGTTTAATAATGGCCCTTTAAGGAGATTAATGCTGCCTGATGCCCCTGTAAAAATAGGCTATGTGACTTTAAGAGTCCCTCCTTCATAAATGAAACAAGATATGTCTGCTTATGTGTCACACACCACATGGCCAGCTAGGGTTGGTAAATGTTACAATGACATTTCCCAATGAATGCATTTGTTTTGGTTGAAAGCAATGTTAAAGTTGAAAAACGCTTCAAAAACGCTGCGTCTGAACATAGCCCAAGTGGTGGAGGAACATTTTGGTCTGGTGTTATTTATTTTGGCTTATATACAAGTCATTAACCTGGAAAGGATGTACCATAACATATTTCCCAGCAAAATCCGTTCTGGTTTCATTTTGGTATGTTTTTTGGTGCATCGTTAAAAATGGCATGAAACTCTGACAACATTGTTTAAAGCTGTGAACTAGGAGTCAAGAATGCTTCCAGGGGCAATATCCATGATGTCCCCGTGTTATTTGAGCAGTGTTTCCATCATTTTCAGACGTTTTTAGACCTTAAAAGGACCCCCGGGGGGGGGGATTGCGGTAAAAATGCTCGGGTTTTCCCATAGACTTACATTGGGCTCCTTGTTCTGTCCGAGTACCAGAGTATTCCAATTTGCTCGACCCGAGCGACGAGCACCCAAGCATTTTAGTGCTCGCCCATCATAGTTGCTACTGTTAATATTTTTACTGTGGTAGGTAAAAATTGGAAAATTAAGCTTTTAAAAAAAAAGAAAAAGAGCAGTGATAACTAACACATTTCAGATAAGGTTCCTGTGGGGGAGGTGCAGTGCTGCAGAGTTTAGCTGTATCTCATTGCAAAACTTTTTATCGGCTCACCTCCTCTCATAGCATGGTCACCTCTCTTGTACTTTCCTTCCCCTAGACTGCCTGCCCACAGGTGTGTCAGTAATCAAACTTACAGGTGCTTCTCACAAAATTAGAATATCATCAAAAAGTTAATTTATTTAAGTTATTCAATACAAAAAGTGAAACTAATATATTATATAGTTATTACAAACAGAGTGATGTATTTCAAGTGTTTATTTCTGTTAATGTTGATGATTATGGCTTACAGCCAATGAAAACTCAAAAGTCATTATCTCAGTAAATTAGAATAATTAACAAAAAACACCTGCAAAGGCTTCCTAAGCATTTAAAAAGGTCTCTTAGTCTGTTTCAGTAGGCTCCACAATCATGGGGAAGACTGCTGACTTGTCAGATGTCCAGAAGGCAGTCATTGACACACTCCACAAGGAGGGTAAGCCACAAAAGGTCATTGCTAAAGAAGCCGGCTGTTCAAAGAGTGCTGTATCTTAGCATGTTAATGGAAAGTTGAGTGGAAGGAAAAAGTGTGGTAGAAAAAGGTGCAGAAGCAACCGGGATAACTGCAGCCTTGAAAGGATTGTTAAGAAAAAGCCATTAAAAAATGTGAGGGAAAATTCACAAGGAGTGGACTGCTGCTGGAGTCATTGCTAAAAGAGCCACCAAACACAGACGTATCCAGGACATGGGCTACAAGTGTCGCATTCCTTGTGTCAAGCCACTCATTACCAATAGACAACGCCAGAAGCGTCTTACCTGGGCAAGGAGAAAAAGAATTGAACTGTTGCTCAGTGGTCCAAGGTGTTGTTTTCAGATGAAAGTAAATTTTGTATTTCATTTGGAAATCAAGGTCCCAGAAGAGTGGAGAGGCACACAATCCAAGCTGCTTGAGGTCTAGTGTGAAATTTCCACAATCAGTGATGGTTTGGGGAACCATGTCATCTGCTGGTGTAGGTCCACTGTGTTTTTATCAAGACCAAAGTCAGCGTAGCTGTCTATAGGAAATTTTAGAGCACTTCATGCTTCCCTCTGCTGACAAGCTTTTTGGAGATGGAAATTTAATTCTGCAGCAGGACTTGGCACCTGTCCACACTGCCAAAAGTACCAATACCTGGTTTAAAAACAACAGTATCACTGTGTTTGATTGGCCAGCTAACTCGCCTGACCTTAACCCTATGGGGTATTGTGAAGAGGAAGATGAGAGACACCAGACCCAACAATGCAGATGAGCTGAAGGCTGCTATCAAAGCAACCTGGGCATCCATAACACCTCAGCAGTGCCACAGTCTGATCGCCTCCATGCAACGCCGCATTAATGCAGTAATTGATGCAAAAGGAACCCCGACCAAGTATTGAGTGAATTTACTGAACATACATTTCAGTAGGCCAATATTTCACATTTTAAAATCATTTTTCAATCTGGTGTCATAAAGTATTCTAATTTACTGAGATAATGACTTCTGGGTTTTCATTGGCTGTAAGCCATAATCATCAACATTAAGAGAAATAAACACTTGAAATAGATCACTCTGTTTGTAATGACTCTATATAATACAGTGCCTTGCGAAAGTATTCAGCTCCCTGAATCTTTTCAACTTTTTCCCACATATCATGCTTCAAACATAAAGATACCAAATGTAAACTTTTGGTGAAGAATCAACAAGTAGGACACAATTGTGAAGTTGAACGAAATTTATTGGTTATTTTAAATTTTTGTGAAAATACAAAAACTGAAAAGTGGGGTGTGCAATATTATTAGGCCCCTTTAACTTAATACTTTGTTGAGCAATCTTTTGCTGCGATTACAGCTGCAAGACGCTTGGGGTATGTCTCTATCAGTTTTGTAGATTGAGAGACTGAAATTCTTGCCCATTCTTCCTTGGCAAACAGCTTGAGCTCATTGAGTTTGGATGGAGATCGTTAATGTCACGCTGTCACTGTATACAGGAGGTCAGGGGTCTATGCTGACCCTAAGCTGGGGCCCTGACTAATCCCTCTACCTGGAGGTACTGTTGATGGTACAGAGGTCCAGGCCACCAGCATAACCCTATCTCCTGTGAATCCCTGACCCTCAGTAATCTAGTCCTGAGAAGGACCCTGATCACCACCACAGGGGACGGGAAGGTAAATGCCTACACACAGTATAAGACGAACGAGACAGTACAAGGGGTAAAACAAAAGACCACCTTGCATACAAAACTCACTCTACAACTACAGAGGGAACACCAACGGGTAAGGAGATAAACAATAAAGCGAGGAGGGGAAAAAAACCACACCAGGTACTCTTCACTTCAGACTTCACAATACCACGATCCGCTCTGCTGGTCTGCATGAATGCTTTCACCGACACTTCCCTAGCAGACTGGCAGGTATTTGAAGGAATCCCATTACTGCAGCATTAACTGCAGCTGGGCGAGGCTGGGCCTCGTCTAGCACAGAGAGAGGGAGAATTAACTCCCTCACTGCCGAAAAACACCAAGCACCAGAAACTCAGCTGTGAGAAGTCAGATTGTGTAATCGCGACGATCTTCGTGGCGACACACCCGTGACAGTACCCCCCCTTCTACGAGGGGCCTCCGGACCCTCAGGGCCAGGTTTATCTGGGTGAGTTGTGTGGAAGGCCCGAATTAATCGGTCTGCGTTAATATCCGACGCAGGAACCCACGTCCTCTCCTCAGGACCATACCCCTTCCAATGAACCAGGTACTGAAGGGACCGGCGATTCAGACGTGAATCAATGATTTTCGACACCTGAAACTCCAAGTTACCATTGACCACCACAGGAGGAGGAGGTAAAGGTGATGGTATCACCGGCGCCACGTACCTCTTAAGCAATGATCTGTGGAACACATTGTGAATTTTAAACGTAGGGGAAGGTCAAGACGGAATGCCACCGGATTAATTATAGAACTGATCCTGTATGGCCCGATGAACCTGGGACCCAGTTTCCAGGAGGGAACCTTAAGTTTTATATTCTTGGTAGACAACCATACCCGATCGTTCACACTTAGGTCCGGACCAGACACTCTCCTCCTATCAGCCATACGTTTGTATCGGTTCCCCACAGTACTCAGATTATTCAGCACTCCTCTCCACACTGAAGCAAGTGACGACGAAAATCGTTCCTCCTCCGGAACCCCAGAAGAGCCCCCCCTATTGAAAGTACAAAACTGGGGGTGAAAACCATATGCCCCAAAAAACGGGGACTTACCAGTGGACTCGCTCCGCCTATTGTTAAGAGCGAATTCCGCCAGAGGCAAGAAAGAAGCCCAGTCCTCCTGGTTCTCTGACACAAAACACCGGAGATATGTCTCCAAGCTCTGGTTCAGACGCTCTGTCTGACCATTGGTCTGCGGATGAAAAGCCGATGAAAATAACAACTGCATCCCCCGCCGTGTACAAAAAGCCTTCCAGAATTTGGACACAAACTGAGACCCCCGATCCGACACCACATCGGAGGGTACCCCGTGAAGTCTCACAATCTCCCCAATGAACACCTGCACAAGAGTTTTAGCATTAGGAAGAGCAGGAAGGGCGATAAAAGGTGCCATCTTGTTGAACCTGTCCACTAAAACGAGTATGACTGTTTTACCCGAAGACGGCGGGAGGTCCGTAATAAAGTCCATAGACAGATGAGTCCACGGACGCTCCGGGATCTTCAAAGGTAAGAGGGCCCCAGACGGACGGGTATGTGGGGTCTTAGAGCGTGCACAAACCCCACAGGACGCGACAAAAGTTACCACCTCCCTATGTAAGTTAGGCCACCAAAACCGGCGCGAGAGGAGATCCACAGTTGCTTTACTCCCTGGGTGTCTTGCCAAAGCTGAATTATGGTGTGCCTCGATCACCTTTTGTCGCAACTGATCTGGAACAAACAGTCTCCCTGGAGGTCCAACAGGGGCGTCCCCCTGAGCCTCCAATACCTCCTCCTCAAGCTCAGAGCATACTGCCGACACCACCACCCCCTCCTGAAGGATAGGAACCGGGTCATCCATCTTCCCGGCCCCAGGGAAACTGCGAGATAAGGCATCCGCCTTTGCATTTTTTGACCCAGGACGATATGCGACGACAAAATTAAACCTGGTAAAAAACAACGACCACCTAACTTGTCTGGGATTCAGACGTTTTGCGGACTCTAAGTATAGCAGGTTCTTGTGATCGGTAATGACGGTGACCGGGTGTACTGCCCCCTCCAAAAAATGACGCCACTCCTCAAAAGCTAACTTAATGGCCAAGAGTTCCCTATTGCCGACATCGTAATTCCTCTCAGCGGACGACAATTTTTTGGAGAAGAAGGCGCACGGACGCCACTTACCAGGGGACGGACCTTGAGATAATACCGCTCCCACCCCTACCTCAGAAGCGTCTACCTCCACAATGAACGGCTGTGACGCATCCGGTTGAATGAGTATGGGAGCCGAAGCAAAACATTTTTTCAAGGAGGAAAACGCTTGACAAGCCTTGTCAGACCACCTTGAAAAATCCGTCCCTTTTTTAGTCATGTCTGTGAGAGGTTTAACTATGGACGAGAAATTACGAATAAATTTCCGGTAGTAGTTAGCAAACCCCAGGAAACGTTGTAATGCCTTAAGATCCTCTGGCAGATCCCACTCAAGAACTGCCCGCACTTTCCCAGGGTCCATACGAAAACCGGATGCTGAAACCAGGAATCCTAAAAACTGAAGTTCCTGTACGGCGAACACACACTTTTCCCATTTGGCGTACAGTTTATTATCCCGCAAGATCTGCAACACCTGCCTAACATGCTCCTGATGAGACACAAGATCCGGCAAGTAAATTAATATGTCATCCAGATATATGACAACAAACTGTCCCACCAGGTGGCGAAAGATGTCATTAACAAAATGTTGAAACACCGCCGGGGCATTAGTCAGACCGAATGGCATGACAAGGTTCTCATAATGCCCCACCGGAGTGTTAAACGCCGTCTTCCACTCATCCCCCTCCTTCATCCTAATCAGATTATACGCCCCCCTGAGATCCAACTTAGAGAACCATTTGGCGCCCACGATCTGATTGAAGAGATCGGGAATAAGTGGGAGCGGATACGGATCTTGGCCGTAATCCGATTAAGCTCACGGAAATCCAGGCAAGGGCGTAGGCCTCCATCTTTCTTCTTCACAAAGAAGAACCCCGCGGCCACCGGGGAAGATGAAGGTCTAATATGCCCCTTAGCCAGACTCTCCGAAATATAATCCTTCATGGCCTGCCTCTCAGGACCAGAAAGGTGATACAACCTAGATTTCGGTAACTTGGCCTCAGGGAGCAATTTTACAGAACAGTCATACGCGCGATGAGGAGGTAGCTCTTGACACCCTTTCTCCGAAAATACATCCTCAAAGTCCGCCAGAAATGGAGGTAAGACCCTAGGCGCGACCGCACCGATGACCGTGTTCATGCAATTTTTATTACAGAATTCACTCCACTGGCTTATCTCTCTGGATTGCCAATTAATAACCGGGTTATGTTTAGTTAACCAAGGAAGGCCCAGCACGATAGGAGTGGGAAGACCCTCCAACACATAACACGACAACAATTCTTTATGTATCGCCCCCACTCGAAGATCTATGTTATGCACGGCTTGCAAAAAACTACCGAGAGGCCTGGCGTCGATTGAGAATATGGGGATGGGTTTAGCCAATACACTCAGTCGCATACCTTGAACCCGTGCAAACCGAGCGTCCACCAGATTAGCCCCGGCCCCACTATGCAGAGGAACAGATATCCTCTCAGTTCTCGTACCTACCACCACCTCCGCCGGTACGAGAAATTGAGACGGACCTGGGGACGAAATACTTACTCCCAGTAAATACTTACCCCCAGATTGTCGTCCACCACACAACCTGGGATCAATAGTTTTCCAACGACTTCTCACTCTGCAAAGGACGGGATGGACACCCCCCAATAAAATGTCCCTTTCTCCCGCAGAAGAAACACCTTCCTGTCTTGCGGCGCACTGCCGATCCCCTCCCTCGGAATGATGTCCCTCCTAACTGCATAGGCTCCTCTGGACTGACCAGGGGATCCTCCATATAAGGAGACCTAGTAGAAGGTGGAGTCATCACAGGGGCGGAGTTACCCCGCACCTCTCCCGAAGCCGTCTGTCGATGCGAATAGCAAGGGCCATAGCGGCTTCCAGTGACGTGGGAGGGTCATACTGTGCCAGTACATCCTTTAATTTGTCAGATAAACCTTGACAAAACTGGCTCCTAAGAGCCGGGTCATTCCACTGGGTGTCGTGGCCCACCTACAGAACTCCGAACAGAATTCCTCCGCCGGAAGATCTCCCTGCTGTATCTTACGTAACTTAGATTCAGCAAGGGAGATCCGATCCGGGTCATCATATACAAGACCCAGAGCTGCGAAAAACCTATCCACTGACTGGAGAGCCGTGGAGCCCGGGGAAGCGAGAACGCCCATAATTGGGGGTCCCCTTGTAGGAGCGAGATGACAATTCCCACCCTTTGATCTTCACTCCCCGATGACCGAGGTCGCAGCCGAAAGTACAATTTACATGCTTCCCGGAAAGCAAAAAACTTGTCCCGCCCTCCAGTGAACCTGTCAGGGAGAGCTACTTTAGGTTCAGGTCCGGCTTGCTCCAGGGGGTACAAAACCTTGGACTTAACGTCCGCCAGCTCCATGGACAAACTCTGCAACTGCCGAGCTAGACTGGCTACTGGATCCATGGTGGCTGAGAGAATCTTTAGTATGGGTCGGTGAAAATGTCACGCTGTCACTGTATACAGGCCACTGTATACTGTATACAGAATCCCTGACCCTCAGTAATCTAGTCCTGAGAAGGACCCTGATCACCACCACAGGGACGGGAAGGTAAATGCCTACACACAGTATAAGATGAACGAGACAGTACAAGGGGTAAAACAAAAGACCACCTTGCATACAAAACTCACTCTACAACTACAGAGGGAACACCAACGGGTAAGGAGATAAACAATAAAGCGAGGAGGGGAAAAAACCACACCAGGTACTCTTCACTTCAGACTTCACAATACCACGATCCGCTCTGCTGGTCTGCATGAATGCTTTCACCGACACTTCCCTAGCAGACTGGAAGGTATTTGAAGGAATCCCATTACTGCAGCATTAACTGCAGCTGGGCGAGCTGGGCCTCGTCTAGCACAGAGAGAGGGAGAATTAACTCCCTCACTGCCGAAAAACACCAAGCACCAGAAACTCAGCTGTGAGAAGTCAGGTTGTGTAATCGCGACGATCTTCGTGGCGACACACCCGTGACAGTTTGTGAACAGCAGTTTTCAGCTTTTTCCACAGATTCTCAATTGGATTCAGGTCTGGACTTTGACTTGGCCATTCTAACACCTGGATACACTTATTTGTGAACCGTTACATTATAGATTTTGCTTTATGTTTGGGATCATTGTCTTGTTGGAAGACAAATCTCCGTCCCAGTCTCAGGTCTTTTGCAGACTCCAACATTCTTCAAGAATGGTCCTGTATTTAGCTCCATCCATCTTCCCATCAATTTTAACAATCTTGCTGAAGAAAAGCAGGCCCAAACCATGATGCTGCCACCACCATGTTTGACAGTGGGGATGGTGTGTTTAGGGTGATGAGCTGTGTTGCCTTTACGCCAAACATATCGTTTGGCATTGTTGCCAAAAAGTTCGACTTTGGTTTAATCTGACCAGAGCACCTTCTTCCACATGTTTGATGTGTCTCCCAGGTGGCTTGTTGCAAACTTTAAACGACACTTTTTATAGATATCTTTGAGAAATGGCTATCTTCTTGCCACTCTTCCATAAAGGCCAGATTTGTGCAGTGTACGACTGACTGTTGTCCTATGGACAGACTGTACCACCTCAGCTGTAGATCTCTGCAGTTCATCCAGAGTGATCATGGGCCTCTTGGCTGCATCTCTGATCAGTCTTTTCCTTACTTGAGATGAAAGTTTAGAGGGACGGCCGGGTCTTGGTAGATTTGCAGTGGTGTGATACTACTTCCATTTCAATATGATCGCTTGCACAGTGCTCCTTGGGATGTTTAAAGTTTTGGAAATCATTTTGTATCCAAATCCGGCTTTAAACTTCTCCACAACAGTATCACGGACCTGCCTGTTGTGTTCCTTGGTCTTCATGATGCTCTCTGTGCTTCAAACAGAACCCTGAGACAATCACAGAGCAAGTACATTTATACAGAGACTGCACTGAAAGTAAAGGGGCCCAATAATATTGCATGCCCCACTTTTCAGTTTTTGTATTCCCTCAAAAATTTTAAATAACCAATAAACTTTGTTCAACTTCACAACTGTGTCCCACTTGTTGTTGATTCTTCACCAAAAATTAACATTTGGTATCTTTATGTTTGAAGCATGATATGTGGGAAAAGGTTGAAAAGTTCCAGGGAGCCGAATACTTTCGCAAGGCACTGTATATGAGTTTCACTTTTTGTATTGAAGAACTGAGATAAATTAACTTTTTGATGATACTCTAATTTTGTGAGAAGCACCTGTATGTTTGTTGTCAGGATCTCATAATCATAGTCAAAACAGATTTCTCCTGTGTGAGATGTAATGACAGCCTGATCTATCAAGTGAGTACAAGTTGCTTGAGCACAGCAGGTCTAAGTGTGATTTCATCTCACTGAGACCAGCCCCTGAAATGGTTGTCACTGCCCTGAAGTGGGATGTCATCAGTGATGTCTGTTTCGTGGGATTGACTGGTCTAGTCTCTGTTTTCCCTGCTTGCCACCTTCTCTCCTTATAATGCACACTGACTGTGCGCTCTCTTGCCAGCTTGTCACCTCTCTTTAGACCTGGCAAAGAAGCACAATGTCAGTACGCATTCAAAGGAATATAGAGCAGTGAGAAGGGACACATACTGAGCATACGTCAGAATTGACAACTGGCGAATGCTCAGTAAAGCAAAGACTAGCACAGCCTCTGAAAGTTGAAGACATTTCATTTCAAGGTGGTGACAGCAGCTGGAGTAGTGACTGCATAGCTAGCCACCTGATGATCTCCCGTTTGAGAATGCCTAGTACATGCTGGGAATGAAACAAAATGTCCTCAGAAGTAAAAAAAAAAAAAAAAAAAAAGACAGCTCACGTGACATAACAAAACAACCTTACATGAGTTCTAGGAACATGGGAGCCGACACGATTGAATGACGTTGGCATGAGAGGTGTGTAGTTATATAAGTGTTATGAAGTATTTTTTTTATAAATTATCAAATAAGGAAAAATGTAAGCAATACAATGGCATCTATTGCCCATGTAGTATTAATGGATGCCTTTTTTATTGAATACAGTAATCTGCAGTACTTTTCCATACAGCATAAAAAGGCATACTGATACATATTGGCCCCATGGAGACCAAAAGACACTCCACCAGATGATTGCGGGCCTATGGCTTATTTTATTAGAACTTTGCTATAAGTGCTAAGAAAGCTCCTCTGCAAACATAATCATTCCTATTATTCTTGTACCCCCTGTCCGACTGTTTCGAGTTATCATATTTAGATGGTTGTATAATTTAAAATGTCTATAGCTATACATCACATACAATGTCTTCTCATTAATGCCTGATTCTGAAGGCCACTTTCAAATATCCTACAAGAGCATTATGAGAGAATAGAAGTAGGGTTCTACTTACAGTACCTTCATATATTAGAGTGGAGAGTGGCTAATGAAAGCTTTTTAGTTTTGGAGGCACTGAATAATGCGTAAATGGGTTATCCGGGACTTTGGCTATCTTTTGCTATGGGACTAAGATGTAGTGTCGACAGAGCAGCTTCTTCTCTGCCCCTGCTCTGCTCTGTCAATTGGGTGTCTTCTCTTCTGCTCTGCTGACAGGGGGTTACAGCCCAATATCATCTTGATTGACAGCTGGCTCCTAGCTGCCTATCTTCATGGAGTCAGCTGTCAATCAGCATGACATTGATGGTGATGCCCCTATGACAGAGCAGACCGGTAGAGTTGGTGCTGCTCCTTTGATATGAGATGAAATGAAGCTGGCAGAGATCATCGCAGGGCAGAAAATACAACTACCTACCTGTTATTTCTTAGTTCCATAGGAAGAAATAACCAACGTTCCCGGATAAACCTTTTTTATTTCCTCTGTCCATATGCTGTTGGGGAGCTGATTACTTGCTGACAGGTCTTCTGCAGATTGTAGGTAATCATTGATGGATTAGATATCTAGACACCCTGACAACTCCATTAAGTGTTCAAAATCATTCTGCATTTTTAGCACATAAGCAATACAAAAGACATTAAAGAACAATATATCTGGCTACTTCGTACTTTCTCTCCTAAATTGCTTTAAAAAGAACTTTCTTTAACACAATACAAATCATTTTTTACAGAATGTAATTAAGGAACATGCACAATGTTCTGAAAAACTGATTGACAACACTCAACGGAATATTCATCAAGGTAACATAACAATACTGTCACGCTGTATAGCAGATATATATATATGTGATGACAGTAATCTATATCAAAAGGGCAACATACAATATAACATGCGCATAGATATATGATAACATAGAATTACCTGACAGAAAGTCCAGTGGGTCAATACGAAATCCGTTATACGCTGTCTCCGGCTAGAGGGTGACCGGGGTCTATGCTGACCCTAAACTGGGGTCCAACTAATCCCTCTACCTGGAGGTACTGTTAAAGGTACAGAGGTCCAGGCCACCCTAGTCTCCTATCAATCCCTGCCAACTGTAATCTAGTCCTAAGAAGGACCCTGATTACCACCAAAGGAAATGAACAGGTAACGGTTAATGAACAGAAAGACATACAAGAAAGACAAGAAATAAAGTAAATAAAGTCTTACATACAACACTCACACACAGTAGGAACACCTAAGGTCTCAGAGATAAACTATAAGCTATAAGAGTAAAAACAACTAAGGAACTCTTAGCTTAAGTATTCTCAGAACCGATCCAGTCTGCTAGACTACATAAAGGCTTTCACCGGCATCTAACAAGCAGACTGGCAGGTATATGAAGGAATCTAATTAGAACATAATCAAAAGCAGCTGGGCGAGGCTGGACCTAGTCTTAGCAAAGAGCTAGGTAAAATTAACTCCCTCATTACCAAACACAAAGAAACAGCAACTCAGCTGTGAGAAGTCAGAGTGTGTAATCGCGACGATCCTTGTGGCGATACACCCATGACAGTACCCCCCCCTCTACGAGGGGACTCCGGACCCTCAGGCCAGGTCTGCCCGGGTGAGTTGTGTGAAAGGTCCGAACCAATCGATCTGCGTTAACATCAGACGCAGGGACCCACGTCCTCTCCACAGGACCATACCCCCTCCAATGAACCAAGTACTGAAGGGATCGGCGACTGAGACGTGAGTCAATGATTTTCGACCCATGAAATTCCACGATATCATTGACCACCACTGAAGGCGGAGGTAGAGGTGACGGTATGACTGGTGCCACATACTTTTTAAGTAATGACTTGTGAAACACATTATGAATTTTAAACGTAGGAGGGAGGTCCAGACGAAATGCCACAGGATTAATTATGGAACTGATCCTGTACGGCCCGATGAATCTGGGACCCAACCTCCAGGAGGAAACTTTAAGTTTTATATTCCTGGTAGACAACCAAACTAGATCGTTCACCTTCAGATCTAGACCAGAAACTCTCCCCCTATCAGCCATCCGTTTGTAACGGTTCCCCGTAACCTTCAGTCTTAACCGATCTGGAACTATCAGTCTCCCTGGAAGTCCCACCGGGGCGTCCCCCTGAGCCCCCAATACCTCCCCCTCAAGCTCAGAGCATACAGCTGACACTACAACTCCCTCCTGAGGAATAGGAACCGGATCATCCGTCTTCCCGGCCCCTGGGAAAGTACGAGATAAGGCATCAGGAAGCAACTTTATTGAGCAGTCATATGCGCGATGAGGAGGTAACTCTTTACACCCCTCCTCTGAGAACATCTCCCCAAAGTCCTCCAGAAAAGGAGACAAAGTCCTAGGCACAACTGCACCGATGACCGTGCTCATGCAGTTATTCCTGCAAAATTCACCCCACTGGCTTATCTTTCCGGATTGCCAATCAATCACTGGGTTATGTTTAGCCAACCAAGGAAGTCCCAACACAATAGGAGTAGGTAGACCCTCCAACACATAACAAGACAATTGCTCTTTATGTCTTGCCCCTACTCGAAGATCTATGTTATGAACAGCTTGTACCAAGCTACCTTGACCGAGAGGTCTAGAATCAATAGAGACTATAGGGACCGGTTTGGCCAATACACTCAGTTGCATACCATGCACCTGGGCAAACCGAGCGTCCACCAGATTAGCCCCGGACCCACTATCAAGAAAAACAGAAATCCTCTCAGTTCTAGTACCAATCACCACCTCCGCAGGCACGAGAAACTGAGAGGGATTTGGGGACGAAATACACACTCCCAGGTTAACTCCTTTGCTCAAAGAGGCCCGGGATGGACACCCCCCAACAAAATGTCCCTCTCTCCCGCAAAAGAAACACCTTCTAGTCTTGCGGTGCACCGCCAATTCCCTCCTACAAAAAGATGTCCCTCCCAACTGCATGGGTTCCTCAGAACAGACCAGGGGAACCTCAGTATAAGGGACTTTAGTAGTAGGTGGAGTCATCACGGGAGGCGGAGTTACCTCGCGTCTTCCCCGAATTCGTCTATCCATGCGAATAGCGAGGGCCATAGCAGCCTCCAGTGATGGAGGAGAATCATACTGAGCCAACACATCTTTTAATTTGTCAGACAACCCTTGACAAAACTGGCTCCTAAGAGCTGGGTATCTGTTGCCCATCTACGGAACTCAGAAGAATATTCCTCCGCTGGACGATTTCCTTGCCGTATTTTACGTAACCTTGTTTCAGCAAGGGAAACTCGATCCGGATCATCATATACCAGACCCAGGGCAGTAAAAAATCGATCCACTGACTGGAGATCTGGGGAGCCTGGAGGAATAGAGAACGCCCAAGATTGAGGGTCCCCTTGTAAGAGCGAGATAACAATTCCCACCCTCTGCTCTTCACTCCCAGATGACCGAGGCCGCAGCCGAAAGTACAATTTACATGCCTCCCGGAAAGTAAAAAATTTGTCCCGCCCACCAGTAAATCTGTCCGGGAGAGCAACCTTAGGTTCAGATCTGGTTTGCTCCGGGGGGAACAAAACCTTGGACTTAATGTCTGCAAACTCCATGGACAACCCCTGCAACTGCCGGGCCAGCTGGGCTACTGGATCCATGACAGCTGGAGAGAATCTTTAGTATGGCCGGTGAAAATGTCACGCTGTATAGCAGATATATATATATGTGATGACAGTAATCTATATCAAAAGGGCAACATGCAATATAACATGCGCATAGATATATGATAACATAGAATTACCTGACAGAAAGTCCAGTGGGTCAATACGAAATCCGTTATACGCTGTCTCCGGCTAGAGGGTGACCGGGGTCTATGCTGACCCTAAACTGGGGTCCTAACTAATCCCTCTACCTGGAGGTACTGTTAAAGGTACAGAGGTCCAGGCCACCAGCGTAAACCCTGTCTCCTATCAATCCCTGCCAACTGTAATCTAGTCCTAAGAAGGACCCTGATTACCACCAAAGGAAATGAACAGGTAACGGTTAATGAACAGAAAGACATACAAGAAAGACAAGAAATAAAGTAAATAAAGTCTTACATACAACACTCACACACAGTAGGAACACCTAAGGTCTCAGAGATAAACTATAAGCTATAAGAGTAAAAACAACTAAGGAACTCTTAGCTTAAGTATTCTCAGAACCGATCCAGTCTGCTAGACTACATAAAGGCTTTCACCGGCATCTAACAAGCAGACTGGCAGGTATATGAAGGAATCTAATTAGAACATAATCAAAAGCAGCTGGGCGAGGCTGGACCTAGTCTTAGCAAAGAGCTAGGTAAAATTAACTCCCTCATTACCAAACACAAAGAAACAGCAACTCAGCTGTGAGAAGTCAGAGTGTGTAATCGCGACGATCCTTGTGGCGATACACCCATGACAGTTACGTATTTCAAGGTAGACAGTGATAAAACTTAGCATTTATTCAAGATCATTTCAAAACCACACCAATGAAGGAAATAGCCAAATCAACAGGTCTGTTGTAAACCGAGGGTATATAATGTTACATGAGATGAGCAGAGCCAAAGGAAAACTGGATAAAGACAGAGACACTCACACTGTCCATTAACCTAACCTTCTTTATTCTTATATAGAAAACAGAGCACCTTTCCAATTGCGCAAAGAGTGGTGTTAGTGAATAATTATTGGAAGTCTAGCGGGTTAACCTAACTAACATGTCCATGTAAGAAGGAATAGAGGTGGCTGTTTCACACCTTGTGCGCTTCAACGGGTCCTATCATAGGTGCGAAATGGCCGTCGTCCGATATGTAGCGCACAAGATTCTCCTTCCATATTTTAATGTGAATCAATAAAGGGAACTTTTTACACAGGGGGGTGAGTGCTACCTTTTTTCCTTCTTACATGGACATTGCCAGAATTGTTTTTTTCTTTGGTGGGCACCTGAGTTCCCAGGTGCAAGTTATTACCAGCTTTCTCTCCACGGACATAAACGTTGGCTATAGGTGTGACAGCGGTGTCGGTCAATCTTCCTCATCCCCGTTAACCTAACTAACAAATGATGTCAGGGAAGGATTTCTATTACAGTACCTGTTGAGACAGGGTTGCAACCAGGAATTTCAGGACCCCATACAGGCAAAATTTTCAGGCCCCTGTTATGATATGGTAGCCGAGGAGAACAGTAACAAAAATAGCCAAGGCAGCCAGACACCCAGAGAGGTTGGTAACTAATGGATTGCAGACCCCTAAACTAACCGCACAACTAGAAGCAGCCGTGGGACGTACCTACAGTGACCTAGACGCCTCGACACAGCCAGAGAGTTAGCTAAGCCTAAAGATAGAAAGGGGAAAGCTAACTGCCCCGGAGTAGCGCCCCAAAGGAATAGGTAGCCCCCACACATATATTGGTGGTGAGACAAGATGAAATACAAACGCAGGCAGAAAATAGAGTAAGCAAACGCTGGGGCCCAAAACTGTCTAGATAGGACAGGACAGAAAAGAATACTTTCTGCAATCCAGCAAAACCCTAGGAAAATTTCCAACACTTCTGATTCCAAAAAAATACTGAAACCACACGATCTCTCCCCGCTATATCAGAACTCTGGTGTGAACAGGTAGCTACCCAGCAGCCACTGAAATAACAGAGACTGAGCAAAAGAACCCAGATAACTGAGAAACAGAGACCAGCGCAGGCCCCAGCAGGGGGACCCGGCTGACCTCACTCAGAAGGCAGAAAAAACAAAAGAAAACAAAACCACTGAAACAAGCAGAAAATGACTTATCTGAAAGTTGCAGGAGAGGGCAGAAAGCTGGCTTCCAAACTGGACCAGGAAGAGACAACTAATCACCAGCGACGATCATGGGAAACTTACTCCCTTAAATCTCCCCAGTCATAACTCCCAGATTGCCAATCATCCGCAGCTGGATCCTCAGCTGAAGGGCCTCTGTCCGTCAAGGCAGCTTCATTAATATCAACAGCCACCAGAGGGAGCCCCAACTAAGAATCCAAAGCATTCACAACAGGCCCCCTTGAGACTCCTCCCAGACTCCACTCCACTCCTCTACACCTCGAACCTTCCATAGTTTCACCGCCCACTCTTGGAAAAACTCCACTTCTGCACCATGTCCTACGCCAATCACACATTAGCAGTTCCCATTGAACACCACATCATAGACATAGCCAGCAGCTTTTGTTTTGGCCAAAAGATTTTTTAAGCTGCCACCATGACAAAGTAGACTCTTCTGGCCAGTCCCTACTCTACTCTAACCTATTAAACATTTATTGAAATATCCAATACTCTTTTTAAATATATGTTTATTTATTTTTATTTAAGGGAATGTATTACATACATTTTTTAGCACCACATATTACCATCACATAGTGATTGAATACTACAGTACTGATCATTAATAAAAAAAACCACACTAATATTACCATAAGTGACATTATACACAGGAGCTCTGTAAATAGTGTCAGTGTATAGCATAAGTGTACAGTGTACACATTGAGTAACCAGTGACGTCTCTAGTTGAAGATATTCATCTTCGCTTTTCATCTTCATCCAGCAACAGACCGCCATCACTTCTTCCAGCCCTGACTCGTCTCTGCAGAAAATAACACAGTTATCCAGAGCACCGCTTCCAAAACACATTCCCCAATGTTTCCCCAACTTCTACACTATGCCAGATGAAGAAAAAAAGTGACAGTGTTACCTTGCACAATAACAGGACCCCCCATTGAAAGCAGTATTCTCAAAATAAAATATACCACTGCAGTAATTATATCCCTTAATTAGCCCCAACAGTAATAATGTCCCATATCCTGGAACCTTCTTGTAATAAAGCCCCTCATGTGTTTCCATCCTGCTCCCATATGTCCTCCCATCCTGGCCCCATGTGTTCTCTCATATGTCCTCCCATCCTGCCCCCCCTTATGTCTTCATCCTGTCCCCATATATGTCCTTCCATCCTGGTCCCATATGCCTCCATCCTGCCCCCATATATATCCCCTCATCCTGTCCCCACATATACAGTATCTCCATCCTGCCCCCACATATGTCTTCATCCTGTCCCCATATATGTCCTCCCATCCTGGTCCCTTATGTCTCCATCCTGCCCCCATATATGTTCCCTCATCCTGTCCCCCCATATTTCTCTATCCTGCCCACATGTATTTCCTCTCACCCTACCCCCTCATATGTCTCTCCATATTGCGGATTTTAGCAAAAAAAAAGTTTCTCCTTACCTGGCCACAGCCCAGCAGTGTCCTCTTCCTCAACCATTTGAGGCACTGGCGCATGACAGACGCTACATGCCGGTGACGTGATCTGCCGGCCTCTAAGGGTATGTGCCTATGTAAGGGGTGCCCAAGGACTAGCTGAGCCCACGCTCCCTTACCCGTGTTTGTATGTTCCCGGCGAGCTGGTAGACAATGTGTAATGCTGCTATGCCTGTTAGATGTTATGTGTAGTATAAGATTGTTAGAGCAACAGTAACCGGTAAGGCAAAGGAATACAGGGCAGCTCACATGGTGGCAGTCAGCTACGTAGGAAGACGCCTGAATGTCCGGGGCGAAATGGAAGGGGAACTCCTAAAGGTAGTCAGACTGGTCAGACAGAATGCTGCGGTACCGGAGGCATCGTACAACCCTGCGATATTCCTAAAGAAGTGAGGGACATCACAGGGAAAGATAATGATAAGGTTGGTGAAGAATCTTGTGCTGTACCTAAGTGTGGACTGGACGAGCTGTGTAAAGAACTGAGTAAAGTTGATTGTTTAGAAAAGGATTTGGACTCTGTCTGTCTTTGCCTGGTATTTGGAAGAAGAAATCCCAGGCAGTTCAGAGAGGACCGTGATGGACAGAAGAGCGGACTAAAAGGTACGCTAGATCAGGGACATGGTATTAATGCGGCGGGAGGCCAGGGTGCGACAAAGCAGCCAACATTAGCCACGATTACACCCCTGGCCCCCGTTTCACCCACGTTCAGGTATTACTACGGTTTTGACGTTGCGTACTTATGCATAGTCAAAACTGCTGCAGCAAGATGTTCACAGCGAGTAGAAGGGATTTCTAAAATACCATGTCTACTATGCGTGTATGTGGACCTGCATGTATGTGCACCGCGGAGACGGACAGCACAGCGCAGGTTTATGAGCCACAGCATGTCAATTTCTCTTGTGGAGACGCTCGTCTCTGCAACAGAAATGTCAAAAATAGAAATGTATTTGGATACAGTAAATGCACATGGTTCACTGAACATATGCGGATTTACCTACGTGATTAGAATGCAGTGTTTTGGATGCAGGGAAAATACGCTACGTCCAAAGCGCTGCTACTTCCTGATTGTGGGAACTTAGCCTAAATGGATTGTGGGTCCTATTGTAGTGCAGGAAACCGTCCTGCATGACAATAGATTTAAACTGAATGTGCTACCGAGGACGCACGTTCAGTTACTAAGCAAATGGCTGAATCCTGCCGCTGGGGTCCAGTGAGGAGAGGGCCTGGACTGAGGACATACAGTACAGACCAAAAGTTTGGACACACTTTCTCATTTAAAGATTTTTCTGTATTTTCATGATTATGAAAATTGTACATTCACACTGAAGGCATCAAAGCTATCAATTAACACATGTGGAATTATATACTTAACAAAAAAGTGTGAAACAACTGAAAATATGTCTTATATTCTAGGTTCTTCAAAGTAGCCACCTTTTGCTTTGATGACTGCTTTGCACACTCTTGGCATTCTCTTGATGAGCTTCAAGAGGTAGTCACCGGAATTGGTCTTCCAACAATCTTGAAGGAGTTCCCAGAGATGCTCAGCACTTGTTGGCCCTTTTGCCTTCACTCTGCGGTCCAGCTCACCCCAAACCATCTCGATTGGGTTCAGATATGGTGACTGTGGAGGCCAGGTCATCTGGCGTAGCACCCCATCACTCTCCTTCTTGGTCAAATAGCCCTTACACAGCCTGGAGGTGTGTTTGGGGTCATTGTTTTGTTGAAAAATAAATGATGGTCCAACTAAACGCAAACCGGATGGAATAGCATACCGCTGCAAGATGCTGTGGTAGCCATGCTGGTTCAGTATGCCTTCAATTTTGAATAAATCCCCAACAGTGTCACCATCAAAGCACCCCCACACCATCACACCTCCTCCTCCATGCTTCACGGTGGGAACCAGGCATGTAGAGTCCATCCGTTCACCTTTTCTGCGTCGCACAAAGACACGGTGGTTGGAACCAAAGATCTCAAATTTGGACTCATCAGACCAAAGCACAGATTTTCACTGGGATAATGTCCATTCCTTGTGTTCTTTAGCCCAAACAAGTCTCTTCTGCTTGTTGCGTGTCCTTAGCAGTGGTTTCCTAGCAGCTATTTTACCATGAAGGCCTGCTGCACAAAGTCTTCTCTTAACAGTTGTTGTAGAGATGTGTCTGCTGCTAGAACTCTGTGTGGCATTGACCTTGTCTCTAATCTGAGCTGCTGTAAACCTGTGATTTCTGAGGCTGGTGACTCGGATAAACTTATCCTCAGAAGCAGAGGTGACTCTCGGTCTTCCTTTCTTGGGGCGATCCTCATGTGAGCCAGTTTCTTTGTAGCGCTTGATGGTTATTATTAAACTGACAGTGCACACATGTGAAGTGAAAACCATTTCCAGTGACTACCTCTTGAAGCTCATCAAGAGAATGCCAAGAGTGTGCAAAGCAGTCATCAAAGCAAAAGGTGGCTACTTTGAAGAACCTAGAATATAAGACATAATTTCAGTTGTTTCACACTTTTTTGTTAAGTATATAATTCCACATGTGTTAATTTATAGTTTTGATGCCTTCAGTGTGAATGTACAATTTTCATAGTCATGAAAATACAGAAAAATATTTAAATGAGAAGGTGTGTCCAAACTTTTGGTCTGTACTGTACATTCAGTTCAAATAGGCGGCACACAGAACCAGATCGGGGAACCGGCTGTAATTTGAACAATCGGTCCCCCCCCAAACCGGACGAATCCCACCCCTGGTTATGTCCTTTTCTGACAGTTTATAAAATCATAGGCTGCAGCCAATAGAAAAGGGACACACATTAATACATTGAATTTATCATAAATCACAAGCAGTATTGGCATCTATTGCCAATATACTGAAGCCAGACAAGAGGGAGGACAGTGCAGGAAAAAGGGGTAAGTCAGGGAGGAGTCAGCCAGGGTCTTACATTCAGCCCCCTCACCTGTCTCGTGTCTCATGCATCTCTCTTGTCTTCTGCCTCTATCTTTGCTGTGTCCTACCTGTGTCTCTCTCTCTTGACACTTCTTCCATATTTTCTATCTCCTGCTCTTTTATTTCTTTCCTTCTACCACCTTCTCCTTAGTTGTCTCTGGATCCACCCCCTCATTTTAGCCCTGCCCCTCCATGTTGTTCTACAGTCTGATAGCTGTGACGCTGCTGGAGGGGAGGGATCGGCTGCTCGGCTCCTGGCTCCGCTGCTGAGTGCAGGCAGGGGTAAGCATTATACCCTATGTCAGGACTGCTCAAGCCCAGCTTGCACTGCAGCACTGAGTGCTATGTCTCAGGGGGCAACACCATGCTCCTGCTGCAGAAGGATTGTGTCGCCCCCTGAAAGACGCATGGGACCGCAGATGCCGACATTAGAACTGGATCAAGGCACTTTTTCATAGCAACTGGTTCTGCAGGGGCAGCTGGATTCCTCCCCTGTTCATAAATAAAGTTTTTTTTTAAAACTGCCTGGTGAGCAGAAGTAAAAAAAGAGGGGCAGTGTGTTTCAGCCAGTCAGGGCCCCTCCTCTTTACTTCTGCTCAATGGGCCCCTTACACCAGTAAGGGTAGTAATGCCCTGATGGTGGCCCTGGGTTGAGATGCATAGTGAAAAGTATTGGGCATTCACCTGTAACCCAGCAATGCAGCAATTACCACAACAGAGGATGTGCAGAAGTTGGTAAACTGAATTTCAGAGTTCAAGGCATGTAATGCCAAAAAAAGGTTTCCCAGGTTGCCACCTGATATTAGCTGATATAACACTGTGAATTTGAAAACCTGTAGTAAAAAAATGCACCAAATCTGCAATGTGAGAGCCTATCTTTAAAATACATGTGTTGAAATGGGCCTCCCACCTAGAACATTTGGGACATTATTGGTTGTTAATTTCAAATGGAGCTGCCAGCAGTGCAACTTGATGATTTCCATGCCCAAAGCATTCAGGTTGCATAACATTCCTCAGACAACCATTAGTAACCTGACTGATGGCATATCAAGTTGTGTTAGTGCATATATTTCTGCGTGTGCCACTCATACTCAATACATTTAGATGTTTAGAAAATGTTTCCATTTTCTTGTTTTGCATCATTTCGATTTTTCATTACTTGCATGGTATTAACATGTCTTTCTATTTAGTGAATTCCTTAATTCCATAACTTTTCCTTTTCTGGAATTGCAGCTTCAATGTGGAGGAGTATACAGTTTGGTCAAGAAATGTTTGACAGTGACACAAGTTTTGGTATTTTAGCTGTTTGCCAAAATATATTCAAGATACAATTATATAATAATAATAATAAAAAATAATAATCTTTATTTATATAGCGCCAACATATTCTGCAGGGCTTTACAGTTTAACAGTTTCAAAACACAAGTCATAAGTAACAACGTTAACAATACAATAATTAAAGCAAAATAAGCCGACCCTGCTCGTGAGAGCTTACAATCTACAATGAGGTGGGGGAGATACAAAGTACAGGTGTGTATATACAGTGGTGTATTTACAATGATGGTCCAGCCATCTTGAGGGAGTGAGGGATGATGGAGATAGTGAATGGGCTACACACGCACACTTACACCTAGAATGACTTTGATTAGTGAGCGTGATAGGCCGCTCTGAACAAATGTGTTTTGAGGGAGCGCCTGAAACTATGCAAATTGTGGATAGTCCTAATTTCTTCAGTATAATCAGTATGGGATTAAATTGCAGACTCTTAGCTTTCATTTGAGGGTATTCAAATCTTCATTGGAGTAACTGTGTAGGAATTACAACTTTTTAATATGTAAGCTGCCTCTTTTTCAAAAGACTAAAGGTAATTGGACAGTTATCTCAAAAGCTCTTTAATGGGCTGCATGGGCTTTTCCTTCCTTAATACATCAACAATTAAGCAGATGAAAGGTCTGGAGCTGATTGCAGGAGTGGCAATTGCATTTGGAAGCTCTTGCTGTGAACCCACAACATGCACTCAATGGAACCCTTAATGGAAGTGAAATAGAACATCATTTGGCTGAAAAAAAGTAGACATCCGTCAGAGAGATAGCAGAAATGTATATACGTTCTACAAAAAAATGAGTGCACTGGTGAGCTTGGAAACTCAAAAAAGCCTGAACATCCATGGAAGACAACAGTGGTGAATGATTGCAGAATCCTTTCCATGATGAAAAAAACCCATTCACAACATCCACCCAAGTGGATAACACTCAACAGTAAGTAAGTGTTTCAGTATCTTAGTCTATCATAAAAGGAAGACTTCATGAGAGCAATTACAGAGGGTTCAACACAAGGTGCAAACCATTCATCAGCCTTAAAAATAGAAAGACCAGATTAGACTTTGCTAAAAACATCTAAAGAAGCCAGTCCAGTTCTAGAAAAGCATTCATTGGACAGATGAAACTAAGATCAACCTGTACCAAAATTCTGTGAATAAGAAGGTATGGAGAGGGATTAGAATAGCTCAAGATCCAAAGCATACCCCATCCTCTTAAAAACGTGGCAGAGGCTGTGTGATGGCGTGAGCATGCATGGCTTCCAAGGGCACTTGGTAACTTGTGTTTATTGATGATGTGACTGAAGACAGAAGCAGTCGGATGAATTCTGAAGTATACAGGACTATACTTTATGCTCAGATTAAACCAAATGCAGCACATTTGATTGCACGGCACTTCACAGTACAGATGGACAATGACCCAAAACATGCTGCTAAAGAAACCCAGGAATTTATTAAATCAAAGAAGTGGAGTATTATGGAATGGCCAAGTCAATCACCAGATTTCAACCCCATCGAGCATGCATTTCACATCCTTAAGACAAATTTTAAGAAAGAAAAATCCACACACAAACATCAACTAAAGTCAGCTGCAGTAAAGGCCTGCCAAAGCATCACAAAGGAGGAGACCCAGCGATTGGTGACATCTATGGCTTCCATACTTCAGGCAGCATTGTATGCAAAGGATTCTATCCAAAGTATTAAAGATGAACAATTTATTTATGATAAAGTTAATTTGTACAATTACTTTTGAGCCGATTAAATGAAAAGTCTTTTGTAGAAAAATGATAGAAAATTCCTAAACTTTTAACAGGATATTTTTGTTCTACCCCTTTAATTAAACCTGATAGTCTACACTTTAATTGCGTATTGGTTATTTCATTTAAAATCCAAAATAGTGTCATGTAGAGATTCGGTCACTGTCCAAATATTTCTGGACCTAACTGTATATTAAAGTTGCAAACTTAAACAACCATAATATTAATGATTATTACTTAATGTTTTCGACATGACAGTAAAAGCCATGGATCCTGAAGAAGTGAATCTTATCAATGTAATGGCCGTGGATCACTCCATTGAGACGCCTAAAATAGAAGTGAGAGAAATTGATAGCTTAAGTGAAAATAATGGAAGATTCTATAGATATTAATTTTCACACATCTTTCTTCTTTTACAGGAGAATCTAGGAGAGGGTGATGGTACTGTGAATGGTAAAGTAAAAGATTCAGAAGCAGATGTGACAGTCGAAAGTTATGCTGAAGAGAAGGAGGTCAGGGGTGGTATGTATATATTGTGCTTGATACAGAATTATATTTACACTAGCTGAAGAGCCCGGGCATAGTAACTAACTACGGTTAGTTATAACAAATTATAATGATTATATCTATATATATAAAGCTGAGTGTAGAGCCCCATCCACTCCGCATAGCCACATTCACTATAATATCCCACACAATCCCATCAGCCAGAGCTACGGGACTACTACCCCTAATATCCCACATCATCCCGTCAGCCAGAGCCACCTGATTAATACCCCTAATATCCCACATCATTCCATCAGCCAGAGCCACCGGACTAATACCCCTAATATCCCACATCATCCCGTCAGCCAGAGCCACCGGACTACTAATATCCCACATCATCCCGTCACAGCCGCCAGACTACTACCCCTAATATCCCACATTATCCCGTCAGCCTGGGGTCAGAACCAGAACGCTGAGTCGAATGGCTCTAACTTCCATACCGGGGATCCCTTTAAGAGAGGCCTGGCGTCAGAACCAGAGCGCTTAGTGGAATTGCCCTAACTTCCATACCAATGATCCCTATAAGCGGCCTGGGGTCAGAACCAGAGCGCTGAGTGGAACGGTCCTAACTTCCATACCGGGGATCCCTTTAAGAGAGGCCTGGGGTCAAAACCAAAGCACAGGATGGATTTGCCCTGACTTCCATACCGGAGATCCCTTTAAGAGGGAAGATGTGCCTATGGGATGGAGGATGTGTGATGGGTATATGGGAGGGGGGATTCATTTTTGTCATGTGCTCTCTGCTCCTTTCTGGGGGCAGACAATGGCTGGAGCTTATGTTCCCGGGGAGGCTAGATTTCTCCCACCCAGTCACTGTCTGCTGAGGTGTTTTCGTGGAGTGAGAAAACTGTTGCTCATAGCAACCAATCACAACTCAGCTTCTTTTAAACAGCTCTGGTGAAATGAAAGATGCTTAGTGATTGGTTGCAAGGAAAACTGTTGCTCATAGCAGCCAATCACAGCTCAGCTTCTTTTAAATAGCTCTGGTTAAATGAAAGATGCTTCGTGATTAATTGGTGATACACATACACACACACACACACACACACACATATTCAATTTTATATATATAGATTGCATTCAAAGTTTTAACATTAACAGCCTTTAAGTGATCATATAATTCCCTGAACTGAAATATATATTTCTTAGACTGGAGTAGCCATTTTGTCATTTTTTGTTGAAGAAGTTACTTGTTTATATTAGTTAAGTTGAGATATTTACTTTGTTCTTGTTTCATTGGTTTATTTAAAACATCAGAAAATGTGTAAATTTCACAACTAAACCTAATTTGCAATGGGGATGAAAAATGTTGATTGCAACTCTATAAGTTATTGCCACCTTTATTTTTTTACATGATCACAGGTCTCATGCAAGCAGAAGAGAAGGGCGATGGAACCGTGTCATGGAAGATATATGGAGCATACATTAAAGCAGCTGGAGGTGTACTTGTAATCACAATAAATGTTATATTATTTGTGATAACCACAGGAAGTGCAGCCTTCAGTAACTGGTGGCTAAGTTACTGGATTAAACAGGGCAGCGGGGTAAGAAAGAAATTGTTCTTCTGTCATTTATATGTACAGACATACTCTATCTTGAGAAATTGGCGCCATTGCTATTAATTAGGAACAATTCGCAGGACTCCGGAACATAGGACAGGTCAGTGATCTGAGACCGATGGACATGAGGCCTACGAATCACCTGATTAGCCTGCCTTGTGAAATATTGTGTGTGCATCACACCATGATAATAACGTCTAATTAAAAAATAGTGGCCTTGGCGGTAGGTAAGGCGATTCGCAAGTCTCCTGTCCAGAGGTCTCTATGGGTGGATGGATGCTTTGGCATCCGTTCTGATTTGTGCCCACTGTCAGGCACTTACCTCCGATTGTGCACAAACTTATTGTGGATTGAGACTAACTAAAGTGGTTGCTTCAGCTTAATAAAATTACCGGTAGTAGCAACAGCAAATACTGTAGATGTTGGACTGAGGTGTCAAGGGCCCACAAGTGACATTGATTCAGGGGGCCAACTACTCAGCTACATGCATTATTACATTACCCTTGTTCACAAATGCTCCTATTTTACAAAATATTAAACACTGCTCAAGGGTGGGACGGAATCACCCGTTCCTCTATGGGCCAGTATGAGCATGTGCAGGAGTATGATATTCCATGATATTGTACTATATTGTAATCCTTTAGCTGAGCGTATTTATGCATTAGTATTTTTGTTCAATGATTTAAAATGATTATATGTAATAATTGAGTTTATACTGTTTTATCTTTAGAACACGTCTGTTGCTACAGCAAACTTGACTCGATCGAGTGGAAGTATGAAGGACAATCCTGACCTGCATTACTATATTTCTATTTATGCTATGTCTATGGTGGCTGTTCTTTTGATGAGATTTGTACGAGTTTATGTTTTTGTTAAGGTAAAGTTTATTTTTGCCACTAAACTATTACTTCTAAAGATTACCTTGGCATTGCCAACATTGAAACTGGAGGTGTCTTCTGATATAAACAACTTGGTAAATCACCCCTTGGGTAAATAGCGGTAGACCAATTTTCTCCAATGGTCGCTTATTAATCTTATTAAATTTGCTTTTTCTTCAATATAGAGTACCCTGAGAGCCTCGTCAAAACTACATGATCTTCTTTTCCAAAAAGTCCTTTGTAGTCCTATAAAACTGTTTGACACAACTCCTCTCGGTCGTATCCTGAACAGATTCACCAAGGATGTAGATGAAGGTAGGTACATGGGATGTCTATAAATTCACATTTAGACCTCACACTTGTGAATAAGTGTAACCCTCACATTTCCCCATCTTAACCTGTGTACATTGTGCCACTGACAGACCCTGCCAATGTTGTTGGGCATCTTGAAACATAGATTTCTTATTGCCAACTTGCAGGAGGAGGAGGGGCCAATTGCTAACTTGGGCCCACACAAAGCCAGACTCTGTAGGGCTTGGACTTGAACAGTGTTTAACCCACCCTATGTCTTTGGTCTGTACTTCATTGATATGCAGAATATTATCCTTAGCTAAGAGTAGTTGATGTTCCACAAAGAGGAAATGGCATAGCAGCCATAAGGATCTGAGATATAGAATGATTCCTAGTCCGTATTGATTTGTGCAACCCTATAAGTGCCTTGTAGGTTGGGCAGGCTTCTCAGACACCCATGGCAGCACAGCAGGAAGAGTCATTGCTAACAGTCACTTGGTGGGACTTCCAGCATCTGATAAGGCTCTCTAACTCCGGTTATGGTTGGCTGCATGAGGTCCATTTTTTCATGGAATTAAAATAAAATTTAAAAAACACTTATCTGTAGAGTATTCACCATAGAGGTAGACTACACCACTAATTGGAGGCCCTGAGAGGGGCTAAGTGCTGAACTGATTTTCTTGCTTTTTGATAGAGCACCAGCATTTTACTGCAGCCATCACAACAGACAGCTCAGTAATCAGATTATTAAAGCTTACATTCAGTTCAACAATTTCTGTATAAATTGACATGATTTGAGTCCCATTTCTTCATAAATTAGAAGAGCTGTGGCGTGGTGCCCCTATTCCACCCTAAAACTCCTCCCATTTTGACAGAGCTGGGAGAAACTGTTGTGAAGATTGCAAAAGTCGCAAAATTTTGACACAACTCTGAGTTTCTCCTACATTTTGCAACTTTTCAAAGCTTATACACCAGAATTTTAGCATGGAAGTTTTGCTGAATTGGGCCTGTAATATATAAATCCTGTTCTCAACTTGAAAATTGCTTGACCTTTAAGCCTATGCTAAATTCCTCAATATGGTGTGTGCCCTGAAGGTAATGCTGTTCCCTGGGGATCTTTACTGGTACACTGGGTTATAGAGATCCACTAATACAGCTATACACTATTATAAATTATGGTAAACATTAATTTAATACAAACTTAGCACCTTTGTCAAGTTTTGTTTTGGAGCACAATGATTTCTGTGTATACTTCTGACACTAGTGCTTATTTATACCATCTTATGATCAACCATTTGACAGACTAATTATAATAACAATTGTCCTTAAGAGGGTTACATTCAGACAGATGTTTTCAGTACATGTGGTCATTTGTGACAAAGGGTTTCTAAAGCCCAAATTGCATGATGAAATATTTCTGTGACCACAGAGTATCACACTAAATGTGTCCACCTGTTGTACTTGTATAGAGATCAAAGTCTGTGAAAGCTAACAGCAATGTTCTCAAGATATCTCATCTATATACCGACCTCCGGGCCCGACCACTGCCTTTATTGACCAATCCTCCATTTGGCTCCTCCACATTCTCTCTGCTGACATTCCCACCATCATCATGGGTGACTTCAACATCCCCATTGACACCCACCAGTCGGCAGCTTCCAAACTCACCACTATCTACTCACTTCTCATCCCTGTCCTCCTCACTTGTCACCCATGTCCAGCAACATGCGCACCCCGCATAAACCTTTCACACCTTGACACCCACACGCTCTCTGACTTTATTCTACCACTGGCATCCATACTCTCACTCCATGACACAGACACTGCCACTAGTTTCTACATGCCACTCTTGCATCAGCATCGACTTGGTCGCCCCTGTCATGCATAACAGAATGCAACAAATCAATAGACAACCCTGGCACAATAACATCACTAAAAGCTTCGGCAAGCATCCAGAATTGCAAAACAGGGCTGGAAAAAACGCATTTGCAAGATAACTTACTGCACTCAAGCAAGCAACACTCGCATTCAAATCTACCCTCACCTCTGCTAAGCAGGCCTACTTTACATCTGTTGTGTCTTCCTTATCCCACAACCCCAAATAGTTGTTCAATACTTTTAACTCCCTCCTCCGCTCACCACTGCCCCTCCAACTTCCTCAATCTCTGCCGAGGACTTTGCCACACACTCAAAACAAGATAGACCAAACACTGCAAGTCTTTATTGTCCAACCACCACAACCCCTGACCAATTCCCAAACCCGTAACTCCTTATCCACCATCACTGAAGAGGAGCTTGCACATCGTCTCTCAGACTCACACCTCATCACTTGTGCACTTGACCCTATCCCATCCACCTCCTCCGCAACCTCACCACCACTCTTATCCCATCCCTAACCCACCTCTTCAACTATCACTAACTTCTGGTACCTTCCCTTCTGCTTTCAAACATGCCACAATCACGTCTATCTTTAAAAAGCCAACCCTCGACCCACACAGCCATGTCCAGCTATTGCCGAATGTCGCTTCTCCCATTCGCTTCCAAACTCCTGAACAGCACGTCCACGCTGAACTCTCCTCCCTCCTCTCATCTAACTTGCTCTTTGACAAACTACAATTTGGTTTCCATCCCCATCATTCCACTGAAACAGCCCTGACCAAAATTACTAATGACCTACTCACAGCCAAAGTTAAAGGACAATACTTATACTCCTCCTTCTAGACCTGTCCTCTGCTTTCGACACAGTTGACCACTGACTCCTACTACAGATCCTCTCCTCCTTTGGCATCAAAAACCTCGCCCTATCCTGGATCTCCTTATACCTTTACAACCGCACATTCAGAGTCTCCCACTCCCACACTACCTCCTCATCCCACACTCTCTCTGTTGGAGTCCCCCAAGGCTCTGTTCTAGGACCCCTACTCTTCTCAATCTATACACTTGGCCTGGGACAACTCATGAAGTCCCTTTATGCCGATGATACTCAGATCTACCTCTCTGGCCCAGACGTCACCTCTCTGGTCTCCAGAATCCCTGCGTGTCTATCAGCCATATCCTACTTCTTCTCCCGCTTTCTCAAACTCAATGTGGACAAATCTGAACTCATCATCTTTCCCCCATCTCACAGATCTTCCTTACCCGACCTATCTATAACAATTGGCGACATCACGCTTTCTCCCGTACCGGAGGTCCGTTGCCTCAGAGTAACCCTTGACTCTGCCCTGTCCTTCAAACCGCACATCCAAGCTCTCTCCACCTCCTGTCACCTCCAGCTCAAAAATATTTCCAGAATCTGTCCCTTCCTCAACCCTCAATCTACTAAAATGCTTGTGCATGCCCTCATCATCTCCCGCCACGACTATTGCAACATCCTTTTCTGTGGCCTCCCTGCTAACATCCTTGCACCTCTCCAGTCCATCCTTAACCCTGCTGCCCGACTAATTCATCTCTCTCCTCGCTACTCCTCCGTGTCTCCACTCTGCAAATCTCTTCACTGGCTCCTATTCCCTCAGCGAATCCAATTCAAATTACTAATACTGACCTACAAGGCTGTCTACAACCTGTCTCCTCCATATATCTCTGAGCTAATCTCCCGATATCTTACCTCACGTAATCTCCGGTCCTCCCAAGACCTCTGTCTCTCCTCCACACTTATTCGCTCCTCACCCAACCGCCTCCATGACTTTTCCTGAATATCCCCCATCCTCTGGAATTCTTTGCCCCAACACATCCTACTATCAACCACTCTCGGATCCTTCAGATGGAACCTGAAAACCCATCTCTTCAGGAAAGCTTACAGCCTGCATTGTCCCCGCTACCACCTCACCACTACCGGAGCTACCGCCTCAACCATCACCAGAGCTGCTGCAACCCCACAACCTACTGTCTCCTTCCCCACCATCCTGTAGAATGTAAGCCCGAAAGGGCAAGGTCCTCTCTCCTCTGTATCAGTCGGTGATTGTTAGTTTGTTTACTGTAAGTGATATCTGTAATTTGTATGTAACCCCTTCGCATGTACAGCACCATGGAATCAATGGTGCTATATAAATAAATAATAATAATAATCTATAATTGGTGAGCCGCAATAAAATTAATCTGATTTCATGTTTTACCCAACACTGATGCGTCCTTGTAGCCTAACACTGTACCAAGGATTTTACATCGTAGTGTAAGGAAACTTCAATACTAACCTAGCAGGACCTGAACTAGTTAAGGAAAAGACCTAAGACTGCAAGGGAATTTGTTTAGGGTTAATAGAAGGTGCAGGAAAAGTATGGGGGCTGCCCCTCAGGGAGTGAGCGTGGTGGGTCTTTGAGAAAGAAGGGGAGCATCGGTCAGTTGGACATCTTATCTTACAGAGGAAGAAATACACACCCATCCTCCCTTCCCTAAATGTTGTTTATTTTGAAAATTTTTGGTATTATTAAAGGTAATTCTCAATTTATAAGTATGAGATGTTGTCACAGCATCACTGTTCTCTTCCATGCATGGTCATTTGTTATTTTCAAGGCCCGCTGTACAACAGTAGATGGCTTTCAGTTTGTTTAAGAAGAACAAGATACAGTTAAGATTAAAGGAGCATGGATAGAGTTGTATTTTGTATGGATTTGTGGTAATAAAGCTGTGGACAATTCATTTAGCCCAAATAAGTGTTATAGTGTTATGGGGATATTGGGGCCAAAGTAGCTCTAAGAACATAAACTGTGTGGCTTAGTCTGATTTTGTTACACTCCTTAGAGGAGGGGTGGGGAACCTCAGGCCCCAGGGCCATTTACGGCCCTCGATGACCTTTTATCCGGCCCCCGGGCAGATTCTCAGGGACTGCTGTGCTTTGGCAGGGAGCTGTATTTTGATTGCCACCAGCTCATTCATTTCTTCTTGCTCTGTAAGTACACATGTAGTGTTCACTACTGATCACTGAAAGGGCATGCAATGAAAGATTATGTCCTGACACCAGTGCCAGAGTCAGGATGTACTTTGTGGGCGGAGTTTGTATGGCCCCCGAAGGATGGTATAAATATCCAAATGGCCCTTGGCAGAAAAAATATTCCCCACCCCTGCCTTAGAGTCTAATTATGCTTTAGAAGTTACATTTTTTATTTATTCCCTTTTTTCTGATGCTATTACAGTTGACATATTCCTTCCAAACCAAATGGAACAACTCATGCAGAATATGATCCTTGTCCTCTTCTGCCTCGGTATCATTAGCTCAGTGTTTCCCTGGTTTCTTATATCTGTGGTACCGCTGAGTGCTGTCTTCTACATAGTAAATAGAGCTTCCAGGTAAGTGCTGGTGACTTGTGTTCCAGCACCTGAATCTGATTATGATGACTCTTTTGACTGTATAATAATAGTGGTTTTTAACAGGGAAAAATGCAAAGTATTACATCTGGGCAAAAAAAATTAGAAAAGCTTATACAGAACGGGAGGAGTAGGGCTAAGCAACAGCACATGTGAAAAAGACTTGGGTATACTAATAGATCACAGACTGAACATGAGTCAACAGTGTGATGCAGCAGCAAAGTAGGTAAATACAATTCTACGATGTATTAACAGAAGCATACAGTCTAGATCACGTGAAGTCATTATTGCCCTCTACTCCTCTTTGGTCAGACCTCATCTGGAATACTGTGTCCAGTTTTGGGTACCACATTTTAAAAAAGACATCAACAAACTGGAGCAAGTTCAGAGAAGAGCGACCAGAATGGTGAACGGTCTGCAAACTATGTCCTGTGAGGAACGGTTACAAGAGTTGGGAATGTTTAGCTTGAAAAAGAGAAGACTGAGAGGAGACTTAATAGCTGTATACAAATATCTCAAGGGCTCTCACATTGTAGAAGGATTATCTTTATTCTCATTTGCACAAGGAAAGACTAGGAGCAATGGGATGAAACTGAATGGGAGGAGACACAGATTAGATATTAGAAAAAACTTATTGACAGTTAGGGTGATCAATGAGTGGAACAGGCTGCCACGAGAGGTGGTGAGTTCTCCTTCAATGGAAGTCTTCAAACAGAGGCTGGACAGACATCTGTCTGGGATGATTTAGTGAATCCTGCTTTGAGCAAGGGGTTAGACCAGATGACCCAGTAGGTCCCTTCTAACCATTCTATGATTCTAATCAAGCATTGATCAAGTTTTTTCAGTAACTGTTAACAATATATTCATAGTTAATTGGTAATTTACAGAGTCCTGCTGATTATGGATGGGTTTTCCGCAATCAATGTTGTTGGTGGATGAACTACATTTTACGTTTAAAGTATTACAGTCTGTTTTCTTTTTTTTTGTGAATTAGTTTGTATTAAATGTATGCTCATTAGTGTACCTTTTTCTTGTTTGTCAATCATGTTTACAGAGTGCTAATTCGTGAGTTAAAACGCCTGGATAATATAACTCAATCTCCATTCATATCTCATATCATGTCGACTTTACAAGGAATCACGACCATACAAGCCTATGATAAGACCAATGAATGTCTTACTAAGTAAGTCCTCTTTTATCATATTCTAAAAGTACAGATATCTCCGAAGTATATTAATAACATGACCAACCTGCTCTAAAAAATCCTATGTTCTCGTGAGTAACCTACTGCAAAAGCTTGTACTTATTGCAACTTGTTTTGATCAACTATTAATTAATCTTGCTTCCTAGTATAAACATTAATTGTTTAATAGGATGGATACCATGACAATAGAGTGAGAACTAATCAATCACAAGCAGCAGATTTGATTCTACTGTCGTATTCATTACCGTCATTCCTTTCTTGCTATCATCAACCTCTTTCAGAATTGTTCTATATCCTGTACTACGTATTGTGGAGCTAAATCCAGGTTAAAGCAGCAGAGAGCCTACTGCACATGCTTATATGCACTCTGCTATTACCTTTCTAGAACAGGTTTCTGTCTGCGTAACAAGACTACGTTTCTGTGCCCTTCTGAACAGACTGACATGTTCAGAAAGAAAAAACAGAAATGGAGTGTCATTGAAGTCTTTAGCCCCATTTAGATGGAATCACCTAAATGTAGTGCAAAAATGCAATGTGAATTTAGTCTTAGAGAAAAGAAGTGAGGCTGGCTACATAAAAATATTTAAGAATGAATTTCTTATGACATTTCTATTTTTTTTATTCCTGGAGAATACATTGTAGTAAAGTTTAAGATTTTGCTGCATTGTAACTCTCTGTGCAACTGCATCTTTACAAGTTCATCTCTGTCAGCATTAGTAGTAGGCCACATAATCCACAGGCAGCTAGTTATTTACATTGAAAAACATGGCCTGCGCGAGTTTTTAATGAGAAATAGAATACGGATGCTACTTGTATCTTGTTTTGAGGATGTTCATGTATTGTATAGAATGTGATATATTTTTAGTAGCTAATATTTTCATGTTTTTCAATCTATATATACATGTCTTTGTATTTTCCAGATATCAGAAACTTTTAGATGTCAACCAAGTGCCATGTTTCCTCTTCAGCTGTGCAGCCCGTTGGTTGTCAGTGCGCCTAGATCTAATTAGCTTGACTGTCATAACATTGACGGCTATGTGCGTAGTGTTTATGCATGGACATATAGACGTGGCCTATGCTGGCCTTGCCATGTCTTACGCAGTCCAGGTACATGATACTATGTTCAACATCTATTTAAATTGACTCTGTCAGCAAGATTTTGCTAAGTAGTAGACTGTGAGCCCTCGTGGGCAGGGTCCTCTCTCCTTCTGTACTTGTATGTCCCTTGTCTTACACATGTCTATTGTACTTGTCTAGATTTTACTTTTTCACATGTAAAGCGCCATGGAATAAATGGCGCTATATAAATGAATAATAATAATAAGTAGTATGAGAGCTACATGATGTAGAGGCATCATGTTTGACACCTGTGTAAACCCACCCACAACCTTGATTGGCAGCTTCATGTGCACACTGTACATTGACAGGAATCTGCCAATCCTTGTGGGGCGGGGTTACACAGATTGCCTGGACTAGCCTGCACATGAGACCTAGTCAGGCAGTGATAATCTCCTGCTGACAAAACACTGATAGTATTGAAACTACATCATGCAACCTAATAAGTGACACATCCCTATAATCAGACTCTCTGCCCCATGCTGCTCTCAGATTAAATAGCAAAAACCTGCTGACTGATTCCCATTAAGATATTACGGCCTCATTCATCAATCTTGTCTCTCTAAATTTCTGGTGTAATTTGCTCCTTTTTATTTGCCTTATTTGCTGTATTTTTTGTGCCATTTTTAAAGTTGTATTTCTATTTTAAGTATTTTTTTTCTCTACAGCTATACTCATCCAGATATTTTAGACAGATTAATAAAATGCGACTTTAACCAAATGTCGCATTTTTTGGGAGCATTTCACTTTAGTGTTCCACTGGAGTAAAATTTCTGGAGGATTTATCGATTTGGCGCCTTCTTGTGCTTTTTTTAAAGGATTTGCGACTTTTGGTGCTAAAAAGTTGCAAAAAATGGTAGTAGAAAACAAAAAGCTCAATACAAGGCAGATATAACAAGACAAAAAAAGAAAAGTGACTTCAATAAATCGCTAACGATGTATTGGGCCCTGTTTTTACAGAAAAATGGAATAAGTGGAAATCTAAAAATTTTCCTTATTATTGCAGCTTACAGGACTGTTTCAGTTTACAGTGCGTTTGGTCACAGACACAGAAGCCAGATTTACTTCAGTGGAAAGAATTCATTATTATATTGAGGTAAGTTTGTCTTGTTATTTAGGGGTTTATGACTATTTTTTTTTAAAAGACACATTAAATTGCTATCCTACCAAAAAATTGTCTCCATAATTATAGTAAACAGTAGCCAAGAACTAAAACAATATGTTAAGAGAGGGAGAGTGCAGAAAGGTGGGGGGCAAATTTGGCTGAGAATGATCTACATAGCACTACGGCATGGGTGGTGAATCTGTGGCCAGCGGACGATTTATGGCCCATAATGCCATTACCTCCAGCCCCTGGGCAAATTTCCATGGACCACAAATCTTGGGCCGGCATCTGTTTTGCCGCCCGCTGGGCCTTTAATTCCTCCTTGCAGGATTTCGTCCTGATGCTGACTAGTGCTAGTGTCATTACGTTTTTGAGCGTAGAGTTAATGCACCTCTGCATTATGGATGTGTGTTTAATAGGAAGCTGAACCCAAGTAAGGGAGAACATCACACCAGGAAGAATCTGGTCACCTTGAAAGCATGTAAGGAATTCGTAACATTTTTTAGGAGCAATTAAAGGATGTAGCATAATTCCAATAGAAGTGAATAAGAAGAGCCATGCATATAAGCGACCACCACTCACACAACTCCATTCACTTCCTGACTAGAGATGAGACAGAGGGTTGATGCCTTTCCTGGTGGAAAAGGGGTTGAGAGACAGCTATTCTAAAGATTAGTGTCATGGTGGGGCTACATCTATTCTACCTTAATGGAATTTTCCTGAAGATAAGCAGTTAATATCCTCAGTAGGAAACTCCTTTGAGTTTACCATCTGTAGCTGCAGAAGCCAACATTTCTATGGAAGGGATTCTGTTTTCCCAAAGGGTGTAGGCTGTAAATGTTTAAGCTAAGCTGACATAGTTTACAGATAAAAGTCTATCTTGGAGTAAAGTGGAGTTAAAGTTATATTGCACTCCTGACAGATTGCGTAAATGTGATGTTACTGGTTTCCTAGGGAATAATCAGAGACACAGAAGTGTATGAACTTTTTGTAACCTCCCAGTTTCCATGTGACAATAGTTCAGTTACCTCTACAATCTACACTTAGGGCCCCGTCACACATAGCGACACACCAGCGATCCCGACAACGATATGAACTTGTCAGAATCGCTGGTGTGTCGCTACATGATCGCTGCTGAGCTGCCAAACAGGCAGATCTCAGCAGCGATCAGGACAGCGACTATGCGGGTAACAAGTGATGCACGTCGCTTAGTTACCTGCAGTGTACGTTAGATACCAGCGCTCTGGTGCAGTGAGCTGGTAACCAAGGTACACTTCGGGTTTCTAGGCACCACGCGGCGCTTAGAAACCCGCTGTGTACCTTGGTTACCAGCTCCCCTGCACCAGCGAGCTGGTATCTAACGTACACATCGAGTTTCTAGGCACCGCCCGGCGCCTAGAAACCCGATGTGTACCTTGGTTACCAGCTGATCGCTGGTCTCCCACCTGCCACACGCAGCGATGCGTGCTGGCCAGCGGGAGACCAACGATCAAAAAAATGTCCAGGACATTCAGCGACGATCAGCGATACCCAGCAGGGGGGCTTCTCGTCGCTGAATGTCACACACAGCGATATCGCTGGGGAGATCACTGTTGTGTCACAAAACTTGTGACTCAGCAGCGATGTCGCTAGCAATCTCGCTATGTGAGACGGAGGCTTTAGATTTTCTTCCATATATGCACACTTGCAGAATTTCATGATGTAATGGACAGCAAACAACACTCAATTAGTTCAATGGCAATAAGACAATTGTGGGTAGGTTGGGTATAACTGATAAGGCCCGCTGTGTATTATCAGTTAGGGAATTACTTGTTCAGCACCCATTCCCACACACATAGAAATTAGGCCCCTTTCACACACCAGTTTTTTGCTATCAGTCGCAATCCGTCGAATTTTGAAAAAAAACGGATCCGGTGACTGATGCTGACGGATCCGTTTTTTTCTCATTGATTTGTATTATGATTGCGACGGATGACCTCATGTTTCATCCGTCGTTTGCTGGATCCGTCAGAAATTGTTTGTCCGGAGACAACGGACAAAGGAACGTTTTTTGTGTACGTCAAAAAAACGGACAGCGACGGTTTGCTACAATGGAAGCCTATGGGCGCAGGATCCATCAAATGACAGAATCCGGCGATGGATTCCGTTTTTTTAACTGAACATGCTCGGATCCAATTAGCCAGCCCCAAGTAGGAAAGGTACCTGCCTCAAATATTCATGAAAACATATTTACAGTCTATATATATAGATATATATGGTATGTCAGTGATACATTATTTTTTTATATGTCCCTGACTAATAATGTTAGTAGTGTGTGTGTGTTAAATTTTGGAGCTGTAGGTGTTAAAGGATTAATTCATGGAAAAAAATTGCGTGGGCTCCCGCGCAATTTTCTCCAGCAGAGAGGGCAAGCCAGTGACTGAGGGCAGAAATTAATAGCCTACAAAGGGACCATTATTTTTGTGCCCCCTCTGGCTAAAAAAATCTGCCCCAGCCACCCCAGAAAAGGCGCATCTTATTCCGGCACTTACTCTCTCTCTTCCCATTGCCCTGCAGCGGTGACATATGGGGTAATAAGGGGTTAATGTCACCTTCCTATTGTAAGGTGACATTAAGCCTGATTAATAATGAAGAGCTGTCAATAAGACAACTATACATTATTAATCAACTAGTCTAAAAGGGTAAAAAAAACACACACACACACACACAATAAAGAAGATTTTTAATGAAATAAACACACATTTTTTACATCGTTATTACACTTCCATTCCATACTGAAGCCATCGATCTCCTGGAAAAAATACAAAATAAAAAAGCAACACTATACCCATACCTGTCCGCCATACAGTCAAGTCCCATCTGAAGGGGTTAAATAGTTTACAACCGGGAGCGGTGCTAATGCGACCGGCCCAGCTGTAAACCACGGAGGAATGAAAGAAAAGCTGCCTGCGCAGCCTCCCCGCCTGACCGGAGGTGAACTGATTAGTGTGGGAAAGTTTCTGAACATTTTCCCACGCTGGTGAGGTCACCTCAGGTAAGACGGGAGTATGCGCAGCCTCAGTGAGTACCGCTGACATCACTTAGGCTGCGCTGACTCCCCACCTGACGTTATTATATTTTCACGTACTGCTTTCTGAAACCCTTCCAATTTTGTCCCCTATCTCTGAATCCCCAAGTTGGCGCTCCCAGCCCCTGAATATTTTCTTTGTACCCAAGGGTAACAGGTGCTCCCCCAGTATCGCATAGATGGAGGATATATTAGTCTCCTCTAATCTAACGACATCACTATTTAATAAGGTCATCCAAGACATGACATGTTTCAACTGCTTATATTGCAGGAAATGTACTTCTGATAAGTGCAACTTGTCTATTATCTTCTTCCCATTTAGCCATGGTGACTCTGATGCATGAAATAAATCCCTCAATGAATGAATCCCTCCCTCTCTCCAAGATGCAAACATTCTATTTCCATCCCCAGGGGAAAACCTGGATATGCCCACAAATCTAGATATTTAGAAACTTTCATGGGGAGCCATAACTTCTTTCGAACCGCCTTCCAAGCTGCTATCATGTCCCTAAAAACTACCGCAGACTTGAGTAGTGGAGGGGTCTGGGTTCTAGAAGTATGCAGCACTGAAACTAATTTCCATGGTCTCCATAACTCAGATTCTAAATCAAAGTTCCAGTATCTGTTGTGCCTTTAATCCAGTCTAAAATATGACGTGATAAACAGGCCAAACTGTAACCTCTTACGTCAGGGAAGCCTATCCCACCCCGATCTTTAGGTAACAGTAACGTCCCCAATTTAATCCTTGGCTGTTTCCCCTGCCAAACAAACCTAGTGAGAGCTCTATTGAGTCTTACCAAATCAACCTGTTTCAGCAATAGAGGGAGAGTCTGGAGAGGATACAGCAATTTCGGAAAACTCATCATTTTGACCAGGTGGCACCTCCCCACCACCAACAACGGGAACCCTATCCACCTTTTTAATTCATGTTCGATTTTGTTAATGAGGGGTTCATAATTTAGTCTATATGACTCGCACAACACCAGATGGTGTGGGTACCAGGGCTATGGGGTACTCGGCACCGAGCCCGTCGACTTCTATGGGGAATGTCACTGGCAGCAGAGCTCGGTCCGTGGCCCTGGGCGGTCATTCAATGGTGGGGAATATTTACAGGGGATGATGGAATGTTCATATAAATTGTCGTGACGCCACCTGTAGTGTATGGTCAGAGTGACCAACGCTGCTATGCGAGTACCCTGGAAGGGATGGTATTAGGCAGCTAGATGGTAGGTCTCCTACAGGAAAGACAGGGTTCTTCCAGGGCAAATAGTAATATGGAGATGCAGTGTGAACAGGGGTCCGGCAGGCTAAGGGCAAGAAGGGAGACACACTCACAAGTAACTTTTGGTACCTTTTACTGTAGAACTGGCAGGTTCTCCCCGGAGCACTGTGAGGCGAAGGATGCACATTCAGACTCCCCCACGGGTAGGTATATGGCCTCCTGTCCTTTGCACTGTGTGATCCAGTCCTGACCTGCATGTAGCTAAGTCTGACTCTGTCTCTGTACCTGGCTGAATTGGTGATTGGACCTTCTATTTGGTAGAACAAGTCTTTTCAGGCTGATCGAGCCGACTCCGTCCTCCTGGTCCTGTTGCTTAACAGCTCTGTGGTACCCTGGGACTTGTAGTCCTACAGGAACTCCGGTGTTCTCCTAAAGGTTGTAGAAATCCTTAAAGGCTCGGACCCCGATGTCCGGTGACTTGTTAGGGAGAGCTATTAATGCTCCTTTTTCCCTCTGCTTCCACTTGCCTTCGACCCTACCCGGGTCCTGCTCACAACACACATTGGCAGCAGGCAAGCTGCCTCTTCACCGCTCTCTAAGCGTCGGCACGCTTCTTAGTCAGATTTGCTTCAGATTTAGCTCTGACCAGACTAGGGTGGTTTCAGTACACACCCGTACCAGCCTCCATGTATAGGCTCTAAGCAGCTCTCTTTCTGACAGAGCTGGGGCTCAGAACTGAGCTAAACTTCTCTCCTCTCCTCTGATCTTATCTTAGCTGCTCCGTGAGCTGCTCTGGCAATTCTGAGGCAAAGTGAAACTAAAACTGAGTTTATGTGTGCCTGCAACCAGCTCCCTCTAATGGCCTCCTAAGGTAAGCTGGAATGTGTGTGTGCATATTGACCTCTAGTGGGGTCCTCTGTCAGTGCACCCTTCTGGAGATGTGGATTCAGTCGCAGCTGGGCTCCACATTCCCCCTTAGTAGAACTTAGCACTCCGGGGCTGAAATACAAAAACAAAACAGTTAACAGAATAATTAACATTTCAAAACGATTCTTCCTTTACAGGAGGTAAGGCACTTTAACTAAACGTTGCAAGAAAACACTGTTAATATTTACTTCACAGTCCAAGTAAACATATACTTGTGGAGGACCCGCTCCAAACCTCCAACGGTGGTCTTGGGTGGGCTGCAAGACATTTCTGACTTTTCCAGCAGTCCTCACCTTCGGCCACACCAAACGGGTTTTAACTTCTGAGGTAATTAAGTGTAACCAAAATGAGGCACAGAAGTGCTAACTATATACAAGGACAGTTTTTGGGCTAAAAGTGTCCATAGCCACCAGTTCATGAAGCAATATTGAAGGCAATGACATTTACATACTATATAAATTAGTATACTATATACATTTGTGTACAAAAATGATAAATAACTATGTACGTGTGTTAGGCCCTATTCCCTGTACCTAACAGGTAATTGCCCTCTTGTCATCCTTACTGACCTACGTGGTGTAGTAGTAGGTGATGTATCAGTTACTCTACTATTCCTGCGTGCAGGTAAGCTATAGTATTACCTTAACCTCTCCATGGATCTGACAAGTATACTGCGGGCAGGGCGAGCTGGTTCGACTTCCGCAGGGGATCCTTCTATTTGAGGTTCTGCTGGTGGAGGTTCTACTTGTTGAGGCTCTGCTTGAACAGGTTCTGCTTGAACAGGTTCTGCTTGAACAGGTTCCTCCGCAACTGACTCCGTTGGTGCAATTGATGCAACTGGACGTGGGTGTTCTTCTGGTGGTTGGTAGAATTGGAGCACAGGAATTATCACAGCTTCTCCAAATCTGGGCCAGTCTGCAGGTAAATCTCCCAAGTCCGTATGTATGACTGTCTCTTCATGCTTTTCTTGATTAACAACAGGTTCTTCCTCACGAAGCTTTAATGGGTCCGACACAACTTCAAGTGATCTCTGGACACAGTTGCAGTCGTTCTTCCTCCATCCTTGCTTATGATGCATGTTTTCCTGTTATCAAATCTAGAACTCTGTATGATATAGGGCTCTCTTTCCCACTGATCATCGAGTTTGTGGAACCTCCTCTTTCTTTTCAGTACGATTTCACCTGGTGCGAATGGTTCAGCTGGCGCACTCTTATTGTAGCGGTCTGCTTGCTTCTCTCGTACTCGATTGAGACTTTCCTCAACGCAGGCCTGCACTCTTCTGTACTGTTCCTTTCTGTTGGTGTCCCAGTCCTCAGTAACCATATCTGCTCCTGGTTCAACAACTCCAAACTCTAAGTCCATGGGCAGTTTCCCTGGTCTTGCCCGCATGAGATAGGCTGGGGCGCAGTTAGTGGAACTCACCGGTATATGGTTGTACAGATCTACCAGGTCTGGTAGCAGGTCTGGCCACCGATTCCTCTCTTCGAGTGGGATAGTCTTCAACAGGTCAATAACGATGTGATTCATCTTCTCACAGAGTCCGTTAGTTTGGGGATGGTACGGGGTAGTTCTTATCTTCTTACACCCGTACAAGTGACAGAACTCTTTGAATAATTCAGCTTCAAAGGCTGGACCTCGATCAGTGAGCACCTGCTCAGGATATCCGTGTGGTCTGCAGAAATACGCTTGGAACGTTTTTGCTGCTGTCTCTGCCGTCAGATCTTTGACAGGGGTGACCACCAGGAACCTGGAGTAGTGATCCACCATAGTCAAGGCATAGGAATATCCTTTCTGGCTGGATGACAATTTAACATGATCCAAGGCCACGATTTCCAAAGGACGAGTCGTCTGGATGGGCTGCAGGGGTGCCCTCTGACTACTGTAGTCTTTCCGTCTGAGGCCACAGGGTCCACACTTCCGGCACCACTTCTCGATGGAGCTGCGCATTCCTACCCAATAGAAACGGCATTTCAACAAGGTCTCCAGCTTTTTCCAGCCAAAGTGGCCCGCCTGATCGTGGTAAGCTTCTAACACCATCTGGTGTCTGCTCTGGGAACTACTATCTGCCAAACCATTTCATGGGTCCTTGGGTTGACATATCTCCTGCACAGCTTCTCACGGTAGATGAACAACCGACTCCGCTCATTCCACAGCTGCTTAGCTTGTTCAGGCGCATCCTTTTCCAATGAGGAACCTTCCTGAGTTATCAGCTCCTTGATACTGCTGACAACGGGATCGCTGTTCTGAGTCTCCCTCCAACTGTGGTGAGGTAAGGGATTTATCATCTTATCACGTGGTTTTCCGCTGGCTTGTTGTTCATAGATCACCCCATTTCGGTGAAAGGCAGGTAGTTCAATCTCTTCCAGATCATCCACTTCTTCTTCAGTGTCTGAGTCATGAGGCATCCTGGACAGGGCATCAGCATTGGCATTCTTGCGGCCCGCCCGGTACTTAACTGTGAATTGATAATTTGACAGTCGAGCCATCCATCGCTGTTCCATAGCTCCCAGCTTGGCTGTTTCAAGATGCGTCAAGGGGTTGTTGTCAGTGTAGGCAGTGAACTTGTTGGAGGCCAAGTAGTGTTTGAACCTCTCTGTGATGGCCCAGACCAGTGCTAGGAACTCCAACTTGAAGCTGCTATAGTTCTCTGGGTTCCTTTCGGTCGGACGGAGCTTCCTGCTTGCATAGGCGATGACTTTCTCCAGGCCATTTTGTTTCTGACTGAGGACTGCTCCCAATCCTTCGTTGCTGGCATCAGTATACAGCAGGAACGGCTGGCTGTAGTCAGGATAGGCTAGGATCTCATCACCTGTCAGGATCTCCTTCATTTCCTTGAATGCTTCTGCCTGTTCTTTACCCCAGTGGAATTGAGAATTTCTGCTTTTGTGGGACTGCCCCACCAGGAGGTCTTGCAGAGGGGCTGCTTTCTTAGTGTAATCTTTTACGAACCTCCGGTAGTATCCTGTCAGACCTAGGAATTGTCGCACCTCCTTGAGATTTTTCGGCTTCGGCCATTTCTGGATGGCGGTGATCTTCTCAGGATCTGGCGCTACTCCTTCCGAGCTGACGATATATCCCAGATACTGTACTTTTTGTTTGAGCAGATGGCACTTAGAAGGCTTAAGTTTCATCCCATACTTGGACAGTGACTCAAATACCTCTGCCAGGTGCTTCAAGTGATCTTCATACGTTTTGGAGTACACGATGACATCGTCCAAGTACAGCAACACAGTCTCGAAGTTGAGATGTCCCAGGCAGCTCTCCATCACTCTCTGGAATGTCCCAGGGGCACTACTGAGTCCAAACGGCATCCTGTCGAACTCACAGAGTCCCATCGGGTGGTGAAAGCCGTCTTCTCCCGATCCTCTTCAGCCACAGCTACTTGCCAGTACCCACTAGTGAGGTCGAGGGTGGAGAAATAGTTAGCAGTTTTTAGTGCAGCTAAGGATTCTTCAATGCGTGGCAAAGGGTATGCATCTTTATGTGTAATGCGATTTACTTGTCTGTAATCTACACACATTCGCATGCTTCCATCCTTTTTCCTGACCAAAACTAAAGGTGCTGCCCAAGGACTGCAACTATCCCTTATTACCCCTGCTTCTTTCATATCACGCAACATCTCCTTGGCCTTCTGGTAGTGTGCTGGTGGTATAGGCCTGTACCGTTCTTTGATGGGAGGATGATTGCCTGTGGGGATGTGATGTTGAACCCCTTTTATTGTCCCAAAGTCGAGTGGGTGTTTGCTGAATACCTGAACGTACTCCTGAACTACTCGGTATACTCCTTGTTTCTGGTGGGTTGGAGTGGTGTCTGTCCCAACATGGAGCTGCTGACACCAATCCTCCACCTGAGTGGTCGGACCGTTATCCTCCACTGGTTGTGGGGAGGTTAAGGGCTCCGCTGGGTGAATGGAGTTGTTATCCACAGCATGTAACTTAGCAACAGTGGCATAACGTGGTAATTTGACTTCATCCTCTCCCCAGTTGAGAAGACGCACTGGCACCCTCCCATTACGTACATCCACTACCCCTCTGGCAGTTAAGAGTGTAGGTCTGTGTTCTGAACAATGGGGCTCTACTACTGCTTGGTAGTCTCGACCTCTCAGACCTATCGCTGCTCTACACCAAATAAGCATTTCACTCATTGGGGGTATCACAATGGGATTCGGGTCCGTTACCCGTACATTACCAATCTCACCACCGGTCAGTTTCACTTGCTGCTGGCACATCAGGGTTCGGATTTCCTTCTGGATCTCTCCCTTTTGCTTTGGTCTGGCGATTTCGGCAAGCTGTTGGAGCAAAAACACAACCTCCTCCAAACAGTTACTAATAATGTTAGTGCCTAAGACCACATTCAACCCATTTTCTTCATTAACAGTTTTTACTACAAGAAGTCCCTGATTCTTTAGCTCAACTCTCCCCACTTTCACGTCTACATCTTTAGCACCCCGTAACTCAAGCGGGAGGCCATTAGAGGCGTATACTGCAAAGTCAGGGTTTGGGGTTGGAGACTATCACTGGACCAGTACTTGTTGTAGAGAACATCAGGTATGATGGTTACCTGAGATCCAGTGTCCAGCAGGGCAGGAATTGCGATCCCGTCCAGTATGATGGACAGGTAGGGTCTTCCTCCCACAAACCTGCGGTTCCAGTCTGAGGGGCCTGCATAGTCTATTCCTGGGTGTTGGCCCTTGGACCCAGGTTTTGCTCGTTTAAAGTACACAGACGTGCTGGGTGACCTTCTCGTGGCAGCGGAAGCAGACGATCTCTCGGCGAGGATGATGCTGGTCGCGGGTCCTCCCCGGGGTGGCGTTGTCCTCCTCCGATGGGGCGACGTCCTCCCTTTCCTCCGGCGCATCCAAGGAACATCCTCCGGGCAGTCGGCTAGCAGAATCTTTCCTTCTTCCTTTGTCGGCAGTTGCAGGGCACTCATTACAGTGGCCAGGTTTTTGGTCAACTGACGCACTTCTGAGCGCAGACAGTCCAGCTCAGTAGGGGGCGCCACCTGCGTTTTAGCTTCTGCAGCCAGCGGAAAAAGGAGAATGCTGATGGATGTGGGGTGGCTTCACTCGGGTGACACTGGGTTGCCATCTCAGGTGTTTCCAGAGGTCGCAGTCCTTTTATAGCCATATCCTTAAGAGCATCAAAGGTAGCATCAGGATGATCCAAGGACCACCAGTGCACAGTCCTGCCTTCAGTTTGAGACCTCAGTCCCCGTACAAATTGTTCTTTTAACATTTTATTTTCGTTAGAGTCACTCATGGGGTTAACTTGCTTGAGTGCTCTCAGGGCCCCTTGTAATCGGCAGGCATTGTCCCTTATGCTATCATCTGGTTTCTGGGAGCAGTTGTAAAACCTCATCCTGAGATCTGTTTCAGTGCGGTCCTCAAAGATAGTCTGTAGCTTTGAAAAAATTGCAAGCACTGACTCTTGATCTGCAGCTGTCCAATTCTCTATCTCTCTCTCTGCAGCATCAGTTAATTGCCCTATTACCACTGCAGCTCTCTGCTTCTCTGTCATGGGGTACATGTCCACTATGCTGCATATTTTTCGCTTGAACCCCGACAGAGTGTCTGGCTTGCCACTGTACTGAGGGAGCCACTTCGCTCCTGGCATATATGGTAGCGTTAGCGGTACTATTGGGGCTACAGGACCGGGTAAGGGGGCAACATCTCCCACATTTCCGTCCTGCGCTGCATCGTCAGGTGGTACGATATTGGGGCCGCCGGCTGGGGCCACGCTGTTGGCTTGTTGCTGAAACATGTCGGCACCCCCTTAGTTAATCGGAGCCTACCTTCTCTGAAGGCTGCAGCTCTGCAGGCACAGCGGTGGGGACAGGACCTGTGTCGCTGGCGCTCTGACGTCAGAGCGTTCACTGGAACTTTTCACAGGACCTGCCGCCGCGTCAGCGTTGGGGGCGTGTCCAGGTCTCAGCGCTCTTTTACAGGTACGCCCACCTTCTTCACCAGCAGGGCGCGAATATAGCGGTACAATGGCGGGAAATGGCACCAAATTCACACAACAGCAGCACAGTCTTTTGCACAAAACGATCAATATAGGCACACAGGACTCACATCCAGTAAGCTTCTCATCCTGTTCGTGACGCCAAATGATGACTCGCACAACACCAGATGGTGTGGGTACCAGGGCTATGGGATACTCGGCACCGAGCCCGTCGACTTCTATGGGGAATGTCACTGGCAGCAGAGCTCGGTCCGTGGCCCTGGGCGGTCATTCAATGGTGGGGAATATTTACAGGGGATGATGGAATGTTCATATAAATTGTCGTGACGCCACCTGTAGTGTATGGTCAGAGTGACCAACGCTGCTATGCGAGTACCCTGGAAGGGATGGTATTAGGCAGCTAGATGGTAGGTCTCCTACAGGAAAGACAGGGTTCTTCCAGGGCAAATAGTAATATGGAGATGCAGTGTGAACAGGGGTCCGGCAGGCTAAGGGCAAGAAGGGAGACACACTCACAAGTAACTTTTGGTACCTTTTACTGTAGAACTGGCAGGTTCTCCCCGGAGCACTGTGAGGCGAAGGATGCACATTCAGACTCCCCCACGGGTAGGTATATGGCCTCCTGTCCTTTGCACTGTGTGATCCAGTCCTGACCTGCATGTAGCTAAGTCTGACTCTGTCTCTGTACCTGGCTGAATTGGTGATTGGACCTTCTATTTGGTAGAACAAGTCTTTTCAGGCTGATCGAGCCAACTCCGTCCTCCTGGTCCTGTTGCTTAACAGCTCTGTGGTACCCTGGGACTTGTAGTCCTACAGGAACTCCGGTGTTCTCCTAAAGGTTGTAGAAATCCTTAAAGGCTCGGACCCCGATGTCCGGTGACTTGTTAGGGAGAGCTATTAATGCTCCTTTTTCCCTCTGCTTCCACTTGCCTTCGACCCTACCCGGGTCCTGCTCACAACACACATTGGCAGCAGGCAAGCTGCCTCTTCGCCGCTCTCTAAGCGTCGGCACGCTTCTTAGTCAGATTTGCTTCAGATTTAGCTCTGACCAGACTAGGGGGTTTCAGTACACACCCGTACCAGCCTCCATGTATAGGCTCTAAGCAGCTCTCTTTCTGACAGAGCTGGGGCTCAGAACTGAGCTAAACTTCTCTCCTCTCCTCTGATCTTATCTGAGCTGCTCCATGAGCTGCTCTGGCAATTCTGAGGCAAAGTGAAACTAAAACTGAGTTTATGTGTGCCTGAAACCAGCTCCCTCTAATGGCCTCCTAAGGTAAGCTGGAATGTGTGTGTGCATATTGACCTCTAGTGGGGTCCTCTGTCAGTGCACCCTTCTGGAGATGTGGATTCAGTCGCAGCTGGGCTCCACATATATATCAATCCCGTTGATCTCGCTATTTGTATTGTCAGATACCTTATGGATTCTTTTGCCAATGAAATTCCCAGAGTATCCGACAAACCTGAATGGCTAGTTTTAGTGCCCACCTGGTTCTTAAGGAACATAATCTCGCATTTTGATCTGTTGATTTTAAACCCTGAGAATTTCCCAAAATATTCCAATTTCCCCAACAATCCTGGTAGCTCTAGCATCGGATCATTCATGTAAAGAACCATGTCGTCTGCGAATAGACTCGCTCTAATCACTCGACGACCTACTTGAATACCTGAAAAACCGTCCTTCCCACTTAGAAATCTCTTAAGAGGTTCTATGGCCAATTTAAAGAGTAAAGGGGATAGCGGGCATCCCTGACGAGTCCCTTTTCCCAATGAAATTATGTCAGAGAGAAACCCTGGTGTATGTACTCTGGCTTTAGGATTAAAGTATAGACTTTTTAAAAACTCTCTTAGGGTATGTGCACACGTTGCTGATTTAGATGCGTTTCCGCAGCGTTTTTGGACGCGCGGAAATGCATCCAACCCGCAGTGCAGTGGACAGCCAATGTAAATCTATGGAAACGCAGGTTTGTTGTGCACATGCTGTGGAAAAAAAAACGCGCGGATTCGCAGCATTTTATTTTCCGCAGCATGTCAATTCTTTGAGCAGATCTGCAGCGTTTCTGCACCCATTGACTTGCATTCAGTTGGGCACTTCCGCAGCAAAATGGCAGGTCTAAAAAAGATCTGTGGTTATGCTGCAGATGAAGCGCTGCTGATCGGAGGAGAGAAGTGTGTGGGCGGTGACTGTGTGCGTGTATAATGTGTGGACGGTGACTGCGTGCGTGTATAGTGTGTGCGGGGAACTGTGTGTATGTGTATGTGCCGGTGTCTGTGTGATCTGTGTATGTGCGGGGTTCTGCGGGGCTGTGTGGGGGTCTGCTATCCTGTCTGCTAGTCCCATCCGGCTGTGCCTGCTACAGTGAGACCATTAGCCAATGATGGGACAGTAGTAGTCCCATCATCCAGCTAATGTGTTGAATGTAAAAAAAAGCAAAAAAACACATACACACATATATATAGTCCATACTCAGGGTCGGCTCCACGTTTTTATGGGCCCCGGGTGAAAGAGTCTCAATGGGCCCCTTTAACACAGACCACGATTCATGATGCACAGATACTGCAGAGAAATATGAGTATAGTACAGTGCCAAAGATTTCACTTCTTACATTACATGAGTGATATCTATTGTAAATACTACAATAGCTCAGAAGCCGCCGAATTCTCACAGCGCACAGTACAGACCGGACAGTACAGTCCTCCATACAATATTATGGGCACCACATAGTCTCCCCCTCATCACCCATATAATACCCCATGCAGGATGTCACCCCCCATCCTCCATATAATGCTCCATACAGAATACTGGACCCAATATAATGCTCCATAGAGAATACTGGACCCAATATAATGCTCCATACAGAATACTGGACCACATAAATTGCTCCATACATGATACTGGTCCCCATATAATGCTCCATACAAAATATGGAGGTCTCCTCTGCTCTGCGCTCTGCACTGTTACGGCTCAGGAGAGGCCGTATCACCTCCCCATCACCTCCATCATGGCCTTCTCCCCATCACCCCATCATGGCCTTCTCCCCATCACCTCCATCAATGCCTTCTCCCCATCACCTCCATCAATGCCTTCTCCCCATCACCTCCATCCTCCATCAATGCCTTCTCCCCATCACTTCCATCATGGCTTTCTCCCCATCACCTCCATCAATGCCTTCTCCCCATCACCTACATCAATGCCTTCTCCCCATCACCTCCATCATTGCCTTCTCCCCATCACCCCCATCAATGCCTTCTCCCCATCACCTCCATCAATGCCTTCTCCCCATCACCTCCAATAAATGCCTTCTCCCCATCACCTCTATCAATGCCTTCTCCCCATCACCTCCATCAATGCCTTCTCCCCATCACCTCCATCAATGCCTTCTCCCCATCACCCCCCATCATTGCCTTCACCCCATCACCTCCATCAATGCCTTCTCCCCATCACCTCCATCCTCCATCAATGCCTTCTCCTCATCACTTCCATCATGGCTTTCTCCCCATCACCTCCATCAATGCCTTCTCCCCATCACCTCCATCAATGCTTTCTCCCCATCACCCCATCATTGCCTTCTCCCCATCACCTCCATCAATTCCTTCTCCCCATCACCTCCATCAATGCCTTCTCCCCATCACCTCCATCAATGCCTTCTCCCCATCACCTCCATCAATGCCTTCTCCCCATCACCTCCCATCATTGCCTTCTCCCCATCACCTCCATAATGGCCTTCTCCCCATCACCTCCATAATGGCCTTCTCCCCATCATTGCCCTCTCCTCCACCTACACACACACACAGACACACACAGCAACATTCACCTGTCTGGACATTCACACACACATACACACACACAGACACACACAGCAACATTCACCTGTCTGCACATTCACACACACACATCTCACCTGTCCAGCGTCCGCACCGCAGGCACTCCCGCAGCATCACCGGCGTCCGTGCTTTCTCTCTCTGCCACAGCCGGCCGCTGAATGATGACATCATCCAGCGGCGCTGCTGTGAGAGGAAGCGTGGGCGCCCTCTGGAGCCCTGAGCTGCGGAGGCACAGGGAGAGGTAAGTATTGTGCCAGCTGCCGTGGCCCTGAGGAAGCGGGGGGGGGGCCAGTGGCGGTGCTGGCACCGCTCTCCTCCGCTGACGGGTTCCGGGGTGCCCGACGGCGAGTGGCCCCCCCGCCTTCTCAGGGCCCCGGCACTTGCCCGGGTACGCCAGGTGCTGACCCGGCACTGTCCATACTCACCATAATTTGCTAATCCCCGAAGCCCTCGCTCACCTGAGAAAAAAGTGAAAAAACAAACAACCAATATACTCCCTGTGTTCGATGTAATCCCATTAATAACGATTGTCCCACGACGATCTCCCATGGAGAGCTGTCACATCAGCATATGCGACAGCTCTCCAGGGGCTCCAGTGTACAGCAACGGAGATAATCCTCTGCACTGTATCCCTCCGCCACCGACAGATCACCGGAGTTCACCTGTCATTTGCGACACTACAGTCAGGAGAATTTTCTCACGGCTGTAGTGCCATAAAGTGAACTCCAATGATAGACTGCGGGAGGGTTATCTCCGATCAGTGTGTCATCGGAGGCCTATAGAGCGGTCTGCTGATGTGATCGCTCTATAGGGGAGATCATCATGCGACACTCGTTTTAAAGAGGGACTACGTCGGACAGGGAGTATACTGTTGTTTCTTTGTTTTTTTTTTATTTTTTGCTGGTGATCGATGGATTTAGGTGTACAATAAAAATTATGAAAAACCATGTGGTGTTTTATTTCATTAAAATACTTTATTCTTATGTGTGTGTTTTTTTTAACCCTTTCAAACTATAAGATTAATAATAGATAAGCTTCTTATTGTCGTCTCTCCATTATTAACGGGGCTTAAGGGTATGCCACACTAAACGAGATCGCAAACGAGATCGCAAACGAGATCACTAAAACGTCACTATTTTGCGATCTCGTTAGCGACCTCGTTGTGTGTGGCATGTAGCAACGATGTGGCCTCTGCTGTGATGTCGCTGATCGTTCACTAGAGTTCTGGACCGTTTTTTGATCGTTGGCGTCCCACTGGTGAGCCTGAATCGCTGTGTTTGGCACCTTTTGCGAACGACGAGCGACCTCGTTTGTGACGCATATGACTGTTTTGCGTCACAGAGTGGATCGCAATATCTGTAAGTTCTTTTTTGCGTCACAGAGAGGATCGCAGAAGTTGCAAAGCAGGATAGCAGGACGCAGAGAGCAGGAGCGATGCTGGAAATTCCTATGAATCAGAAGTGCTCAGTACATGCTAATGACAGATCCTAACGACCGCCAAAGTCGTTAAAGAGATCGCTGACCGCTGATGAGTCGTTTATGAGATCTCCTGTTTGGCAGCTACTAGCGACCTAAAAGAGATCACAAAAACGATCTCGTTAGCTTGCGTCGTTATTGAGATCGCTAACGAGATCGCTAAGTGTGGCAGTACCTTTAATGTCACCTTACAATAGCAAGGTGACATTAACACCTAATTACCCCATATGCCACCACTACACGGCAGTGGGAAGAGAGGTGCTAAGTGCCAGAATTGGCGCATCGCACAGATGCACCAATTCTGGGGCGTCTGGGTGCTGGTATATATAGCCAGGGGGGGCACCAATATCTATGACCCCTTCCTAGGCTATGAATATCATCCCGCTGCTGTCTGCGTAGCCTTTCTGGCTATAAATTATAGGGGGAACCCACATAATTTTTTTGGGGGGTCCCCTTATTATAATAGCCTGTAAAGGCTAGCTGCGGGCTGATATTCATAGCCTGGGAAGCTCCATGGGTATTAACCCCTTTCCCAGGCTGGAAATATTGGCCACGGCTGTCGGCTATCCCCCTCTGGAGCAGAAAATTGCGCGGAGCCCACGCCATTTTTTTCCCCATTTTTTTTCATTAAAGATATTGCGTGAAGATTTTGTGTGTGTGTGTCTATTTATATACCATGGCCGCACAAAACCCATTCATACAAAGAAAACATGACACAAATATTTATTGTATGGCAGAAATGGCCGTGATGTTTATTTAGGGTTACATAAATTAATCAATAAATACTTCAATAAATAAATCCATATAAATTATTAAACTTCCAACCATAACCAATCCACCCATCACTTGGGCGATTTTCCCACAAATGAACATCACGACAAATATAATAATAAGGGGGAGGGCGGAAGGGATCTTATTTTCTTCACAGACGATGACAGGAGCCAACGGGTGACAGCAGGGCTATTTATATCCATAAAACAGCCCGCCAAAACCTTCTTAAACCAATCAAAAACACATAAATTTAGGCGCCAAAAGCCAGAAAAAAATGGTTTCAGCCTGCTCGTGGACACCCCACAGCTTACCTGAAGTACCACATTGACATTACAAATACCAAATATTTCATACAATATTCAGGGATTATGCAGCCATGAGTCCCCCCCTTTATTATACTCTTTGTATGTAGGGGGGGGCTAACATGGCCGCACAAAACCCATTCATACAAAGAAAACATGACACAAATATTTATTGTATGGCAGAAATGGCCGTGATATTTATTTAGGGTTACATAAATTAATCAATAAATACTTCAATAAATAAATCCATATAAATTATTAAACTTCCAACCATAACCAATCCACCCATCACTTGGGCGATTTTCCCAAAAGCCGGGACTCGGAGAGTCAAGGCCCCCCACAACAGCACAGCCATTTCTCCACCATCGTTTGTAAATTCAAATTAAAAATATCTAGACCAATGTCAGAAAGATGGACTAAATCATTTCTGTACAACCCAGGAACAAAGCCTTCCAAGTCTTCATGCTGAAAAAAGAAACCACCCAAAAGGGGCAAAAATTTGCACATACCTCTATTAATTCTTTTACGAATTTTGTCTAAAAATGAAGAATTACCCTTAGACCAAGACAGTCTAGGAATGATCTCGGAAAAAACAAACACAGTATTCGGGAAAGATTGCTTCAAGCCAGTAACATCGGATCTTAGAAAAGCTAGTAAATCTAGCGTCTTAATTTTTCCGAGATCATTCCCAGCAACATGAAATATCACTAGATTTGGGTAAGGAAGGTAACTACAATTCAATAACAAAATTCGCCCACCGTAAACCTCGAACACTGTGCCAAAAAATCTGAACCTGGTCAGGACTAAAAGAAAGGTTCTCCGTATAAGATCTTTGACCAGCTCGCTTCTGAGCCCAATAAATAAAAGTGACCGATAATCCAAACTATCGAAGGACCTGCAAACAAATTAAAATTAATAATCATACAAATCATGACGAACATATAATTTATAACGCTCAGATTCCCATCTACCTAGCTTCCTAATATCAGAAGAACACCAACCCGATCTGGCAGCTTCAGTAGCTGCGCCAATCCTAAAAGAATGGGAAGTGATTTTAAGATTATCTTTACCTAGGAAACATAAGCATTTTTTAAAACGGAGTTAAATTGAAAAATGGTAACCGGGGATCTATCTGGATGAAGGAATAATGGGCCCATAGCATTGGGCCTACAACCTAGCCATTTTTTGATGTTGAACACCGGACAAATAACATCATCTGGAACAGATCCCAATTTAATTCTAGACCCCCTACCACATTGATCCGTTTTGGATTTCCTAATAAAGAGAAAAAGAACCGAATCAATCAAACTGATGTCCGAAATCAAAAGGCCAGCAGGCTCCGATTTTTTAACAGAAATTAATTCACTAACCCGAAGGGCTCCGAAAAAAGCAATAGAAAACGCAGCGGCAAACAAAGTGGCTTCGAATGAATTCAAACAAACGCTTGCTAATGCCAAACAAAGGTCCCTCAACAAAGAAAGGGATATGGGACGTCGAGAGTCAGGCTTAAAATTACCTCTTTTAAAACCCTTCAAAAATTGCTTTATTGGAAAAAACCCTGTTAACGGGAGACTACCTGACAATTTGAAAAAGAACGAAACGCCAGCCAAATGCTTTGAAATAGCTGCAAAAGAAAGACCCCTTTTTACTAAGAATTCCGCAAATTTTAAGCCTGAAACAGGACTAGACAGCGAAATTTCATAATTAAACTCTTCGCAAAAATTTACCCACATATACCATGCGGCCGAGTAATCGGCCCATGTTCTTTTTGATAAGGACTGCTCGATAAAATGAGGAATTATATTTAAATTATGTCCCAGATTGAAGAAGGGCAAGGCGTTGCTTCTGCGTCTGCGTTGGGAACCTGCAGATGAAAATTTGACCGCTCACACAGGTACAGAGACTTAGCAAACATAGCCTTTTCACTCCTTCCTAATCTAGCTTTTAACCAAATATTGTGCTTCAGACAAAGTAAAACGAGGTTTCTTAAAATCTTAGACGACCGCGAATTTTTGGAAGATAGTGTATTAATGGCAAAAATTACTCCCTGATTTTCTGAAAGAATAATAATCCTAAGATTCTGCATCAAGGCACCCCAAAGGAAGACACATAAAAATATGGAAAAAAGCTCCAAAACAGTAGAATTCTCCGTTATTTTACTCAACACCCATTTCTTAGGCCAACGCTGAAATGTCCAATGGGATAAAAATATCCCGCTACAACCAGAAAAATTGTCACTTGAAAATAAAAAAGGAAACGAGTCAGACGGGACAAAATTCTCTTGAACACAAGACCTACCATTGAACTCAGAAAGGAAGGAAAGCCAAACCCGTAAGTCCTCTTTCATTTCTGAAGAAACTCTCACATGAGAGAAAGGAGAAGAGAGGCCTTTTGTTGCATCAAATAGACGTCTGGAAAAAACCCGGCCCATAGGCATAATTCGCAGGGCGAAAGTCAATAGACCTAACAAAGATTGTAGCTCCTTTAGAGTAATTTTCGTCTTAGAAAGAGACATGGACAGAGCATTGTGCAACTTAGAGATTTTTTCCAACGGGAGTCTACATTCCATCCTCTCGGAGTCCAAGGTGATGCCCAAAAATTCAATACAGGTTGAGGGAAAGACTGTCTTTTCGTGAGCTATTGGTACACCAAAGCTCCGACACATTTGTATGAATTTTTCGAGAGTGCTGAAGCAATCTTGAGATTCAGAAGGGCCGACGAACAAAAAATCGTCAAGGTAATGCAAAATACCGGAGCTAATACAACTGGTCTGAAGAGTCCAATGTAAAAATGTTGAGAAACTCTCAAAATAAAAACACGACAGGGAGAATCCCATGGGAAGACATTTATCGAAAAAATATTCATCTTCAAAATAAAAACCAAGGGAATTAAAACCATCCGGATGAACCGGAAGAATTCTGAAAGCTGACTTGATGTCCGACTTTGACATTAAACAATTCTTCCGGAATTTTCTCAGCAGATCCACGGCTGAATCAAAAGAGGAATAGCAAACTGAGCATACAGATTTGTCTACCTCATCATTCAACGAGGACCCTTCCGGGTAAGATAAATGATGAATTAAACGAAAGGAACCTAATTCCTTTTTAGGAACAATGCCTAAAGGGGAAATACGAAAATTGGAAAAAGGAGGAGATGAAAATGGACCCGCAACTCTACCCAAAGCGATTTCGTTAAAAAAATTTTCCCTAGCTACATCAGGATATAAAGATAAAGAAGAAAGATTCTTTGATAATTGACAACCGAGACCTTTGAAAGGAGGAATGCGAAAACCAAAAGCAAAACCGTTAAATAAGAGGCCACTAATCTCCTGATCTGGGTAATTGTTTAACCAGATTAACATTTTTTCCAATTTCACAGGAGTCCGGGCCTTTTGCAAAAGTATCCCTGGAAGCTGATTGTTGAGCGGCCTGTTTTTTAAAACACTTGGAAACTGGGTGTGAATTACCGCAAAAGGAACACTCGTGTCGAAAACGACAACTGTTGTTCCACTTACACGTAGAGTCGTTAAATGCAAAACAGAAACCTCATTTAACTGCAGGATTGGGATTTTACTTATTTATGTACTGACGCTGCGGGAGCAAAAGGTTAATCCATAATCCTACATCCTTAACGCCCCATTTTAATTCAGGGTATACAGCTAGTTTTTGCCTAAAAGCTTCGTCATAGTTTAACCAGGCGAAGCCACCAAAATTCCTAAAAGCTTCTAAAATGATGTCTACATGCTGGAATAATTGGCTACAAAGGTTCGGGGATTTTTCGCCAAGGACAGCTGAGTAAATAGAAAAAGCTTGAATCCAATTATTAAATGATTTCAAGGAGTTACGCCTGACTTCATCAGACTCAGATTTATCTTTTTCAAATTTACCCAACTGCTCCCTGCGAGGGAGAAGCGAAAATAAATCAACATACTTTCCTTCCCAAATTAACTCTTTAGTGGCTGAGCTTAGGTGAAACCCTAAAGGAGATAGCTCGCAAGTGAGAGACTCCTTAAAAGGGTTATGAGGGGTTAAATTGACAGGCTCCGCTGATTTACTAGACTCAGTAACAGATAGAGGGAGGGAGCCTGAAATGCTTCACCCAAAGCTTCAACCAACAATGATTTAAAAATAGATTTAAAATCGTTCTGGGGGACAGACAGGGGCACTTTGAAGTTCTCACCCCTTCCTGACAGGCACTGGTCCGTGTCTTGATCCGAAGAACAGCCAGCCCTCATACCCTGTGAATCAGGGGAGAGCAGCTGTGTGCTGGTGGAAGCAGGGACATCATTTTCATCTCCTGGCTGAACTGTCTGGAAGCGTCTTGGAGAAGCGTTCCTGCTGCCGTGAGCCAGCGTAAGCGAAGCCGCAGCGGTACGGGATGGTGTTACCGCCGCAGCGCTTTTACGGCCACGACGGGTACCCGCACCGCCGGAGGCTTCAGCTGACGTCGGCAATTCCTGAAGGTGCCGGCCGAACTCCCGCGCCGGACTCCGAGACTTCGTAGGAGGAGGGCGGGATGATTTATTACGTGCTTCTTGTGCACGGCTCGATGATCTTGCTGGCGACGCTGAGGGAGAGAAGGATGTCCGGGGCTTCCTGGATCTTGAAGAGCCACTCTGGCTCTGAAGAGAAGTCCCAGCTTGACACGGAGGCTGCTGCTGAGGGCAAGGTTCATGTGGAGGAGGAACGGCTTCAGGAGCTGCAGTGACAGGTTTTAAAGCTAAGCAGCTCCTCAGCCAATTCTCTCCATCCACTTCCCCGGCTCTCGCTATCAGCTGCTGAAGGAGATTCTCCATCTTCCCGGTAATCTGTTATCTCTTATCTTCTTTTCTTCACAGACGATGACAGGAGCCAACGGGCGACAGCAGGGCTATTTATATCCATAAAACAGCCCGCCAAAACCTTCTTAAACCAATCAAAAACACATAAATTTAGGCGCCAAAAGCCAGAAAAAAAACGGTTTCAGCCTGCTCGTGGACACCCCACAGCTTACCTGAAGTACCACATTGACATTACAAACACCAAATATTTCATACAATATTCAGGGATTATGCAGCCATGAGTCCCCCCCTTTATTATACTCTTTGTATGTAGGGGGGGGCTAACATTCTATCTATCTATCTATCTATCTATCTATCTATCTATCTATCTATCTATCAATCTATCCCATATCTATCTATTATCTACAGTCATGGCCAAAAGTTTTGAGAATGACACAAATATTAATTTTTACAAAGTCTACTGCTTCACTTTTTCTAATGGCAATTTGCATATACTCCAGAATGTTATAAAGAGTGATCAGCTTAACAGCAATTACTTGCAAAGTCAATATTTGGCTAGAAAATGAACTTTATCCCCCAAATCACATTTCAACATCATTGCAGCCCTGCCTTAAAAGGACCAGCTAACCTCTTTTCAGTGATTGCTCCATTAACACAGGTGTGGGTGTTGATGAGGACATGGCTGGAGATCAATCTGTCATGATTAAGTAAAAATGACACCACTGGACACTTTAAAAGGAGGCTGGTGCTTGGCATCATTGTTTCTCTTCTGTTAACCATGGTTATCTCTAAAGAAACACGTGCAGTCATCATTGCAATGCACAAAAATGGCCTAACAGGGAAGAGTATCGCAGCTAGAAAGATTGCACCTCAGTCAACAATCTATCGCATCATCAAGAACTTCAAGGAGAGAGGTTCCATTGTTGCCAAAAAGGCTCCAGGGCGCCCAAGAAAGACCAGCAAGCGCCAGGACCGTCTCTTAAAAGTGTTTCAGCTGCGAGATCGGGCTACCAGCAGTGCAGAGCTTGCTCAGGAATGGCAGCAGGCAGGTGTGAGTGCATCTGCACGCACTGTGAGGTGGAGACTCTTGGAGCAAGGCCTGGTCTCAAGGAGGGCAGCAAAGAAGCCACTTCTCTCCAGCAAAAACATCATGGACAGACTGATATTCTGCAAAAGGTACAGGCAGTGGACTGCTGAGGACTGGGGTAAAGTTATTTTCTCTGATGAATCCCCTTTTTGATTGTTTGGGACATCAGGAAAACTCCTCATTCGGAGAAGACAAGGTGAGCGCTACCACCAGTCTTGTCTCATGCCAACTGTTAAGCATCCTGAAACCATTCATGTGTGGGGTTGCTTCTCAGCCAAGGGAATCGGCTCTCTCACAGTCTTGCCTAAAAACACAGCCATGAATAAAGAATGGTACCAGAATGTCCTCCAAGAGCAACTTCTCCCAACCCTCCAAGAGCAGTTTGGCGATCAACAATGCCTTTTCCAGCATGATGGAGCACCTTGCCATAAAGCAAACGTGATAACTAAATGACTCAGGGAACAAAACATAGAGATTTTGGGTCCATGGCCTGGAAACTCCCCAGATCTTAATCCCATTGAGAACTTGTGGTCAATCATCAAGAGACGGGTGGACAAACAAAAACCTAAAAATTCTGACAAAATGAAAGCATTGATTGTGCAAGAATGGACTGCTATCAGTCAGGTTTTGGTCCAGAAGTTGATTAAGAGCATGCCAGGGAGAATTGCACAGGTCCTGAAGAAGAAGGGTCAACACTGCAAATATTGACTTGCTGCATTAACTCATTCTAACTGTCAATATAAGCTTTTGTTACTCATATGTTTGCAATTATTATATTTCTGTCTGTGATAAAAACATCTGTCAAACACACATAAAAACCAGAGCGCAGCAGCAGATCATGTGAAAATATAATATTTGTGTCATTCTCAAAACTTTTGGCCATGACTGTAGTAGTCAAAAAGCAGGAACAGCACACCGTTTTCTTGTGAAGGGTAGAGCTAATTTATTAAGCCCATAGTGGTGACGTTTCGGTCCTAACAACACGGACCTTTTTCAAGCAATTAATATGTGCCAGTATATAAATATTTATAGGGTGTACATAATTACACAGGCGTGTGGATCTGTTTTTGTATACAATGGGGTAAGCCATGGAATGGTCATAATTAACCTTTTAATGGTATACATCTGTGCACTTATTGCTAATTGAAACAATAATATGTACTGTAAGGATACCTTAATGTTTACACATTCTGCACTGCACTTTATGTATTGTACATCTGTTCATATGAACTCTGTATTATCTGTATGTTCTTGTGTAAATGGAATCAGCACTTTTTGCATATGTTTATCTCTATTGCTGTAATTATGTACACCCTATAAATATTTTGTACTGGCACATATTCATTGCTTGAAAAAAGTCCTTGTTGTTAGGACCGAAACGTCGCCACTATGGGCTTAATAAATTAGCTCTACACTTCACAAGAAAACGGTGTGCTGTTCCTGCTTTTTGACTACTGCATTTAAGGTTTGGTATTTGCCTTTGGGAGCGATTCTGCACCCGTACTCCGCTTTTTTGTCTTTTGTGCTGCTCTAAGTTTATTTTTGATATCTATTATCTATCTATATATTATCTATCTATCTATCTATCTATCTGTGTGTGTAATGGAGTTTGGGTTGGACAAATGTAAAAGAGGAGGTTGGACAAGAAATGACATCACAAATCTTTTTTTTTTCCTAAATAACATATCTTTATTTAGCTTACAAAAACACATACAAGTCCGCATGAAAAAATTCATCAAATCCGCATCAAAAACGCATAAAAACCGCACCTGCGTTTTCTGCAAAGAGGTGCGGATTCTGTGCAGAAAATTCCACTGGCTAATCTGCAACGTGTGCACATACCCTTAATGGACCCTGCAGGCCTATCCTGTCTAGGATCAGATCCAGCCATGGCCATCTGACATTATCAAACGCTTTTTCCGCATCCAGAGTGACCATGGCTGAGTCCACTGTCCCCTCACCTTGATTTAGATTAATGACATCCAGGACCATCAGAGATTAATAATAATTTTATTTCTATAGCGCCAACATATTTTCTAATATTGATAATCGCTGATCTCCCCTTCACGAACCCCGCTTGTTTACTTTAGGCAACAAGCTAGCCAGTCTATTGGCCATTAATTTTGAGACTCTCTTCAAATCTAGGTTTATGAGAGATATGGGACGATAGTTCGCAGGATCCTCCAGATTCTTTGAGCCCTTCAGGATTAATTTGATATGTGCTGTATTCATCTGGTCCGAGATTTTTTCCCCTCCCAAGAGACCATTGTATAGTGATGTGAGATACGGCACCACCCGGTCTCGTAATGCCTTATAGAAGCCACCACTGAAGCCATCTGGACCCGTTGCCTTGTGAGATTTTAAATCTTTAATCACTCCCAAGACCTCCTCAATTCTCGTTTCTCCATTCAGTCCCTCCAGATCTTCAGGAGACAGACAAGGAATTTGTATCTCTTTCAACCAATCTACACCTTCATGCCCCCCTCCCTCTGGAGATTTATATAAATGAGCATAATATCTGCCTAGTGCATCTATTATCTTTTTAGGGTCCGACGTTATAGTGCTGTCTCTCTGTTGAATCAAGGCTATTAACGTTACCGGTCTCTTTCCTCTCGCCAGGTTCGCTAAAATTTTCCCCGCCTTTTCCCCGTGTCTGTAGAGTTTGGACTCCCAATCTGAATGAAATAAATCCTCTCGTAACTTAGCACATTCATCAAAGATTTTTTGGTGGGATATCCAGGAGTCCCTTGTAAGGGTGGAGGGAGAGCTCCTGAATTCCAGGTATGACTTTCTTGATGCCTCACTATACTTTAGAAATTGAGTATGTATGAGCTTCTTCTTAGATGCCGTATAGACCATAATCTTTCCCCTCATGACCGCCTTAGCTGTCTCACCGAATAGCATAGGGTTATTGAATGGTACTGATTGTCGTGCGGATATTCCAACCACCACTCCCCCAGTAGTTTTACAAAGTTTTGGTCTTTTTCCAAAAAGGTCGGAAATCGCCATAGGTAATCTGTAACTCTGCGAAATTTGTCCTCCAAATCCATAGATACCGGGCAATGGTCAGATATTACCATATCTTCCATCTCCATTTCCATGATCTTCTGTACTACTGCGTCACCTACGAGAAACAAGTCAATTCTAGACCAGGATTGGTGTTGGTGTGAGAAATGTGTGAATTCCTTCACACATCATTGATTTATAGATCATTGGTGAATTTTTGAAGATCAGAAACTCCAGTTCTCTCCCGTTTTTGGGGCCTAGTGGGTCTAAAGGTGTCATAACAGATTGTCTGTCCTCTGAGCGGGACATGACTAGATTAAAGTCCCCCCCCAATGATAATGTCTCTTTTGTCTTCCAGGAGCATAATGTCTTTTTTGTCTTCCAGGAGCAAAGTCTCCTGTAAACCATCTAGAAATTTATTTTGTTCAGTGTTTGGGACATAGATGTTGTGAATATTCAAAGTGCCTCCCTCATATTTTAACACTAGTTGTACATGTCTCCACTCCTCGTCACTCCTACAAGACACAAGTGTGTGCGAAAAAGACTTGCATACTAATATCATGACCCCGGCTGATCTACCTGATGTGCCCGATCCAAAAACTGCCCCCACCCACATCTTATGCATCCTGAATGGCTCATTCTGCTTCAAATGAGTCTCTTGCAGTAGGACTATATCCCCTTTCAGCTTCTTTAAATGTCGCAGTACCATTGATCTCTTCCCCAGGGACCGTAAACCCTTGACATTCCATGTCAATATTCTACCCATGATCTAGTGGAAAGAGATATGCAAATTGTCGGCATGTAGGACCTGAACCCAAAATGCTTTTAACACACAGTTAGTTATCCCCTTTCACCTCCCGCAGAATGACCCATGGTTCCTTAACAAATAAACAGTAACAAAAACCTAAACAAAATGCCTTCATAGAAACATGGCATTTAACCTTCTTCCCTCTTCCCCCCTTCGTAGTCTAACATTAAAGCATGGGACCTCTATTATTCTGATGTAACCATCAAAAACTCTTCTTGCTCCAACCACACAGCCAAAAGTGCCCGATATTTTGAGGCCATCAGGGGCGGACTACCGAATCTTAACCTGCGAATATAAACTGTCAAAATCCCTCTCTCCCACTGAGGGGAAAGAAAGGGAAAAAAAAACTTGTGGCAGGGCCTAAACCCGCCCTCAGCGGACAGCCAAAGCTATAAGGCAGCTTCCCTCACAGGGCTTCGACCTCCTCCTCTCTAGCATAGGGCAGACCATAATCCACTAGTCTGTGTCACAGGGTAGTCGACAGTGTCAACAATCCTCCTCCAGAGCCCCGACCAGAGAGCTTCTTTGGCTTCTCTCCCCCGGGTCCTCCCGCGTGCTTTTCCTCCAATTTGGTGATCTCTTCACAGAAACTTCAACTCGGGTTCTTTTTGGCTACATTGGATGACCTGACGACGGACTTTCTCGCGGGCTCAGTGTGAAACGCCAAAGTGCCTCTTTAGCGTCCTTGAAAAGGATCGCCGATCCGTCCATTTCCGTCATTTTGAGTATTACCGGATACAGTTGCTGAAAAGGGATATTGCATTTGAACAGCATGTTGCACACTTCATTGAATTGCTTCCTCCTTCTGGAAACTTCCACTGAGCAATCGCTAAAGAGGATGATTTTAAAACCTCTCAATAATAAAGGTTGGCGGCATTTTCTGAATTCTTGCAGCAGGCGCTCTTTATCCTTGTAATCCAGAAATTTTGCAATCGCCTGGCGTGGCCTGGGCGTGGAGTCAGGTCTATGCTCATTATCTTTTCTGGATGTTCTAGGAGAGGCTGGCGGGGGTCCCGCCTGTTCTACACCATTGGTTTTACCATATCGTGTAGTCGAAAATGTAAAAAAAATTCCAAGTGTGGCGAAATTGCAAAAAAAGTGCAATTCCACTACTGTTTTTTGGATTCTTTTTACCATGTTCACCAAGTGCTAAAACTGACCAGCAATTATGATTCTCCAGGTCATTACAAGTTTGTAAATACCAAACATGTATAGATTGGATTTTTCTTCACCATTTAAATAAAAAACAAATATTTTATCATATAGTCTAACGATAGGTGATAAAAGCCCTTTGTTGCACAACCTCTTTATTTTGGTCTAATAATTATATCAACTGAATTTTGCACACTTTTTATTTGTGTATACGACTGTTATGTGATGTATTTCATTATAATATTATATTTGTACCCAGAATCTGGAATCAGAAGCGCCACTTAATATACCAGCAAAGTCTCTACCAAAAGATTGGCCCCAAAATGGAGGGATTACATTTGAAAATGTTGAAATGCGTTACCAAGACAGCCTGCCATTGGTTTTTAAGAAAATTTCATTTACTATTGAGCCACGAGAAAAGATTGGGATTGTGGGAAGAACGGGGTCAGGTCTGTGTTAAATTCCCTTGTAAATATATCTGAAACTAGGTGTATTTTTATTTATTTTGCTATCAACTATCATCAGAAAATAGTATTTATGGAAAAACTGAGGAGTTTTCTGACATAAAAAAAGATTAGTTACACTATTCACACAGGCTCACATAGTGAACATCCCTACTCAGGGCTTTTCGAGATATGTCCTAAAATAAATAAATAAACTAAATAATACACATTTAAAATTAAAGCACCACTCCAGCGTTTTTTTTTTTTCAGCACTGGAGAGGTATTACTAAATTAAGGTCCCTGCTCCCTGTCTGATACTTTATTTTAGCGCCGCTCCTGACATCTCATGACCGCAGCTTCTGACTAGTTGGCAGTCAGAAGCTACGACACAAGCTCTCAATGTAAAGCTAGGTTCACATTGCGTTAGGGCAATCCGTTTAACGGATCCTAACGCATGTCAAAATCGGCATGCGTTTGCAATAGTCCGTTAGTTTGTGACCCACCTTCCAACACGGACTACCACGTTTTCGGGTCCGGTACGGCGAACGCACAGTGAACGGAAGCGTTCGTTCTGCCATAGAACTCTATTGCAAACGCAAATGACCTAACGCAGCCACGTGCATTAACGCAATGGCAAAAATACACCACAATTTTGGGCTCATTTTAGCGCATCCGTTTAACGGATCCGTTAAATGGATTGCCCTATCGCAATGTGAACCTAGCCTTAGTCTATGAGAATCAGTAAGAGGCCCTCAGATTTGTATTGAATAGTGACTTCTGGCTTGCTCCAGCAAACACTGGAGTGATCTGGCATGTCACAAACTGCTGGAGATCGATGGGAGAGACGGAGATAGAAGGTGAAGACTGCAGCAGGTAAGTATCAGACTAGGTGCATGAACCTTAGATTAGAAGCACCACGTAAAAAAAACGCTGGAATGGTGCCTAAGGCTTTCTTTACACTTACTGTGTTTTTTGCGGCCCGTTATTGCGGCCCTTTTTTGCGGGCTGTATCACCGCAATTTTCAAGGTCTGACGCAATAACGGACCACAAAAAACTTGCTGATCGCCGTTTCCAATACTATAGAAAAGTATTGGAAAGAAAAAAACAGCATTTCGCAAAACTGGAAGATACGGAGCACCCTCATTAATTTTCTATGGGGGCCGTGTCCGTAAGCCATGAAATATATCGAGCAAGCTCGATATTTTTTCACGGCCGTATATACGACCCTCACGGCCATACGGCACACGGCCCTCAGTAGAATTTTTGTGGCCCGTTTTTGCAGCCCCATAGAAATGCATTGGGGCCGCAAAAACGGGCCACAAAAACACGGTAAGTGTAAAACCAGCCTTAAGCATGTTTTAAATACCTTTATATTTCAAAAAAGTATGCTTTATCTACTGCATTCTGTCAGGATTCCAGGACGGCAGCTACCATTACTCACAACCCGTCTTTGATTTCAGAGGACATATGGTAGGAGTGACGGGCTGCCCGAAGCACGAGACAGAGGTCAAGTCAGAGCAGAATCCTGTCAGGCACGGTGAAGGCACATTCCTCTCATCAGTCAACCTGACAGGACACTGAGTGGAGCCGGATTAAGGAGAAGATAATACCTTTCTTTATTTGAATGAGAATGAACAACCATCTCACTCAGCCTGACAGTTTTAGTGTGTCTTGTGCTTCCCACAGCCCGTCTTAGGCCGGTGTCAGACACAACTACAAAAAATCGGACCGTTTTAGTCGGTCGATTATCGTACCAAAATGAAAACATCACACATCCGCCTGGCATCCGATTTTCCTTCAAAGATGCGATTTAGTCGCATGTGTGTGTACCTTGTAACATCCGATTTTCATCCGACTTGCGAGAATTTCTCGCAGGCTTGCAAAACTGACATATAATGGATCCAAAAGAATAGTATTTAAATCACAAAAGAAAGAATAGATATATACACATAGAACACAATATATATATATATATAATATATATATATACATGTCATTGTGACATATATATATAACATGTATTTATAGTTCTTACACTTCTACATACTGTAATAGCCGCTAATTCAATTGCCGGCTTTTGTGAAATCACAGAAGCCGACATGAAATGATACATTGTTTAGACACAGTTAACCATGTAATTTCCTGTATTTTGATATATGGTTTGAACTAACAATTACATAAGTGTATGTGTGCCAAATTTCAGACATGTAGGGGTTAATTAAAGGTGTAAATTCGTTGAAAAAAAAATGCGTGGGCTCCCGCTGTATTTTCTCCACCAGACAGACAAAGCAAGCGAGTGGGGGCAGATAATAATAGCCTAGGGAGGGTACATTTTTTTTGTGCCCCCCCGGCTACTAACATCTGCCCCCAGACACCCCAGAAAGGGCAAATCTATAATTAGATTTGCCCTTTCTGGCACTTTGCCCGTCTATTCCCATTGCCCTGTAGCAGTGGCGAATGGGTTAATAAGGGGTTACAGCCACCTTGCAATTGAAAGGTAACTGTAAGCCAGGTTAATAATTGAGAGCTGTCAATTAGACAACTATCAATTATTAATCCTATTGTATGAAAGAAAAATCAAACACACACAGTTTAATAAAAAAGAAGTTTAATGAAATAATCACACAGTTTTTGACCATATTTTATTTTTCTGCTAAAACCATTTCCTGTAATAAAAATAAAATAAAAAAGCAAAATTATTCTTACCAATCCGATGTACAGTCAGGTCCCACGGTGTAATCCATCAGAAAGGGTTAACAGGTTACAGCTCGCAGAGAGCTATAATGCTGTCTCTGAGCTATAACCTCCTGAATGAATAACTTCCTCTACCAGTGAAAGGAGAGGAAGAGATGAATGAATGGAGCTTAATTGATTTATTGCCACTTTCACTTCAGTGACCTGACCTAAGGTGAAAGTGGGATACAATCAATTAAGCTTCATTCATTAATCACATCCTCTCCTGTAGGCACGAGATAAGCTCATTCATTCAGGAGCTATCAGCTGGGCACGCAGCATTAGTTGCGCTGCTTAGCTGATTGCTAGTTAACCCTTTGTGAAGGATTACATCGTGGGACGTGACAGATCGCCAGATAGGTAAGAATAATGTTGTTTTATTATTTTATATTTATTTTAGGAGATCAAGGGCTTCGCACGGATTAAGAGTAAAATAAAAGATGGTCAAAAAAATGTGTTTTTATTTCATTAAAATTATTTATTCTTAAAGTGTGTGTGTTTTTTTATTTACTTCAATAGGATTAATAATTGATAGTTGTCTAATTGACAGCTCTCAATTATTAACCTGGCTTACAGTCACCTTTCAATTGCAAGGTGGCTGTAACCCCTTATTAACCCATTCGCCACCGCTACAGGGCAATGGGAATAGACGGGCAAAGTGCCAGAAAGGGCAAATCTAATTATAGATTTGCCCTTTCTGGGGTGTCTGGGGGCAGATGTTAGTAGCCAGGGGGGGCACAAAAAAAATGTACCCTCCCTAGGCTATTATTATCTGCCCCCACTCGCTTGCTTTGTCTGTCTGATGGAGAAAATACAGAGGGAGCCCACGCATTTTTTTTCAACGAATTTACACCTTTAATTAACCCCTACATGTCTGAAATTTGGCACACATACACTTATGTAATTGTAAGTTCAAACCATATATCAAAATACAGGAAATGACATGGTTAACTGTGTCTAAACAATGTATCATTTCATGTCGGCTTCTGTGATTTCACAAAAGTCGGCAATTGAATTAGCCGCTATTACAGTATGTAGAAGTGTAAGAACTATAAATATATGTATATATATATGTCACAATGACATATAATATATAATATATATATATATATATGTATTCTATGTGTGTATATCTATTCTTTCTATTCTTTATTAAAGCTGTCAGTGTGATTTTACAGTATAGCCGGGGATGAATTGCCGGCTTTTTAAAGGACACCGATGCGATTTAATCGCAAGTCACACGTGCGGTCCGTTTGTAATCCGATTTTTCATCGCTCCCATAGACTTGCATTGGCGATAGTTGACCCACAATCGGTGACAATCGCAGCATGCTGCGATTGCACTCGGACGTTTAAAACGGACCACAAAAAATCTGATACTGGGAGCTGCTCCATAGATTAACATAGGTCAGACTGCAATGCGATATTTCATCGTATTGCAGTCGTCCGATTCTGTCGCCAGTGTGACGCCGGCCTTATTGTATGTCCTGGCAGTTGCCATGTTTAAACTCCTGACAGAGTGGAGTAGGTAAAGCATACATTTTTGTTATATAAATGTATTTAGAAAAATGTTTAACATTTAAATGTGTCTTATTTATTTTATTATTTATTTTATTACATTTCTTGGAGAACCCCTTTTAAGGCTGGAGTCACACTTAACATATAAAAAATCAGTCCGATTTTGACGTCCGAGAATTGCACAAATGTTCCCCGAACAGTGATCCGTGTGTAATCCATTTGCAATACAAGGATGCGATTCTCTCTCATCTAAGCATCTGTGTGACATCCGTATGGCATGCATATGCCGTTATTTTCTCGCAGACTTGCAAAATGGACATTTAACTGATCCATGGCCTGATATATTCGTCAAAACATATATATAATATATGTATGTATATATATATGTCAGTGAGACACATATATATATATCTTTATATTTCATAGAGAGATAGATAGCACAAAAGCCATTAATTCATTTGTCAGCTTCTGTAAAATCATTGAAGAAGCCAACAGGATAGGGGACATGGTTAACATACAGTAGACCCATGCAGAAAAGTTAGATTTATAGATGTCAGTAACTAATACTGTTAGTAGTATGTATGTGTAAAATTTGGGACCTGTATGTATTTAATAAAATAATTTTTTCACAGAAAAAAATGGCGTGAGCTCCCGCGCAATTTTCTGTGCCAGAGAGGGAAAGCCAGTGACTGAGGGCAGATATTAATAGCCTAGAAAGGGACCATGGTTATTGGCCCCCCTGGCTAAAAACATCTGGCCCCAGCCACTCCAGAAAAGGCGCATCTGTAAAATGCGCCAATTCCGGCACTTAGCCTCTCTCTTCGCACTGCCCTGTAGCTGTGGCATATGGGGTAATAAAGGGTCAATGTCACCTTTGTATTGTAAGGTGACATTAAGCCTGGCTTAGTAATGGATAGGTGTCAATAAGACACCTTCTCCATCACTAATCCTAAAGTTTGTAAAGGGTTAAATAAATACACACAGGCAGAATAAAGTATTTTAATGAAATGAAAGACCACACAGTTTTGCCATCTTTATTGTTCTGCTAATCCAAACGATGCCCTCAATCTCCTGTAATAAAGAAAAAATAAAAAAACAACAATATACCATACCTGTCCGGTGATCTGTCCCATGCCGTAATCCATATCAGGGGGATATACAGTTTACAATCGGGAGCAGTGCTAATGCGACCGCCCGGCTGTAAACCACTGATGGATGAATGAGAAGCTGCCGGCGGCAGCATCAGTGACTAGTGCTGACGTCACTGATGCTGTTCAGCCTCGCGGCCTGACCCGCAGTGAACTCTTGAGCGTGGGAAAATGAACAGGCATGGATTACGGCGTGGGACAGATCGCTGGACAGGTATGGTATATTGTTGTTTTTTTATTTTTTCTTTATTACAGGAGATAGAGTGCATCGTTTGGATTAGCAGAACAATAAAGATGGCAAAACTGTGTGGTCTTTCATTTCATTAAAATACTTTATTCTGCCTGTGTTTGTTCATTTAACCCTTTACAAACTTTAGGATTAGTGATGAATAGGTGTCTTATTGACACCTATCCATTACTAAGCCAGGCTTAATGTCACCTTACAATACAAAGGTGACATTGACCCCTTATTACCCCATATGCCACAGCTACAGGGCAGTGGGAAGAGAGAGGCTAAGTGCTGGAATTGGCGCATCTTACAGATGCGCCTTTTCTGGGGTGGCTGGGGCCAGATGTTTTTAGCCAGGGGGGCCAACAACCATGGTCCCTTTCTAGGCTATTAATATCTGCCCTCAGGCACTGGCTTTCCCTCTCTGGTGCAGAAAATTGCTCGGGAGCCTACGCCATTTTTTTCCGTGAAAACATTCTTTATTAAATACATACAGGACCCAAATTTTACACACACATACTACTAACAGTATTAGTCACTGACATCTATAAATCTAACCGTTCTGCATGAGTTTACTGTATGTAAACCATGTCTCCTATCCTGTCGGCTTCTGCAATGATTTTACAGAAACCGACAAATGAATTAACAGCTATTCTGCTATCTATCTCTCTATGAAATATAAAGATATATATATATATTTGTGTCACTGACATACAGTATATATACTGTGTATATACACCTATACTATGTGTATATATCTATTCTATCTATTCTATTGTAAGTGTCAGTGTGATTTTACTATACACCGCACATGAATTGCCGGCTTTTCAAAGGACACCGGTGCGTATTTCTCGCAAGTCACACTGATGATCTGTGTGGTGTGCGAGTTTTTCTCGCACCCATAGACTTGAATTGGCGAGTCTCGGCCGAGAAAAAACGGTGATGGGAGCTGCTCCATAGATTAACAGCGTTCCGAGTGCTATGCGATTTTTTTTTTCTCGCATAATACTCGTTCGTATTCCTCTCTAGTGTGACGCCGGCCTAAGTCTTGCATATAGAGTGATATTTTGACATTCTTTACGTGGAGATAATATTACTGCTGTTATAGCATTATAACTAGTAAAATCTTTTTCAATTCGATACATTTAACAAATTTACATAATTTATTTACTGAACAGGTAAATCATCCTTGGCAATGACACTTTTTAGACTGGTGGAGCTATCCGGGGGTGTTATCAGCATTGATAATGTCCATATTGATACAATTGGACTGGAGGATCTAAGAAAAAACCTTTCCATCATCCCTCAAGAACCAGTTCTTTTTGTTGGAAGTGTGAGGTAGGCCTTGGTAATATAAATTCTTTTTTCACAATCTGTGTGGGACATGCATGCATGTAGAATCTAGATGTTTTTGCAAGCTTACTGTCATATGTAATATATTTTCTACTTAACCAATGAAAAAGGACCTGTCTCTTATCATAAATGTGTAATTTACCTGATGTAAATACCACTTTTCTACTGAATCTGGCATTATTTTAGTTTTGTTCCTGCACCTCTCCGTTCCTGAGACATGACCCCTTCTTTGTTTTTTTGTTTTTTAGCCAGTTGAGTGTGGTCCCCAAAAAGACGCCCATAGAGAAAAATAGTGGGCGCCATAGCTCTGTTATATCTATGTGAGTGGTGGCCGTAATTAAAACCACACCAGATTAACCACTTCATGACATTGGACGTACCGGTTCCTCCTATTTTAAGTGCGTTCCTGAAAATGGGCTTACCAGTACTTCCTGGTGATAATGCGGGCACAGGAGTTGTGCCCGTACAATTGTAACCAGAAACTTGTTTTAAGTGATAACTGAGCCCTGTCACAGCTAGGAGCAGTGCCTGCACAATCACCACTGGTAGATTGTTTTTAGTGATAACTGAGTCCAGGCTGTCACACCCAGGAACGATGCCCACATTGCTTCTGGCTGTTTAACACTCTAAATGCATCAAACATTAGCGAGTGCGGCATTTAGAAGTTTAGGAGACAGAAGGGGCTCCCTCTTCCACCCGATCGGCACCTCCACGGCTCGATCTCAGGAGCCTGATGGTTGCCATGACAGCAAGATGTCAAATAATCACCTCCTGGTCTGTTAGCTATGCTGGCCTTTTTCACTTAGATAGAGGAACAAAGTAAAAAAAGTTAACCCCTTTTACCCTGGAGGGTGGTTTGCACATTAATGACTGGGCCAATTTTTACAATTCTGACCTCAGTCCCTTTATGACGTAATAACCCTGGAACGCTTCAATGGAGCCTGGTGATTCTGAGATTCTTTTCTTGTGACTTATTGTACTTCATGATAGTGGTAAAATTTATTTGCTATGACTTGTGTTTTTTGTGATAAAAATGGAAATTTGGTGAAAATTTTGAAAATGTTGCCATTTTCCAAGTTTGAATTTTCATGCCCTTAAATCACAGAGATATGTCACACAAAATATTTAATAAGTACATTTTCCACATGTCTACTTTACATCAGCACAATTTTGAAACCAACATTTTTTGTTGTTAGGAAGTTATAAGGGTTAAAAGTTGAACAACGATTTCTCATTTTTACAACACGATTATTTTAGGGACCACATCACATTTGAAGTGACTTTGAGGGGTCCAAAAGTGACACCATTCTAAAAACTGCACCCCTCAAGGTACTCAAAACTACATTCAAGAAGTTTATTAACCCTTCAGGTGCATCACAGGAATTTTTGGAATGTTTAAAAAAAATTAACATTTAACTTATTTTCACAAAAAATTTACTCCAGATCCAAATTTTTTTATTTTCCCAAGGGTAACAGGAGAAATTGGATCCCAAAAGTTGTTGCACAATTTGTCCTGAGTATGCTGATACCCCATATGTGGAGGTAAATTACTGTTTGGCACATGACTGAGTTCGGAAGGGAAGGAGCACCGTTTGACTTTTTCAACGCAATATTGGCTGGAATTGAGATAGGATGCCATGTCAAATAATTGAAAAAAATTATTAAAGAACATGTATGCAAGTACCTGGATAAGAATGAAGTGATTAAACAGAGTCAGCATGGGTTTGTAACTAATAAGTCATGTCAGACTAACTTAATTTCCTTCTATGACAGAATCACTGACTGGGTGGATCAGGGAAATGCTGTAGATATAGTACTGTATATCTTGACTTCAGCAAAGCATTTGACAAAGTATCTCACTTAATCCTTATTGAAAAAATGACTAAGTATGGAATGGACAAGGCAACTGTTAGGTGGATTCATAACTGGCTTAGTGATCGGACCCAAAGAGTGGTCGTAAATGGCTGCACATCCAGTTGGAAGAATGTCTCAAGTGGGGCACCACAAGGCTCTGTTTTGGGCCCTGTATTGTTCAACATCTTTATCAATGATTTAGATGAAGGAATTGAAGGTAAACTGATCAAATTTGCTGATGACACAAAGCTAGGAGGGATAGCTAATACTAGAGAAGAGAGAGAGAGGATTCAAAAGATATAAATAAACTGGAGCAGTGGGCAGCAACTAACAGAATGGATTTTAACAGGGAAAAATGCAAAGTACTACATCTGGGCAATAAAAATGATAAAAGCATATACAAAATGGGAGGAATAGGGCTAAGTAACAGCACATGTGAAAAAGACTTGGGTATACTAATTGATCACAGACTGAACATGAGTCAACAGTGTGATGCAGCAGCAAAAAAGGCAAATGTAATTCTAGGATGTATCAACATAAGCATACAGTCTAGATCACGTGAGGTCATTATTGCCCTCTACTCCTCTTTGGTCAGACCTCATCTGGAATACTGTGTCCTGTTTTGGGCACCACATTTTAAAAAATACATCAACAAACTAGAGCAAGTTCAGAGAAGAGCCACCAGAATGGTGACCGATCTGCAAACCATGTCCTATGAGGAACGGTTGCAGGATTTGGGAATGTTTAGCTTGCAAAAAAGAAGACTGAGAGGAGACTTAATAGCTGTCTACAAATATCTCAAGGGCTGTCACATTGTAGAAGGATCATCTTTATTCTCATTTGCACAAGGAAAGACTAGAAGCAATGGGATGAAACTGAATGGGAGGAGACACAGATTAAATATTAGAAAAAACTTTTTGACAGTTAGGGTGATCAATGAGTGGAACAGGCTGCCACGAGAGATGGTGAGTTCTCCTTCAATGGAAGTCTTCAAACAGAGGCTGGACAGACATCTGTCTGGGATGATTTAGAGAATCCTGCTTTGAGCAGGGGGTTGGACCAGATGGCCCAGGAGGTCCCTTCCAACTCTACCATTCTATGATTCTATGATTCTATGTTGTGTTTTGGAGAGCCCCCTGATGTGCCTAAGCAGTGGAAAGCCCCACAATTGACAATATTTTGGAAACTAGACCCCCAAGGAACTTATCTAGATGTGCAGTGAGCACTTCCCCAAGTGCTTCACAGAAACTTATAGCGTTGAGCCGTGAAAAAAAATCTTATTTTCCTCACAAAAATGTTATTTTAGCTCCAAATTTTGCATTTTCATAAAGGTAACAAGAAAATTGCACCATACTGTTTGTTGTGCAATTTCTCTTGAGTACGCTGATACCCCATATGTAGGGGAATATTACTTTTGAGGCATACTGCAAAGCTCAGAAGGAAAGAGGCGCCGTTCAGATTTTGCTGGAATGGTTTGAGGGTGCCATGTCACATTGCCAGAGCCCCTGAGGTGCCAGAACAACAGAAACCCCCTACATGTGAACTCATTTTACAAACTACACTCCCCAATGAATTCATCTATGGGTGCAATGATCATATTGACACCACATGTGCCTCATAGAATTTTATACCACTGCGCGGTGAAGAAAGAATAAATTAAATTTTTACCACTAAAATGTTGTTTTAGCCCCAAGTTTTTAATCTTTCTTATTTTTACAATAAACTGAGGTCCATTTTTTCCTGAGTGCGCCAATACCCTGCATACAGTGCAAAGCTCAGAAGGCAAAGAGCGCCAGATTTTACTGTTATGGTTTGCAGGTGCCATGACCCACTGGGAGAGCCCATGAGGTGCCAGAACAGCAGAACCCCCCATTAGTGACCCCATTTTACAAACTACACCTCTCAATGAATTTATCTAGGGGTGCAGTGATCATATTGACACCATGGGTGTGTCACAGAATTTTATACCATTGGGCAGTGAAGACAAAATAACTAAATTTTTACCACCAAAATGTTGTTTTAGCCAAAGATTTAACATTTTCACAGTAGAAGTGGGTAAAAATGGCACCAAAATTTGTCCCACAATTTCTGCTGAAAGTGGCAATACCCAATGTGTGGCTGTACAGTACTACTTAGCCATACGGAGAGATTCGGGAGGAACGGAGCACTATTTGCCTCCTTGAGCGCACATTTTCCTAGAACAGTTTGCGGACTCCATATACAGAGCCCCTAATTGCTAGAAGAGCAGAATCCCCCCTCAGTTGACCCCATTTGGGAAACTATACACCTTGAGGAATTTATCTACAGGTGTAGTGATGATTTTGACTTCATGGGTATTTTCCAGAAACAAGAAGCAATGAATGTTGCAGAGAGAAAATTGCAAACTGCCGCTGTAGTGAACAGTACGGTGTAGTGACCAGTATGTCGCAGTCACCAGTACATTATGCCCAACCCATGCTTCTGGAGGCATGCACCTGTAAGTTAGGCAGGCTCTCATCACTTCAGAAATATCAAACATGGACACAATATGTGGTATAGGTACACTGTGGGGCTCAGAAGGGAGGAGGCATTTGGATTTGGGAGCGGAGAATTTGTTGAATTTCTTTTGGCAGGTGAGAAGCCATTTCGCTTTTCCAGAGCCTTTGTGCTACCATTAAAGTGGAAGCCTCCTATATTTCCGTTAACAGATGGCGGACCTGAGTGAGGGCTTGCTTTTTTGTGGATTGAGTTGAAGCTTTTATTGGGAACATTTTATATAATGTTTGCGATCACATTAATCCAGCGTCTCCGAGTGACGTGATTCAGCTTAAACCCCCGAGGGTCCATTCACTATAATGAGGCAGCAGAGATACTCTGGACTCCGTCTGGCCTCTGTTTAGCAGTGTCCTTCTTTTCAGAAGTGCACAAAACTGTGTTTGATGGCACTTTTATGCAATCCTAAAAAGACGGACACCGCCGGATCATAGATCAGTTGGCATCCACAGTGCCTGCATCTGCCTCATTAAAGGGAATCTTCTGCCAGAGGTTCTGTCTGAATCATATATTTCAGAGATTTACACGGAAACCCTGGTGTAAGAGCTCAATTCAGAATAAATGTGCGCTGAACCTTACTGCGATCTTTAGAGGCAGAATGAAAAAATCAACAGCATGTGAAGAATTGGTTTTATTTATTTTTATGCCGTTCCTCGTGCGGTGTAAGCGATTAGGCGACTTTATTCTTCGGGTCAGTGCGATTACAGTGATGCCAGAGTTATATCGGGTTCTTATGTTTGGCTGCTGTCACACACTAAAAGACGCTTTTTATTGCAAAAAATAGTTTTGGCATCACCACATTTTGAGAGCTAGAATTTTTCCATATCTTGGCCCACAGAGTCATGTGAGATCTTGTTTTTTGTGGGACGAGTTGACGTTTTTATTGGTACCATTTTTGGGCATATGACATTTTTTGATCGCTTTCTATTCCAATTTTTTAGAGACAGAATGAAGAAAAACCAGCAATTCATGATTTTTTTTTGATGGGGGGGTTTATGCCGCTCCATGTGTGGTAAAATTGATAAGGCTTTTTTATTCTTCGGGTCCGTACGATTAAGCAGTACTATACAGTCAAATATGGAGTATTGCCATGTTCAGCAAAAATTTTGTGACAAATTTAGATTTCATTTTGACATTTTCCCCTTGTGTAAATGTAAAATCTGGATCTAAAAAACTGTTGTAAAAATGTAACTATTTTTTCTTCAACGCCCAATGGTATAAAATTCCGTGACACGACTGTGGTGTTAATATGATCATTGGGCCATTGGATGACTTCATTGAAAAGTGTAGTTTGTCACTTATGGAGAGGTTCTGCTCTTCTGGCACCTCATGTGCTCTGCCAATGTGATATGACACCCTAAACCATAATGCCAAAATCTGCACCACAATATGGCTTTCTTTCCTTCTGAGCTTTCCATTGTGCCTGAAAAGCATTTCCCGATTACATCTAGAGTATTGACGCACTCAGGAGAAATTGCACAACAATTGTGATATCCAATTTTTCCTATTATCCCTTATACAAATTAAATACTTGGGGCTAAAACAACATTTTAGTGTGTAAAAATGTACCGTAATTATTCTTTCTATACCAGCCAGTGATATCAAATTCTGTGAGGCACATGTGTTGTCAATATGCTCACTACCCAATGAATTCATTGAGGGGTGTAGTTTGTAAAGTATGTTCATTTATAGGAATGTCTGTTTTTTGCCATTTCAGGGGTCCTGTCACTCCTGCCACTTCACTCCAATGTGGCGCTCCTTCCATTATGGGTCTTGCACTGTGCATCAAAAGTAGTTGTCAACATATGGGGTATTCACATACTCAGGAGAAATTGTGTAATGAATTGTTCTTTGTTTTCCATTCTTTTCCCTTCTTGTTCTTTTGAAAAGAGTCCGCAAACTATTCTACGATAATTTGTTCTCTGAGAGTCAAATAGCTTTCCTTCCCACTCGAGTACTCAGACCATGTGGCTGAGTAGTACTGTACAGCCACATATGGAGTATTTCTACTTTTATCAGAAATTGTGTGACAAATTTTAGTGCCATTTTTGCCCATTTACTCTTGTGAAAATGTAAAATCTGGGGCTAAAACAATTTTTTTGTAGTAAAAATTTAATTAAATTTTCTTCACTGCCAAATGGTACAAAATTCTGTGACACACCCATATTGTCAATATGATTGCTGATTGACCTGAGCATGAAAAGCGTGATGTATTTCTATGTAGCTGTCAAGCTCAGGTCAAAGGAGCAGAGACCAATATGAGGATTGAGATGTGATCCTCGCATGAGTTATAAGTGTGTCTGTCTGCGCCCTTACATGTAGGTTATTGGCACACTCAGGAGAAATTGCACAACAAACTGTGATGTCTAATTTTCCTATTAGCCCTTATAAAAATAAAAATGTTAAAAATGCCCCAAGATGAATTCCTCGAGAGGTACAGTTTCCAAAAGGGGGTCACTTGTACTGCTGTTTCGGTATGTCAGGGTCTCTTTAAATGTGACATGGCATCCGCAATCTAGTCCTGCCAAAACGACGCTCCAATATTCAAATTCCTTCCCTCTCAGGGCTTGCTGTGTGCCCAAACAGTAGTTTTCTCCCACCATATGAGACATCATTGTATTCAGAAGAAATTGCACAACAAATTGTATGGTCCATTTTCTCCTTATATTTTCTCATTTTCACAGTTTCATGTTATAAAATTCTGTGAAGCACCTGCAGATTCACCACATCTCTAGATACATTTCTTGAGGGGTGTAGTTTTCAAAATATATTCACTTGTAGGGGTTTTTCACTGTTTAGGTACAACAGGGGCTCTGCAAATGCAACATGGCATCTGCTATCTATGCCAGCCAATTTTGTGCTCCAAAAGTCAAATGGTGCTCCTTGCCTTCTGAACCCTGTTGTACGCCCAAACAATAGTTTTCCACCCGATATGAAGTATCGGGAGAAAATTGCACAATGAATTTTGAGGTCCTGTTACTCTTGTAAAAATAAAAAAATTGGGGCTAAAGCAACATTTTTGTGGGAAAAATTTAAATTTTCTTTTTTTCTTTCCTCATTGCTTTAATCCCTGTGAAGCACCTAAATGCTTAATAAACCTGAATGTGGTTTTGAGAATTTTGAAGGGTTCAGTTTTTAAAACAGTTTCACGTTTGGGTACTTTGTCACATAGGGCCCTGAAAATGACTGCAAATGTGATGTGGTCCCTAAAAAATTAGTTTTGTAAATTTTGCTGAAAAAAATGAGAAATTGCTGTTTTATCAAGTTTTAGCCCTTCCAACTTCTTAACAAAAAAAATGGTTAAAAAATCATGGTGATGTAAAGTAGACATGTGGCAAATGTTATTTATTAATTATTTTAGTGATATGACAATCTGTTCTAAGGGCATAAAAATCCAAAGTTTGAAAATTGCAGATTTTTCAAAATTTTCATCAAATTTCCAATTTTTTCATAAATAAGCGCAAATTATATTGACCTAAATTTACCATTAATATGAAGTTCAATATGTCATGAAAAAATAATCTCAGAATCACTGGGATCCATTGAAGCGTTCCAAAGTTATTAGCATATAAAGTGACACTGGTCAGAATTGTAAAAATTGGCCTGGTAAGGAAGGTGTAAACAGACTGGAGGGTGAAGGGGTAGGAAGGATAACAGTAGCATTTACAACAGTTATAAAAATTACATATTTACGGCAAGTTATAAATGAGGACCTATTACTGTTAGGGTCTGCGGAACGCACCAAATATAGGATGTAGAGAGGTGCGTTCGCAGCCCGGGGTACACCGTGCAGGCGGAGCCTGCTGCAAGATGCAGGACCAACGTAGGAAAGCTCCACGGCTGCCTTTAGTTGTGGTGGTTAGTCAGGGTACTGCAATCCAATAGATTCCAACCTCTCTGGTGTATTGCCGTTTTTGCCTGCTCTCCTCAGCTACCGAAACATAACACATCTGGCCTGATGGGAATTTAGCCGCTGGGCTGTCTGCAAATACACCAAGTTCTTGTGGTCCGTGAATACTTGGAAGGGGAAGTGAGCCCCCTCCAGAAGATGTCTCCACTCGGAGAAGGCCAACTTCATAGCCAGTAACTCCCTGTCCCCAATGGAATAATTCCTCTCTGCTGGTGTAAAGGTCTTGGAAAAGAAGAAGCAGGGATGCTTCCAACCCTGGGCATCCTTTTGAAAAAGGACTGCTCCAGCACCAACAGAAGAGGCATCCACCTCTAAAATAAACGGTTTATTGACATCGGTGCGATGTAAGATGGGAGCACTGGCGAAATGCGACTTGATGGAGGAGAACGCCTTGGTGACCTCCTCTGACCACAACTTGGGATTAGCTCCCTTCTTGGTGAGGGCTACCAAGGAAGCTACCAAAGTAGAGAAGTGGGGAATGAATTGGCGATTGTAGTTAATGAACCCCATAAAGAACTGCACCGCTTTAAGGGATTGGGGTTCTTGCTAATCCATTACAGCCTGTAGTTTGGCAGGATCCATAACCAATCCCTGGGTGGAGATGATATAGCCGAGGAAAGGTAGAGACTCCTGCTCAAACATGCACTTCTCCAACTTCGCATATAGGGAATTTGCTCGCAAGAGGTCGAAGACCTTGCAGACATCTCTCCGGTGGGAGGCCATATCTGGAGAAAAGATGAGAATGTCATCCAGATAGACTACCACCGAGGTGGTCAACTTATCCCGGAAGATGTCGTTCACAAAGTCTTGGAAGACAGCTGGGGCATTACAGAGCCCAAAGGGCATTACCAGATATTCTTAATGCCCATCCCTGGTGTTAAATGCCGTCTTCCATTCGTCCCCCTCACGGATGCGAATCAGGTTATACGCACCCCGCAGGTCTAGCTTAGTAAATACTCTTGCTCCCCGAAGCCTGTCAAAGAGCTCAGAGATTAGCGGCAAAGGATACTTATTTTTCACGGTGATAGCGTTGAGACCCCTATAATCAATGCACGGACGTAATTCTCCGTTCCTCTTCTGCACAAAGAAGAACCCCGCTCCCGCTGGTGACACCAACTTCCTAATGAATCCCCTTGCCAAGTTCTCCTGAATATATTGGGGCATGGCCTCTGTCTCGGGAAGAGAGAGGGGATAAACCCTTCCTCTAGGAGGCTCAGCTCCAGGCAAGAGGTCGATAGGACAGTCATAGGGGTGATGAGGCGGAAGAGTCTCCGCAGCCTTCTTCGAGAAAACTTCGGCATAGGACCAATAGACCTTGGGAGGAGGAGAGAGGTCTATGGGTATCTCAGTGGTGGTGACCTGCACGCTGTCCCTAATGCATCTGCCTTTACATAAATTACCCCAACCCAGAATTCTCCCTGAAGACCACTCAATATGGGGAGAGTGGTGGCGGAGCCAGGGTAATCCCAACAAAACCTCATCTATACCCTCAGGGAGGATAAAAAATGATATATTCTCCTGATGGGAAGGAGACATAGACAAGGTGAGTGGGACAGACTGATGGGTGATTTGTGTGGGCAGAATTGCTCCGTTCAACACCCATACTGACACTGGTTCAGCCAGCAACACCAAAGGCATGTTGAGGCGAGAAGCAAAGGAGGACGACATAAAATTCCCCTCTGCCCCAGAATCCACACACAGCTTGATGGGTAGGGTGGTAGAACCGTGGGTAATTAACCCCTTGAGGAGCACTTTAGGGGCAAAACTCATGGCGTCCAGTGACCCTGTTCCTACGGTTACTGGGCACGACCGTTTATTCAGCCGCTGTGGACATCGATTGGCAAAATGTCCCTGCTGCTGGCAAATATAACAAATCGGGGATGGATGAGTGACCCAAGATTTAGATCCCGCAGGAGCAACCTCCTGAAGGTCGGGCGCCTGAACGGGCGACTCCAGAGGGGTGGCGAAGGTAGGAGCCAACCGAACCCTCTGCCTACACTGGGCACGTTCCAGCCTCCGCTCGTGGAAATGGAAGTCGACGCGGGTGGAAATAGCGATAAGCTTCTCCAGTGTGGCAGGAATCTCCCTGGTAGCCAGGGTGTCTTTCACATGACCCGCCAGTCCTCTCCAGAACACGGGAATGAGGACTTTATCTGGCCACTCTAATTCCGAGGCCAGAGTCCGAAATTGGACAGCAAAATGGCTGACCAAAGCTGAACCCTGGGTACTTACCAGCAGTTGGAGCGCTGTATCGTGGGTGACCTGAGGTCCTAGAAAAACCTTTTTCAGAGCCTCCAGAAAACTAGAAGCGCTCTGCAACACACGGTCGTCGCGCTCCCACAGCGGCGTTGCCCACTCCAACGCTCTGCCCAACAGAAGAGCTATCACAAAGCCCACTTGTGCCCTATCCGTGGGGAAACGGGCAGCCAGAAGCTCGAGGTGTATGGAGCACTGACTCACGAATCCCCAACATTACTTGCTGTCACCAGCAAACTTGTCTGGAAGCGGGAGGTGGGACAATGTAGGGACAAGGTTGCAGAGGACAAACTGGCTGCAGCTACGCTAGCAGCCTGAACAGCGACTGCGGTAACATCCACAGCTGAGGTTGTGCACTCAAGAGCGCCACCAACTTACCCTCCAGCTGCTGGATGTACAGCTGTAAACGCTGTTCATCCACCATTTTACTAGCCAGACCCTGGCGCTAGTATTATGTTAGGGTCTGCGGAACGCACCAAATATAAGATGTAGAGAGGTGCGTTCGCAGCCCGGGTCCACCGTGCAGGCGGAGCCTGCTGCTAGTAAGATGGTACAAGAAGCGAACTCTGTTATCCCGCAGAGTCGCCAAAATAAACGCCGTAACGCGCTGTGGCAATAAGTGCGAACTCTGTTATTCCACAGAGCCGCTAGAAGGAGTGCCGCAGCGCTATATGGCGATGTGTGCTAACTCAGCTAACACCACTGAGTCGCAAAGTAAACACGACTGTCTAGCGTTGAAAGCGAACCCTGTTGCGTCACAGAGCCGCTGAGACAAACTTCTGTGTCCTGTTAGGCACCCAGGTACACAGTTGACTGCTAAGCGAACATAGAACGTGATCATGCGCTAATGTCCTCGCGGGAGTCACCCGCAATCTATGGCGTCTGAACGCCAGGCCCTGAATACGGCAATCAAACTCCTCACCAGTTATGCCGGTAATCTAAGGGATCTAAGACACCGACCCTGACCAACTAGCATACCAAGCTCCTCACCGATTAGGTCGGTATTGTAATGGCGTATTTCAGCCGCCCTAACCACACACACGCATGACCATACTGGCGCAAAGCATATAACGGTTGATACTAGTGCACGGCCGTGCGGTAAGGACAGCCATTTATAGCAGCCACGAGAAAAAGACCTTCCAAGGAAGGACCAATGGGAAGCTGCTTCAGAACATCAACAGCCACAGGACCTTCCTGAAGGACCAATAGGAGTGGCAGCTGTATCTGAGCATGTGACCCCTGATCTCCAATGGAGATCTTGCCCTGGGCATGCTCAGATGAAGCAACAAAGGACTTAGTCCTAAAGACGTCTGCTCGCCGCTGACCAGTACTGGCTACAATAGCAGAGCCTGGAGAGGCAGCAGCAAGTCTCTGCACAGTATTAGACCAGGCGAGAAGCTGGGACTGGAGAATGATGGGGGACCGCAACGGGACTGGTTCGAGACTCCCCTTGTGCAGCAGAGGGAACTCGAACCCTAACAATCACCAGGTCAAAACTGGCCAGTTTTTGTTATTATTTTGTTTTATTTTTTACCCGTTTTTCCTCTGAGTGTTCAGTCTTTTGTTTGTTCTTGGATCCACCAGAGTTCCAGAGATATGTGCTTTTTTATGGTCTTTACTGCTGGGCATGGCTCACAGGATTCTCTAGGGAAGGTTACTTTGGGCTGCTCTGCATAATTACCCTGAGAGCCATGTTCCCGTAGTAAAAACCATATTTAAAGTAGCACTAAATAAAGAGGTCCATATCCATGGATTCGGAGAACGGAAAAACAAATAAAAAAGAATCCTCAGGGGAACATTGGGAATTAAGTAAAAGCAAAAACTGGCCACTTTCGAACTGCTTGACAGGTCATCTTTAAGTACATTCAAATTATCATATTGTTTAAAAATATTTTCAGAGTATATCAATATGCAGTATAAATATAGTGAGGATATAAATATTCTAAGGCCCGGGTCACACTTGCGAGTGTGATGCGAGAAACTCTCGCATCAATACCCGGCACTGCCGCCAGCACTCGGGATCGGAGTGTGCGGCTGCATGTATTTCTATGCAGCTGAATGCTCTGGTCCGAGTGCCAGCGGCTGTGCCGGGTATTGATGCGAGAAACACGCACGAGTTTCTCAAATCAGATTCGCAAATGTGACCCTGGCCTAAGGATGGCTAACTCATGGTGGCAAAGATGTAACATAGATTACTAACACCATGTGGTTTCTTGAATTTATACCAAAATAATAAATGCTAAATTTTAGGTGGAATTTGGACCCAATCAATCAGTACACAGATGAAGAGGTGTGGGATGCGTTAGAGAAGACTCACATGAAACAACACGTATGTATATATCCCACACTGCCACTTACAAAGGTCTTCCTATGTGATGTCATTTAGTAAGAATGGTCAATAATGTTCACAATATTATGTTTGCTGGCAGAGTCAAGTAATATTTATGTGTCTTTCATTTCAACATTTTGTGCTGTAGTATAATTACATAGCAAAATTCTAGAACCCTTAAGCTGGACTGCTCCAAGGCGACTTTGACCTCCACAAAGTCCGATTAGCTAATCATTGGGCTATGGTGCTGCTAAATCGCAGTATAATTTAAGTGAATACAGTTGTGTTGCAAGCAGCAAGTTGCAGTGTCTATAACACAAAAGATGCAAGAAAAAAATAATGATTTCACTTTTTTGCAACTTGTGTCTCATAGTCATGAAAATTTCCAGCTCTCAAATAGTTCCCATACACTTATGCTGAAATGGAGAAGTCCCATACCACAATTTTTCCCATGCAAATGTCAACGTTTGTCCGAATCTTATATTTCATGTCTTGCACACTGGCTATATATTATGATATACAGTATATATACATAACAATGTGCTTTCCATATCATACAGCTAAAATGACCAAAAAGCCAAAGTAATAACATTAGTGGAGAATAAAAGTTTAGTAGATACAATCTATCCTAGGTTCAACAAACCTTTATATGACCCTGTGTGTATAATATCTACTTTATCCGTCAAATGACAAAAAAGACAAATATATTTTAGAATCAAGCAAATAATGATTTCTAAACATTTTAGGTACAACAACTGAATGGAAAACTACACGCTCATGTGACAGAAAATGGTGGCAATTTTTCAGTAGGTGAACGTCAACTGCTGTGCATGGCACGGGCTTTACTGAGGAACAGTCAGGTATGTGGACTTGACATAGGAACAAGGGGCATATACTTATCATTTTTACCATTCATGCCACATCTGCAAACATTGGAATTGATTAATAATCGAGAAGTGTCACTGTTACGTCATTATTTTTGCTTTTAATGTTTTAGGATCTACTGGATCACCTGAACTATGTACGGTAATTAAAACCACCACATAGGGCTGGTCATTGAGCGAAGCTTGGATTGAATATTCAGGTGGTGTCCAAAGCTAAAAAGGGCCCTCAGCTCCTGAATCAAAAGCATTAATGCTAAAAGGGGTTGTCCTATTTAGAAAACTACCTAGCAGCATAACATATTAGGAATTACAACTACTGCTTTTATTTAAATGGCATAGTATGTTGAAAAATAAAAAATCAACTTACCGGTCCCTTACTGCATCTCTCCTACACCGCCAATCTCAGTGCTTCCAATATTAATGAGGACGTTCTGGAGCCTGCAACAGCTTATAACTGGCTGTAGTGGTGATTTTCATCACTGTTGCAGCCAGTGATTGGATGCAGTGGTCACTTATCCATACAACAAAAACAGAATGTACAGAGCCAGTCGCACAACATGGAATCAAGTGTACCGCTATGGTGATCAGAAAGGGACTTCATATCTAATCGAGTTTGGTAATTATAGTGGTATTCCAATCTAAAGTATCGCATATCAAAAAGACATGCCATGATGGATGTGGGTCTCACCTTCCATTGATGCTAATGCTAAAAGTGACCAATGAACACCAAATTCAGTTAGCAATCACAGGGAAAATGAGAGACAATTAAATGGGGGTTCCTACGGTAGGAGGCCAATTAAACTAGACATTTGTGGCATAATCTATGAAAATGCAACACACATCTGAGATTGTAATACAACTTTCATATGTTTTTAAATGCATGACTGTCACATCTCCACCAGAGCCTATTCATCCGTCTTCTGTGTCTGTTGCCAGGCTCCACCGTATTCACTCTCTAGGCGGCGCTGGTGATAGAAATATCAGAATCAGAAGCTCTGGACAGCAGGCTCTGTCCAGCCACTAAGGTAGAGCGGCTGGGACCTGTAGTGCCACCCAGTCTGGCACTATGGGTGTGTGTTGTCTAGTTGAAGTTACCAGCTCCCTGCTTCAGCCAATTGGAGATCACCACGCCCTACTAAAGCTTCCAGCTTGCTGCTGGAAGCTGCCAGATATAACTTAGGCCTCTTTAAAGAGAGAGAGAGAATTTTATGTGCCAGAATGGCCTACGATGGATGGTGCTGGATCCGTCATTGTATGTCTTTTCAACGTACACAAAAAACGCTCCAAAGTCTGTTGTATCCAGCCGACGGACAAAGACTTTTCAACGGATCCGTCAAAAGACGGATGAAACGTATGGCCATCTGTTTTGTAACGGATTCAAAGGATTGTAATCTCTGGACAGTTGACCATCTGGTTCAATGACCTTTTGCTAAACCTCCTTGAAAGTATATAATATATATATAAACCATATCAATAAATAGTAAAATAATTAATTGGAGTGTTGAAACCATTTAAAATAATAACTCTTATTACAATCCACCCCTGGTTTCAACCACTTTAATTAATTAACCTGCCACTAAACTATTCCATTTAACATTGATTGCATTGTTACATATATGTATATATTTATTTGTTACCAATAGAAAACCACTTGGTAAAAAACAACATCCTGAGCTTAAAATGAAAAAAAAAAAAAAAACAAACATTGGACCAACAGGTACTGAAATATCAAATGTCTTTGTAGAAATCTTCTTTCTTCAAATCTTATTAGACCACAAAAATACTTTGTCTCTGTTGCAGGGAAAGCAAGTGGATTATTGTGCCCTCATCACAATTTGGCCTAATGCCAAAGTGACTTCACTTCTTTCCCTGGATAGCAAAAGAACAGACTCTAAAGAGTAATCTGTCCCTTCCCTTTATGACATTAAGCCCTCGTTTTCACCAAAGCAATGGGTGAGGGGAGTACAGGTGTCCAAGGCTGAACATAGAGTCCCTCCATCTTCTATTGCTGCATCTCTTCAGGGCCTCACTTTATAAGCCATTTGGCATCAGCTGGCGATTATGAGGATTCAGCCTGTTGACAGTTAAGCAGCATTTGGGCTCAGTCTCAGCGCTCAATTGGACATTTTGCAGCTTATGCACGGTTACAGCCTGCACTGTGGGAAAGTCAAATTCAAAATCACATTTGAAAAAGTTCCAAAGTCCTGGCGGAGGTAACTCAGTCCAAAGCAACAGTCCAAGGTAGAGTAAGTTGTCCAAGATAACTCAGTCCATGATAGATTCAAAGTCCTGATCCTAGTGGCTTGTTTCTCCACCCCTTGAATAAAACAAAATTACTGTAGGTTTGTTGGTCCAATTTACTGTGCCCAGAATGACCTTTGAAAATTTTCTACTGTAGCAAACAAATATTTCTATTCTAGATGATAACTACTAAATAATATATATTTATATCATATATGTATAGACTTGTATACTGAAATAAATCATAACTCCTGAATATCAAACACCAGTTATCAAACACATCAAATTCATGTCAATCCCATTTGTATAATAATGATGATCATAATTACCAGTATAATAATGTCAATCAAGATTACAAAATAATGTTACTACTAATCAAAAATCAAATACAATTACATGTTTCCACAGTTTTTTAGGGAAAACAGAACACAAAACCAATATGCTATTAACCCAATTTTAGCAAATTATTATTATTTTTTTTTACATCATACCATACACAATACATCAACACACACTGTCCCTGGCTTGACCTAACGCATTCATTCAGTAAGCAGGAAAGTTTCTCATTTACATAGAAACAAAATACACACTTTGGGTAACCACACATTTGTATTGCATGCTAAGGCTGGAGTCACACACAACCACAAAAAATCGGTCCGTTTTAGACGGTCGACAATCGGATCAAAATAAAAACATCACACATCCTTCTGGCATCCGATTTTCCTTCAAAGATGCGATTTAATCGCATGTGTGTGTACCTTGTAACATCCGATTTTCATCCGACTTGCGAGATTTTCTCGCAGGCTTGCAAAACTGACATATAATGGATCCAAAAGAATAGTATTTAAATGCCAAAAGAAAGAATAGATATATACACATAGAGCACATATATATATATATATATATATATATATGTCATTGTGACATATATATATACATATATTTATAGTTCTTACACTTCTACATACTGTTATAGCCGCTAATTCAATTGCCGGCTTCAGTGAAATCACAGAAGCCGACATGAAATGATACATTGTTTCCACACATTTAACCATGTAATTTCATGTATTTTTATATATGTTTGAAACATAAAATTTACATGAGTATATGTGTGCTAAATTTCAGACATGTAGGGGTTAATTAAAGGTGTAAATTCGTTGAAAAAAAATGCGTGGGCTCCCGCTGTATTTTCTCCACCAGACAGACAAAGCAAGCGAGTGGGGGCAGATAATAATAGCCTAGGGAGGGTACATTTTTTTTGTGCCCCCCTGGCTACTAACATCTGCCCCCAGACACCCCAGAAAGGGCAAATCTATAATTAGATTCGCCCTTTCTGGCACTTTGCCCGTCTATTCCCATTGCCCTGTAGCGGTGGCGAATGGGTTAATAAGGGGTTAAAATGACCTTGCAATTGAAAGGTCACTTTAAGCCAGGTTAATAATTGATAGCTGTCAATTAGACAACTATCAATTATTAATCCTATTGTATGAAAGAAAAATCAAACACACACAGTTTAATAAAAAATAAGTTTAATTAAATAATCACACAGTTTTTGACCATATTTTATTTTCCTGCTAAAACCATTTCTTGTAATAAAAATAAAATAAAAAGCAAAATTATACTTACCAATCCGATGTACAGTCATGTCCCACAGTGTAATCCATCAGAAAGGGTTAACAGGTTACAGGTCGCAGAGAGCTAATAATGCTGTCTCAGACCTGTATTCCCCTGAATGAATAAGTTCCTCTCCCAGCGAAAGTAGAGGAATAGATTCATGAATGGAGCTTAATTGATTTATTGGCAATTTAACTGTAGTGACCTGACCTAAAGGGAAAGTGGACACAATCAATTAAGCTTCATTCATGAAACACATCCTCTCCTGTCGCCAGGAGAGGAACTTATTCATTCATGAGCTTTGAGCTGAGCATTCAGGATTACTTGCACTGCTTGGCTCAAAGCTAGTTAACCCTTTGTGAAGGATTACAGCGTGGGACGTGACAGATCGGCGGAATAGGTAAGAATAATGTTGTTTTATTTCTTTTTCTTTATTTTAGGAGATCAATGGCTTCGCACGGATTAAGTGTAAAATAAAATATGGTCAAAAAAATGTGTTTTTATTTCATTAAAATTATTTATTCTTAAAGTGTGTGTGTTTTTTTTATTTACTTCAATAGGATTAATAATTGATAGTTGTCTAATTGACAGCTATCAATCATTAACCTGCCTTAAGGTCACCTTTCAATTGCAAGGTGACAGTAAGGTGAGATTAACCCATTCGCCACCGCTACAGGGCAATGGGAATAGACGGGCAAAGTGCCAGAAAGGGCGAATCTAATTATAGATTTGCCCTTTCTGGGGTGTCTGGGGGCAGATGTTAGTAGCCAGGGGGGGCACAAAAAAATGCACCCTCCCTGGGCTATTATTATCTGCCCCCACTCGCTTTGCTTTGTCTGTCTGGTGGAGAAAATACAGCGGGAGCCCACGCTTTTTTTTTCAACGAAATTACACCTTTAATTAACCCCTACATGTCTGAAATTTTGCACAAATACACTCATGTAATTGTATGTTTCAAACATATATAAAAATACATGAAATGACATGGTTAAATGTGTGGAAACAATGTATCATTTCATGTCGGCTTCTGTGATTTCACAAAACCCGGCAATTGAATTAGCGGCTATTACAGTATGTAGAAGTCTAGGAACTATAAATATATGTATATATACATGTCACAATGACATGTATATATATATATATATATGTGTTCTATGTGTATATATCTATTCTTTCTAGTCTTTATTAAAGCTGTCAGTGTGATTTTACAGTATAGGCGGGGATGAATTGCCGGCTTTTCTAAAGGACACCGATGCGATTTCATCGCAAGTCACACAGTGTGGTCCGTTTGTAATCAGATTTTTCATCGCTCCCATAGACTTGCATTGGCGATAGTCGACCCACAATCGGTGACAATCGCAGCATGCTGCGATTGTACACGGACGTTTAAAACGGACCACAAAAAATCTGATACTGGGAGCTGCTCCATAGATTAACATAGGTCCGACTGCAATACGATATTTCATCGCATTGCAGTCGTCCGATTTTGTCGCCAGTGTGACTCCGGCCTAATACTGTATTCAGTTGTAGGTGAACAAAGCTACACCAAGCACAAAAGACCAACATCAACAACAAACATTCAATAAAATCATTTCTTTACCGTGTATGTTCTTTATAACCCAACTAGCTGAAGAGCCCGGCGCTGCCCGGTCATAGTACCTAACTACGGTTAGTTATAACAAATTGTAATGATTATATCTATATACAAGTATTCAGCTTTCTCCCCATTATGTAGATAGGGCCAAAATAGTTTGGCGATTTGGAACGTGCGGGGGTTAAAATTTCCATTCAACACATAGCCTATGATGCTCCTGGGGTTGAGATGTGCGGGCATGCAAAATTTCATGCCCGTAAGTACAACGGTGCAGATTCCTATCCCGGGCCAAAATTATTTGCCGATTTGGAATGCGCGGGGTTAAAATTTAGACTCAAAACCTAGCCTATGACGCTCCCGGGGTCGAGACGTGCGGGTGTGCAAAATTTCATGCCCGTAAATGCAGATTCCTATGCCGGACATACACACAAGCATTCAGCTTTCTCCCCATTATGTAGATAGGGCCAAAATTGTTTGGCGATTTGGAACGCGCGGGGTTAAAATTTCCATTCAAAAGATAGCCTAGGACTCTTTCGGGGTCGAGACGTGCGGGCGTGCAAAATTTCATGCCCGTAAGTGCGACGGTGCGGATTCCAATCCCGGACAAACATACCCACATACATACACACATACATACATTCAACTTTATATATTAGATATGCATGGGAGCTCCCAAAAAAATAAAAATGTGAAAAACTCAAAAATAAAAGTCAAATAAAATATATTCAGTACTGCAAAAACGAACTATTTACTGTGCACTGTAATTACGTTAATCAAATGGCCAATGGTTTCTTCTTTCACTCCTGCAAACAAAGGTTAATTGCATGCCCCACCCCCCAATCCAACATTTAGTGGACTGAAAGGAGAAAACAGTTCCTTTTAAAACCAAAGTACAAACAAAATTGAAAGAATGAGCTCATAAAAAATAAAAAACCACGTGGATTTTTTCTTTGGCTGTGAACCAATTTAATAAAAGATTTCCATGACAAATACAGGGGTTTCACAAACAGCATACAGTGAACACAAATAAGTCATCTATTTCTTTAGTCAACCCCCCAGTATATCACCAGTCATCTCACACTAGTCTATAATTCATTGTCTGTAATTTCATCATCCCCTCTTTTCTTTGTTTACTTCTATCATGGCACCCACATACAGAATCATCTTACATCTGTTGTGGTCTTTTGCTTTTTAAAACATCAAGGTCTATTACAGATCATCAAATGAGAAATGCACATTTATGCATCACCAAGACAATACCCAATTCATCATATATCAGCCAGCGTATACGTCATAGTATGCTCACAGGAATATTTCTCTTCTTAAAAAACTCTAGAACGAAAACAAACATCATTATACATCAAAAATGGCAAAACTGTTCAAACACAATTTCCAGGGGATGTTCCACAACTTTTTATTTAAAATCTGAAATTAAATTAGTCCATTAGGGAATCAGGGCAGGGGTATAGTATGACTTGGCATTGGATGAGTGTAAGGGCGGTTACAGTATGGGCTTTGTATGCCTCCATCAGGTGTCCCACCTCTATCTTTCCTACCCCCTATCTCATTTGTCGCCACCCTCCTGGGCCTGGCGATTTAAAATTTACTTTGTCTCCTCATGTAAGGTTCTATGTATATATTCCTGAAACTCAGTTTGTTCGTCAGCCATTTTACTTTCTGTCTTGCTGCAGCTATCTTGCCCTCAGTCAAAATGGAGTTTCCAGCTTGCATGTTCCCGCCCTGATTCTCTCCTTTGCTTCTTAAGCAGCCACAGCTGAGCAATCAGTGCTTCAGAATCTAGCCTGCAGTGAACCTGTGACTTGACTCCTGTAAGCCTTGGACCTTGTACTCCAGCTATTCCTACTGAGGAACTCTGAAGCACTTGTGGACTCTGAACCCTGCTCTTTGAAAGACCCACGTTTGCATGGACTTACGGTAACAGAGAAGAAGATCCTGAATCTGTATTGGAGAGTGATTGCTGAGCTTGGATTACTCTGGCCTGCTGTGTCTCCTGTTTCTGTGTCTGCAAACTGTGTGACTATTTCTGCCAACTTGTATGAAGTAATACAGGACTTTTCTATATCAAACCTGTGACTCCTGTGTTTTCATCGCACCCAAGCACAAGACGCTATATGAACTGTACTACATACATTACAAGATTCTGAAGCCAAAACGTTAGTGTCTGCTGGGTCTGGAAGGCTGTGTCTGCTGTACTGTGGATATCAGACGTCCGGTTGTACTTTCTGTGATGACAGTGGTTGTGACTTCTCACAACCATTCCAGGTGAGCAATTCCCTTAAGTTTTTTCTTTTTGCAGTGTTACCACAGGTAAACACTATTGTTTTTTTTTTTTTTCCTTTCTTTTCTCTTTTTTGTCTGCTGTAACTCTGGATATCAGATGTCTGGTTGAAACTTTCTGTGATGATAGTGGTTGTGACTTCTCACAACCATTCCAGGTGAGCAGTTCCCTTAATTTTTTTTTCTCTCTGCAGTGTTGCCACAGGTGAACACTATTGTTTTTTTTTCTCTCCTCTTCTTCCAGTAATCCTGTCTTAAAAGATCTGGAAAATGGAGGCCCACATAAAGGAACTTTGCGGAGTGACTGATAATATCCTTGCAGATTTGCAGAATATAAAGACCCGTTTTACAAATCTACAGGACCTCAATAATCACAATTTGCAAGTGGTTGGACAGACTACCCAGGATTTGCGAGCCAGGATTGAGGTTCTAGAGGGGCGAGTCCAGGCTCCTGCCGTAGCCCCGAGTGCTGGGATTCCCAAGTTGCCCCCTTTTCGTTTTGGCGGTGAACGTGAGAAATTCAGGGGATTTATTAATCAATGCAATCTTTTTTTTTTCTGCACATGCTTCACAATTTCCCACTGAACGATCTAAGGTGCTTACTATAATTATGTTGCTTACCAACAAGGCTTTAATGTGGGCAAACCCTCTGATTGAGACTGAGGATGATTGTTTGAATCACCTTGATGATTTTATTTCAGCCATGGGGCAGGTGTTTGATGACCCCAATCGAGGTGCAACAGCTGAAGCAGCCATGTTAGCTTTGCGCCAAGGTAAGCACTCGGTAGCTGAATATGCCTTGGATTTCAGGAGATGGGCCCTTGATACCACCTGGGACAGTTCCGCCAAAAAATCTATTTTTCGAAAGGGGTTATCTCCACTGATTAAGGATGAACTTGCTCGTGCCGACCCTCCCACTGCGTTAGGTGACTTTATTAACTACTGCATCCGTATTGATACTCGTCTGACTGAACGCAGGCAAGAGAGATGGTTCGAAAGCAATCGTACTAACCTTTTCCTACCTTCCTCTCCAGCTAAGGAACCTTTGAGTAGGATTACACGGGAACCTGAACCTGAACCCATGCAGGTAGACTCTTTACAACGACGGGTTAGTGATGCACGCAAGGAACATCGTTTTAAGGAGAATCTATGTTTCTATTGTGGTAAGTCAGGGCACTTCATTATAAACTGCCCCAGCCGTTCTCGTAAGACTACTGCAGCACTCATTCATTGTGAGTGTTGCGAGAGGGGATCTGTCAGGTCCGAGCCTCAGGCTCCAGAGAGATCTGCAGCAACAGATCTTGATTTCTCGGACTTAAACTCCGTTACCTCTGAGGACGTTGACTGTGTAAACGCTGCCATTTTTCAAGTTTCCTCAGCGGTGTCCCAGCTGAGTTGTAAGAAAAACAATTCTCATTGTTTTCTTTCCATCAAACTCTGGGTTGACTCAGCTTGGGTGTCTAGCTCTGCTATGATCGACTCAGGGGCAAGTGGAAATTTTATGGATGTCTCCTTTGCTCTGAAACAGGGAATACGTTCAGTGAAGAAGGCTACTCCAGTACAGATGGAAACTGTGGATGGTTCCCTGCTGACCTCTGGACCAGTGGATCAGGAAACAGAGCCTTTGAGGGTTCTTATGGGTAAAGATCATCAAGAGAAACTGTCCTTTATGCTTATCTCTTCTCCCCACTTTCCCATTATTCTAGGGCTACCATGGCTGCAGGCTCAGAATCCTACCATTAACTGGGAGACCAAGGAATTACACTTTCCAGAGAAACAGATGAGTCCAAAAGTTTCAGCTTGCTCTGTTCCTAAAGGAATCATGTCAGTCCCTGAACTACCAGCTGTATACCAGGACTATGTGGATTTATGTGACAAGAAGAACGCTGACCAGCTTCCTCCTCACCGTCCATATGATTGTCCAATTGAATTATTGCCTGGAGCAGAGATACCTTTTGGTAAGATCTACCCCCTGGCGGGGCCCGAGCTAAAGGCTTTAAAGGATTACATAGATGAAAATCTAGCCAAGGGCTTCATACGCCCCTCTTCATCTCCTGCAGGTGCACCCATCTTCTTTGTAAAGAAGAAAGATGGATCTCTGAGACCATGCGTAGACTATAGGGAACTCAATAAGGTTACTATTAGAAACCGTTATCCATTGCCTTTAATCCCTGAGTTATTGGAGAGAGTGCGACATGCCAAAATTTTTTCTAAACTAGATCTTCGTGGGGCCTATAACTTAGTCCGTATTAGACCTGGGGATGAATGGAAGACTGCATTCAGGTCACGCTATGGACACTTTGAATATCTAGTTATGCCTTTTGGTCTGAGTACCGCCCCAGCCACTTTCCAACACTTGGTGAATGACATCTTCAGGATCTCCTAGATACATTCGTGGTAATTTATTTGGATGATATTCTAATTTTTTCTAACTCCACAGAGGAACATCATGGACATGTGAGAATGGTCTTGGAACGTCTAAGACAAAATCATCTTTACATCAAACTTGAAAAGTGTGAATTCCATAGGACCGAAATTCAATTTCTGGGGTATGTACTGTCTACACAAGGAATTAGTATGGATGGAAGCAAAACCCAAGCCATCAAGGATTGGCCAAGTCCTAGAAATGTGAAGGAGGTACAGCGCTTCATCGGGTTTGCCAACTTCTGTAGACGTTTCATTAGAAATTTCTCTGAGGTAGTGTCACCTATCACTCAACTTACCCGGAAAGAGTCTAGGTTTTCCTGGACTCCCCAAGCCCAGGAAGCATTTTCCCGTCTAAAAGATAAATTTACCACTGCACCTATCCTAGTACATCCCAACCCCGAGCTTGCCTTCATAATAGAGGTGGATGCTTCAGACTGTGCCGTTGGAGCTATACTCTCTCAGAGAACAGGTGAGAAGAATGTCTTGCATCCCTGTGCCTTCTTTTCCCAGCAGTTGTCTTCGGCTGAGAGGAACTACGATGTGGGCAATAGAGAGTTGTTGGCCATTATTGCCGCCTTCAAAGAATGGAGACACCTTCTTCAGGGAGCTGCACAGCAAATAGTCGTCCTGACAGACCATCGTAACCTTGAGTTTATCAGGTCGGCTAAGTGCCTGACTCCTCGCCAGGCTCGCTGGAATCTTTTCTTAAACCAATTTAATTTTATCATCTCTTATAGACCAGGATCGCGCAATGGAAAGGCTGATGCACTCTCTAGGATTTACTCAGCAGAGACACGTCCAATTACTCCTCCTAAGACTATTCTTCCTGACTCTAGATTCCTAGGAGTAATTCATAATCAAGACCTACTTAAGGACATCAAGGAAGCATACCATGCGGATTCCTTTTTGGCACAACCCCAAGGGACGTAAGTCTTGTCTTTAAGAATGGTGTGTGGATTCAGGGACAACGTCTGTATATTCCTGAAACAGTCAGATTAAGAGTATTGCAACTCATTCACGATTCCAAGATAGCTGGGCATAGAGGAATTCTAAAGACACAGGAATTTCTTTCTCGTTTCTTTTGGTGGCCCACTTGCAGGAAGGATGTTTTGAATTATGTCACTTCATGTGAGGTCTGTGCAAGATGCAAAACACCTCGCTCCTCACCAACTGGTCTGTTACAGCCTCTTCCCACCCCGTCCCGCCCGTGGGGATCCATTTCTATGGACTTCATTGTGGAGTTACCAACCTCTCAGGGGACGAACACCATTCTAGTGGTGGTTGACCTTCTAACAAAGGCAGCTCATTTTATCCCTTGTGTCGGCTTACCCACTGCAAAACAGACATCAGATTTGATGATTAAAGATGTGTTTCGCTTACATGGAGTACCGGATGAGGTTATTTCGGATCGAGGGGTGCAATTCACATCTAGGTTTTGGCAAAATTTCTGTGCAGCATTGGACATTAAAGTAAACCTTTCTTCTGCTTTTCATCCCCAGACTAATGGACAGACCGAACGAACCAATCAAACCCTGGAGCAGTATCTCCGCTGCTTTATCTGCCACTTACAGGATGATTGGGTGGATCTACTTCCATTAGCTGAGTTCTCGTATAACAACTCTCAGAGTGCCTCCACTAAACAGTCTCCTTTTTACTCTAATCTAGGTTATCATCCTAACATTCTACCACGATTTCCCATAGAAACGCCTTTACCAGCAGTGGCTGAAAGAATCACGTCTTTACAGAAGAATATGGATCTTCTAAAGGAAAATCTGGAATCGGCTCAAGAAAGGTACAAGAAAGCAGCAGATAAATTTCGTAAACCTGCACCAGCTTTCAAGGTAGGAGACTTGGTCTGGCTGTCAACCAGAAATCTTAAGTTAAGGATTCCATCGTCTAAGTTGGGACATAAGTACATTGGACCCTATAAAATCAGTAAAATTATAAGTGCCGTTGCTTGTCGTCTTCAACTGCCCAGAACTATGAGAATCCACCCTGTCTTTCATGTATCCCTACTAAAGGCTGCGACACCCAATACGTTTCCTGGACGTTCCTCTCCTTGCCCTGACCCAGTGCTAGTCGATGGTCAGGAAGAATTTGTGGTGGAAAGGATTTTAGATTCCAGGTTGTATAGAAATCAGTTACAATATCTGATTAAATGGCAGGGCTACCCAGTGGAGGACAACTCATGGGAACCGGTCAATAACGTTAATGCTCCTCGCTTGCTCCGTCAGTTTCATCAGAGGTACCCACACAAGCCTGGTCTGAGGTCATCCGGAGGTTGTCCTTAAGGGGGGAGTAATGTAAGGTTCTATGTATATATTCCTGAAACTCAGTTTGTTCGTCAGCCATTTTACTTTCTGTCTTGCTGCAGCTATCTTGCCCTCAGTCAAAATGGAGTTTCCAGCTTGCATTCTCTCCTTTGCTTCTTAAGCAGCCACAGCTGAGCAATCAGTGCTTCAGAATCTAGCCTGCAGTGAACCTGTGACTTGACTCCTGTAAGCCTTGGACCTTGTACTCCAGCTATTCCTACTGAGGAACTCTGAAGCACTTGTGGCCTCTGAACCCTGCTCTTTGAAAGACCCACGTTTGCATGGACTTACGGTAACAGAGAAGAAGATCCTGAATCTGTATTGGAGAGTGATTGCTGAGCTTGGATTACTCTGGCCTGCTGTGTCTCCTGTTTCTGTGTCTGCAAACTGTGTGACTATTTCTGCCAACTTGTATGAAGTAATACAGGACTTTTCTATATCAAACCTGTGACTCCTGTGTTTTCATCGCACCCAAGCACAAGACGCTATATGAACTGTACTACATACATTACACCTCAGATCTTGCCATCTTCTCCACAGGTCACTAGTAGAGATCCCATCTATCTCCTGGAATGGAACTCCACTAGCTATCAGGTCACAGAACTACTCCTTCCTGCTCTTTCTAATTTGGTTATTATCCTCATTCTTGATCTACTCTCTCTACTGTACTGTTTTTTGACACTTTTGCTTTCTCTAGAGCAGATAACTGAGAGATTAAATTGCATGCAGTATAGACAGTAGTAGAATTTCCCATAAGCGCACTGAACATAGTGAATAATGGGGATTTGTACGCAGCTGGGGCACCTTCTATGAACTTATTCTTCATCATTACTGTCAATATTGCAGCATCTGGTCCCTTCCAATCTTCAACAACAGCAAAGTGATCATTCAAATTAGGCAAAGGATTTCGAGTGATACCACCTATGCATTTTTCTCTCAATCTTTGAACTCCGTCTGCAAGAGACTCCCATCGTGTTTTTGGTATTAATTCAGTAGGAGAATCATACACTTGTGCGACAGAATCTCTCACCAAATGCAACAAGAGAGAAATTCTCTGCAGTGTCCCTTGCACGTCTCATTTTTAGACGTACCATAGGATCAATACAAATGCTACCAATGCCTATGGCCTCGAGACGATTCAAAATTATCTTATCGGCTCCATGTTCCCATAGAAATCACAGTAAATTTATTGCCTAGATCCAAAATAGTGCTTCCAAATATCAACAAATTTCAAAAAATCATAGGAAGCTTTTTCCACTATAAAAATACAAATTTTATTTAGAACATTTTTAAAATACATATACGGATAAAAATATCCAAATGGGGGACAACATTATGCAAAAAAAGCCTACTGAAAACAGGTACAGGTACAGTTGGTAGTGTTCAATAGTGAATATATCCGTATATCATGCTTAAAGCCACATTGACAAACAAGGGGTTATGTATATTTAATGTCTATCACATATACCACAGTGCATAGATTTTTAAGTAAAATATCCCCAAAACAAATCTGTTAGCATAGGGTTAAAACGGACATAAAGATTGCCCTCCTACCAATAAAGCTAGCATTTAAATGTTTGCTATGCAAGTGCAGAGCATGCAGCAAGTGCTATAATATGTGCAGTAACCTGCATACACACGCTCCCTTGTGAACAAGCTAAACGCGAAACGTGCGTCGGGGTGCTGCAGCCGCAATCAGGTACGGTCTCCTACCAGCAGCTTACTATTTTCAACACTTTAAAAACTTTTTTGTGCATCGTTATGCGGGTTACTGCACATATTATAGCACTTGCTGCATGCTCTGCACTTGCATAGCAAACATTTAAATGCTAGCTTTATTGGTAGGAGGGCAATCTTTATGTCCGTTTTAACCCTATGCTAACAGATTTGTTTTGGGGATATTTTACTTAAAAATCTATGCACTGTGGTATATGTGATAGACATTAAATATACATAACCCCTTGTTTGTCAATGTGGCTTTAAGCATGATATACGGATATATTCACTATTGAACACTACCAACTGTACCTGTACCTGTTTTCTGTAGGCTTTTTTTGCATAATGTTGTCCCCCATTTGGATATTTTTATCCGTATATGTATTTTAAAAATGTTCTAAATAAAATTTGTATTTTTATAGTGGAAAAAGCTTCCTATGATTTTTTGAAATTTATTTCCATGTTCCCATAACCTGAGAATCCATGCTAACAAATGTTCTCCTGTTTGCTGTCTGTACCTGGTAGCTAATTCTGTTAATTCTCCAGCGGTACAATTCCTAGATTCCTCTGTCATGGCGGCTTGTGCTCCAGCAGCTGCATCTCCTGCATCCATCCTATCTCCACTACGCTGTGTGACTTCTCTCTTAGTTTTTGTTATTACAATTGGTCTGGCATGCCTTTCTACCTCATCTGTCTCACTGTCAGCGCTGTCCCATTCTAACAAGTCTGACCATTTCTCATGTGCAATCATGGTCCTAATCTGTGCAGTATGAATATCTGACACTGGCTGCTGTCTCCTCCTGCGCCTATTCTTATTCACATTTTTAACCACATAAGCTTCAAAATTCCTTTGCATATTGTCATGCTGTTTCATTTGGTCTCTCAAAGCTGATTGCAAGCCAATTCTTTGCTCTATAGCTATATGCAGCTCTAAACGCAAGTTATCAATCTCTTCCTGTAAGCTTTGAAGTGCCTGCACACAGACCCATCCAACGGCCGCAGCAGCTTTCTGTTCCTTTGCATCATACCTTGAGAGATCAAATTTGGCAGCCACATCCTGGGGATTTGGTAAGCGCTGTCCCTCCATATACTTGTTACATTACTGTGCCATTGGGGTCCATTTTGCTGATAACACCATTCTGGCAAGGATCTGACACTGCTGCTCTCACCTGCTTTCCTATTCTTAACAAACTTATTCAATTTTGCAAACATTTTTATTCAAAACAATCCCACTTCTGACACCACTTTGTTTTGTAACAGATTCAAAGGACTGTAATCTCTGGACAGTTGACCATCTGGTTCAATGACCTTTTGCTAAACCTCCTTGAAAGTATATAATATATACAATATATAAACCATATCAATAAATAGTAAAATAATCAATTGGAGTGTTGAAACCATTTAAAATAATAACTCTTACTACACCATCCATCACAATCCATCGCTAATACAAGTCTATGAGAAAAAAACGGATCCTGCAGCAACAATTGCAGGATCCGTTTTTTTCACAAAACGACGGATTGTGACTGATGGCAAAAAAACGGATGTGTGAAAGAGGCCTTAGTGTTTCTTGGCTAGGTGTGCCTCGTCTCCTCCTGGATTGTTTGGTGTATTACTGTTTTGACCCCGGCTTGTTTCTGACTATTTTTACGGATCCTGATTTTGTCCTTAACGTGACATGTCGGCTCTGACCCGGCTTGGCAACCATCATTCCTACCTCTGAATGGCAGCCATTCCATGGTAGCATTCCACTGGGTCTTATTGTAAAACCTGATACCTGAACAGGGGTTAAACGGTATTGGGATTTCTCTGGAGTCTGTGAGACAGAGTGACTTGTGCCAAGTCTGTCTGAGGCAGCCTTTTTGAGCCTGTGGCCTCAGGCAGATGTTACCATGACATAACTTTTTCTAACACAATTTTTAATTAAATTTAGATATTACTGTTGGATGAAGCGACTGCAGCAATTGATAATGAAACAGATGTACTGGTACAGGACACCATTAATGATGTATTTAGTGACTGCACTGTGCTCATTATAGCGCACCGTCTGAATACTGTGTTCCATTGTGACAGAATCATGGTGATGGACCATGGGAAAGTAAGTCATCGTATTTATATCAGATTGGTTATATTTGGATAGTAATAGAAAACCTGGCACTTCTTATACATATGAGTACAAACCAAAATATACTGTAACTATTTGATCGTAAAATGGACTTTCATCAGTTGAATTCTGTAGTGTTCCAGTGGTATGTAAAAGTCTGTGCACCCCTTGTCTAAATTACTGTTATTGTGAACAGTTAAGCAAGTTGAAGACTAAATGATTTTTGTAGCCAGCCAAGAGTCTTTTAATTCTTGTTTTGAGGGATTTTCATCCATTTTTCCTTGTGAAATTTTTAGAAAGATACCATAACCCCAACAGGCTAATTAAGGTCTGAAACCTTGGCCAAAATTATCTGAACACACAAAGCTGCAAGGGTGCCGAAACTTTTGCATATGCCCATTTTCATTTTTGCAATTTTTAAAAAAAAAACCTCTATATATTGCCTAAAATACAAAGGAAATGTGTCATCCTTAACTTTAGGCCTTTTAGAGATAATTTTGTCTTCAATTTGCTTAACTGTTCACAATAACAGTAATTTTGACCAGGGGTGCCCAAACTTTTATATGTCACTGTATATATTTTCTAATAGATTTCATAGGCTGAATTCAAACCACCATAATGTGGCTGCATTTTCCAGTCTATTGCACTCTGCTGGGGACCCCTCATTTCTACTGAATCAGTTACATTTACCATATGGGAATCTAGGTTCTGTTCAGCAGAGCCACTGATATCCAGTTTCTGTGACCATAATGCAGACTAAGTTGTGACTGACTATGTTATTGGAAACGAACCTTACTCTCATAATTATGGGTGCTGCATAACATGTAGAACACAGATATATAATTTGGCCAAGCAGCTAAACCTTAATTTAAAAAATGTAGTATATTTGCAGATTTTGTTAGAAAATGGATTTTAGTTTTTGTTTTGTTTTTTTGGTATTCTGGATCTGCATAAGTGATAAATGATACATCCAACCATTGGGACGCTCTAATCAGTAGAAATTAGGATCTTTGTCCCTTGTCATAGGCAATGAGGACTTTAAATGGAGCAATGCTCCCTGTTGTTCAATTAAAGATCTATGGAGTGCAAGTACCATTATCAGCTGCCCCATCACTCCTGGGGAATGTGGCAAAGGCTCTCTAGTTTAGCTGTGGTCAGAACCCCATAAAACTAACGCCTTTCCATAAGCTAGATCACACTTATATAGGCTGCAGTACCTATTTTACAGTAGTGTAACATGAAGCAAAATAACCCTTCCCCAACATCAGGGATTTTTAATAATGGCCAAAAGGATCATTTGCGCCCTGCCCGGCCGGGGTGTTACACCAGCCCATGCACCCACTACAGTAACGCCCTTGCTCTTTTATATACATACACATTATGTGTAGCATTAATTTTATGATGTATTATATAATCAATTCTAACTTTTTACTATTTTTTTTTCCTTTTGAAGATCATGGAGTTTGACAAGCCATCAGTCCTGTTGTCAGATGAAAACTCAACGTTCCGTGCCATGGCACTTGCAGCAGAAAGAAGCTCTTTATTAGCAGGAATAGAGAGATCACAACTGAATGAATGATTTTTTTTTATGTGTTATAATTTAACAAAATAAAGTAATTAAGGCCACAATACACAGACATTTAATTGGAAAGAAAGTTATAGGGTATAAATATAATTAATAAAAAAAAATTAAGACAGGAATTACCGAATAAGTTGATTTAACCCCTTAATGACTGCCAATACTTCTTTTTACTGACCTGAGATGTAAGAGAATAGCATCCCTATACAGGTGACAATCCAGCAGCTGTTGGCTATACACTATAGCTGACAATTTCCTGTATCAGCCATGATTAGCACTGTCCATATTTGTTTAACTCCTTAGATGCTGCTGTTAATAGTGACTATTAATAATAGTGACTATTAATAGTGACTATTAATAGTGATCATATAAATGTTTAACAGAATGTGGGGGCTCCCTCTTTATCACCATCGTCACCCTGAGATTATGATCATGTGGTTCCTATGTTTGCCATGGCAATTCACGGCCAAATAGCGGCCTTAGATTCTGCCGGCTATAGTAACCTGTTCAGAAGTTAGCGGCATTTAGGGTGATAAAAATAGATTTTTTTCTTTCCGGTCATGTCACTTTGTATTAATTCTTGAAAATCACCTGAAGGGTTAATAAACCACCTTACAGCAGTTTTCAATATGTTGGGTGGTGCTGTTTTTAAAATGGTATCACTTTTGAGAGAATTCCACTTTATAGGACCGTCAAATTCACATCAAATCTGGATAGGTCGCTAAACTAAATTTTGTAAATTTCCTTGCAAAAATGAGAAATTATTGCTACACTTTGAAACCTCCTAAAATGTGAATATAATAAAACATTTTACAAATGTTGCTGATGTAAAGCAGAAATGAGGGAAATGTTATTTATTAATATTTTTGTGGGGCATGACTATCTGGATTAAAGGGATAATCATTCAAAGTTTGAAAAGTGCAATTTTTTTTACATTTTTGTCAAATTTCTGTTATTTTTTATAAATAAACAAAACATATCGATCTAAATTTACCATTCTCATAAATTATAATGTGCCACGAAAAAAAGTCTCAAAATCACTGGGATTTTTTAAAGCATTCCAAAGTTATTACCACATAAATTGACAATGGTCAGATTTAAAAAATTTGGCCCGGTCACTAAGGGGTTAATATAAGTATAACTTATGACCTGTAATATAGATGTTCTTGTAGACATCATATATATTATCATAATTAGATTTTGGATACAATAGTGATATAACTGACTTGGTTTTGCCGAAAGCAGTGTTCATTTTGTTTGAACCCTGCACAAGCTCAGCTGTGATTGTGAGGCTATGCAATGTACTGGCTTTCAGAATATTTTTCTTTTGTTCCTGTATACATGGTTATGTCATACACGACAGACGCAGATAAGTTTCTCACAGAAAACACACAAATATGGACCTGTACTCTAATATTATATATAGCTCTGGCAAAAATTAAGAGACCACTGCAAAATCTTCAGTTTCTCTGATTTTTCTCATTATAGGTATATTTTTTAAGTTGAATGTACATTGTTGTTTTATTCTATAAACTGCTGACAACATGTCTCCGAAATTTAAAGCTAAAAATGTATTTATTTGCAGTAAATGAGAAATCAACAAAATATTAAAAAAGAAACAGTGCTTTCAGACCTCAAATAATGCAAAGAAAACAAGTTCTTATTGATGTAGAAACAACAATACTTATGTTTTAACTCAGGAAGAGTTCAAAAATCAATATTTGGTGGAATAACCATGATTTTTAGTCACAGCTTTCATGCATCTTGGCATTCTTTCCACCTGTCTTTCCCACTGCTTTTGGGTGACCTTATGCCACTCCTGGTACAAAAATTTTAAGCAGTTCTTTGTTTGATGGCTTGTGACTATCCATCTTCCTCTTGATTACATTCCAGAGGTTTTCAATGGGATTCAGGTCTGGAGATTGGGCTGGCCATGACAGGGTCTTGATGTGGTGCTCCTTCATCCACACATTGATTGACCTAGCTGTGTGGCATGGGGCATTGTCCTGCTGGAAAAACCAGTCCTCAAAGTTGGGGAACATTGCCTGAGCAGAAGGAAGCAACCTTGTATGCGGTTTGATTCATATGTATTTCGCAAAGATTAACCTGCCCAATTCCAGCCTTGCTGTAGCATCCCCAGATCATCACTGATCCACCACCAAATTTCACAGTCGTGCAAGACACTGTGGCTTGTATGCCTCTCCAGGTCTCCATCTAACCAGGTGTTGGGCAAAGCTGAAAATTAGACTCATCAGAGAAGATTACCTTACTCAAGGCCTCTATGGTCCAATCCTCATGGTCTTTGGCAAACTTCAGCCTGGCTCTCCTTTGCTTCTCATTGATGAAAGGCTTTTTTCTAGCTTTACATGACTTGAGGCCTTCTTCTAGGAGCCTGTTATGAACTGTTCTTGCCATGCACTTCACCCAGTTGCCATTTGCCTTTCCTTTTTTTAGGTCACTTGATGTCATCCTGTGGTTGCTGAGTGACATTCGAATAAGATGACGGTCAGCCCGGTCAGTGGAGAGTCACTTTCGCCCTCTGCCGATCTGTAGCATTGTTGTGCCCAATGTCTGCTGCTTGACCTTGTTGTAATGGACTGCCGTCTTCGAAATTTTAAGGATGGAGGCAACGTGACGTTCACTGCATCTCTCTGCTAATAAAGCCAGAATTGAGCCTTTCTTTGCCTCACTCAAGACTTTTCTTTAAACTCCTTTGACATGGTTAGAAGTTATTTTTTCATTCAAATTAATTTTGGGCTATTCCTAGCACTTGTTTGTCCATCTAGCTTGTCCTATTGCAAGAGGATTGTGAACACCACAGCAGTGTTTTTTATACTTTCCTTTATTAAATAAGATTTGGTTCAGGTGATCACCTAATCAGAAGCACATTAAGTAGAATGAGGTGTACTTTGGTTGGAATTCAACTGACACTGGAATGGAATGGCTGTCAGACATGTAGAGATGGTGATGGTTTTGAATTTTCATTTTTTGCCTACCTTCTTCCCAGAGCCATAACTTTTTTATTTTTCTGTCAATATGGCCATGTGAGGGCTTGTTTTTTGCGGGACGAGTTGTAATTTTGAACGACTCCATTGGTTTTACCATGTCATTTACTCAAAAACAGGAAAAAAAAATCCAAGTGCAGTGAAATTGCAAAAAAAGTGCAATCCTACAGTTGTTTTTTGTTTTGCTTTTTTACTAGGTTCACTAAATGCTAAAACTGAACCTGCCATTATGATTCTCTAAATCATTACAAGTTCATAGACACCAAATATGTCTAGGTTCTTTTTTATCTAAGTGGTGAAAAATAATTCCAAACTTTGTTAAAAAAAAATTGTGCCATTTTCTGATACCCTAAGGGTATGTGCACACGTTGCGGATTTGTTGCGGATCTGCAGCGGATTTTCCGCTCGGATTCGCTGCAGATCTGCAAGTGTTTCACCAACCAATGTAATTCAATGGGAAAAAAATGCTGTGCACATGCTGCGGAAAATTCCGCACGGAATCCGCAGCGGTTTATTTTCCGCAGCATGTCAACTCCTTTTGCGGATCCGGAGCGTTCTTACACCCATTGAATTAATGAAATCTGCAGGGGTAAAAACGCATGCCAATCCGCAAAAAATCCTCACAAATTACACACAAAAAACGCACAGAATCCACCAAAAAAAGCGTGGATTTTGACATGCGGTTTCTGGCAAGAGATGCAGAATCCGCTCAGGAAATTCCTGAGCCCTATCCGCAACGTGTGCACATACCCTTAGCGTCTCCATTTTTCATGATCTTAGGTTGGGTGAGGGCTTATTTTTTGCACACCGAGCTGAAGTTTTTAATGATATCATTTTGGTGCAGATAAAATATTTTGCTCGCCTGTTATTGCATTTTAATGCAATTTCGCGGTGACCCAAAAACCATAAGCCTGGCGTTTTTACTTTTTTCTCGCTATGCCGTTTAATGATCAGGATAATCCTTTTTTTATTGATAGATCAGGTGATTCTGAACGATGCCAAATATGTGTATGTTTGATTTTTTTTATTGTTTTATTTTAAATGGTGCTAAAGGGGGTGATTTGAACTTTTATATTTTTAAAACATTTTTTTTTTTTACTTTTGACATGCTTTAATAATCTCCATGGGAGACTAGAAGCTGCCATAACTCGATCGGCTCTGCCACATACAGGCGATGATCAAATCACCTGTATGTAGCAGAATTACTCACTAGCTATGAGTGCCGACCACCATGACAACCTCTGGTTGTCATTTCCGACCCATCGGTGACCTGCGATCACATGACGCGGGTCACCGATGGGCGGATTTTCCGTCACGATTGCTGTTAAATGCAGCGGTCAGCATATGACAGCAGCATTTAACGGGTTAATAGCTGCAGGTGGACCACGATTCCACCCGCGGCTGTTCCGGGCATATGTCAGCTGTTCAAAACAGCTGACGTGTGCCAGAAAAGATGTGGGCTCACCGCCCGAGCCCACATCAAAGGGAGGGAGTCCGACATCGGCGTAAATTTACGCCCATTGTTGGAAAGGGGTTAAGAAAAAAATTTAATGAATGAAAAATCTGAAAATATGTTGCAGACTACTCCATAGAAAAGCAAACCAAAGTTAAGAATGTATTTTATATTTAAATTGTATTGAACAAAGTGTGATATTTTGGACATACTATCATGTAAATGGAAATCTTGTTTACAATTTATTTATATTATTAGGTGCTGGAAAGTTACTTTATGTCCCCAAAAAACTGTGTAAAATCTATTTATCTCATTGTGTACAAAAAAATCTTTATACCTACTCCTTTACAAATACAATGCTAGGATGACAAATGTTTCCTTGACAACATAATTAAATAGACATTTATAGGACAAGAAGACAATGACACTCCATTCAAAACTGGCGTGCAAACATGATATTAATGCTGCAAAAAGCTAATGCCAAATTATTTATTTTTGCTTAACAATTTGCATTAGTAACGTGACAACAGATAAGCAAACATAAATGCATTCATTGAATATTATAGATGAAAAATTGTATCTTCTATTTTATAGTTTTAATTTTGTATTTAAGGTTAACAAATATTTATTAAATATAATTTTTAATGAAGAGCTTGTTTTATTAGTTAATATAATTTATAGGAGGTCTATAAAAAGTAGAAGCAATGTGGAGGAAAAAAGTTCTGGTTCAAAAACAACCGCACTATATTAGCGCAAATAAAAACTAGCATGTGAATTGATTCTCATTGTCAATATGTCTGCATACGGAGAAAGTAAAATTAACCCCTTAAAGACCAGAGGTATTTTTGCATTTTCACTTTTTGATCCCCTTCTTCCCAGAGCCATAACTTTTTATTTTTTGTCAAAATGGCCATGTGAGGGCTTGTTTTTTGCGGGACGAGTTGTACCATTGGTTTTACCATGTCGTGTACTTGAAAATGAGAAAAAAATTTCAAACTTTGTTTTTTTAACCCTTCTCTGACATCAGATGTACTATCCCGTCCATGAAACCCATGCCAATCTGACCATGGACGGGATAGTAGGTCATAGGCGCATTAACTCAAACATGATCGCGGTGTACGGGGGCACAGGGGAGCATCGCGCAGGGAGGGGGCTCCCTGCGCGCCCCCCTGAGACCCTCAGACCAGCGCGATGTGATCGCGCTGTTCTGAGGGTTTCCTCCCTCCCAGGACCTGGATCCAAGATGGCCACCGGGTCCTGCAGGGAGGCGGCTTCCTCAGTGCCTGCTGAGAGCAGGCACTGAGAAGCCTGCAGCTATGCCTGTGCGATCGCTGGTGTGACAGAGTGCTGTGCACACTGTCACACCAGCGATCTGATAAAATACAGTGATGTCCCCCTGGGACAAAGTAAAAAAGTTAAAAAAAATAAAAATAAACATGTTTTAAAAAAAATTCCAAATAAATAAAAAAAAAAAAAAAATATTCCCCAATAAATTCATTTCTTCCTGTAAATAAAAAAAACAAACCAATAAAAGTACACATATTTGGTATCGCCGCGTCCGTAACGACCCCCCCTATAAAACTGTCCCACTAGTTAACCCCTTTAGTGAACCCCTAAAAAAAAAAAAAAAACAAAGCAAAAAATCAATGCTTTATCAACATACCGCCGAACAAAAAGTGGAATAACACGCGATCAAAAAGATAAATAAACATGGTACCGCTGAAAACGTCATCTTGTCCCGCAAAAAACGATCCGCCATACAGCATCATCAGTGAAAAAATAAAAAAGTTATAGCTCGCAGAATAAAGCGATGCAAAAATAATTATTTTTTATATAAAATTGTTTTCATTCTATAAAAGCGCCAAAATATAAAAAATGATATAAATGAGGTATCGCCATAATCGTACTGACCCGAAGAATAAAACTGCTTTATCAATTTTACCACACGTGGAACAGTAAAAACACCTCCCCCAAAAGAAATTCATGAATTGCTGATTTTGTTCATTCTAACCTCTCAAAAATCAATATAAAAAGCGATCAAAAAATGTCACGTGCTCAAAAATGGTACCAATAACAACGTCAACTCGTACCGCAAAAAATAAGACCTCACATGACTCAGTGGGCCAAAATATGCAAAAATTATAGCTCTCAAAATGTGGCGATGCAAAAAACTATTTTTTGCAATAAAAAGCGTCTTTTAGCGTGACAGCTGCCAATCATAAAAACCCGCTATAAATAGTAAATCAAACCCCCTTTTATCACCCCCTTAGTTAGGGAAAAATAATAAAATTAAAAAAATGTATTTATTTCCATTTTCCCATTAGGGTTAGGGTTGCGGCTAAAGTTAGGGTTAGGGATGTGTTAGGGTTAGGTTTGTGGTTAGGGTTGGGACTAGGGTTAGGGGTGTGTTGGGGTTAGGGTTGGAGTTAGAATTGGGGGGTTTCTGCTGTTTAGGCACATCAGGGGCTCTCCAAATGTGACATGGCGTCTGATCTCAATTCCAGCCAATTCTGCGTTGAAAAAGTCAAACGGTGCTTCTTCACTTCTGAGCTCTGCCATGCGCCCAAACAGTAGTTTACCCCCACATATGGGGTATCAGCGTACTCTAGACCCCAAGAGTTATTGTGCAATTTGTGCTATTTCTTCTGTTACCCTTGGGAAAATAAAAAACTGGGGGCGAAAATATCATTTTTGTAAAAAAAGAAAAAATTATTTTTTTGTTTTTACGGCTGTACATTATAAACTTCTGTGAAGCACTTGGGGCTTCATAGCGCTCACCACACATCTAGATAAGTTCCTTGTGGGATTTATTTTCCAAAATGGGGTCACTTGTTGGGGATTTCCACTGTTTAGGCGCATCAGGGGCTCTCCAAATGCGACATGACGCCCCCAGACCATTCCATCAAAGTCTGCAATCCAAAACGTCACTACTTCCCTTCCGAGCCCCAACGTGTACCCATACAGTAGTTTTTTCCCACATATTGGGTATCAGCGTACTCAGGACAAATTGGACAACAACTTTTGGGGTCCAATTTCTCCTGTTACCCTTGTGAAAATAAAATATTGGGGACAAAAAAATCATTTTTGTTAAAAAAAAAAAAAAGATTTTTTATTTTTACGGCTGTGCGTTATAAACATCTGTGAAGCACTTCGGGGTTCAAAGTGCTCACCACACATCTAGATAAGTTCCTTGTGGGGTCTATTTTCCAAAATGGGGTCACTTGTGGGGGGTTTCCACTGTTTAGGCGCATCAGGGGCTCTCCAAATGCGACATGACGCCCCCAGACCATTCCATCAAAGTCTGCAAACCAAAACGTCACTACTTCCCTTCCAAGCCCTGATGTGCGCCCATACAGTAGTTTTCTCCCACATATTGGGTATCAGCGTACTCAGGACAAATTGGACAACTTTTGGGGTCCAATTTCTCCTGTTACCCTTGTGAAAATAAAATATTGGGGGCGAAAAAATCATTTTTGTAAAAAAAAAGGATTTTTTATTTTTACGGCTGTACGTTATAAACTTCTGTGAAGCACTTCGGGGTTCAAAGTGCTCACCACACATCTAGATAAGTTCCTTGTGGGGTCTATTTGCCAAAATGGGGTCACTTGTGGGGGGTTTCCACTGTTTAGGTGCATCAGTGGCTCTCCAAATGCGAAATGACATCCCCAGACCATTCCATCAAAGTCTGCAATCCAAAACGTCACTTCCGTCACTTCCGTCTACTTCCCTTCCGAGCCCCGACGTGTGCCCATACAGTAGTTTTCTCCCACATATTGGGTATCAGCGTACTCAGGACAAATTGGACAACAACTTTTGGGGTCCAATTTCTCCTGTTACCCTTGTGAAAATAAAATATTGGGGGCGAAAAAATCATTTTTGTAAAAAAAAAAAATAAATAAATTTTTAATTTTACGGCTCTACGTTATCTAGATCTTTGGTGAGCAATTTGAACCCCCAAGTGCTTCACACAAGTTTATAACGTAGAGCCGTAAAATTAAAAAATCATATTTTTTCCACAAAAATGATCTTTTCACCCCAATTATTATTTTCCCAAGGGTAACAAGACTCCAAAAGTTATTGTGCAATTTGTCCTGAGTGCGCTGATACCCATATGTAGGAGTAAACCACTGTTTGGGTGCATGGCAGAGTTTGGAAGGGAAGGAGCGCCGTTTGACTTTTTCATCGCAGAATTGGCTGGACGCCATGTCGTGTTTGGAGAGCTGCTGATCTGCCTAAACAGTGGAACCCCCCACAAATGACACCATTTTGGAAACTAGACCCCTCAAGGAACTTATCTAGATGTGTGGTGAGAACTTTGAACCCCCAGGTGTTTCACTAAAGTTTATAACGTACAGCCCTAAAATAAAAAATCTTTTTTTTTTTTTTTTTACAAAAATGATTTTTTCGCCCCCAATATTTTATTTTCACAAGGGTAACAGGAGAAATTGGACCCCAAAAGTTGTCCAATTTGTCCTGAGTACGCTGATACCCAATATGTGGGAGAAAACTACTGTTTGGGCACACGGCAGAGCTCGTAAGGGAAGGAGCGCCGTTTGACTTTTTCAAACTTAAATTGGCTGGAATTGAGATTGGACACCATGTCGCGTTTGGAGAACCTCTGATGTGCCTAAACAGTGGAAACCCCAACAAATGACCCCATTTGGGAAACTAGACCCCCTAAGGAACTTATCTAGATCTTTGGTGAGCAATTTGAACCCCAAAGTGCTTCACACAAGTTTATAAGTTCCTTAGGGGTCTAGTTTCCCAAATGGGGTCATTTGTTGGGGGTTTCCACTGTTTAGGCACATCAGAGGTTCTCCAAACGCGACATGGCGTCCAATCTCAATTCCAACCAATTTAAGTTTGAAAAAGTCAAACGGCGCTCCTTCCCTTACGAGCTCTGCCGTGTGCCCAAACAGTGGTTTTCCCCCACATATGGGGTATCGGCGTACTCAGGAGAAATTGCACAACAAACTTATCTGTCCATTTTCTCCTTTTACCCTTGTGAAATTAAAAAAAAGTTTGTAAAAGATCATTTTTGTGGCTAAAAAGTTAAATATTCATTTTTTCCTTCCACGTTGCTTCGGCTCCTGTGAAGCACCTGAAGGGTTAATAAACTTCTTGAATGTGGTTTTGAGTACCTTGAGGGGTGCAGTTTTTAGAATGGTGTCACTTTTGGGTATTTTCTGCCATATAGACCCCTCAAAGTGACTTCAAATATGAGGTGGTCCCTAAAAAAAATGGCTTTGTAAATTTTGTTGTAAAAATGAGAAATCGCTGGTCAACTTTTAACCCTTATAACTTCCTAACAAAAAAAAAATTTTGGTTCCAAAATTGTGCTGATGTAAAGTAGACATGTGGGAAATGTTATTTCTTAACTATTTTGTGTGACATATTTCTCTGTTTTAAGGGAATAAAAATTCAAAGTTTGAAAATTGCAAAATTGTAAAAATTTTTGCCATATTTGCATTATTTTCAAAAATAAACGCAAGTTATATCGAAGAAATTTTACTTCTAACGTGAAGTACAATATGTCACGAGAAAACAATCTCAGAATCGCGAAGATCCGTCGAAGCGTTCCAGAGTTATAACCTCATAAAGAGACAGTGGTCAGAATTGTAAAAATTGGCCCGGTCATTAACGTGCAAACCACCCTTGGGGTGAAGGGGTTAAAAAAAAGTGTGCCATTTTCCGATACCCGTAGCATCTCCATTTTTTATAATCTCGGGTCGTGTGAGGGCTTAGTTTTTGCATGCTGATCTGACGTTTTTAATTATACCATTTTGGTACAGATACGATCTTTTAGCGATAAAGCTAATCCTTTTTTTTTATTGATAGATCGGGCGATTCTGAACTCGGCGATACCAAATATGTTTATGTTTGATTTTTTTTTAATTGTTTTATTTTGAATGTGGTGAAAGGGGGCGATTTGAACTTTTATATTTTTTTTATTTTTTCATATTTTTAAAAATATATTTTTACTTTTGGCATGCTTCAGTAGTCTCCATGGGAGACTAGAAGCTGCCATAACTCGATCGGCTTGCTACATACAGGTGATGATCAGATCACTGTATGTAGCAGAATTACTCCCTTGCTATGAGCGCCGACCACTAAGCGGCGCTCACAGCAATCCGGCAGTGGCAACCATAGTGGTCTCCAGGAGACCTCAGGTTGTCATTCTGACCTATTGGTAACTGCGGTCACGTGACGGGGTCACCGTGGGCAAGATTTCTCCACGATTGCCGGAAAGCGCATGTTAAATGCCGCTGTCAGTGTTTGACAGCGGCATTTAACGGGTTAATAGCCATGGGTGGATAGCGATTGCACCCACGCTGTTTTTGGCACATGTCAGCTGTTCAAACAGCTGACATGTGCCGGGAAAAATGTGGGCTCACTGCCGGAACCCACATCAAAGGGAGGGAGTCCGCCATCGGCGTAAATTCATGCCCATTGTCGGAACGGGGTTAGTTATGTGAAGAGACAAAGATGTTCGGGCAGCATCAGCGATTATTCTAATCAGAGAGCTGAGATAATAGTCTAGGCAAAAATTACGTAATTACTTACTGCTAATGGGATCTTTTAGACCACGGAGAGGGGATTCACCCTTCAATGATAGGAAACCTACAGGATAAAAAACGGTACCTTTCCCTTGCATTAGTTGGATTACAGAGTATGAGAGGATCTACAATGGTCATTACAGCAGTTCAAATATCAATGCCATAATGCCTTAAAAATCCTGTGACTTGCACAAAAAAAACAAAGTATGCCACCCACATGTGATGGGAGGGATATAAGGGTGCTGTCATGGGTTCTTGAAAAATCACATTACAGCTAAGTAATTATGTTTTTTCTCTCACCTGTGACAGCACCACAGGAGAAATTACAGATTATCTAAAGCTGACAATGAATTAAGGCTTGCAAGAGATGTCAAAAGCAACAAAAAAGGATTTTGGGGATACGTCAAAAGTAAAAAAAAGTCAAAGATGCTATAGGATTTTTACAGGATGAAAATATGAAATGGTAAGAAAGGATGTTGAGAAGGCTGAACTTTTAAATTCCTATTTTGCATCTGTTTTCTCTCAGAAAGGAAATGTAACATCACATGATCTTCACTGTCCTATTAAAGGAATAGAAGAATCCAGGATATCTATAAACAGAAAGACAGTGAGGAACACTTAGCTAACCTAAATGAATTCAAGTCTCCAGGTCCAGATGAATTACACCCCAGAATACTGAAGGAGATAGCAGAAGAAATTCTTGAACCACTGTCCATAATCTTTGAAAATTCTTGGAGAACAGGAGAAGTCCCAGAAGACTGGAGAAGAGCAAATGTTGTTCCTATCTTCAAAAAGGGGAAGAAGGTGGACCCAGGGAACTACAGGCCGGTGAGTCTGACTTCTATACCAGGAAAGATCTTTGAACAAATTATTAAAGAACATGTATGTAAGTACCTGCATAAGAATGAAGTGATTAAACGAGTCAGCATGGGTTTGTAACTAATAAGTCATGTCAGACAAACTTAATTTCCTTCTATGACAGAATCACTGACTGGGGTGGATCAGGGATATGCTGTAGATATAGTATATCTTGACTTCAGCAAAGCATTTGACAAAGTATCTCACACAATCCTTATTGAAAAATGACTAAGTATGGAATGGACAAGGCAACTGTTAGGTGGATTCATAACTGGCTTAGTGATCGGACTCAAAGAGTGGTCGTAAATGGCTGCACATCCCGTTGGAAGAATGTCTCAAGTGGGGTACCACAAGGCTCTGTTTTTGGGGCCCTGTATTGTTCAACATCTTTATCAATGATTTAGATGAAGGAATTGAGGGTAAACTGATCAAATTTGCTGATGACACAAAGCTAGGAGGGGTAGCTAATACTAGAGAAGATAGAGAGATGATTCAAAAAGATTATAAATAAACTGCAGCAGTGGGCAGCAACTAACAGAATGGTTTTTAACAGGGAAAATGCAAAGTACTACATCTGGGCAATAAAAATGAAAAAAGCATATACAAATGGGAGGAATAGGGCTAAGTAACAGCACATGTGAAAAAGACTTGGGTATACTAATTGATCACAGATGAACATGAGTCAACAGTGTGATGCAGCAGCAAAAAAGGCAAATACAATTCTAGGATTATCAACAGAAGCATACAGTCTAGATCACGTGAGGTCATTATTGCCCTCTACTCCTCTTTGGTCAGACTCATCTGGAATACTGTGTCCACTTTTGGGCACCACATTTTAAAAAGACATCAACAAACTGGAGCAAGTTCAAAGAAGAGCCACCAGAATGGTGACCGGTCTGCAAACCATGTCCTATGAGGAACGGTTGCAGGATTTGGGAATGTTTAGCTTGCAAAAAAGAAGACTGAGAGGAGACTTAATAGCTGTCTACAAATATCTCAAGGGCTGTACACTGTAGAAGGATCATCTTTATTTCATTGGCACAAGAAAGACTAGAAGCAATGGGATGAAACTGAATGGGAGGAGACACAGATTAGATATTAGAAATTTTTTTTTGACAGTTAGGGTGATCAAGGAGTGGAACAGGCTGCCACGAGAGGTAGGTAAGTTCTCATTCAAATGGAAGTCTTCAAACAGAGGCTGGACAGACATCGTCTGGGGATGATTTAGAGAATCCTGCTTGAGCAGGGGGTTGGACAGATGGCCCAGGAGGTCCTTTCCAACTCTACCATTCTATGATTCTATGATTCTATAGAATTAGAATTGAGGGAGGGACCACAGCAGACAGAACGCTTTCTCCAAAGATGAGATCAGAGGAAGAGGCCAGGTCCAAACCATAGTGCTTATAGAAAATGAGGGAGAAGCCATGTTGCTGCCTTAAAATTTGCTGTATGGAAACAATCCGACTTTTCCGCCAGGAGGTTGCCACTGCTCTTGTTGAGTGAATTTTACCCCTTCTGGAACAACATTCCCTCAAGTAGGCTAAATTGATGGCCTCCCTATAATAATAATTTTATTTCTTATAGCGCCAAAATATTCCGCAGCACTTTATATTTAGAGGGGATTTTGTACAGACAATAGACATTACAGCATACTTAAACACATAGATAACAGATACAAAGGAGGGCGCTGCTGCAAGCTTACAATCTATGAGGAAATAGGGGAGACACGAAAGGTGGATGGTAACAATTGCTTTCATTGTTTGGACCAGCCATAGTGTAAGAAATCGGGTGTTCATGTAATCTGCATGAACCGGTTATCAGCCTGAACTGTAAAGATAGACACAGGGCTATTAAATGCATAAAGTGTATGAGAACATGATACGGAAACCTGATTATGGTAAAAATTTTGAATGTGCAAAACATGGATAGTTAGTTATTGTGTTGAGGGCGGTAGGCCAGTCTGAGAAATGCGCTTTTAGGGCACGCTTAAAACTGTGGGTATTGGTGATTAATTGAATTGACTTGGGTAGTGCATTCCAAAAATTGGCGCAGCACGGTGAAAGTCTTGGAGACGGAAGTGTGAGGTTCTGATTATTGAGCATGTTAATTAGGTCATTAGCAGAATGGAGGGCATGGTTAGGGTGGTAGACTGCGATGAGGGAGGAGATTGTAGGGTGGTGCTTGAGTGCTTTGTGGGTGAGGGTAATAAGTTTTATACTGAATTCTGGAGTGGATAGGTAACCAGTGTAATGACTGGCACAGGTAGTGGCATCAGTGTAACGGTTGGTGAGGAATATGATTCTGGCTGCAGCATTCAAGACAGATTGGAGAAGGGAGGTTTGGTAAGAGGGAGACCGATTAGTAGAGAATTACAATATCCAGACGAGAATGAATAAGAGGAACGTAAGAGTTTTTGCAGAGTCGAAAGTAAGAAAAGGTCGAATTCTAGAAATGTTTTGAGGTGCAGATATCAAGAACGAGCCTGTGATTGGATCTGGGGCATGAATGAGAAGTCTGAATAAAATATGCACTCAAGACAGCAGGCATGTTGCTGGGGAGTAATGAGTGACACACACCATGGAAATGGCAATGCGGGCATAGGTAGGTTAGTAGAGGGGGAAACATAAGGAGTTCAGTTTTTGACAGGTTCAGTTTCAGATAGAGGGAGGACATGATGTTGGAGGCGCGGTAAGACAATTAGTGGTGTTTTGTAAAAGGCGGCATAATGTCAGGAGAGGAGAATATAATTGGGTGTCATCAGCATAGACATGGTACTGAAACCAAATCTACAGATTGTCCAATAGGGGCAGTATACAAGGAGAAGAGGAGGGGGCCTAGGATGATCCGTGAGAAACCCCAATAGTAAGGGAAAGATGAGTGATGAGGAGCCAGCAAAAGATACAGTAAAGTAAGCGGCAGAGAGATGGAGAGAACGGTTGTCCTTGAGGTCGTAAGCGGGCATAGTGAGGAGGAGCTGAGGATCCGTGTGGAAGCGCAAGAATCCATAGAATTGCTGGGTTGTGAATTAACTTGTGTTAGTAGATCATTGGACTTTATATGCTCCATCCTAATCCATCAAGCAATGTACACTTGAGGCCCAAGCCCTTTCTTAGGTTCCTGAAATACAAACAAACGGAGACCTAAACTTTCTCCAGTTGGTGCTGAAATTCTTGTTACATCCAAGTATATTCCCTTCCTTGAATTTTTTTTGGGTTGGTGAAAAGATGGAAGAAATACCTCCTGGACCCTGAAAATGGGAAGCTACCTTAGGCAATAGGCCAGGTTGGTGTAGAATTACTCTTGTTCCAGATCGGTTGACGGCGAAGGGCCTGGATGCTCCTAACCCTGAAAAGTATGTTAATGCCCTAATAAAGTGGTTTTAAATTAGCGTTGATTCTAGGTTCAAAAAGAGAGTTTGTCAGAGCATCAGAACCAAATTCAGCCCAGGGGAATTTTTCTGCCTAAAACTGGCTTGATTAGAGGGGTCCTAGGAACCGGAAGCCTGTGATTATGCCAGGTTAGTTAATTAAGGGTTCCAGGCAGAAACCTGGATGTAGAGTCTGGTGAAAGGTCTTGTTATTGTTTCTAGCCCTTGTAAAACTTTGGATGGCAGTATTTGGTACCCCTTCCTGAAAATGACTGTTTCAACAATTCTTAACGGCCTTAAAAAGGTTTTTTTGTTCTGAAAATTTCTTTGTAATTTTTTTTCATTTTATGTAGGGTGCAGGAAAGGAGATTTCCTCTCAGCTAAAATTGGCCTGCTACTTCCTTAAGGCCTAATTCGGGTTCCCCCTGATTATTTAATAACCACCACTACTTGTTTGTCGAAAAATCTTCACATGGTGGCCGGGGAATTAAGATCTCTTACAGCCTTTTACTGTAATAAACTCTTTAGTTTGATAAACTCTATCTATCTCCCGTTCAAAGCTTTGTATGAAATTTTTTAGTGAGCCCCCCCAACCGCCGGGGTTGCATCCGTGGTCACCACGAGTAACCTTTTTACCCAAGTATCCTCTGACTATTTCTTTCTTTTAGCTACCACCCCAAAGGGGAAAGTGTATCTTTCAAGTTGTGTTTCTCCCCTTCTGGAGCCCTTCTAGGGAAATTCGTTCCTCAGAAGCCCATTGTAGTTCCCTTGTGTAAACTTCACCCCAGTACTGGGGATGCAAAGGTCGGGAACCCGGGGACATGGAAAGGGCGTTTTTTCCCTGTGTTTTTTGACCAATAATCCTTTTTTTTTGTCGCCTGGATGTACACTCTCATTTCCTGGAGTACAATATGGGCCCAAGAAATCCTGTATGTTTTTTTTTTCTGTAGTTTTGTTTTCGTTTAAGAACATCTAAGCTTTATGAAGTAATGACCTCTTTAACTGAATCTGCGTGCTGGGCTGGTTGCCTGCAATCAAAAGTTTCTACTAAGGAGGAATCACACTATTTTTTACTGCAGGTGTGCCGTTTACTTATACAATCAGTTTGAAAATACCCGAAGCCTGATAGGCCAAATGGAAGAAAAAGTTGAGTATTTTTGGAACTTTCGGGGTTCTTGTGTAGGGAACTGTA
>JARQOD010000002.1:320331380-320431380 GCA_033576555.1 Oophaga sylvatica
ATTTGGGGGGTTTCCGACTTTTTAGCGACTATAATATACGGTTTTGTAGGGTTAAGACTACCGGGTGGACGCCCCTCCAAAAAATGACGCCACTCCTAAAAAGCCAACTTAATGGCCAAGATTCCCTATTGCCGACATCATAATTCCTCTCAGGGGACGACAATTTTTTAGAGAAGAAGGCGCACGGATGCCATTTACCAGGGACGAACCTTGTGCAATCCCTGTCCCCCCCTACCTCGGAAGCGCCACCTCAACAATGAACGGCTGTGACGCTCAGTTGAATAATAGGGGTGCTGAAGCAAAACATTTTTTAAAAAGAGGAAAACGTTGACAAGCTTTGTCAGACCACTTTGAAAAATCCTCCCTTTTTTAGTCATGTCTGTGAGAGGTTTAACTATGGACGAAAAATTACGAATGACTTCCGGTAGTAGTTAGCAAACCCCAGGAAACGTTGTAATGCCTTAAGATCCTCTGGCAGACCCCACTCAAGAACTGCCCGCACCTTCCCAGGGTCCATACGAAAACCGGAAGCTGACACCAGGAACCCTAAAAACTGAAGTTCCTGTACGGCGAACACACACTTCTCCCATTTGGCGTACAGTTTATTATCCCGCAAGATCTGTAACACCTGCCTAACATGCTCCTGATGAGACACAAGATCCGGCGAGTAAATTAAGATATCATCCAGATATATGACCACAAACTGTCCCATTAGGTGGCGAAAGATGTCATTTACAAAGTGTTGAAACACCGCCGGGGCAATACTCAGACCAAATGGCATGACAAGGTTCTCATAATGCCCCTCCGGAGTGTTAAACGCCGTCTTCCACTCATCCCCCTCCTTCATCCTAATCAGATTGTACGCCCCCCTGAGATCCAACTTAGAGAACCATTTGGCACCCACGATCTGATTGAAGAGATCGGGAATAAGTGGGAGCGGATACGGATCTCGGACCGTAATCCGATTAAGCTCACGGAAATCCAGGCAAGGGCGTAGGTCTCCATCTTTTTTTTTCACAAAGAAGAACCCCGCGGCCACCGGGGAAGATGAAGGTCTAATATGCCCCTTAGCTAGACTCTCTGAAATATAATCCTTCATGGCCTGTCTCTCAGGACCAGAAAGATTATACAACCTAGATTTCGGTAACTTGGCCCCAGGGAGCAAGTTAACAGAACAGTCATACTCGCGATGAGGAGGTAGTTCTTGACACCCTTTCTCCGAGAATACATCCTCAAAGTCCACCAGAAATGGAGGTAAGGCCCTAGGAGCGACCGCCCCAATGACCGTATTCATGCAGTTTTTATTACAGAATTCACTCCATTGGCTTATCTCTCTGGATTGCCAATCAATAACCGGGTTATGCTTAGTTAACCAAGGAAGGCCCAGCACTATAGGAGTGGGAAGACCCTCCAACACATAATAAGACAACAGTTCTTTATGTAACGCCCCCACTTGAAGATCTATGTTATGCACTGCTTGCAAAAAACTTCCCTGACCGAGAGGTCTGGCGTCGATCGAGAATATGGGGACGGGTTTAGTCAACACACTCAATAGCATACCTTGAACCCGGGCAAAGCGAGCATCCACCAGGTTAGCCCCGGACCCACTATCCAGAAGAACAGATATCCTCTCAGTTCTCGCACCCACCACCACCTCCGCCGGTACGAGAAACTGAGACGAACTTAGGGACGAAATACTTACTCCCAGATTGCCGTCCACCACACAATCTGGGATCAATAGTTTTCCGGCGACTTCTCACTCTGCAAAGGACGGGATGGACACCCCCTAATAAAATGTCCCTTTTTTCCACAGAAGAAACAACCTCCTGTTTTGTGGCGCCCCACCGATCCCCTCCCCCGGAATGATGTCCCTCCTAATTGCATAGGCTCCTCTGGACTGGCCAGGGGAAGCTCCATATAAGGGACCCTTGAGGAAGGTGGAGTCATCACAGGGGGCAAGGTTACCCAGCACCTCTCCCGAAGCCATCTGTCAATACGAATAGCAAGGGCCATAGCGGCTTCCAGTGACGTGGGAGGGTCATACTGTGCCAGCACATCCTTTAATTTGTCAGATAAACCTTGACAAAACTGGCTCCTAAGAGCCGGGTCATTCCACTGGGTGTCCGTGGCCCACCTACGGAACTCCGAACAGAATTCCTCTGCCGGACGATCTCCCTGCTGGATCCTACGTAACTTAGATTCAGCAAGGGAGACCCGATCCGGGTCATCATACACAAGACCCAGAGCCGTAAAAAACCCATCCACTGACTGAAGAGCTGGGGAGCTCGGGGGAAGAGCGAACGCCCAGGATTGGGGGTCTCCCTGTAGGAGCGAGATGACAATCCCCACCCTTTGCTCCTCACTCCCAGATGACCGAGGTCGCAACCGAAAGTACAATTTACATGCCTCCCGGAAAGCAAAAAACTTGTCCCGCCCCCCAGTGAATCTGTCAGGGAGAGTTACTTTAGGTTCAGGTCCGGCCTGCTCCGGGGGGTACAAAACCTTGGACTTAACGTCCGCCAGCTCCATGGACAAACTCTGCAACTGCCGAGCTAGACTGACTACTGGATCCATGGTGACTGGAGAAAATCTTTAGTGGGTCGGTGAAAATGTCACGCTGTTACTGCATACAGGAGGTCTGGGGTCTATGCTGACCCTAAGCTGGGGTCCTGACTAATCCCTCTACCTGGAGGTACTGTTGATGGTACAGAGGTCCAGGCCGCCAGCGTAATCCCTACCTCCTGAGGATCCCTGAACCTCAGTGATCCAGTCCTGAGAAGGACCCTAATCACAACACCGGGGACTGGTAGGTATATGCCTAAACACAGTAATAAACGAACGAGACAGTACCAGGGGTAAACTAAAATCCACCTTGCATACAAAAGTCATACCACAGGAAACAGAGGGGACACCAACGGGTACGGAGATAAATGATAAAGCGAGGAGGGGAAAAAAGACCACACAGGTACTCTTAACTTCAGCCTTCACCATACAACGATCCGCTCTGCTGGTCTGCATGAATGCTTTCACCGACACTTCCCCAGCAGACAGGCAGGTATTTGAAGGAAACCAATTACCACAACATTAATTGCAGCTGAGCGATGCTGGTCTAGTCCAGCACAGAGAGAGGAAGAATTAACTCCCTCTCTGCCAAAAAACACCCAGCACCAGAAACTCAGCTGTGAGAAGTCAGGGTGTGCAATCGCGACGATCTTCGCAGCGACACACCCGTGACAGGTGTCAGGAGGATAAACCCGAGCGCTGCCCTATTGGGAAATTGTTTGTCCCAGACCGGTGGAAAAAGAGTGTGATGTCTGAGATTCATTGTTCCGCGTTGGCCGGTCATCCCGGAATTTTTGGTACCAGAGACTTGGTTAGTCGGTCCTTTTGGTGGCCTACTTTGTCTCGTGACGTCAGGGAATTTGTGCAGTCCTGCGGGACTTGCTCTCACTCCAAGCCTTGCTCTCGCTCTAGTGGTTTGTTGATGCCATTGCCTGTGCCCAAGAGACCATGGACCCATATCTCTATGGATTTCATTTCCGACCTCCCTGTTTCTCAGAGAATGACCGTTATCTGGGTGATTTGTGATAGGTTTTCCAAAATGATACATCTTGTGCCATTACCTAAGTTGCCTTCCTCCTCCGAATTGGTGCCTTTGTTCCTTCAGCACGTGGTTCGGTTACACGGCATTCCTGAGAACATTGTGTCTGACAGAGGAGTCCAGTTTGTTTCCAGATTTTGGAGGACTTTTTGTTCTAAACTTGGTGTTCAATTGTCTTTCTCCTCGGCTTTTCATCCTCAGACCAATGGACAAACTGAGAGAGACAAAACCAGACATTGGAGACTTATCTGAGATGCTTTGTGTCTGCTGATCAGGATGACTGGGTCTCTTTTTTGCCTTTGGCTGAGTTTGCTCTTAATAATAGGGCTAGCTCTGCCACTTTGATGTCTCCATTTTTCTGCAATTTTGGGTTTCACCCTCGATTTTCTTCGGGACAGACAGAGGCTTCTGTCTGTCCAGGTGTTGACTCTGTTGTGGAGCGTATGCAGCAGATTTGGGACCAGTTAGTGGAGAGGTTGTCCCTCTCTCAGGAGAGGGCCCAGCGGTTTGCCAACCGGCATAGGACTGATGGTCCTCGGTTTGAAGTGGGGGACTTGGTCTGGTTGTCCTCAAGAAATATCCCTATGAGAGTTGCATCTCCTAAGTTTAAGTCTAGGTTCATTGGACCTTATAAGATCATGGAGATTCTTAATCCTGTTTCCTTTCGTTTACTTCTTCCAGGGACATTTAAGATCCATAACGTGTTCCACAAGTCCTTATTGAAGAGGTTTGTCGAGCCAGTGGTTCCTATGGCTGCGCCTCCTGACCCTGTTTTGGTTGAGGGCAATCTGGAGTATGTGGTTGAGAAAATATTGGATTCTCGTTTTTCTAGACGGAAACTCCAGTATTTGGTTAAGTGGAGAGGTTATGGTCAGGAGGACAATTCTTGGGTGTTTGCTTCGGACATCCATGCTAGGAGACTGATCCGTGCGTATCACAGAGCTCATCCTGACCGACCTGGTTGCCCAAATGAGGGTTCGGTGACCCTCTTCAAGGGGGGGGTACTGTTGTGAAGGTGTTAGAAATGAATTCTGAGCAGAAGCTCCCTCTGGTGGTTACAAACAGTACTGAACTATTCAATGAAGATTGTGAAGATTGGCAACAGGTGTTACAGACTGGTCTTATATAAGGGAGGTTCCCTCCCATCAGGGTTGCCGGTGATCTATGGTTCTTATCTCAACTTTGGTTCCTGGTTCATTTGGAAGTTTGCTGTGTCTTTCCTGCATCTTCTGCTAACAGATAAGATATTTTCTGCTTTTATTTTTGTGCTTGCTTTTTGCATTTTGTCCTGCACTTCTGTGGAGGTCAGCCAGGTCCCATCCGGGGGCTTGTGCTCCTCTCAGTTTATCTGAGCCACTGTTGTTTGTTCATTTGCCTTTTCCAGTTTTTTCAGTGGCTGCTGCTTAGTTTTGTTACACCAGAGAACTAATTTAGGTGGTAGAGGTCGTGTGATCTCAGGTGTTTTTGCAATTAGTGAGTTGGTATTTTTTTAGGGTTTTTTGGATTGCAGTAAGTGTCCTTCCTATCCTTTTCTTTCTAGGAAGATTGGGCCCCAACGTTTGCTCATACTATTTTCTGTCTGTGTCTGTATTTCCTCTTGTCTAACCGCCATTACATGTTTGGGGGCTTCCTATGTTCTTTGGGGATCTGCTCCGGGGCAGATAGTTTTCCTCTTTCTATCTTTAGGTGTAGTTAGCTTCTCAGGCTGTGACGAGGCGTCTAGGACCAACGTAGGTACGCTCCACGGCTGCCTTTAGTTGTGGTGGTTAGTCAGGGTACTGCAATCCAGTATATTCCAACCTCTCTGGTGTATTGCCTTTTTTGCCTGCTCTCCTCAGCTACCAAATCATAACAGGTCTCCATGTGATGCTCCATATATAATATGCCCCATATGATGCGCCATATATAATGGGCCCCATATGATGCACCAGTATATGATGTGCCCCATGGATGATGCTCCAGTGTATAATGGGCCCTATCTATGATGCTCAAGTGTATGATGGGCCCTATATATAATTCTCCATGTATAGTGCTCCCCATATATTGCTCCAACCATTAAAAAAAATGAAATACCTCTCCTTACTGGGCACTGCTCTACTCTGGACTCCTCAGAGTCGCCATCTTCCAGCTCTCTGCACTGTGACTGTTCAGGCAGAGGGCGCACAGACCTGAATGTCACTGTCAGGAAATGCGGAAGACGTCACAGCGGTGGAGCAGGGAGAGGTAAGTATTACAAATGCTGGGGCCCTGAGCAAGCAGGGGGGCACACTTGTGGGCGCCGGGAACTGGCACAGGGCCCCTCATATTACGCCGGTGTCTCTGACAGCGAGTGGGCCCACCCACCTGCTCAGGGCCCCGGCACTTGCCCGGGTGCGCCACGTGCTGACGCCAGCCCTGGGGGGGGGGCAGCTCAGTTAGGGAGGTGGAAAAAGTGGCATATGTTGAGGTGTAGGCTGGACGTTCAGCAGCCGCAAATGGAGGAATTGGAGAAGTCGGAGGAAGAGGAGGACAAAGCAAGCCATTTTGCTGGCAACCTATGTGTCATCAGGGGAAGGTGGTACAAAAGCCTTTGAAACCCAGGCATGGTTCATTTTAATGAAGGTGAGATCACCTACATTTTGGGTCGACAGCCGGGTCCTTCTTTCTGTCAGGATTGATCCAGCAGCACTGAAGACTCTTTCTGATAGCACACTACCAGCAGAGCAAGCGAGCTCCTGTAAGGCATATTGTGCCAATTCAGGCCAGGTGTCCAGTTTACAGGCCCAGTAGTCAAAGGGGAATGAACTGTGATGGAGAACATCGATAGGGGAGGAGAGGTAATTTTGAACCATAGTTGACAACTGTTGTCTCCTGTCTGTTGCAATCGATTCAGTATTACCAGTCGTGTGAGCAGTACTCGAGAAATCAGACCACAATATGGTCATGAAACCCCTGCCTACAACGCCACTTCGGCTGTGTGCACCACAAACACCTCTTCCATTTGGCCCAGTACGGCTCGTGGTAGAACCTGCACCGCTGCTGTGTGCTGGGAATGCCTCTAACAAACGTTTTACCAGAGTTGCTTGTTTGTTCGCCAATATTAGCTCTAGGTTCTCCTGTGGCATGATGTTCTGTAATTTGCCTTTAAAGCGTGGATCAAGGATGCTGGCCAACCAGTAGTCGTCATCGTTCATCATTTTGGCAATGCAGGGTCCCTTTTTAGGATCCGCAAGACATAATCACACATGTGGGCCAATGTTTCAGGTGTCAATGATGCACTGCCAGTGGTGGGTGGAGGAGCACTTTCTGCCAAATCCACATCCCTCCATTCACGCATAAACCCTGTACCTGACCTTGGCAAGCCAACATTTTCTCTTGCTCCCTGAGAAGCATCATCCTCCCCAAAATAATCATCCCCCTCATCCTCCTCCTTTTCCTCTTCTTCCTCCACCTCGTCCAGGACAGTTCCCTGAGCAGACAATGTCTGACTGTCATGAAGGCTTCCCTCCTCCTCCGCTGCTACAGACGCCTGATCCTTAATCTGCGTCAAAGTTTGCATGAGCAGACGCATAAGTGGGATGCTCATGCTTATGATGGCGTCGTCTGCGCTTACAAGCCGTGTGCATTCCTCAAAACACTGAAGGACTTTACAGAGGTCTTTCAGCTTTGATCACTGCACACCCGACAACTCCATGTCCGCCCTCAAACTGCCTGCCCGTGGATCCTCCCACAAATGCATTACAGCCTGCCTCTGTTCGCACAGCCTCTCAACCATGTGCATGGTGGAGTTCCACCTTGTTGCAACGTCTATGATTAGGCGGTGCTTGGAGAGGTGGAGCGATCGATGTAGCCTCTCCATACGACTGGAGTCTACAGGCGAGCGACCTTATGGAGCAGGGCTGGTAACTCCAGATAATTATTTATGAAGCACTGCACCACCAGGTTTAAGGTGTGAGCCAGGCAAGGTATATGTCTGAGTTTTGCCAGGGCTATGGCCGCCACAAAATTACGGCCGTTATCACTGACTGCCTTGCCTGGCTCAAGATGTAGACTGCCCAGCTATGACTCAGTTTCTCGCTGCAGGTAGTCGGCCAGTACCTCCGCGGTGTGTCTGTTGTTGCCCAAAGACATCATCTTTAAAACAGCCTGTTGACGCTTACCACTAGCTGTTCGATAGTGGGACACCTCGTGTGCAACACTGGCAGCTGCGGATGGAGTGCTCGTGCGACTGTGCTCTGTCGACGAGTTTTCGCTTCTGGAGGAGGAGGAGGAGTAGGACGGTCGAACGCCTACAGCCAACTGTTGCCTATACCGTGGGCTAGGCCGCACTGTCCCACCGCCGCTGTCCCCTGTGGACCCTGCATCCACCACATTAACCCAGTGCGCAGTGATGGACATGTAACGGCCCTGGCCATGCCTACTGGTCCATGCATCTGTTGTGAAGTGCACCTTTCCACTCACTGATTGTTTGAGTGCATGGACAATGTGGTCTTTCACATGCAGGTGGAGGGCAGGGATGGCTTTTCTAGAAAAGAAGTGCCGACTGGGTAGGTCATAGTGTGAGACAGCGTAGGCCATGAGCTCTCGGAACGCTGCGCTTTCAACCAAATGGAAGGGCATAATCTCTAATGAGATCAGTTTGGCAATGTAGGCGTTCAAAGCCAGTGAGGTTTTGTAGTCCGTCCATGCTTGCAAGTGCGTGGTGTTTAAATGTCTAAGCATGCAACTGGTATTCAATTCTCGGAGATTTTTTCCTCGGCTAAAGATCCTTCTGCACTTCTTACAGATAACCTTTGCCTCATCAATAGGATTTTGGTCAAAAAAGTGCCACACTGTACTCTTCCTACTATGGGATAAATTTTCACGGCTTGCACGCTGTGCTAATTTGACCGTCTGGCCAAGCTGTCCTGCAACTCTTTTTGTTTTTTTTAACACGTTTTTGGACTGCTACGGGCCTGCCAGATAACCGCAGCTGCGATGTCGATGCCTGCCGCGGATCCTCCTTCTCTTCTGAGCTATTGCCAGCGACACCCTCTTCCCCCAATGGATGCCAATCCGGGTCAACAACTGGGTCATCCATCACCTCCTCTTCAGTTTCATCTGCACCTTCCTCTGTGTCACCGTGTAAGGTGTTAGAGTATGCGGGAAGGGGCTTCTGAGTTTCATCAGGGTCAGATTCTGGCTCAGTAGACTGCAAGGGCAATGTAGTGCTCTGGGTGAATGTACCAGCAGAATCAGATAGCAGTGGCTGTGCATCAGTGCACTCCATGTCATATTCATTTTGGACTGGGGAATTCAGGATTTGACCTGATAACCCAGGCATGGTATGTGAAAAGAGCTCCATGGAGTAAGCTGAAGTGTGGCCTGCTGCATCCTTCACTTTTGGTGGGGGTGAAGGACACAAGGAAAATTGTTGTTCCTGACCAGGAGCCTGCACTGACGACTCAGTGCTTGCATTTTTTGAAACTTCAGAAGAGGAGGCGATAGAGCTGGAGGCTGTTTCGGCAATGTAAGCCAAAACCTGTTCCTGATGCTCCGGCTTTAAAAGCGTTTACCTACTCCCAGAAAAGGGAGCCTTCCAGGCCTTCTGGAGCCAGACGATGACGCAGGCTCAACACCTCCTGCCTTAGGTGCTATTGGGCTTTTGGCACTACCAGCAGATGCACCACCACCACCACCATCATTCCCAGCTGGCCCCCCCGCCCACGTCCGCGGCCTCTTCCACCATACTTCCTCATGTTTGGGAAAATGTACCAAAAATACCAGCAGATATATGGTAGGGGAAAATTTAAATCTCCGTATATATTTCCGGAGTCACACACAGACGCTCACTCAGTATGGATTTGACCGTAATACAAAGAGCAGATATACAGTACTGTATCAGAAGCAGACAGCTGTCTATGGTGTAGGGTAAAATTGCAATCTCTGTATATATTTCCAGAGTCACACACAGACACTCACTCAGTATGGATTTGACCATAATACAAAGAGCAGATATACGGTACTGTATCAGAAGCGGACAGCTGTATACGGTTTTGGGGAAAATTTAAGTCTCCGTGTATATTTCCGGAGTTACACACAGACGATCACTCAGTATGGATTTGACCGTAATACAAAGAGCAGATATACAGTACTGTATCAGAAGCGGACAGTTGTATATGGTGTAGGGTAAAATTGCAATCTTCGTATATATTTCCGGAGTCACACACAGACGATCATTCAGTATGGATTTGACCGTAATACAAAGAGCAGATATATGGTACTGTCTCAGAAGCGTACAGCTGTATACGGTGAGGGGAAAATTACAATCTCCATATATATTTCCGGAGTCACACACAGACGCTCACTCAGTATGGATTTGACCGTAATACAAAGATCAGATATACGGTACTGTCTCAGAAGCGTACAGCTGTATACGGTGTAGTGGAAAATTGCAATCTCAGTATATATTTCCGGAGTCACACACAGACGCTCACTCAGTATGGATTTCACAGTAATACAAAGAGCAGATATACGGTACTGTATCAGAAGCGGACAGCTGTATACGGTGTAGTGGAAAATTGCAATTTCCGTATATATTTCCGGAGTCACACACAGACGCTCACTCAGTATGGATTTCACAGTAATACAAAGAGCAGATATACGGTACTGTATCAGAAGCGGACAGCTGTATACGGTGTAGGGGAAAATTGCAATCTCCGTATATATTTCCAGAGTCACACACAGATAGTCAGTATGTATTTGTCCGGGATACCAGCCGGTACACGGTAGTGTGTGAGTAGCGTACAGCTCTATACGGTGTGTGAAAAATTGAATGCTCGGTAACTATGCAGAAAAAAAGAATCAAAGTATTAGTGCTGTGTAAAAAGCAGTCTGCACAGCAGTGTACACGCAGCAATACAGCTATTAGGCAGCCTAATAACCAGCGCAGCTGCACACAAGAAAATCCTCCCCTGTCACTGCACACTAACTGTACAGCACAATTGCTATCAGCACAAGCACAGAAGAACTTCTCTTTCCTGCCCTAACTCTCTCCCTACTGATAAACAGCATCAGCAACCTCTCTCTACTGTTAATATCAGCAGAAGTAAAATGGAGGTCGGCGGTGAGGGCTTTTATAGACACTATGACGCCCCCAAAGCAAGCCAATCACTGCAATGCCCTTCTCTAAGATGGTGGTGGACGCTGCCCATGTCATCTCGTTGCCCACAGTGTACGTCCTTGCTCATTGGCTGAAAAAAGGCGGCTGCAAGCATTATGGGAAAACCGACTTGGGCGCTCGGGTCGATGACCACATGGCCAACTGCACGCTATGATCGGGTTTCGGCCAACGAAACACGACTTTGGCGAAAGTTGGCGACTTTTGAATCTGACCGACCTGTTTCGCTCAACTCTAGTCCTCATCCATCTTCCCTTCAATACAGTGCAATCATCCTGTTCACTTTGCACAAAAGCACCCCCAAAGTATGATGTTTCCCCCACCATGCTTCATGGTTGGAACGGTGTTCTTGGGGTTGTACTCCTCCTTCCTCCTGCAAACGCGGTGAGAGGAGTTAATACAAAAAAGTTTAAATTTGGTCTCATCTGGCCAAATGACCTTCTCACATGCCTCCTCTAGATCATCCAGATGGTTATTGGAGAACTTCAAACGTGCCCTTCAGATTTTCAATCCATAACAGTGTAGTGTGTTACTAACCGTAATGCTTGAGACTGTGGTCCAGCTCTCTTCAGGTCATTGACCAGGCCCTTCTGTGTAGTTCTGGGCTGTTCCCTGACCGTTCTCAGAATCATCATTACCCCATGAGGCGAGATCTTGAATGAAGCCACAGACAGAGGAAGGTTGACAGTCATCTTGTGTTTCTTCCATTTTCCAATAATTGAGCCAACAATTGTTGCCTTCTCAGCAAGCTGCTTGTCTATTGTCCTGTAGCCCATCCTAGGCTTGACCAGATCTACAATTTTGTTCATGGTGTCCCTTAGACAGCTCTTTGGTCTTGGCCATGGTGGAGTCGTTGGAGTGTGATTGACTGAGTTTGTGGACTGGTGCCTTTTATAGAGGTAACAAGTTCAAACGGGTGCAATAAATACAGGTAATGAGTGCACAGTAGGAGGGCTTCTTAAAGAAAAACTAACAGGTCTGTGAGAGACAGAATTTTTGCTGGTTGGTAGGTGATCCAATACTTATTTCATGCAATAAAAAGCAAATTAATTATGTAAAAATCATACAATGTGATTTTCTGGATTTTATTTTGAGATTCTGTCTCTCACAGTTGAAGTACCTATGATAAAAATTACAGACCTCTCCATTCTTTGTAGGTGGGAAAACTTGCAAAATTGGTAGTGTATCAAATACTTATTTTCCCCACTGTATGTTTCAAATCAGACTACTGATTGCTACCAATTTTAGAAGCAGAAATAAGGTAATATAAAATGTTGTGGCGCTTAGGCCTTAAACTGGTCGCTAATGGCTATAACACCTTGCAATACTCTTCATACACATACATGATGCCAATTATCACATTCATATACGAATGACTAATTTTTACTCACTGATTTTAGATTTTTCACTGTGACACCCAAGTTATCAATGGTTTTCTGTTGCATTCTTACTTCATTCTGAAAGAACACAATATAAAATGAGTAATATATTAGTGATAACAAATAATTCTCCATCAGAAATATCGATGAAACTTCTCTGAAATATCTCCTTATAATCATTGTAGGCAACTGGTTCCTATGTGGACCTGTCCCCACTGTGTCTTTACTGTACTGGTGCTCCAGCCTGAATGAGCCTCATTACCCTTGATCCCTAAAATAAAGAACAATCATTAAAGGGTATTCCAGTCTATTTAAATGATCATCTATCCATGGAATAGGTAGACATTTTGAGATTGACATGGGTCGTAAATCTTGGTCCCTCACTGATCACCAAAAGGGGGGAGATTACTTTGAGGGCTCATTCAGACATCCTTGGCAATCGGTTCGAGCACAGACCACTAAAGCACAGACTGGCCATGGCTTTCTCGAACTGAGCGTGACAGCTTCATATATTTCTATAAGGCTCCCACACTCGGGAGACTGGCAGCCAGTCTGTGTATGGCGGTCCAATATCGGACTTAATTCCATGGACTAGTAAGCACAGTACCCAAGCCAATTTGCTTCAAACAAGGAGCGGGCAACACTCCATATACTTAATCTATCATATGGATCATGTCACAATTATGTAACATACAGATCAAGAGTGTCACAAAGATTCAAATACAATTCATATTACTTTATTTCAAGAATATAAAATATAACAAACAACACATACATAAAAACAGTTGCCTCAAACCAATAAACACATGAACGGGGAGAGTGACTGCAGCAGTTGGATATAAGCAATTTAAACATATTCGGTATTCAAATAGTGCACATATATCCAAATTGCACAGGTGAGCTTAAAAAACTCCAGTATTGGCACAGAATCTGGGTATCACCACATGTATTGGTGTGGTAGGGGTTGCAATCACTCCCCGTCACACTAAGACAATCCTTTTCTTTTTCTTAGTATCCTATAGCAATAACAGTATTCAAGGCAAAATTAATAATATGCAAAAATATCCAAGATGCAGCAAATGGCTCCAAGAGTTGTTAAAGTGCTAGTGCCGAAGTATATTTGTTGCTATGATAGAGAACCCGATCTCTTTTTGCCCAACAGATTTGTTAGATATATGTACCCAATTGTATACTGAGAAATCTAGCCTAAGTACAGATTTATTGCATCACTGTGCTTATTTGCACACAGATTAGTGTGCACATTTTGCATACTCAAGGCTACAGTTCCATCAGTGCTCAATTGCACATACACATCATGGCACCCAGCTCTCCAAAATTCGTCGATTTGCTTAATTTCACATAGATTTTTGTGAACAATTGCACACTGAGGCTAAGTGCACACGTCAGGAATTTGTGCAGAATTTTCCTGAGCAAAACCTGACTTTTTCCGCAGTAAAAACGCACTTTTTTTCGCATTATTTTTGCGTTTTTGGTGCGTTTTTTGCACAGATTTTCCCTGAAATTTCTAGGTCAATAATATAGCGGGAAAAATGCTAGAATTCTGCAAAATTAATGAACATGTTGGTTCTTTTTCCGAGATGCTTTTTTTCGCGGAAAAAAAAACGCACCATGTGCATGTTAGAGCAAAACCAGCATTTTTTCAGAAGGTCTTGGTTTCTGTCAGACAGGCTGATGCATACCAGAAGTCGAGATAAGATGTTCCTTCTTTGTACAATACACCCCCGCCCGCGTGTGTTATGGAAAGACACCCTGTGCTGGGAGCTAAGGGGAAGAACGGAGTTTTCAATGTAAAACCAGTATTCTATGTATTTAGTGATAAGTTGTATAAACACCATATATGGTAATTCCGTTTCCTGCTTATGGGGTGTATATAAACCTCTTCGTTAGCAATAAAGAGTAGAGTTTATTGACACATACTTTGGTCTGTGTCTTATTCTCTCTGGTACCACATTCCGAGGAGGAAAGGGTTAACGAGATAACAGTGACGACAGCCTGGCGCCCGAACAGGGACCTGAGTTAATCTACTCTGAGAAAGTCCGACCGATCCAGAGACGTGGGATGAGCGGAGCTTTCTGTTGGTGATATACATACAGCGCTGAGGTAAGAATACTTATTATATTCTACCTAAAATCTATATCACTGTATAGTGGACTCCCTCCTCCCCGAGCGGTCGGCATTCCAGGTAATTCACAGGTGTTCCTGGCTCAGGTCCCTTTGAACTAGTAGACCTTCAGATTAATTGTCAGTCCTGCCTTTTCCTCCTTTGAAAAATGACAGTATAAATCCGATGATTGTGTTGTGGTTTTGTCTTGGTGTTGGTGTGATCGGATTGTTTATTTGGTTGGCGTACAAATCTTGGAAAGCGAGCAGTGGAATGGTTCAGAAATCTTTGTGGCCCATTGTCTAAGTGACGGAATTGTCTTGGTGACAGAGTCTTTGTGACAGAATTGTCTAAGTGACAGGAGAATCTCTTCTAGGTGAGGAGATACAAAAATGGGGAACCAAAATGCCAAGGAAGGCATTACTGCCAAAGATTTAGTGGTACGCAGAGAGGGAAAGCAAGCATTGGTAGGCATTGACAAAGTATTGTGTAAAGCAGGCATGAATGAAAATGGAGAATTGAACAGTGATAAATGGAAAAGGTTCTTTAACTCACATCATGGATGGTTGAGAGACAAAGGACTGTTAAAAACAGTGAACCTGTGGATGAGTGCGAGTGATTACTTAGAGGGAAAGACTGAAGAATTAGCAGACGGACATTACAGACTGATAAAAACAGGGATGACTGATTTACCCTCCTGTTTGCCCCCTACGTTACCTCCACCCCAGTATCAGACTTTCCCACAGACTTCCCACGAACCGAACTGTTGGGTCTGCCCCAGGTGTGGACAGCAGAATCCCCTGACGGTAGATGTCTGTATAGGTTGCGGTGGACCCAGACCTCCCCGGCCAATCTATTTCCAATGAGGACAGTAATGGTACGTGGTACCCCGGGTGCTGCGGGAGGTGGGGGGGCGGACCAGCTCCAGGCGCCCCCCGGACAGCAGTGTTATACAGACCATGGAGCCCTTCAGAGCAGTTGGCTCTAATAACGCAACTCCCGGACCCTTCACAGTCACCAATGGGATTCGCTAGAATGTTAGCTACAATGCAGGATACGTATAAAGCAATTAGACAGGATCTGGAGGCACTTATAAAAGGGAAATTGGCAGATGAAGCCAGATACGATAGACTGATAGATGAGACATACAAGTGTTATGTTGGTAGGACCGGACCTGATAATGCAGAAGTCAATGACGCAGCAGCAGGGGTTCTGTTTACAGAAGCGTTGAAAAAAGCATGTAAAGATAGACAGGCAGAGAAGGAGGTTACACTAGAAGACAGAGTTCAGGGAAAGGAAGAGGAGCCAAAAGATTATTTCTGGGCCCTAAGAAAAACTTGGGTAGAAATGGGTTTTGTTCCAGAAAACAAGACTGGTGAGAGGATACTGGCAAGTGCATATATGAATGGGTTGAAAAAGGAAGTGGCAGAAAAGGTGAAAGTAAGTAGACCAGATTGTAGGTCAGTTAAAGCAGAGGATCTAGCCAGAATAGCACAAGGGGCACAACATGATTTAGCGCAGGCAAAAAGAGGAGCAAGGTTACATACTGTAGGTACTCGTCCTGCAAACAACAGGGAGGGGAGACGTGTGCCAGGAGATGGACAGAAATTGTGCTATGGGTGCAGGAAACCAGGACATTTCAGGAGAGATTGCAGAACCAATCCATATCCAGCCTGTCCAACTAATCCATATTCAAATGACCCGCCTGCAAGAGGCCCCCAAGACCAATTAGGGGTTGCTCCCATAGGATAATGGTAGCTTGCACATGAACCCCCTTGTCTCCTTACCCCCCACTCCTAATTGCACAGTGCAGGTGAACCTACCAGGGGGACATGAGGTTGAGTTCCAAGTGGACACGGGGGCAGACAATTCAGTAATTACAGAAGAGGACTGGCCATTTGGGAAAAGTGATTTCTCCCACCATGTTATAGCGACTCCTTACAACTCTCCATCTATCCTGCTCCCCGTCACTAAAAAGATTCCCCTGCAAATTCAAGGAACCACTGTACACACACAGTTAATGGTATCACCACGGGGTCAATGTAATCTTTTAGGATGTGATGTATTGTCTCAATTGCAAGCACATATTGAGTATCATCCTGATGGGACTGTCACTATGACACCAGGATTGAAGCCGAGCACTCTTTGTAAAATCATGTCACTAGATGTTGCTAGTATAGAGGACACAAATGAATTTCCTTCAATGTTAGAAGGTGTGATACCGCATGATTTCTGGGCTTCAGATAAAACAGATGTGGGCAGATTAAGGGTGCAGCCAGTCATGGTCAAATTAAAGCCAGGTGCAATCCTGCCCCAACAGAGACAGTATCCTCTTAGTTCGGCTCAAGAGTCGGCTATAGCTCAGCAGGTACAGAAACTGGTAGCAAGTGGTGTTTTAGTTAAGACCCAGTCCCCTTGTAACACCCCTCTGTTCCCAGTTAAAAAAAAACAGCACCGGGGCAGCCAGCAGCGTACAGAATGGTCCATGATCTCCGGCTAGTGAACAAAGCTACAGAGCTCCTCACACCAGTTGTACCAAATCCTCACACCCTTCTGTGTCAGATCCCGGCTAGTGCTCTTTGTTTTTCAGTGATTGACTTGGCAAAAGCATTTTTTAATGTCCCATTGCACCCTGACTGCCAGTATTTGTTTGCTTTTACATTTCAAGGGAATCAGTATACTTGGACCGTATTGCCCCAGGGTGCCCAGAATTCACCCACTATGTATACTGCCAGTCTGCAAGAGATACTGGAAAGATGGAAAATGCCAAAAGTAGTTGTTCTGCAATATGTTGATGACTTACTGATTTGTGCCCCCTCCAGGAAACAGTGTCACACTGCAACAATATCACTCATGTTGTTTCTGTACCAAGCTGGATGTAAAGCGTCAAAGGATAAACTCCAATTTTGTAAATCTTCAGTTATCTTTTTGGGACATTGCATTACACCGGGGGCGCGACATCTGACCAGCGCTCGCAAAGAAGTTGTACAGAATTTTCCTATGCCTGTTAATGTTGCCGCTCTTAGGACATTTCTTGGACTGGTTTCCTACTGCAGACAGTGGATACATGCTGTATCAATCCTCATGCAGCCTCTCTATGACTGTATCACCATTGTGCCTTTTAAACTAACTCCTAAAGGTATAGACTGTTTTTTATTCTCTCAAAAACAGGCTACGGCTGCGGCAACCGCACAGAAGCTGCTTGCAGAGGTGGTGTGCAGGTATGGAGTACCAGAGGTGATCGAAAGTGACAGAGGTACACATTTCACAGGTGAAATAATGAATGAAGTCTTGACAGCTCTGGGAATTCAACAAGCTTTTCATACCCCATATCATCCACAAAGCAGTGGAAAAGTAGAAAGACTAAATGGGACATTGAAGTTAAAAATCCAAAAGGCCATGGCTGAAACAGGGAAATCTTGGACTGAATGTTTACCATTAGCCCTGTACTCAGTAAGGTACACTCCAAATAGGAAAACTGGACTTTCTCCGTATGAAGTACTATTTGGCAAAGTGCCTAGCTTAGGATGTTTCTTTCCCCAAGCACTGGAGATGAGTAACCATGTATTAAGCTCATATGTAAGGGATTTGCATAAAAGACTTAAGAAAGTACATGATAATGTCTTCAGTTCTCTTCCAGATCCGAACCAGGATCCTGGGAGTCACAGCCTGCAGCCTGGAGACTGGGTAGTCATTAAAAGACACGTGAGAAAGAGTCTGGATCCGAGATTTGATGGACCTTTTCAAGTTCTACTGGCGACAAGTATCGCAGTCAAGCTACAAGGCAAGGAAACTTGGATTCACGCATCGCATTGTAAGAAGATCCTTGGAGAGCCTCCAGAAGAGGAATGATGCTAATAATGACATTTGCTTGCATCCTTGCAGTAATGGATGCTTGGAACAGACTTAGCCGTGTAGATGGGGATGATAACAGGTTCATTAGACACCACTTAGCTTTAGTGGATGGACTGAAAGAACAAAACCAAACTGTTGCAAACTGTTGGATTTGTACACACGCGCCGGTGACATCCACCAGTCCACCATTTCTTGCAGTCCCAGTCTCGTGGGAAGAAATTAACTCTTGGGGTAACTGTTCAGACCTCGCCCAAATGGGAGACCACATATAGTGGAGATGGGGATAGCAAATAAATTTTTCAGTGCATTATTTATCTACCCTATGATAACTCAGACATGGGATAAGTTGGTAAAATCCACAGATTACCTAGATGATCAAATATGGGATATTTTAGATATCATGAATGGGTCCCTTGCAGTACAGAACCAGTTAATTATTGTTACTAACCAACATACCCTCGTGTTAGATTACCTGACTGCAGCTCAAGGAGGGATGTGCCAGATTATCGGACCTGCATGTTGTCATTATATTGATAATTCTAGTGTTTTAACCCTTAAACATAAGCTAGAGGATGTCATAAAGTTAAGGAAACTATATGATGAGGCAAATCTGAAGAATCAAGATTCATGGTGGGCAAATACTTTCTCCTTTCTTAACCCCGCAAATTGGTTCAAAGGCATAGGGGGATGGCTGACTGGGATAATACAAGCTGGCCTACAGGTTTTATTGATATGTCTTGCTATCTATTTAGTTTTTAAAATTTGTTTGATGTGTATTAAACGATGTACTAGGACACAGAGGAGGTATGAAGATGTGTATTGATCAAATGAAGGAACAAAAGGAGGGAATGTTAGAGCAAAACCAGCATTTTTTCAGAAGGCCTTGGTTTCTGTCAGACAGTCTGATGCATACCAGAAGTCGAGATAAGATGTTCCTTCTTTGTACAATACACCCCTGCCCGCGTGTGTTATGAACAGTCACCCTGTGCTGGGAGCTAAGGGGAAGAACGGAGTTTTCAAGGTAAAACCAGTATTCTATGTATTTAGTGATAAGTTGTATAAACACCATATATGGTAATTCCGTTTCCTGCTTATGGGGTGTATATAGACCCCTTCGTTAGCAATAAAGAGTAGAGTTTATTGACGCATACTTTGGTCTGTGTCTTATTCTCTCTGGTACCACATTCCGAGGAGGAAAGGGTTAACGAGATAACAGTGACGACATGCACAAAAATTGCGGAATTCGTTCTAAATGATAGGATGCTTAATTCATGCGTTTTTGATGCATTTTTTCCCGCGAAAAAAACGCAAATAATCCTGAACGTGTGCACATAGCCTAAAGGCTGCAGTAACACCAGTGCTCAGTAATATATTCAACCCATGGCACCTAGCTCTCCACAATTAGTCTGTCCTAAATCGACACATATCCATATAGGGAATCCTTATTCTGGAGATAGATGTGGGTCCAGTAGTGGAACCTGCATTAGTGATGCGCGAACGTGCTTGGATAAGGTGATAACCGAGCACGCTCGGGTGCTAACCGGGAGCCTTTGGCATGCTTGAAACATATGTCCTTGTCCTCGCGGCTGCATGTCTCGCAGTTGTTTGACAGCCACAACACATGCAGGGATTGCCTAACAAACAAGCCATCCATGCATGTGTTGTGGTTGTTGAACAGCTGCGAGACATGCAGCTGCGGAGACTAGAACGTATTTGTCAAGCATGCTTGGTTAGCACACGAGCGTGCTCGGTTATCACCTTATCCGAGCACGTTTGCTCATAACTAACTTGCATCTATAAGACATTTGTGGCATACCCTATGTTTTAACTCTCAAAAAAGGGATGTCATAGAGATGTGATGGAGATGGGATACAGCACAGCTTGTTCTATGCAGAGTGGCACTTGTGAGGATTTGTGCCATGTCACCACCACAATGACAGAACATTGAACATTCATTAAATTAAAGTCAATACCTTTGCTTGTTCTAGTTCCTTCTCCGCAATATTCAGAGCCTCTTCCTTCTCTTTCTCAAGTTGTTCTGCTAGCTTGTCTATCTCTGTGAGTTCTTGGCAGAGCTGCTCATTTTTTCGAGCCAAGAGATCAACTTCATTGCTCATGGCCTCTTTACTTTCTGTAAGATGTGCAATGTGCTGTTCTAGGGTCCGATTTGTAGACTGCAGTTCATCAATCTAGTGGGTAAAGCAAAAAATGAGTAGATGCTTTCAGTTACACATTGGAAATATCTTTAGAGAAAGCAATTAAATGTTAATTATGTACAATACATATAGACATTGCGGAAGATGTATAAGGACCGGTGCAAGGGGGAAAGTAAGCAGCTACGTAAGCCATAGCAAACCGTCACTTTGCTGCATTAATTTTCCAATCCGCTTTAAAAAATGGAAGTGGATTGGTTGGTGCAGTAGCAGTGGACTTACCTTGTTCCCTTATTCTACGTCATTGGAAGCACACAGCCAGAGTTGCCACTGCATACTGTATGAGCCGCCTAATCCAGTATAGCACCTACGTTCATGTGGTCTGTTTTTTAATGAATGTAAATACCATAAAGGCCGGGGTCACACTTAACGTATGAAAAATCGGTCCGATTCTCTCGGCCGAGAGTCGCACGAGTATTCTCCGTATGGTCATCCGCGTGTAATGCGTTTGCAATATGATGATGCGATTTTCTCGCACCTACTGTATGTATCCGTATGACATGTGTATGGCTTTATATTTCTCACTGATTTTCCCCATTGAATTTAATGGCTCAGTGGGCTGAAATGAGGAAAAAGTGTGCGTATTTCTCGCAAGCTACACTGATGGTCAGTGTGGTGTCAGATTTTTTCGCACACACATCGGCTTGCATTGGCGAGACTCGGCCGATATACGCGTACAATCGCTGCATGCTGCAATTTCTCTCGCACGCTGAAAATACGAGAGAAAATACGGTGATGGGAGCTGCCCCATAGATTAACAGTGGTCCGAGTGCTAAGCGATATTTTCTTGCCTAGCACTCTTCCGTATTCAACGCTAGTGTGACCACGGCCAAAGACAGATTTACTAGAACTAGACTAGATGAAAGTTTTCACAATAGTTCCTGGCAAATTTGCTTCACACTAACTATGCAGTATACAGCAGTCGAATCTTCACAGCTGACAAACTCTGCAAGCTGAACACTGACTCAGCTCTGCTCAATCAGTGTAAAGCCTCATTCAGATGTCTGTAAAGCGCTGTGGAATTAACGGAGCTATATAAATGAGTGAAATAAATAAATAAACCCAAAAGTCATTATCTCAGTAAATTAGAATACTTTATAACACCAGCTTCAAAAATGATTTTAAGGCCGGCGTCACACTGGCGACAGAATCGGACGACTGCAATACGATGAAATATCGCATTGCAGTCTGCCCTATGTTAATCTATGGAGCAGCTCCCAGTATCAGATTTTTTGTGGTCCGTTTTAAACGTCCGAGTGCAATCGCAGCATGCTGCGATTGTCACCGATTGTGGGTCGACTATCGCCAATGCAAGTCTATGGGAGCGATGAAAAATCGGATTACAAACGGACCGAACGTGTGACTTGCGATTAAATCGCATCGGTGTCCTTTGTGACATATATATATACATATATTTATAGTTCTTACACTTCTACATACTGTAATAGCCGCTAATTCAATTGCCAGCTTTTGTGAAATCACAGAAGCCGACATGAAATGATACATTGTTTAGACACAGTTAACCATGTCATTTCCTGTATTTTGATATATGGTTTGAACTTACAATTACATAAGTGTATGTATGCAAAATTTCAGACATGTAGGGGTTAATTAAAGGTGTAAATTTGTTGAAAAAAAATGTGTGGGCTCCCGCTGTATTTTCTCCACCAGACAGACAAAGCAAGCGAGTGGGGGCAGATAATAATAGCCTAGGGAGGGTACATTTTTTTTGTGCCCCCCCGGCTACTAACATCTGCCCCCAGACACCCCAGAAAGGGCAAATCTATAATTAGATTTGCCCTTTCTGGCACTTTGCCCGTCTATTCCCATTGCCCTGTAGCGGTGGCGAATGGGTTAATAAGGGGTTACAGCCACCTTGCAATTGAAAGGTGACTGTAAGCCAGGTTAATAATTGAGAGCTGTCAATTAGACAACTATCAATTATTAATCCTATTGAAGTAAATAAAAAAACACACACACTTTAAGAATAAATAATTTTAATGAAATAAAAACACATTTTTTTCTACCATCTTTTATTTTACTCTTAATCCGTGCGAAGCCCTTGATCTCCTAAAATAAATATAAAATAATAAAACAACATTATTCTTACCTATCTGGCGATCTGTCACGTCCCACGATGTAATTGTCATGGGTGTATCGCCACGAAGATCGTCGCGATTACACATTCTGACTTCTCGCAGCTGAGTTGCTGTTTCTTTGTGTTTGGCAGTGAGGGAGTTAATTCTACCTAGCTCTGTGCTAAGACTAGGTCCAGCCTCGCCCGGCTGCAGTTTGATTATGCACTAATTAGCTTCCTTTATATACCTGCCAGTCTGCTTGGGAGATGCCGGTGAAAGCATTCATACAGACCAGCAGATAGGATCGGTTCTGAGAAGACTTAAGCTAAGAGCTCCTTTGTGGTTTCTCCTCTCCTCGCTTATAGTTTATCTCCTAGACCTTTTGTGTTCCCTCTGTGTTTAAGTGTTGTATGCAAGACAGTATTTACTTTATCCCCTGTCTGTCTCGTTTGTCTTTACTGTTTATTAAGCGGTGACCTGCCCATATCCCTGTGGTGGTAATCAGTGTCCTTCTAAGGACTAGATTACAGTGGTCAGGGACTTATAGGAGATAGGGTTACGCTGGCGGCCTGGACCTCTGTACCATTGACAGTACCTCCAGGTAGAGGGACTAGTCAGGACCCCAGTTTAGGGTCAGTATAGACCCCGGTCCACCTCTAGCCTGAGACAGCGTGAAACAGATCCAGTATAGATCCTCAGTACTTCGGATATTATGTCAGGTAATACTATGTTATCAAATACTATATGTTCATGTTGATATAACCTATTTATATGTTATATAGAATGTTGTCCCACTTGATATAGATTACTGACATTATCTATAACTGTTATACAGCGTGATAGTAATCCTTCACAAAGGGTTAACTAGCAATCAGCTAAGCAGCGCAACTAATGCTGCGTGCTCAGCTGATAGCTCCTGAATGAATGAGCTTATCTCCTGCCGACAGGAGAGGATGTGATTAATGAATGAAGCTTAATTGATTGTGTCCCACTTTCACCTTAGGTCAGGTCACTGAAGTGAAAGTGGCAATAAATCAATTAAGCTTCATTCATTCATCTCTTCCTCTCCTTTCGCTGGGAGAGGAAGTTATTCATTCAGGGGGTTACAGCTCGGAGACAGCATTATTAGCTCTCTGCGAGCTGTAACCTGTTAACCATTTCTGATGGATTACACCGTGGGACCTGACTGTACATCGGATTGGTAAGAATAATTTTGTTTTTTTATTTTATTTTTATTACAGGAAATGGTTTTAGCAGGAAAATAAAATATGGTCAAAAACTGTGTGATTATTTAATTAAACTTCTTTTTTATTAAACTGTGTGTGTTTGATTTTTCTTTCATACAATAGGATTAATAATTGATAGTTGTCTAATTGACAGCTCTCAATTATTAACCTGGCTTACAGTCACCTTTCAATTGCAAGGTGGCTGTAACCCCTTATTAACCCATTCGCCACCGCTACAGGGCAATGGGAATAGACGGGCAAAGTGCCAGAAAGGGCAAATCTAATTAGAGATTTGCCCTTTCTGGGGTGTCTGGGGGCAGATGTTAGTAGCCAGGGGGGGCACAAAAAAAATGTACCCTCCCTAGGCTATTATTATCTGCCCCCACTCGCTTGCTTTCTCTGTCTGGTGGAGAAAATACAGCGGGAGCCCACGCATTTTTTTTCAACAAATTTACACCTTTAATTAACCCCTACATGTCTGAAATTTTGCATACATACACTTATGTAATTGTAAGTTCAAACCATATATCAAAATACAGGAAATGACATGGTTAACTGTGTCTAAACAATGTATCATTTCATGTCGGCTTCTGTGATTTCACAAAAGCCGGCAATTGAATTAGCGGCTATTACAGTATGTAGAAGTCTAGGAACTATAAATATATATATATATATATATATACATGTCACAATTACATGTATATATATATATATATATATATATATATGTGTTCTATGTGTATATATCTATTCTTTCTTTTGTGATTTAAATACTATTCTTTTGGATCCATTATATGTCAGTTTTGCAAGCCTGCGAGAAATTCTCGCAAGTCGGATGAAAATCGGATGTTGCAAGGTACACACACATGCGACTAAATCGCATCTTTGAAGGAAAATCGGATGCCAGGCGGATGTGTGATGTTTTCATTTTGGTACGATAATCGACCGACTAAAACGGTCCGATTTTTTGTAGTTGTGTCTGACCCCGGCCTAAAATCCGAAATGTTGGCCTACTGAAATGTATATTCAGTAAATGCACTCATTACTTGGTCGGGGCTCCTTTTGCATCAATTACTGCATCTATGCAGCCTGTGGCACTGCTGAGGTATTATGGAAGCCCAGGTTGCTTTGATAGCAGCCTTCAGCTCGTCTGCATTGTTGGGTCTGGTGACTCATCTTCCTCTTGACAATACCCCATAGATTGTCTATGGCGTTAAGGTCAGGCGAGTTTGCTGGCCAATCAAGCACAGTGATTCTGTTGTTTTTAAACCTGGTATTGGTACTTTTGGCAGTGTGGACAGGTGCCAAGTCCTGCTGGAGAATGAAATTTCCATCTCCAAAAAGCTTGTCGGTAGAGGGAAGTATGAAGTGCTCTAAAATTTCCTGGTAGATGGCTGCGCTGACTTTGGTCTTGATAAAACACAGTGGACCTACACCAGCGGATGACATGGCTCTCCAAACCATCACTGATTGTGTAAACTTCACACTAGAACCTAAGCAGCTTGGATTATGGCCTCTCCACTCTTCCTCCAGACTCGGGACCTTGATTCCCAAATGAAATGCAAAATTTACTTTCATCTGAAAACAACAACTTGGACCACAGAGCAACAGTCCAGTTCTTTTTCTCCTTGGCCCAGGTAAGAAGCTTCTGGAGTTGTCTGTTGTTCATGAGTGGCTTGACACAAGGAATGTGACACTTGTAGCCCATGTTCTGGATAAGTCTGTGTGTGGTGGCTCTTGAAGCAATGTCTCCAGTAGCAGTCCAGTCCTTGTGAATCTTCCCCAAATTTTTGAATGACCTTTTCTTAACAATCCTTTCAAGGCTGTGATTATCCCAGTTGCTTGTGCACCTTTTTCTACCACACTTGGTCCTTCCACTCAACTTTAAATAAATATGCTTGGATACAGCACTCTGAACAACCAGCTTCTTTAGCAATGACCTTTTGTGGCTTACCCTCCTTGTGGAGTGTGTCAATGACTGCCTCCTGGACATCTGTCAAGTCAGCAGTCTTCCCATGATTGTGGAGCCTACTGAAACAGATTAAGGGACCTTTTTAAATGCTTAGGAAGCCTTTGCAGGTGTTTTTTGTTAATTACTCTAATTTACTGAGAATAATGACTTTTGGGTTTTCATTGGCTGTAAGCCATAATCATCAACATTAACAGAAATAAACACGTGAAATAGATCACTCTCTTTGTAATGCCTCTATATAATACATGAGTTTCACTTTTTTGCATTGAAGAACAGAAATAAATTAACTTTTTGATGATATTCTAATTTTGTGAGATGCACCTGTACCATGCTATGCACATTAAAGTTGAATGTGCATCAGCCAAGTGTCCAGAGTGCTGCACTGTTATGATTTCACTATGGTGTTCTGAACACTGCAGCAGTGAGAACATATTGGGCAACCTGACAATGTACTAATAAAACCAAGCTACCAACCAGTTCTCACCGCTGGAAGAAGTTGCAGCCGCAGCATTGCTCTAACGCAATGGTGAGACAAAGGCTGTGGCGTGACTTCTTCCAGCAGTGAGAACAGTTCGATTTCCTGGCGTTAGTAGTACAATGGCAAGCTGCCAACATGTTCTCACCACCGCTGCCCTAGCGCTCAGAACACCTGATACTGCTGCTACCCTGGTGCCAATGCCTGGTGTCTCTGCTTACTGCTGTAAGTAGAAAGTGACAGAGGGAAATTTCTGCTCAGTGCAGTAGCATAGCTACCGGGGGGGGGTGAGACGCACAGCCAGGGCCTGTGGGGTACTCGGCACCGAGCCCGTTCACTTCACTGGGGGATGTCACGGGTAGCACAGCTCGGTCCGTTTCCCTGGGGGCTCACCTCAATAAAAGGGGGATATTTACAGGGGATTATAGGTTTGTAGAAATGTTCGTGACGCCACCTGTGGTTCCTGGTCAGGGTGACCAGCGCTGCAGGGTAGATCCTCTGAGGGGTTGTTACTGGGCAGCAAGGTGTTAAGTCTTCCACAGGCAAGACTGATCCCTCAGGGTATATGGCGGTGTAGGGGTGCAGGATCAATAAGGCAGACACACACACGAAAGTCTCTTTCTGTACCTTTACTGATGGTAGTTGCAGGCACGTCCCGGGAAGCTGTCAGGGTGGAGGATGCACGTCCAGTAATCCCACTGAGTAGGTGTAGGGCCTCCGTACTCCTTTATGTGTGTGAGTTTCTGACCTGTATAGAACGAAGTCTAACTCTGTCTTCAGTTATACGCCCGGCTGACTTTGTGGTGAAGCCTTCTTGTGGACAGAACAGTGTCTCTGTATGCAGCGTCCTGCTAGACCCCCATCTTCTGACCTCGGTTACGTATCAGCACTGCTGGGCCCCTGCGACCTGTAGTCCCACAGGGTCTCCGGTATCTCCTACTAGTCGTGTAGATGCTAGCAAGCTCGGACCCGGTGTCCGGTGGTGCAGAGTAGAGGTAAGCGATCAATGCTGTTTCAACCTCTGTCACTCTCTTCTTCCTTTTCCACTCGCCTTTCGTCCTACTCTAACCTTTAACATAAGCACACACTAGCAGTAGATGGCAGTTTCTCCTTCTCTTCACCGCTCTCAAAGCGTCGGCACGCTTGCACACTAACAATACCTCAGTTGACTCAGTCTTACAAACACTGCAGTTCCCTTTCCTTCACTTCCTTCTGAGGCTCTGTCCGAAGTAGCTATCAGGACCTTCTGTCAGACTGATCTTTGCTCACTTCGAGAGCTACTTTCCACTTTTCTAGGGTAACTAACAATCTGCAAGTTCTGAGGTAATACCAATCACTAGCTAACTCACAGCTAGACTGCCTTCATCTGACTGTTGTCTCTCTCACACTCCTCTACTAACTGCTATCGTCTCCACAACCCTTATATATATAACCATACTCTCCAAGGGCTCCCTCTGGTGGCTCCAGGGAAAAGTGAAGGTGTGAATGAATATCGGGTATATTTGTGGGTTTACCTTATGTGCATCCTCCAGGGTACATGTGGCACCAAGCGCAGCTGGGCTACACAGGGGCAGAGGGGGCGGTGGCCCAGGGCCCCGCGCTCTGAGGGGGCCCACCCGGAGCTACGCTTCTAAACTGTATTGGCGAGCACAGCGCGCCCATACAGTTACACTGCGGCAGAGCAAGGAGAATCGCTCTCCCTGCTCTGCCGCCCGGCCGCTATTTATGCCCCTGAGCAGGCGGTGGGGGGCACTGTGCCAGCAGTGGGCCCCCCGCCCGTCTTCGGGGGGTCAGCTGTATCGGCATCTAGCCAATACAGCTGACCGTATTGAGAGAGAAGGAGCGAGCGCTCCTTCTCTCCCATAATCCCCCTCTCAGCGTCTGACAGAGGGCGCGATGACGTCACTGCCCGGCACCCGCTGTCAGGAGAAGAGAGGGAGAGCAGTGGGCAGGAGCCGGGAGCAAAAGAGGTGAGTACTGGATTTATTATTTTTGTAAAGGGGGTGCACTATAAATAAGGCTGCCTATGGGGGTACATTATAAATAAGGCTGCCCATGGGGTGCATTATAAATGAGGCTGCCTATGGGGTACATTATAAATAAGGCTGCATATGGGGGTGCATTATAAGTAAGGCTGCCTATGGGGGTGCATTATAAGTAAGGCTGCCTATGGGGGTGCATTATAAGTGAGGCTGCCTATGGGGGTGCATTATAAGTAAGGCTGCCTATGGGGGTGCATTATAAATAAGGCTGCCTATAGAGGTGCATTATAAGTAAGGCTGCTTACGGGGGTGCATTATAAATAAGGCTGCCTATGGGGGTGCATTATAAATAAGACTGCCTATGGGGGTGCATTATACGTAAGGCTGCCTATGGGGGTGCATTATAATTAAGGCTGCCTATGGGGGTGCATTATAAGTAAGGCTGCCTATGGGGGTGCATTATAAATAAGGCTGCCTATTGGGTACATTATAAATAAGGCTGCCTATGGGGGTGCATTATAAATAAGACTGCCTGTGGGGGTGCATTATAAATAAGACTGCCTATGGGGGTGCATTATAAGTAAGGCTGCCTATGGGGGTGCATTATAAATAAGGCTGCCTATAGAGGTGCATTATAAGTAAGGCTGCCTACGGGGGTGCATTATAAATAAGGCTGCCTATGGGGGTGCATTATAAATAAGACTGCCTATGGGGGTGCATTATACGTAAGGCTGCCTATGGGGGTGCATTATAATTAAGGCTGCCTATGGGGGTGCATTATAAGTAAGGCTGCCTATGGGGGTGCATTATAAATAAGGCTGCCTATTGGGTACATTATAAATAAGGCTGCCTATGGGGGTGCATTATAAATAAGACTGCCTGTGGGGGTGCATTATAAATAAGACTGCCTATGGGGGTGCATTATAAGTAAGGCTGCCTATGGGGGTGCATTATAAATAAGACTGCCTATGGGGGTGCATTATAAGTAAGGCTACCTATGGGTGTGCATTATAAGTAAGGCTGCCTATGGGGTACATTATAAATAAGGCTGCCTATGGGGGTGCATTATAAATAATACTGCCTATGGGGTGCATTATAAATAAGACTGCCTATGGGGGTGCATTATGAGTAAGGCTGCCTATGGGGGTGCATTATAAATAAGACTGCCTATGGGGGTGCATTATAAGTAAGGCTACTATGGGTGTGCATTATAAGTAAGGCTGCCTATGGGGGTGCATTATAAATAAGGCTGCCTATGGGGGAGCATTATAAGTAAGGCTACCTATGGGGGTGCATTATAAATAAGGCTGCCTATGAGGGTGCATTATAAATAAGGCTGCTTATGGGGTGCATTATAAGTAAGGCTGCCTATGGGGGTGCATTATAAGTAAGGCTGCCTATGGGTGTGCATTATAAGTAAGGCTGCCTATGGGGTGCATTATAAATAAGGCTGCCTATGGGGTGCATTATAAATAAGGCTGCCTATGGGGTGCATTATAAGTAAGGCTGCCTATGGGGGTGCATAATTAAGGCTGCCTATGGGGGTGCATTATAAGTAAGGCTGCCTATGGGGGTGCATTATAAATAAGGCTGCCTATGGGGGTGCATTATAAATAAGACTGCCTATGGGGGTGCATTATAAGTAAGGCTGCCTATGGGGGTGCATTATAAGTAAGGCTGCCTATGGGGGTGCATTATAAGTAAGGCTGCCTATGGGGGTGCATTATAAATAAGACTGCTTATGGGGTGCATTATAAGTAAGGCTGCCTATGGGGGTGCATAATTAAGGCTGCCTATGGGGGTGCATTATAAGTAAGGCTGCCTATGGGGGTGCATTATAAATAAGACTGCCTATGGGGGTGCATTATAAGTAAGGCTGCCTATGGGGGTGCATTATAAGTAAGGCTGCCTATGGGGGTGCATTATAAATAAGGCTGCCTATGGGGTACATTATAAATAAGGCTGCCTATGGGGGTGCATTATAAATAAGGCTGCTTATGGGGGTGCATTATAATACAAAGGCTGCCTATGGGGTGCCTTATAAATAAGACTGCCTATGGGGGTGCATTATAAATAAGACTGCCTATGGGGAGTGCATTACAATATAGAGCCTGTCTGTGGGGGTGCATTATAATACAGAGGCTGCCTATGGGGGTGCATTATAATATAGAGGCTGCCTATTGGGGTGCATTACAATACAAAGGCTGTCTATAGGGGTACATTATAATACAGAGGCTACCTATGGGGGTGCATTATACTATATTGAGGACTATCTGGTGTATTATGCTACATGGATGCTATCTAGGGGGCCATCATACAGTGTGGGGATTATAGTGGCGGGGCCATCATACAGTGTTGGAGCCATTAAATAGTTTGGGGATATTAAGGGGTCAGTATATATCCAGTGAGGGGGCATCATACTGTGTATAGGGGAGCTGTACAGGGGGGAGACTCGGGACATTATTAAGTGTAAAGTGGGCACTTATTGTTATAGGGGAACTCTGGTTACTGTGACTGTCAAAGGGGCACACAGGGCTATATTACATTCTAGGGGACAACATGTGGGCACTGTTTTCTAGGGCCCATGCACCTGGCATTACTATATTATAGAGGGTTGCTTTAGAATTTAGAGGTCACACAGAACCACACAATAGGTGCAGTAATAGGGACACATATGGCAGCAGTGGCTCAGTATTGGGGTATCGGGCAGTAATAGGGACACACAAGGCAGCAGCGGCTCAGTATTGGGGTATCAGGTGCAGTAATAGGGACACATACGGCAGCAGCGGCTCAGTATTGGGGTATCAGGAGCAGTAATAGGGACACATACGGCAGCAGCGGCTCAGCATTGGGGTATGAGGTGCAGTAATAGGGACACACAAGGCAGCAGCGGCTCAGTATTGGGGTATCAGGTGCAGTAATAGGGACACATACGGCAGCAGCGGCTCAGTATTGGGGTATCAGGAGCAGTAATAGGGACACTGTTATGTTACGGTAGCTGAGGAGTGCAGGTAAAAAAGGCAATACACCAGAGCAGTTGGAATCTATGAGAATGCAGTACCCTGACTAACCACCACAACTAGAGGCAGCCGTGGAGCGTTCCTACGATGGTCCTAGACGCCTCGTCACAGCCTGAGAAACTAACTACACCTAAAGATAGAAATAGGAAAGCTATCTGCCCCGGAGCAGAACCCCAAAGATAAAAGAAAGCCCCCAAACATATAATGGCGGTTAGACAAGAGGAAATACTGACACAGAAAGAAAATAGTATGAGCAAACGCTGGGGCCCAAACTATCTAAATAGAAAAGGACAGGAAGGGTACTTACTGCAATCCCAGAAAACCCTGAAAAACACCAACATACTAATTTCAAAATCACCTGAGATCACACGACCTCTACCACCTAAATTAGTTCTCTGGTGTAACAAAAACAGCAGCCACTGAAAAAACTGCAAAAAGCAAAAGTACAAAAACACAGTGGCTGGACTAAACTGAGGGGGCAAAAAGCCCCCGGAGGGGACCCAGAAGGCCCCCACAGAAGTGCAGGACAAAATGCAAAAATATAGCAAAAACACAAAATAAGAAATTGTCTTATCTGATAGCAGGAGATGCAGACACGACACAGCAGGCTACAAGGGAAACTGGAAAGAAGGATTCAGACCAGAACAATTGATCACCGGCAACCCTGATGGGAAAATGATTCCCTTAAATAAGACCAATCAGTAACACCTGATTCCCAATCCTCACTAGTACCGCTTGTAACCACCAGAGGGAGCCTCTGCTCAGAACTCATCTCAAACCCATTCAACAGTACCCCCCCCTTGAGGAGGGGTCACCGAACCCTCATTTGAGCAACCAGGTCGGTCAGGATGAGTTCTATGATACGCACGGATAAGTCTCCTAGCATGGATGTCCGAAGCAAACACCCAAGAATTATCTTCCTGACCATAACCTCTCCATTTAACCAAATACTGGAGTCTTCGTCTAGAAAAACGAGAATCCAATATTTTCTCAACCACATACTCCAGATTGCCCTCAACCAAAACAGGGTCAGGAGGCACAGCAGCAGGAACCACTGGCTCAACAAACCTCTTCAACAAGGACTTGTGGAACACGTTATGGATCTTAAATGTCCCTGGAAGAAGCAAACGAAAAGAAACAGGATTAATAATCTCCATGATCTTATAAGGTCCAATGAACCTAGGCTTAAATTTAGGAGATGCTACTCTCATAGGAATATTCTTTGAGGACAACCAGACCAAGTCCCCCACTTTAAACCGAGGACCATCAGTCCTATGCCGGTTAGCAAACCGCTGGGCCTTCTCCTGAGAGAGGGACAACCTCTCCACTACCTGGTCCCAAATCTGCTGCATACGCTCAACAACAGAGTCAACACCTGGACAGACAGAAGCCTCCGTCTGTCCTGAAGAAAATCGAGGGTGAAACCCAGAATTACAGAAAAACGGAGACATCAAAGTGGCAGAGCTAGCCCTATTATTAAGAGCAAACTCAGCCAAAGGCAAAAAAGAGACCCAGTCATCCTGATCAGCAGACACAAAGCATCTAAGATAAGTCTCCAATGTCTGGTTTGTTCTCTCAGTTTGACCATTGGTCTGAGGATGAAATGCCGAGGAGAAAGACAATTGAACACCCAGTTTAGAACAAAAAGTCCTCCAAAATCTGGAAACAAACTGGACTCCTCTGTCAGACACAATGTTCTCAGGAATGCCGTGTAAACGAACCACGTGCTGAAGGAACAACGGCACCAATTCAGAGGAGGAAGGCAACTTAGGTAATGGCACAAGATGTATCATTTTGGAAAACCTATCACAAATTACCCAGATGGTGGTCATTCTCTGAGAAACAGGAAGATCGGAAATGAAATCCATAGAGATATGGGTCCATGGTCTCTTGGGCACAGGCAATGGCATCAACAAACCACTAGAGCGAGAGCAAGGCTTGGAGCGAGAGCAAGTCTCGCAGGACTGCACAAATTCCCTGACATCGCGAGACAAGGTAGGCCACCAAAAGGACCGACTAACCAAGTCTCTGGTACCAAAAATTCCGGGATGCCCAGCCAATGCGGAACAATGAATCTCAGACATCACACTCTTCTTCCATTGGTCCGGGACAAACAATTTTCCAACAGGGCAGCGCTCGGGCCTATCCTCCTGACACCCCTCCAGAGCAAGTCTCAAATTAGGCGAGATGGCGGAAAGAACTACACCCTCCTTCAAAATAACAGAGGGATCAGATAGCTCAGGAGAGTCCGCAAGGAAACTCCTCGAGAGGGCATCCGCCTTAACATTCTTAGTGCCAGGAAGAAAGGAAACCACAAAATTAAAACGTGTGAAAAACAAGGCCCACCTGGCCTGTCTAGGATTGAGTCGCTTGGCAGATTCCAGATAGACCAGATTCTTATGGTCCGTAAGGACCACCACCTGATGTTTGGCTCCCTCCAGCCAATGTCTCCACTCTTCAAAAGCCCACTTCATGGCCAATAACTCCCGATTACCCACGTCATAATTACGTTCAGTAGGAGAAAATTTTCGAGAGAAAAAGGCACAAGGGTTACTTTTAGAGGTCTCTGGATCTTTTTGGGACAAAACGGCACCTGCCCCAATTTCAGAGGCATCAACCTCCACCTGAAATGGCAGAGAAACATCAGGCTGCCGTAGAACAGGAGCAGAAGTGAATCTCTGCTTAAGTTCCTGAAACGCAGAGACTGCCTCAGGAGGCCAATTCACCACATCAGAACCCTTTCTGGTCAAATCAGTTAATGGTTTAACAATAACAGAGAAATTACCAATAAATTTACGATAAAAATTGGCAAAACCCAAAAATCTCTGAAGAGCCTTTAATGAAGTAGGTTGGACCCAATCACAGATGGCCTGAACCTTGACCGGGTCCATTTCAATAACAGATGGGGACAAAATGAATCCCAGAAATGAGATCTTCTGTACGCCAAAAAGACACTTTGATCCCTTCACATACAGAGCATTCTCTCTCAAAATCTGGAATACAGTTCGAACATGTTTCACATGAGAGTCCCAGTCATTAGAAAAAATCAAGATATCATCCAAATAAACAATCAGAAACTTGTCCACAAAATCCCTGAAAATGTCATTCATGAAGGACTGGAAGACGGAAGGAGCATTAGTGAGCCCAAAGGGCATCACAAGGTACTCAAAATGCCCCTCAGGGGTGTTAAATGCGTCTTCCATTCATCCCCGTGCTTAATGCGAATAAGGTTATACGCCCCCCTGAGGTCAAGCTTGGTAAACCAAGTAGCGTTTTTCACCCTGGAAAACAGGTCAGAAATCAAGGGTAACGGGTATTGATATTTCACAGTAATATTGTTCAAGAGACGATAATCAATACACGGCCTTAATGAACCATCTTTTTTGGCCACAAAGAAAAAACCGGCACCTAAGGGTGAAGAGGATGGTCTGATATGACCCTTCTCCAATGATTCCTTGATATAAGACCGCATAGCGTCATGTTCAGGTATAGACAAGTTAAAGAGGCGACCCTTAGGGAATTTACTACCTGGCACTAATTCAATAGCGCAGTCATAGCTCCTATGGGAGGTAAGGATGCAGATTTACTTTCGCTAAACACATCAGAAAAATCAAACAAAAAGTCAGGAACATCCTCAGCCTGGGGGAGGCAGAAAAAACAGGAGTGTTGGTATTAACACATTGGCAGCCCCAACTGGTTACAGACACAGATTTCCAATCCAAAACAGGATTATGAGACTGTAACCAAGGGAAACCCAGCACGATAATGTCATGCAGATTATATAGAACCAAAAATTTGCAGCACTCCTGGTGATCAGGTTCAACCCTCATTATCACCTGAGTAGAAAACTGGGGTTTATTCTCAGCCAAAGGGGTAGAATCGATCCCCAGTAGGGGAATAGACTTCTGTAGGGTATCAAGGGAAATCCACAACGTTTAGCAAAATCATAATCCATCAGGTTAATAGCTGCTCCAGAATCAACGAAAGCCTGAGCAGAAAATGAGGACAGAGAGCATATCAGAGTGACAGTTAATAAAAACTTAGTCTGAACACTACCCAAGACAACTGAGCGTGCAAAACGTCTTCCCCGCTTAGGGCAGACTGAAATAGCATGAGAGGCATCACCACAGTAGAAACATAACCCATTGCGCCTTCGAAACTCATGACGCTGTGCCCCAGACACCACTCCATCACACTGCATGGGCTCAGCAGCTGGCTCACAAGGCAACACCACTCCACGCATACTTCTCCGCTCACGCAAACGTCTGTCAATTTGAATCGCTAATGACATAGAATCATTGAGACCAGAGGGGACAGGGAATCCCACCATAACATCCTTTACATTATCCGACAGACCCTTCCGGAAAAGGGCCGCCAAAGCGTCGTCATTCCATTTGGTCAGGACTGCCCACCTACGGAATCTCTGACAGTATAACTCAGCGTCATCAAGCCCCTGATTTAATGCCAACAAGGCTTTTTCAGCTTGATCAGTGATATTAGGCTCATCGTACAATAACCCCAAAGCCTGAAAAAATACATCAACATCACTCAAAACAGGATCCCCAGGTGTCAGGGAAAAAGCCCAATCCTGAGGGTCGCCGCGCAGGAGAGAGATGACAATTTGAACCTGCTGCGCTGCGTTTCCTGAGGACTTAGATTTTAAGGCAAGAAACAATTTACAATTATTTTTGAAATTCTGAAACTTAGCTCGATCCCCTGAAAACAAATCTGGCATGGGGATCCTAGGTTCCACAACAGGACACATGGCAGCAGCGGCTCAGTATTGGGGTATGAGGTGCAGTAATAGGGACACATACGGCAGCAGCGGCTCAGTATTGGGGAATCAGGTGCAGTAATAGGGACACATGGCAGCAGCGGCTGAGTATTGGGGTATGAGGTGCAGTAATAGGGACACATGGCAGCAGCGGCTCAGTATTGGGGTATGAGGTGCAGTAATAGGGACACATACGGCAGCAGCGGCTCAGTATTGGGGAATCAGGTGCCGTAATAGAGACACATGGCAGCAGCGGCTCAGTATTGGGGTATCAGGTGCAGTAATAGGGACACATATGGCAGCAGCGGCTCAGCATTGGGGTATGAGGTGCAGTAATAGGGACACACAAGGCAGCAGCGGCTCAGTATTGGGTTATCAGGTGCAGTAATAGGGACACATACGGCAGCAGCGGCTCAGTATTGGGGTATCAGGAGCAGTAACAGGGACACATGGCAGCAGCGGCTCAGTATTGGGGTATGAGGTGCAGTAATAGGGACACATACGGCAGCAGCGGCTCAGTATTGGGGAATCAGGTGCAGTAATAGGGACACATGGCAGCAGCGGCTGAGTATTGGGGTATGAGGTGCAGTAATAGGGACAAATGGCAGCAGCGGCTCAGTATTGGGGTATGAGGTGCAGTAATAGGGACACATACGGCAGCAGCGGCTCAGTATTGGGGAATCAGGTGCCGTAATAGAGACACATGGCAGCAGCGGCTCAGTATTGGGGTATCAGGTGCAGTAATAGGGACACATATGGCAGCAGCGGCTCAGTATTGGGGTATCAGGTGCAGTAATAGGGACACATGGCAGCAGCGGCTCAGTATTGGGGTATGAGGTGCAGTAATAGGGACACATACGGCAGCAGCGGCTCAGTATTGGGGAATCAGGTGCAGTAATAGGGACACATGGCAGCAGCGGCTGAGTATTGGGGTATGAGGTGCAGTAATAGGGACACATACGGCAGCAGCGGCTCAGCATTGGGGTATCAGGTGCAGTAATAGGGACACATACGGCAGCAGCGGCTCAGCATTGGGGTATCAGGAGCAGTAATAGGGACACATATGGCAGCAGCGGCTCAGTATTGGGGTATCAGGTGCAGTAATAGGGACACATATGTGTTATGTTTCGGTAGCTGAGGAGTGCAGGTAAAAAAGGCAATACACCAGAGCAGTTGGAATCTATGAGATTGCAGTACCCTGACTAACCACCACAACTAGAGGCAGCCGTGGAGCGTTCCTACGTTGGTCCTAGACGCCTCGTCACAGCCTGAGAAACTAACTACACCTGAAGATAGATATAGGAAAGCTATCTGCCCCGGAGCAGAACCCCAAAGATAATAGAAAGCCCCCAAACATGTAATGGCGGTTAGACAAGATGAAATACTGACACAGAAAGAAAATAGTATGAGCAAACGCTGGGGCCCAAACTAACTAAATAGAAAAGGATAGGAAGGTTACTTACTGCAATCCCAGAAAACCCTGAAAAGCGCCAACTCTACTAATTTCAAAAAATACCTGAGATCACACGACCTCTTCCACCTAAATTAGTTCTCTGGTGTAACAAAATCAAAACAGCAGCCACTGAAAAAACTGGAAAAAGCAAAAGTACAAACATCAGTGGCTGAACAAAACTGAGAGGGCAGAAGCCCCCGGAGGGGACCCTGAAGGCCCCCACTGAAGTGCAGGACAAAATGCAAAAATATAGCACAAACACAAAAGAAGAAAATGTCTTATCTGTTAGCAGGAGATGCAGACACGACACAGCAGGCTACAAGGGAAACTGGAATAAAGGATTCAGACCAGAACAATTGATCACCGGCAACCCTGATGGGAAGGTGACTCCCTTATATAAGACCAGTCAGTAACACCTGATTCCCATTCCTCACAATCTTCACTGAACAGACCCGTACCGCTTGTAACCACCAGAGGGAGTCTCTGCTCAGAACTCATCTCAAACCCATTCACAACAGTACCCCCCCCTTGAGGAGGGGTCACCGAACCCTCATTTGAGCAACCAGGTCGGTCAGGATGAGTTCTATGATACGCACGGATGAGTCTCCTAGCATGGATGTCCGAAGCAAACACCCAAGAATTGTCCTCCTGACCATAACCTCTCCACTTAACCAAATACTGGAGTTTCCGTCTAGAAAAACGAGAATCTAATATTTTCTCAACCACATACTCCAGATTGCCCTCAACCAAAACAGGGTCAGGAGGCACAGCAGCAGGAACCAATGGCTCAACAAACCTCTTCAACAAGGACTTGTGGAACACGTTATGGATCTTAAATGTCCCTGGAAGAAGCAAACGAAAAGAAACAGGATTAAGAATCTCAATGATCTTATAAGGTCCAATGAACCTAGGCTTAAATTTAGGAGATGCTACTCTCATAGGAATATTCTTTGAGGACAACCAGACCAAGTCCCCCACTTTAAACCGAGGACCATCAGTCCTATGCCGGTTAGCAAACCGCTGGGCCTTCTCCTGAGAGAGGGACAACCTCTCCACTACCTGGTCCCAAATCTGTTGCATACGCTCCACAACAGAGTCAACACCTGGACAGACAGAAGCCTCCGTCTGTCCCGAAGAAAATCGAGGGTGAAACCCAGAATTACAGAAAAACGGAGACATCAAAGTGGCAGAGCTAGCCCTATTATTAAGAGCAAACTCAGCCAAAGGTAAAAAAAGAGACCCAGTCATCCTGATCAGCAGACACAAAGCATCTAAGATAAGTCTCCAATGTCTGGTTTGTTCTCTCAGTTTGACCATTGGTCTGAGGATGAAATGCCAAGGAGAAAGACAATTGAACACCCAGTTTAGAACAAAAAGTCCTCCAAAATCTGGAAACAAACTGGACTCCTCTGTCAGACACAATGTTCTCAGGAATGCCGTGTAAACGAACCACGTGCTGAAGGAACAACGGCACCAATTCAGAGGAGGAAGGCAACTTAGGTAATGGCACAAGATGTATCATTTTGGAAAACCTATCACAAATTACCCAGATGGTGGTCATTCTCTGAGAAACAGGAAGGACGGAAATGAAATCCATAGAGATATGGGTCCATGGTCTCTTGGGCACAGGCAATGGCATCAACAAACCACTAGAGCGAGAGCAAGGCTTGGAGCGAGAGCAAGTCCCGCAGGACTGCACAAATTCCCTGACATCACGAGACAAGGTAGGCCACCAAAAGGACCGACTAACCAAGTCTCTGGTACCAAAAATTCCGGGATGCCCAGCCAATGCGGAACAATGAATCTCAGACATCACACTCTTTTTCCACTGGTCCGGGACAAACAATTTTCCAACAGGGCAGCACTCGGGCCTATCCTCCTGACACCCCTCCAGAGCAAGTCTCAAATTGGGCGAGATGGCGGAAAGAACTACACCTTCTTTCAAAATAACAGAAGGATCAGATAACTCAGGAGAGTCCGCAAGGAAACTCCTCGAGAGGGCATCCGCCTTAACATTCTTAGTGCCAGGAAGAAAGGAAACCACAAAATTAAAACGTGTGAAAAACAAGGCCCACCTGGCCTGTCTAGGATTGAGTCGCTTGGCAGATTCCAGATAGACCAGATTCTTATGGTCCATAAGGACCACCACCTGATGTTTGGCTCCCTCCAGCCAATGTCTCCACTCTTCAAAAGCCCACTTCATGGCCAATAACTCCCGATTACCCACGTCATAATTACGTTCAGTAGGAGAAAATTTTCGAGAGAAAAAGGCACAAGGGTTACTTTTAGAGGTCTCTGGATCTTTTTGGGACAAAACGGCACCTGCCCCAATTTCAGAGGCATCAACCTCCACCTGAAATGGCAGAGAAACATCAGGCTGCCGTAGAACAGGAGCAGAAGTGAATCTCTGCTTAAGTTCCTGAAACGCAGAGACTGCCTCCGGAGGCCAATTCACCACATCAGAACCTTTTCTGGTCAAATCAGTTAATAGTTTAACAATAACCGAGAAATTACCAATAAATTTACGATAAAAATTGGCAAAACCCAAAAATCTCTGAAGAGCCTTTAATGAAGTAGGTTGGACCCAATCACAGATGGCCTGAACCTTGACCGGGTCCATTTCGATAACAGATGGGGACAAAATGAATCCCAGAAATGAGATCCTCTGTACGCCAAAAATACACTTTGATCCCTTCACATACAGAGCATTCTCTCTCAAAATCTGGAACACAGTTCGAACATGTTTCACATGAGAGTCCCAGTCATTAGAAAAAATCAAGATATCATCCAAATAAACAATCATAAATTTGTCCACAAAATCCCTGAAAATGTCATTCATGAAGGACTGGAAGACGGAAGGAGCATTAGTGAGCCCAAAGGGCATCACTAGGTACTCAAAATGCCCTTCAGGGGTATTGAATGCCGTCTTCCATTCATCCCCGTGCTTAATGCGAATAAGGTTATACGCCCCCCTGAGGTCAAGCTTGGTAAACCAAGTAGCGTTTTTCACCCTGGAAAACAGGTCAGAAATCAAGGGTAACGGGTATTGATATTTCACAGTAATATTGTTCAAGAGACGATAATCAATACACGGCCTTAATGAACCATCTTTTTTGGCCACAAAGAAAAAACCGGCACCTAAGGGTGAAGAGGATGGTCTGATATGACCCTTCTCCAATGATTCCTTGATATAAGACCGCATAGCGTCATGTTCAGGTACAGACAAGTTAAAAAGGCGACCTTTAGGGAATTTACTACCCGGCACTAATTCAATAGCGCAGTCATAGCTCCTATGGGGAGGCAAGGATGCAGATTTACTTTCGCTAAACACATCAGAAAAATCAATCAAAAAGTCAGGAACATCCTGAGCCTGGGGGAGGCAGAAAAAACAGGAGTGTTGGTATTAACACATTGGCAGCCCCAACTGGTTACAGACACAGATTTCCAATCCAAAACAGGATTATGAGACTGTAACCAAGGGAAACCCAGCACGATAATGTCATGCAGATTATACAGAACCAAAAATTTGCAGCACTCCTGGTGATCAGGTTCAACCCTCATTATCACCTGAGTAGAAAACTGGGGTTTATTCTCAGCCAAAGGGTAGAATCGATCCCCAGTAGGGGAATAGACTTCTGTAGGGGTATCAAGGGAAACCCACAACGTTTAGCAAAATCATAATCCATCAGGTTAATAGCTGCTCCAGAATCAACGAAAGCCTGAGCAGAAAATGAGGACAGAGAGCATATCAGAGTGACAGTTAACAAAAACTTAGTTTGAACACTACCCAAGACAACTGAGCGTGCAAAACGTCTTCCCCGCTTAGGGCAGACTGAAATAGCATGAGAGGCATCACCACAGTAGAAACATAACCCATTGCACTTTCGAAACTCATGACGCTGTGCCCCAGACACCACTCCATCACACTGCATGGGCTCAGAAGCTGGCTCACAAGGCAACACCACTCCACGCATACTTCTCCGCTCACGCAAACGTCTGTCAATTTGAATCGCTAATGACATAGAATCATTGAGACCAGAGGGGACAGGGAATCCCACCATAACATCCTTTACATTATCTGACAGACCCTTCTGGAAAAGGGCTGCCAAAGCGTCGTCATTCCATTTGGTCAGGACTGCCCACCTACGGAATCTCTGACAGTATAACTCAGCGTCATAAGGCCCCTGATTTAATGCCAACAAGGCTTTTTCAGCTTGATCAGTGACATTAGGCTCATCGTACAATAACCCCAAAGCCTGAAAAAATGCATCAACATCACTCGAAACAGGATCCCCAGGTGTCAGGGAAAAAGCCCAATCCTGAGGATCGCCGCGCAGGAGAGAGATGATAATTTGAACCTGCTGCGCTGCGTTCCCTGAGGACTTAGATTTTAAGGCAAAAAACAATTTACAATTATTTTTGAAATTCTGAAACTTAGCTCGATCCCCCAAAAACAAATCTGGCATGGGGATCCTAGGTTCCACAACAGGCAACCTAGCAAGATATGCAGCAATACTCTGAACCTCAGTGGCAAGCTGATCCACACGGCCGACAACCGTGCAAACTCCATCGAGAGAAAAGATCCTCCCCAGCACCCAGAGATAAAGAGGGAAAAAAAAAAAAAATGCAACAAATAGAAAAATATCTCTGACAACTCTGACAACCTTTTTCTTTCACAATATTTTTTCCCTTCTGTGAGTACCATACAATTTTCAATTTTAGGCCGGTGATACTGTTATGTTTCGGTAGCTGAGGAGTGCAGGTAAAAAAGGCAATACACCAGAGCAGTTGGAATCTATGAGATTGCAGTACCCTGACTAACCACCACAACTAGAGGCAGCCGTGGAGCGTTCCTACGTTGGTCCTAGACGCCTCGTCACAGCCTGAGAAACTAACTACACCTGAAGATAGATATAGGAAAGCTATCTGCCCCGGAGCAGAACCCCAAAGATAATAGAAAGCCCCCAAACATGTAATGGCGGTTAGACAAGATGAAATACTGACACAGAAAGAAAATAGTATGAGCAAACGCTGGGGCCCAAACTAACTAAATAGAAAAGGATAGGAAGGGTACTTACTGCAATCCCAGAAAACCCTGAAAAGCGCCAACTCTACTAATTTCAAAAAATACCTGAGATCACACGACCTCTTCCACCTAAATTAGTTCTCTGGTGTAACAAAATCAAAACAGCAGCCACTGAAAAAACTGGAAAAAGCAAAAGTACAAACATCAGTGGCTGAACAAAACTGAGAGGGCAGAAGCCCCCGGAGGGGACCCTGAAGGCCCCCACAGAAGTGCAGGACAAAATGCAAAAATATAGCACAAACACAAAAGAAGAAAATGTCTTATCTGTTAGCAGGAGATGCAGACACGACACAGCAGGCTACAAGGGAAACTGGAATAAAGGATTCAGACCAGAACAATTGATCACCGGCAACCCTGATGGGAAGGTGACTCCCTTATATAAGACCAGTCAGTAACACCTGATTCCCATTCCTCACAATCTTCACTGAACAGACCCGTACCGCTTGTAACCACCAGAGGGAGTCTCTGCTCAGAACTCATCTCAAACCCATTCACAACACATATGGCAGCAGCGGCTCAGCATTGGGGTATCAGGTGCAGTAATAGGGACACATACGGCAGTAGCGGCTCAGCATTGGGGTATCAGGTACAGTAATAGGGGCACATACGGCAGCAGTGGCTCAGTACTGGGGTATCAGGAGCAGTAATAGGGACACATACGGCAGCAGCGGCTCAGTAATGGGGTATCAGGAGCAGTAATAAGGACACATACGGCAGCAGCGGCTCAGCATTGGGGTATCAGGTGCAGTAATAGGGGCACATACGGCAGCAGTGGCTCAGCATTGGGGTATCAGGTGCAGTAATGTGTGGCCCAGCTATGTCAGGCACACAAAAATCCAGGAGAATGCACAGGAAGGTAGTCACAACGCTTGATATTCATTCACGTCACTCACACTCTCAGACACACCCATCAGGGGTATAAGAGGTAGTGACACGTAGCATTGGGAGAGTTAAGCTTCCTGTCTTAGAACAGGTCAGACAGAGTCTTTCAGTCAGTGATCAGTCTGCTTCCTGTCTGAGGACAGTGCAGCTCAGTGCCAGTGGAGTCTGGACTTGGAGGATACTGAGAGCTGTTCAGTGAGCTCTGGAGAAAGCTGACATTCCCATTAATGCTACAAGTGCTTATGTTAAGAGCGGGAAGCAGGGCGAAGGGCACAGTGGAGAAGATAGTTGCTAGTGCTTCAGGTACCAAATTACCTGCACTAATTCACCGGACACCGGGGTCCGAAGCGTTGCTAGTGCTTCACGCCTAGTAATAAGAAACACCGGAGGCCTAGCTGGACTTCAGGTCACAGGAGGCAGCCCAATGTGTCGATACGTAACTGGAGTCAGGAGAACAGGAGTCTAGCGGGACGCTGCAGAAATAGACTTAGTTCTACCACAGAAAAGGCTCTACCACTATGTCGGCCGGGCGTAGTTGCTACTGAAAGAGTTAACTTGACTTCATGCAAGTTTGGACTCAAGTACATTTTGAAGTAAAGGAGGCCTCTAACCTGCTCAGCGGCTACCCGAGTGTGCATTCTCCACCCCGACCAGCTTCCCGGGATCTTCTTGAACATCTACCAGTAAAGGTATGAAAAGAAGCTGCATTGTGTGTGACTGAATTCTTAACTACACCCTGCATCATCACCATAGACTTCCAGGGACCAGTCTCACCTGTGGGAGACTTACCACCCAGCTGCCCATAACATCCCCTGTGAAGATCCTTATAGCAGCGCTGGTCCAATTGATCAGATACCGCAGGTGGCGTCACGAACTACCTATCCTTATAATCCCCTGTAAATATCCCCCATTGGTTGACCGCCAGGGCCACGGAACGAGTCGCGCTGCCAGTGACATCTCCCATGAAAATCTATGGGCTCGGCTCCGAGTACCCCATAGCCCTGGTATCCACAATTGTGGTGCGAGTCATCTAAAAAAATTTGGCGTCACGAACAGGATCCGAAGCTTGCAATTGTGAGTCCTGTGTGCCTATATTTAACTGTTTGGTGAAAAAGACTGTTTGCTGCAATTGGCGCCAAATACCGCCATTTTACCGCCATATTAGCGCCCTGAGCGCTGGTGAAGAAGGTGGGCGTGCATTCGTGGGCGTGTACCCCCCCTGTGGCGCGAAAGTTATGGCCGCCCTCTCAAAATGCTACTATAATGTGCGATCCTGCCCCACTGCTAAGGAAATCCGCCTCCTCTTCATTTTCTATGCAAAGAGAAGGAGACGCAAATCCCGCCTCCACGGAAGAGACCGGACTGTTCCTGATGGAAACTACAGTCTGGCCTGGGACGAGATGGCGGAAGGACAGGAGAATCTGTGCGGAGGAGCGAAGGCGTACAAACCCTGCTCACCGGAGGATTTACTGCCTGTGCCGGAGCTGTCCCCAGATCGGGACACTGACCCCGCTATGCTGGAGCTGCAGAAGGAGAATGCGGCGCTCAGAAGACTAATCCAGCGTCATGCAGACTTGCAGGAGACAGAGAGACGCTGGCGTGCCCAGACACAGCGGCTGCTGTGGGACGCAGTGCTCTCTCCCACAAGCATAATGCCGTCACCTGATTTTCCAAGTTCCCTGCTGAGGAAGGCTGAAAAGAAACCGGAGGCTGCCCCCAAAAGTGCTGTACCTGATCCCACCGATGCGGAGGTGGAGGAGAAGGAGGCTGAGGAGGCCCTGCCCGTTCCGGAGTGCCAACCAGGCCAGGAGGCCACAGCAGACTACGATTCCCCGGTAGGGACACCGGAGGGGTCCCAGCCATCATTGTCGGAAATCGACTGGGACGAGATGGAGCGTCTGGATGATGTGACGTACGACCTCCAAACCGGAAATGCCTGGCAACACTGCGAGAAAGTGAGACAGAGGCAGGAGGAAGAGAGAAGGATACAGCGAGACCGACAGGAATGGTATGAAAAGTTCTTCGCTGATAAAGAAACCGTCCGCCAGGATAAAGGTACCCGACGGGAACCGCGGCGTCAGGGGTGCATAGTAGAATTTCAGCTCCGCAAGGGCTGGGGCTTTATTCGGGAACCGGGCCTCTATCAGGGGGTCTTTGTAAGCCGCCGGGACGTAGAATCCCACCTGCCCATCGGTCATCCAGGAAGGGACCTGGTAAATGGGGACATCGTTAATTACACCCGGCACTGGGGTTTAAAGGGATGGTATGCCCTAAATGTTTCCGTTGTCAGAGACCCCGTCCCCGACGCCGGTAACGTACACAATGCCGCAGCGTCCCAGTCCCGAGCTCCCACAGCATCAGACCGTGCATTGGGGTCGCCCCCTGCTTACTCATCTCAACCTACGTCGCCCCCTGCATCGCAATCTGCGACCGCTTCTGCACCGCAAACTGCAAAGTATTCTGTCTTGTACCCTGCGACTCATTCTGTATCGCAACCGGATGGTGCGACCACAGTAAGATCGCAGCCCAAGCCTGCATCTTCAATGGAAAGTTTATATTTGCCTGAGACACCCGTTGCGTCCCTAGTGGTTCGCACAAGAACTGTGTATACGCAAACACTGATTGCAGGCCATGACTTGTTTGTTATGCGTTCGAAAGAACACCGCGTCGTTCCATCCCCAGGAGTGGAAGACGTTATTGAAGTTTACAAGAAAAATGAAAATCAGTAGGACCCAGACAGGGGTTTACTGCACCTGAGGAAATGTAAAAAGTTGGAAGAAATTTGGCAGAATTGCACTTTATTGTTTTTATTGATATGTATGAAAATGTTACATAGTTTACATATTTAAAGTAGAATACCCGGCTGGGTACGAGGTTAATGAGCTTAAAGAGTTAATAGTATTACAGTATTACAATTGGAATGTGGTTTCTTTTGAATACTTGAAATATACATATGCGTCCTTTCCTCAACCCTCAATCTACTAAAATGATTGTGCACGCCCTCATCATCTCCCGCCTCGACTACTGCAACACCCTTTTCTCTGGCCTCCCTGCTAACACCCTCGCACCTCTCCAGTCCATCCTTAACTCTGCTGCACGACTAATTCACCTCTCTCCTCGCTACTCCTCCGCTTCTCCCCTCTGCAAATCTCTTCACTGGCTCCCATTCCCTCAGCGTATCCAGTTCAAATTACTAATACTGACCTACAAGGCCATCTATAATCTGTCTCCTCCATATATCTCTGAACTAATCTCCCGATATCTTCCCTCACGTAATCTCCGATCCTCCCAAGACATCCTTCTCTCCTCCACACTTATTCGCTCCTCACCCAACCGCCTCCAAGACTTCTCCCGAATATCCCCCATCCTCTGGAATTCTTTGCCCCAACACATCAGACTATCAAACTCATTCGGATCCTTCAGACGGAACCTGAAAACCCATCTCTTCAGGAAAGCCTACAGCCTGCAATGACCCTGCTGCCTCCTCACCACTACCGGAGTTATTGCCTCAACCAACACCGGAACTGCTGCAACCCCCTGACCTACTGTCTCCTGCCTCACAATCCTGTAGAATGTAAGCCCGAAAGGGCAGGGTCCTCTCCCCTCTGTATCAGTCTGTCATTGTTAGTTTGTTTACTGTAAGTGATACCTGTAATTTGTATGTAACCCCTTCTCATGTACAGCACCATGGAATCAATGGTGCTATAGAAATAAATATTAAAAATAATAATAATAATAATATGTGTCCTTTATCATGCATGGACTGCGTGGCTGTGGACTGTGCCAGCCCAAGAACTTGTATTGTAAATAGTTGCACTACGGTGCCTTATCTTGGTTTTACACAAAACCATTACTATCACCTCTGAAGAAAAACCCGTATGGTGTGGCCTAGAGTGAGGTCTGCAGTCAGAAGTCCTGCAGCCCACCCAGGGCCCATGTGGGAGGTTTTTGGTGCGGGTCCTCCACAAGAATTTGTCTTGTATTTATGAGAATGTTTGATACTTTTGTATTTTTTCTAATGTACAAATTGCAACGTTCAAGAAGTCTTACCTCCCGGATGGGAAGTGTTAAAATGTTGTTGTTAAATGCAAAACAAAAATGTTTTCTTTTTCTCTTTTACAGCCCGGGAGTGCTGTGTTTAACCAAGGGGGGATGTGTGGCCCAGCTATGTCAGGCACACAAAAATCCAGGAGAATGCACAGGAAGGTAGTCACAACGCTTGATATTCATTCACGTCACTCACACTCTCAGACACACCCATCAGGGTATAAGAGGTAGTGACACGTAGCATTGGGAGAGTTAAGCTTCCTGTCTTAGAACAGGTCAGACAGAGTCTTTCAGTCAGTGATCAGTCTGCTTCCTGTCTGAGGACAGTGCAGCTCAGTGCCAGTGGAGTCTGGACTTGGAGGATACTGAGAGCTGTTCAGTGAGCTCTGGAGAAAGCTGACATTCCCATTAATGCTACAAGTGCTTATGTTAAGAGCGGGAAGCAGGGCGAAGGGCACAGTGGAGAAGATAGTTGCTAGTGCTTCAGGTACCAAATTACCTGCACTAATTCACCGGACACCGGGGTCCGAAGCGTTGCTAGTGCTTCACGCCTAGTAATAAGAAACACCGGAGGCCTAGCTGGACTTCAGGTCACAGGAGGCAGCCCAATGTGTCGATACGTAACTGGAGTCAGGAGAACAGGAGTCTAGCGGGACGCTGCAGAAATAGACTTAGTTCTACCACAGAAAAGGCTCTACCACTATGTCGGCCGGGCGTAGTTGCTACTGAAAGAGTTAACTTGACTTCATGCAAGTTTGGACTCAAGTACATTTTGAAGTAAAGGAGGCCTCTAACCTGCTCAGCGGCTACCCGAGTGTGCATTCTCCACCCCGACCAGCTTCCCGGGATCTTCTTGAACATCTACCAGTAAAGGTATGAAAAGAAGCTGCATTGTGTGTGACTGAATTCTTAACTACACCCTGCATCATCACCATAGACTTCCAGGGACCAGTCTCACCTGTGGGAGACTTACCACCCAGCTGCCCATAACATCCCCTGTGAAGATCCTTATAGCAGCGCTGGTCCAATTGATCAGATACCGCAGGTGGCGTCACGAACTACCTATCCTTATAATCCCCTGTAAATATCCCCCATTGCTTGACCGCCAGGGCCACGGAACGAGTCCCGCTGCCAGTGACATCTCCCATGGAAATCTATGGGCTCGGCTCCGAGTACCCCATAGCCCTGGTATCCACAATTGTGGTGCGAGTCAGTAATAGGGGCACATATGGCAGCAGCGGCTCAGTACTGGGGTATCATTTGCAGTAATAGGGACACATACGGCAGCAGCGGCTCAGTATTGGGGTATCAGGAGCAGTAATAAGGACACATACGGCAGCAGCGGCTCAGTATTGGGGTATCAGGAGCAGTAATAAGGACACATACGGCAGCAGCGGCTCAGTATTGGGGTATCAGGAGCAGTAATAGGGACACATACGGCAGCAGCGGCTCAGCATTGGGGTATCAGGTGCAGTAATAGGGACACATGGCAGCAGCGGCTCAGTATTGGGGTATCAGGTGCAGTAATAGGGGCACATACGGCAGCAGCGCCTCAGCATTGGGCTATCAGGTGCAGTAATAGGGGCACATACGGCAGCAGCGGCTCAGCATTGGGGTATCAGGTGCAGTAATAAGGACACATACGGCAGCAGCGACTCAGTATTGGGGTATCAGGTGCAGAAATAGGGACACATATGGCAGCAGCGGCTCAGTATTGGGGTATCAGGAGCAGTAATAGGGACACATATGGCAGCAGCGGCTCAGTATTGGGGTACCAGGTGTAGTAATAGGGGCACATACGGCAGCAGCAGCTCAGTATTGGAGTATCAGGTGCAGTAATAGGGACACATACGGCAGCAGTGGCTCAGTATTGGGGTATGAGGTGCAGTAATAAGGACACATACGGCAGCAGCGACTCAGTATTGGGGATATGAGGTGCAGTAATAGTGACACATATGACAGCAGCGGCTCAGTATTGGGGTATCAGGTGCAGAAATAGGGACACATATGGCAGCAGCGGCTCAGTATTGGGGTATCAGGAGCAGTAATAGGGACACATATGGCAGCAGCAGCTCAGTATTGGGGTACCAGGTGTAGTAATAGGGGCACATAGGGCAGCAGCAGCTCAGTATTGGGGTACCAGGTGTAGTAATAGGGGCACATACGGCAGCAGCAGCTCAGTATTGGAGTATCAGGTGCAGTAATAGGGACACATACGGCAGCAGTGGCTCAGTATTGGGGTATCAGCAGGATGAGGAGTTTGTGCAGGTTGAGAATAGTCCAATTGGTGACCGTGACAGTGCTGAAAATATGAGAAGTGAAACGTGTCTTTGTTGTATTCTCCGTAGCCGAGTACTGGCTGGAGGAGTCGTCATGTCGGTCTGGGCCAGATGGAAAACACATGAAAAGTGAACGATTCCATCAGAAAGAACGTCAGCGGTAAGTCATTATCTGTAACTCTGCTATGATCTCTTATATATTCTGTAGGACTGGTATTATTTACCACTGACCATATGGCGGTGATATCAATATTGGTCTTTTTATATGCTGAGGTTCTCTGGTTAGGAGCCCACTCAGATGTTTCGCCCCCCCCTAACCCGAAACCTTAGCTACGCCTCTGGCTCAGTGCATAACGCTGTGCTATTATAAAATAGCACCCCTCGGCTGTGAACTGTGCATGACGGGGTGTCCACAGTTCACAGCTGATTCTGTGAATTTTCTAGAAACTAGGCCTCATTATAAAATGCACAACCTAAGGTAAAGCAAAATGAGCACTGCGGTCATTTAACAAGCAGAATCTAAGATAAAAACCAAACAAGCAATTAGGTTCTGATTTTTAAATCTCCCCAGTGTGAATGCGAACTTATGCATTGCACTTATAGGAGCATGTGCTCTGGCTCAATTTCTTTAGGTTCTGATGAAGACATTACCACTCAGATCCTACCCACTCATAAATACACTCCAGTGGAAATCCTATCCATCAATCACATGGTCACTAAAACCACTGATTGGTAGCATCAGTTAGGTGACTGATGAATGGGACATCATCATTTCAGGTGAGATGACACCCTGTCCAAATGCCACCAGTCACCTGACCTCTGAGGCCATTGATCGGCTGCAGCAGTCAGGTGACTGATGTATGGGGTATCATCCTTCTGACCCCGACATTGTCCATTATAGCAGGGGAGCTGGAACTGCCAGTGATTTCAGTAGTTAGCAACACTTACTGTAACTTTTAGCTAAAATTCTCTAATAGTGACCAATAACTATAATTAAAGTAGTCTCTGTTCAAAAGAAAAGTTGGCACTGGATACACGGAAGTTGAAAAAACAATAATAATACAAAATAAAAAAGCATACGCACCCTTTTCTGTTTTTGTTGCTATAGTCCCCTATTAGTAAAAATCTAATTCATTTTTTGTTTTCTAAATTATAAAAGTTTTGGCAAAGTTGTCCAGAAACAAATAGGCTCAGTGACACATAAAAGCACTTGTCACTTTTTGGTTGGTTGAAGAGCTCCTGAGAAGCAAATTCTACAGTGACTGCCAATGTGGCTCCTGTTGTCACCTTTGCAAAATTTGGGATCGTAACGCAATAAAAAATGTGAGCGCCTCTGTTGGTAAAACATGTATACCGTTATTACCAGACTGTGCCATGTTTAAGTTGTGGGTAAAAATCCGCTTTAAAGGCTCGCTCACGCTGGCAAGTAGCATCCGATTATTCTCACGTGCTTGAGAATTGGATGCATTGTCATTTTACTGTTATCCAATCCTCTTGCATGCGAGAATCAGATCACAGGTGTTCTCCATCTTCTCCATTGTGTGAGTCGGCGTATATGGAACTGCACTCGGATGACATCTGAGTGCAGTCCGATGTTTTGCACGCACACAGAGACTTATGGGTGCGCGCAGTCCGATATACGGTGCCAATCGCAGCATACAGCAATTTTTTTTCTCATGTCAACTCGACATGAGAAAAGAAACGCTAGCCAGCAATGCTCCATAGTATAATATTGGAGCGAATGCCGAATGATGAAACATCAGATACCACTTGTCCGAGTTGTCGGTTGGCTACTTGCCAGTGTGAGCAAGCCCTAAATCTGAAAAGAGTCAAAGACGATGTATCTCCGGGCTATCCATACAGTTCATACCCTTACCAATAGAAGCTCGGGGCACCGCTTCTTATGGCTCAGTACGTCATGAATTATAGATAAAAGTCTCGCGTGGATAGAAATTAAGATTTTTGAAAACTTTACAGTACAGAAATCAGTTCAGGGATCATAGCCCAGTGTAGCTAGCAGTAAGCTCACCTAACTGAAGTCACCGGCAAGCTTGTTTCCACGGTAACACAGGACTCCAGCCCTTCCCAACAGGTGTCTGTATAGGTGGACACTTCTGACTGGCATACCTGAGCACATGTATTTCCACTGTCTGTAATTTTTTTTTGTACAATATACTATTTTTTTTAGTGATAAAGACCATTAATTGTAATAAAAGTTAAACTGTTATTGTAATGAAAAAGTAATAGCTGAATAAAGCCACGTTCACATGTTCAGTATTTGGTCAGTATTTGACATCAGTATCTGTAAGCTAAAACCAGGAGTGGGTGATAAATCCAGAAGTGGTGACGGGTTTCTATTAGACTTTTCCACTCCTGATTTTGGCTTACAAATACTGATGTAAAATACTGACTGTGTGAACGTGGTGTAATGCATGGCACTTCTGTAATGTGGTGGATACCTTTATCTGTAGTTCTGAGATGCTCTTGGATCCAACGTGGTGTTTAGCTGCCATGGTGAGATGATGTGCTCCAGCGAGTGGCAGCTCCTGTGTGGATGTGAGGAGCAGAGCCTCCTGCCTGCCTCTTCCAGTGTCCCCACTCCCGCACTTTTTCTCCCCTTCCCTCCTCACTTCTCCTTGGTTGTTGTCACAGTGGTAGCTACAGTAAACACATGAGGACATCCCACCCACAACTGCTCTGTTCTTCCAAGCTTAGAGGCACCTTGATGCAGGCTCTGCATAGTTACCTGCCTTTACTGACTCCGACATTGCTGCACCCTGTGCACAGGGACACCTGCTGCTGCTATTCTATACAATGTGTGTAGTACCCCTATACTAAATGCACAAAGTATTGTATCCAGAATTGGGAAACAAATTCGTAGGTGATGAAAACATAAAAAAAAAAATAATTCCGGTATTTCCATTTTTTCTCGTTACGCCGCTTACCAAATTCATTTACTTTATATTTTCATTGATCGGTCATATCTGAACGCAGCGATACCAAACATATGCATTTTTTTGTAATTGTTTCATTTTCAATGAGGAAAAAGGGGGTTGATTTTAACTTGTGTTTTTTTGTTTTTAAACTTTTTTTTTTTTACTTTTTACTGGCTTCAATAGACCCTTTAGGAGACGCGATCATACAATTGCCTGTGCTACACAAAATCACGATCCCCAATAATAGGAGATTCACAATGACAGGCACGGGGATCTTCTGCAGACTCCTGACTGTCATGACAACCAATCGGCGCCCAGCAATCACGTGACAGGGGCGCCAATGGGCGGCACTTGTATTTCAATAATTTTTATTGGGTAAGAATTTTTATATGGGAAAGGTCCTACAAGTCACAATCAACCCTTTAACGAGTCTTGTAATATGACTTAGGATAAAAGCCAAATCAGAATCTCCATTTGCAGACACGGTTGTTTGGACTATTGGTCCTCGTCAGTGCAAAGTAGGAGAGATCTGATTTGGCTAGATGAGAGGCTCTGGACTGGGGTCTGGGGGTAAGGTTTCTCCTTGTGGAGAGTGACATACCAGCTCTGGCGTGTCGAGGTAAGGAGGCTTATTCGCCATGCAATGCTCCTCTGGGAAATTTAATATGCAAACACGCCAGAGCTGGTATGTCACTCTCCACAAGGAGAAACCTTACCCCCCAGACCCCAGTCCAGAGCCTCTCATCTAGCCAAATCAGATCTCTCCTACTTTGCAATGACGAGGACCAATAGTCCGAAACACCGTGTCTGCAAATGGAGAATCTGATTTGGCTTTTATCCTAAGTCATATTACAAGACTCGTTAAAGGGTTGATTGTGACTTGTAGGATCGCTACTTCCAATAGGTGGCGCTATAGAGTACAAGTCCTCTTTTTTTTTGAAGAGGCAATTTGCATATTAAATTTCCCTTAGGAGCATTGCACGGCGAATAAGCCTCCTTACCTCGACATGCCAGAGCTGGTATGTCACTCTCCACAAGGAGAAACCTTGCCCCTTAGACCCTATATGGGAAAGGGGAAGAAAACAAAACGGGAAACAAGGGAGGGGAAGTATTGATTAAGGAAGGGCAACAAGGAAAGAAAAGGAAAGAAAGAGTAGGAGGGTAAATAAGGGGAGAACAAACCCCACAAATATTGAAACAATTTAAAACGTTCTATTCCTGTATACATTTAGGGCAACTGGGACGCAATCCCAGACGCAGGAGTTTGTGTGAGGAAAAGGTCTCCCTAAGATCTCAGATGAGGATAGGACGTTCTTGGATAAGACAATCACGTTGGAGGAGGCTGTGGCAACCATGGCAAATAATAAATCCCTGGGCTCTGATGGGATCCCCATTGAATTGTATAAAAAATATGGGGGTATACTGTTACCTAAACTTTTAAATACGTTTCAGGAAGCCATTAAATCACATTCATTACCTAAATCCATGCAGGAAGCCATTATAGTAGTGATACCTAAACAAGATAAGGATCCCCTACAACCAGATTCGTATAGGCCCATTTGCGTTCTCAATACGGATGTAAAGATAATAGCTAAGGTTCTGGCCAATAGACTTACCAGGGTTATTTCTTCTATTGCTCATCAAGATCAGTCCGGGTTTATGCCAGGAAGGTAGACGGCAACTAGCATAAGACGTCTATATTTGAATCTGCAGATGCCGGTTGATAACTCAGTGTAGGGCTGGACTGGCCGTCTGGCAATTCTGGCAAATGCCAGAAGGGCCTGTCTGGTCATGGGCCGCCTTGTCTGCTACGTTATTAACAGAATCGGTGTTATCAAGACACCCATACTGTTAAGAGTTGTGATGGAGCACAAAGTCGCTGACTCCGTCACTTACCCCAGCAGGCCACAGGTATCATTAGAAATATTGGTATTGTATAAAATCTTCCTTTTCTCCATCCAGGGTAATGTTAGTAATGTATCCCATCTGGTTCATGGGGACGGGGACAACATGGGCCTGTGTGATTTCAAATGCCAGGACCGAATTTAAGCCCCAGTCCGTATCTGACTCAGGGGATAGAGTCATTTGCTCCTTAGACGCGGCTTTTGACGGCGTGGAGTGGGGAATCCTGTGGTCAGTTTTACAAGAATTTAGATTGGGGGCGGAATTTATAAATTCGATAAATACCAATCCAACAGCCAGGATAAGGGTGAATAGTTCTTTATCAGAAGCACTGGCATTGGGGAGAGATACTAGACAAGGTTGTCCCTTGTCACCTTTTGCTTTTCGCATTGATGGTTGAGCCCCTGGCGATTCTGCTACCGAAACATTCTGGGATAGAGGGTTTAGAAAAGGAGGGTTGGAAGATAAAATTGCACTTTATGCGGATGACATTTTACTCTTTCCAGCTAATGCGTCTAAGTCTCTGCCGATGGCAATGGAGGTGATCCAGTCTTTTGGAACCTACTTTGGGCTGGTGTTTAACTGGTCTAAATTGGTGCTGATGCCATTAGATGAGAGGGGGGGTGGTCAGGTTGTCAATCCACATTGTTCTGGACTGTAACAGGTATCAATATTTAAATAATTGGGAGTGATGGTCTCACCTAGCCTGCTAGATTATGAAAAATTAACTTTAGCCCCAATCCTCACTAAGTTTACACAGAAAAGGGATGTGTGGTCTAAACTTCCTTTATAAGTTGTGGGGAGAGCCAATTTAAAATGATATGGATGCCCCAGCTGCTGTTCCTTCTTCACAATTCACAGATATGGATCCCTTTTAGTTCTTTCAGTCTATTTAAAGGGTGTTTAGATCTCTGCTTTGGAGGGGTGGAACGGCTTGTATTAAACTGGAAATTCTGTAGAGGGACAAATCAGATGGGGGTTAGTGGTTCCTAAACCGTGGGTCTATTTCTTGGCAGCCCAAGCTCAATATTTTAGAGGATGGGAGGATACAGATAAAAATTTGTTAAAGGATCTCTTCAGTGTGGGGTAAATAGCCGTTCTTTATATGAAGCACTAGAGGGTAACAAATTCAAAATCTTCTCCAAAAAAGCTTCTCACGTTATCGTTAATGCATAAAATATGGTGGAAAATAAGAGATCTGCAACAAATAGAGAGTTGCTCACAATTTACATCAATATGGGACACTCCATGGTTAATTAATCTGAGAAGTTTTGTGGGTTTTGGAAGGTGGAGGGAGAGTGGGGTGGGCAGGGTATCCCAGCTGCTATTAGATAATGTACTCAAATCTTATGCACAATTACAGGAGGATTTTGATCTCAATCCAAAGGACTTTTATAAATACCTCCAGCTACGTCATGTGTTCAATGCGGACTTTACGGAGAGTGGTTTGAAAGTCTATGTACCAAATACTGTTATACAGTTAATTAGTAGATCAAATAGTTCATCTGGGATAATATTGTGGCTATATAGATCTTTAGTAACATTAGTGCTAAGCAAACACAATTCATAGTAAAGAGAGATGGGAGGCAGAGATTGGCCCAATAGAAGTTCAATGGATAGAGATATTGGAAAGGGTACCTCAAATCTCTCTTAGCGAAGCGCATAGACTTTCTCAACTTTATCTAATACATAAGGTGTATAGAACACCGGAGTTTATGTATAAGATTGGGGCCAGAGCAGACACATGCTGTCCTAGGTGTGGGGTGGAGTCGGCTACTCTACTTCATATGATGTGGTCATGTCCTAAACTGGAGGGATACTGGAGGAAAGTACTAGGATTAATCGGACGAGTGTTTAAGGTGGTTTTGGAAACTACGCCCTTAGTTTGTGTGCTGAGGTATGTGAAAGATCTACAGACAACTGAGCCGGGTAAAATAGCTATAGCACGAATGCTGTATTTCTCTCTCACTTCAATTGGGGGACACAGGAAACCATGGGTGTATGCTGCTGCCACTAGGAGGTTGACACTATGCAAAAATAGACTTAATTCCTCCCCAGCAGTATATACCCACCAACTGGCAGAAGGCTACTCAGTTTTAGCTTAGTGTCAGTAGGAGGTGGACACGGGCTGCTCTCAGCCCCGTATCTACCTTTAGGTTTGTTGTGTTTTATTAATGATCTCTCTTTTCAGATTTGGCTTGTGATATTGGGCGACGGAGTGTAATTGTTCACTCCACTCTCCCCTCTAGAGACTTGGAGCACAGTGTGGGAATGCGTCACTACTGTACCCTCTCGTGTCTGGCAGGCACTTCAAGCGTGTTTTTTTAGCATCCACAAGACCGAAGATGCGGACTGGTCCTTGCCAATACCCCCTGCGCCGGTCGTTCAGGGGAGGAAGACAGAATCGTACCCTACGGCTACCGGTGATGTCCAGTGACCCAGAGGTCTGCACGCAATCGTACCCTACGGCTACCGGTGATGTTCAGTGGCCCAGAGGTCTGCACGCAATCGTACCCTACGGCTACTGGTGATGTCCAGTGGCCCAGAGGTCTGCACGCATGTCCGTCTTCAAGCGCCTTTTCTGTGAAGAAGAATGCGGGGTCTCTAGGACAGGCCATCTCAGGCCTACTACAGCTTTAGGCCACGCTCCCCGCTAGCCGCCCATCAGACGCGCCGACGCTCCAGCCAGCTCCGCCCACCTCCCGCCGGCCTATCAGCACGGCTCTCTCTCCTGGACCCGGCTTCGCAGCGCCCCCCTCATTCCCTCTATGCCTCTCAGAGCGGGAATTTCACGTGCGCAACAGGCTCCATCCACGAACTGGCGCCATCTTCACGCTGACTGTAGCACCCTGTGGCTCTTCCTTGGTCTTCCAGCCAGTTTTCAGGTCTGTAAGCTGACTGTCACTGGGAGATCAGCTCTGTAGCCCCTCACATGCGGCTCCAGCTTCCCTGCTTATGGTTTTCCAACCAGTTGTCAGGTCTGTAAGCTAACTGTCTCTGGGGGGTCAGCTCTGTAGCCCCTCACCTGCAGTTCCCGCTACCCTGCGGCTCTGCTTACGGTTTTTCCAGCAAGTTTTCTTCCTATATCTCACCTATGTCTTTGGGGCAGCATGGTAGCTCAGTGGTTTTCACTGTTGCCTTGCAACGCAGGGGTCCTTGATTCAGATCCCACTAGGAAAGGAATTTGTATATTCCCCCCTGTTTGGCTATATATATATATGTATATATATTTATATATACATATATATAAACACTGTATAGTTTAACCCATGGAGTCTCCTTCCTCCCATAGCAAGAAGTTGCCCTCTGGTCAGACCTCATCTCTCTGCCATAATTACTGGCCATCTAATATGTCTTCCTGGAGCTCCCACATTGCTCGCTACGACACCGCTCCCCCTCCTGAGTGGGTGACATCCCTATCTCAGTCGACAGCTGACCTAACCAAAGTATCTCACACTTTGGTCTCGGTTTTGGAATGGCTTCCTAAGTCTACCACTGTCAGCGGATCACAATTGCCACCCTCTGATGCGTCGGCTGTTAACCCCTCACATACCCAGAGAAATCCTCATCGCAGGAAAGCCAGAAGTTCCAAAAGGCGTGCCCACATTAGTTCCGGCATCATCTCCGTCAGATGCTCTTGAGGAGCTGGGGTCAGACCCACGTTCTGAGTCAGATTCAGATCTGAACTCAGCACAGGTCTCCAAACTGCATGACACGGTGGTTGTTTATCGTCACCATTAATGAGACTCTTAACATAAAGAATTCAGAGATCTCTAACTGAGCAGACTGTGTTTTTCAGGGAAATTAAGCACCCTTCTCGTGCCTCTGCCAACCACGACGAGTTCAACAGGATCTTCGCGGTGGAATGACAATGTGGGGAAGAGAGACCCGCTGCGTGCCCAGGCCGGAACCAAGGGGGCTGTCACTTAAGTTCCTAGGGGAAGGTTCCCGGGGGAAAGAACTGCAGGACGACCCAGAGTCTGTTCTGGAAGGTGCGGGGGCAGGGCGGCTGTAAAAGAAGCACAGGAGACCAGCAGGGGGCACTGGACGCAGAGGCAGACGAGAAGCAAGAAGGAAAACCCTGACGTGGACTGCAGAGCCAGACAGGGCCAGCGGCCACACGTGAGCAAGTGCAAGGACTCACATGGCTCAGGGAGAGGACGGTCCCGAGCGGAGCGGAGAGGCAGGAGAACTCTGCCAGCTGAGGCCTCCACTGCTATACTCCAGCCCGCGGTTGCGGCCTGTCTGCCTCCGGCCGCGACCGCCACTGCTCCACTCCAGCCTGCGGTTACGGCCTGTCCGCCTCCAGCCGTGACCGCCACTGCTCCACTCCATCCCGCAGTTGCGGCCTGTCCGTCTGCAGCCGCAACCGCCACTGCTCCACTCCAGCCCGCGGTTGCGGCCTGTATGCCTCCAGCCGCGACCGCCACTGCCTCACTCCAGCCTGCGGCTGCGGTCTGTGCCCCATCACCTGAGGCCGCTACTGTTCCGCTCCAGCCAGCGGCTGTGGCCTACACGACAGAGTCCACAGTTGCTGCCATCTCGCCTCCAGGAGGGGCGGTCTCAACGCCAAGGGATTTCTCCAGGGCCTGTTGCGCCCCATCTGCACCTGGGTGTAAGAACACCCGAAGCCTACAACAGCTCCTTGTCGGCTGGGCCCAGCAGCTGAGACGCCGAACAGACACCTACCGGACCACAGCTCTGCAGGACATCAGAGAAGGATAAGTGACACTCTGTTAACTATTGATTATAGTTCTAGGACATTTAGACTGCCCTATCGCGGCCCTATAGTCATTGGCACCTGCCTAGTAGCCGTTTGCTCAGTTCATTGTGTATTGTTGTATAGTTTCCCTGCGAGGAGAATTACTGTTAGTTTGCTAGTTACACCTAGAACCCCCATATAAAGATTCAGTTAAAGCTTGCTCCGTCTTTGACTCATCACTGCATCCCGCGTTCCTGCGAATACCACATTAGGCGTAGTCGGCAGGATGCAGTCTCCGAGCGTGAGCGGGAAGCCGTAGACCAAGGGGGTGACAGTGGCCCCCGGACCAACCTGTCGTTGGGGTCCATGCTGAACAACTTGCCCAAGTTCACCGGTAGTAATACCATGCTGTGGAGCTAGGCAGTGCGAATGTGGGGGTTGTTCAGGATGCACCCGATGACCCCTGATCTGGAGGCAGAGGTGGCCATCATAGCATTGGAGGGAGAGGCCCAGGACTCTGTGATGCTAAGACCCCGGGACAATTAAATACTTTTGTCCGAATATTGCAGACCTTGGAGGAGACCCACGGGGACCCGACTGATGTAGGGAACTGAGAACCCGGCTGTTCAGCCCCATGCAGGGAGAGGGGGAGACCGTCACTCAGTATTTGAATGTGCTGCAGGAGCTCTATACGGCCATCAAGCGAAAGGACGGAGTAGGGTGGGGCCCCTTGACATTACTCTGCTTGACCTCTTGGTGACCGGATTGCACGACCCCCTGACTAAGCAAGCCTTGCGGGAACGGGTATGGGTAGACCCGCATTTGACCTTCTCCGGGGTAGGGAGTGAGACCCGGGCGCGAGAGCGAGAGCAAAAGGTGACAGCCCCCGTGTGGAAGGCCCAGAGCACTGAAACCTTCGTGAATGCCATCAGCGAGCCCCCATGGGTGGGGGAAATGCGACAAGAGCTGGAGAGTATCAGAGGCGAACTAGCTGAAGTGAAAAGAAAGGCCGGAGCTATGGGCAGTACACCGGGGCCGAGCATGACAACTTGGAGGCCCCGAAACGCTCGGGGTGGCCGGCTTTCGAGGCCTGTTGCTTTATTTAACTGTGGAGAAGTGGGCCATTTCGCCCGGGAGTGTCCTTGGCGGGAACCCGCCCCGGCGGCCATTAAACTAAAGGGCTCTGAGCCGGGGGGGTGCCGCTCGGAGCCAGAACGCACCCCACGGGTGGTGGAAGTCCCGAGGATCTAATTGCGAAGTGTACGCTGGTTTGGGTGGAATTTGAAGGCCGTGCCGTGCGTTGCCTGGTGGACTCGGGGTCACAAGTGACCACTCACTATGCCTGAGACTTAAGGTACTGCCACACTAAACGTTCCCGCTAACGACGCTATCGTTGGTGTGATCGTTTTAAGGTCGCTAGTAGCTGCCATACTTGACGATCTCATTAACGACGCATCAGCGGTTAGCGATTTCTTTAACGACTTTGGCGGTCGTTGGGACGTGCCACACTGCATGTACTGTGAAAGATCACGACCTCGATAGGCGTGACTGAGCACAACCTTTTGCACGCCCCTCATCACAGATTGGTGGTCACTATTTATCTCATAGATATTTATCACAGCTCTCCCGCTTTGTGATTGGATGACCGCGTCATAAAAGACGACGTATCAGCACTCCTCTCCATTGCTCTCGAGCAGAAGCGGTTCTTTCAAATCTCCAGCATCGTTCCAGTGTGTCCTGCTAGCCTTTGTAGCTACTGCGATCCAGTTTGCGCCACTATTGAGGTTGCTGCGTTCCTGTCTACGGCGTTGTTTTTTTTGCGATCCAGTCTGTGGCGTTATATCCTCTGCGATCCAGTTTTTGACGTTATTTTGTTTCCCTATTTTTTTTTTTTTCAAAATCAGAAACAAGTTTTGTAAGGTAGGTATTTTTTTTTGTCACATTTAGTTTTTATTTTTTCTTTAATTGTACAGATCCATTTTTAGATCTCTGCTGTTGTTAACCATTGTGGTCCATCAATTTTTTTTGCCATTGTTTTGTTCTGGCATTTTGTGATCCCTGCTGTTTTTTGCATAATTGTTCATCTATGATTTTTTATTTTTTTTGCCATTGTTTTGTTCTGGCACGCCCACCACCACCATTTTATGATCCCAGCTCTGTCAATGTTTACTCCAGCTGTGCCCACAACCACCATTTTATGTTCCCTGCTGTGTTCTATGTTGTAGGCTATGTAAGCATTTTATTTAACCATTCTGGCATTCTCACATAATCATTTTTTTATACAGATGGCTGATAAGCAGGAATTTTTGCGGGAGTTTATCGAGCTGTACCGCTCAATGCCGTGCCTGTGGAAAATAAAGTCGGCTGATTACTGTAACAGGTTGAAAAAGAAGGACGCATACCAAAAACTGGTGGAGCTCTGCAAGAACCGTTACCCAGATGAACCGGCGGATGAGTCATCGGTGAAAAAACGCATTCAGGCCCTCTGCACAGTGTACAAAAAAAGAACTAAATAAAGTAATAAATTCTACCAAATCTGGAGCGGGGGCCGAAGATGTTTATGTCCCCCAACTGTGGTACTTTGATCTGTTCGCTTTTACAAGGGACCAAGAAGTACCCAGACAAGGGACATCCATGTTGGATCTAGACCCGGTGATCCAGCCGGACACCCCTGTCATACATGTAAGTACCTTTGCATTACAACACATTTTAATGTACATGCCAAAGTGGACTTAAATTTAAAAAATATTATTGTGAAATGTAGATAAAATGGCTGAATTTATCCCTTCATGTACTGATAATTTATGTAGCTCAACGGTTGAGGCCTATCCATTTACAAGTGTCGTTTTCACATTTTTGCTGTATACGGGTGTTATAGTGTGAAGATAAATTTCTTTGTCTTTACAAGTGTCGTTTTCACATTTTTGCTGTATATGGGTGTTATAGTGTGAAGATTTTTTTGTCTTTGTGATTTACCATTTGTTTTTTGTTCATGCAGGACACAGAAGAGGCCGTCTCCACACCTCCAACTGAACAAGACAGCATGGCGTTGATCCAAGATGAAGAAGTAGTCGAGCCACCATCCTCATCTGTGCGGCGCTGGCTTTCACTTTCAGGAAGGAAAAGGAAGGCTCCCACCTCGGCTCCCAGCTCGGCTACTCCTGAATTGGTGGAAATTGCGAAAAAAGTGCTTACGGCAGAAAAAGACCAAACTAAAATAACAGGGTTTGCATACTTCGCTAATGAGAAGCTACCTACACTGGATCCTGTTCAGCGGCTTCATGCAGAGAGACTCATGTTTGAGGTACTGACTCAAGCGTCTTTTGGAAACCTGGATAACAGATATGTCGTCATGCCAAGACCGCAGTACCCGGACTACTCATGGCCGCACAATCCTGTGCCGAACCCAATTGGGCAAAATCCTGCAAACCCAAACGTTGGTGCTCCCCCTTATTTTTATTCACCGCAGAGGCAGCGTGGTAATGACAACGATCCATCTTACCAGCAGTTTTAGTTTTTACAATGTTTTACAAAAGTTTTTTTTGTTGTTTATATTTTTTTTACATTGTTACCTTTTTTAATAAAAATCTTATTTATCTAATGAATTGTGGTCTTTCTTATGTGATGTCAACTATTAAAATGTTGTATTTTTATTACATCTACTTGTCACACATGGGTCATGGGAGTACCAGCTATCATAGGTGTTCCATCATAGGGCAAAAATGAATTGAAAAAAATTTCAAAAATTAACATGTCTTTTAAAGGCCCCTGGTCACACTAGCGCTAAAACCTTATACTAAAAAATAATACACCACACCTGCGTAGATTAACGTAAAATAGAAAATATATATTTTTTTCATATATATATATATTTTTTTTTAAAGAAATCAAATTTAAATAAAAACAAAAAACAGTAACATAATAAAATAAAAAATTATATACAAAATATTAACAAAATAAAAATAATTAACAAAAAAAAAATTAATGAGGGCCCCGGAGTCCAGAAAATACCCTCTCCAGCATCACCCCGTGGTGATGCAGAGCTCCCATGGCACTTTGCAGCGCTGCCTCCGCTGTTTGCATGCCTGCCACAGCGCTGCTCATTGCCGCCATCAGCCGGCGGTGTGACAGGAACAGGTCCTGGGCAGTTGGGATTTCTGTGGAGGTAAAGGTAACAGTTAACCAGGGAATTCTGTTGCAACATCAACATGTACATGTTATGTTTGTTAACACTTACGGTTTTCCTCAGAGGAACCGCTGACCAACCACCCAGAACCTGTTGCTCCGCCGGCTAGGGAAAAAAAAGAAAAAAAAATTATATCACAACAGTCATTACACATAAGACCTTACAAAGTTCTCAAACTTGTCTGAAGCTTATATAATGTGCGTTAATTACCTGATGGGGAGCCTGCATCCGTGTCACGGGATGATGCTGGAGAGAAGGCATTTCCTGGGCTAGGGCTGGAACCCACAGAATCAGGAGGAGGGGTTGCTGCCGAGAAGGGTTGAAGGGTTGGAGAGGTGTGGTGATGATGGTGGTGGAGGGGTAGCCGGGAAGAAGATGGAGGTGGAGGGTAGCCGGGAAGGAGATGGAGGTGGAGGGGTAGCTGGGACGGTGGAGCCGCAGCAGCTGGTGAAGGTGGTGCTGTAAATAAAATATACAATTCAGTCAAATAATCCTTCTACTAACCCCGTTACTGCCAGTACTTCCATCTATGCCTGTAAACCCCCTCACGACTGGTACTCCCTTCACTGCCTGCCCTATCACTGCTGGTACTCCCATCACTACTGGTCCTCCCGTTACTGCCAGTACTTCCATCTATGCCTGTAAACCCCCTCACGACTGGTACTCCCATCACTGCCTTGCCCCATCACTGCCGATACTTCCATCACTGCGGGTGCATTGATATAGGTAGATAAGGCTACTTTCACACTTGCGTTTTTTTGCGCAGCGCAACTTGCGCTATCGGACGCATGCGCAATGTTCCCCTATCTTTAACATGGTCGCAGGGTCTAGCGCGTGCACGCGTTCATGTGCGTTTGTCGTGCGCTGCACATTTTCCCGGTGTGCGCCCATACGCGCTAGACGCTACATGTTGCATTTTTTTTTCCGGTCAAAAAAGACAGAGATGATTGAGACAGAGATGATGGAGACAGATGATAGAGCCAGAGATGATGGAGACAGAGATGATAGAAATGTGACACATAGACAACGCATGCGCCAAAAAAAACGCAAACGCATGAAAAAACACATGAAATCGCAGACAAACGCTGCGTTTTTTTGTCGAAATGCGCATGCTGATGCGACTAAATATCGCAGCGTTTATAAGCGTTTGCATGCGTTTTTTTAATGCGCTTCATGTGCGCTCGAAACGCAGCGCAAAAAAACGCAAGTGTGAAAGTAGCCTAACCACAAAACATAACCTCTCTAGATACCCTCATCAATACTCACTCAGAGGCCTGCGTAGCTGGGCCCGGATGCTGGCGACCCTATCGCGTGAGCGGTATCGCAGGTCCGCCAGCTTCTTTCGGATCTGTGCTCTGGTCCACCGCACATGAAAGCGCCTCTCCAGGCCCCTCCGGATTCTCTGCAGGCATACCCTTTTGTGGCGCATTGGATGCGCCACAGGTAGCCTGCAGTGGTAATCCCATTTATCAGTTTTTTTGATTAAATAACGGACCTCCTCGTCCGTCCATTTAGGCCCGCGCTGTCTCGCCGCCGGCATTGCCGCCATTACAAACACCGCATTGGGCGACGCCAGCGCCATGACGTCACAGCGTGCGCACGTTACGTGCGGCCGCACTCGCGACGCGAAACGGTATTGCGATTGAAAAGTGACCGCAGCAGCCTTGCGCCCAGCCAAGCACAGATATGAGATGCTGTTGCGATCGCAAAACAATGGTTCCAAGCTAGGCGATCACAATGGCGTCTCATATCTTTATGGCTGGGGCTCGAGAATCTTCACCTTTGCAATCACAATGGCATTGCATATCTGTATAGCTGGAGCTCGTGACAATACTCACATTGCGATCACAATGGCGTCGCATATCTGTATGGCTGGGGCTCGAGAATCTTCACATTGCAATCACAATGGCTTTGCATATCTGTATAGCTGGAGCTCGTGACAAGTGAAATTGCGATCACAATGGCGTCGCATATCTGTATGGTTGGGGCTCGAGAATCTTCACCTTGCAATCACAAATGGCTTTGCATATCTGTATGCATATCTGTATAGCTGGAGCTCGTGACAATAGTCACATTGCGATCACAATGGCGTCGCATATCTGTATGGTTGGGGCTCGAGAATCTTCACCTTGCAATCACAATGGCTTTGCATATCTGTATGCATATCTGTATAGCTGGAGCTCGTGACAATAGTCACATTGCGATCACAATGGCGTCGCATATCTGTGAATAGCTGTGATTCCCTGGTGAATGTTGACCTTTACCTCCCAAGAATTTTCAAATATATTTATAACAATTTTTTAATCTTTCATATATGACTAAAATATATATATTATATATTTAAACTTTATATATGCAGCTGTGGTGTATTATGTGTTATTTTTAATTATAATGTTTGAACGCTAGTGAGACCATAGGCCCTTAAAATAATTGTAAATATTTGAAACTTTTTTCTTTATTTTTTTAACAATTAACTCCTATGACTGATGGTATTCCCATGACCCCGTGTGTGACAAGTAGATACAATGTAAAACAAAAAATAGACAACAAAAAAGCCTTTGAAAAGATTTTAAAAACTGCAGCTGCTGGTAACATGTCTCTTTGCCATTCCCACATCTCACCCATCATTAGCCCTTCTCCCATATAGGTAAAATAATTGAATAAAAACACGAATGCATTTTTAAAATAAAAATTTTTATTATAAAAACATTGTTAAAAAAAGGCAAAAGTCAAACATTATCAAAATCAAACTAGACCTGATGCTGCCAACTCACTGCACCAGGCCCATTAAAGTAATGGCAGTACTTGTCTCGGCCGGCCTTCGCATCGTCCTATCTCCTGCCTTGATTGACAGGTTGAAGGCCTGCAATAGCGGGATCATTGTCACGCCATTCTCCGAGCACCACGTCACCATTGCTGTCCGAGTCCATGAAGCCTGGCGGACTGTAAGTACCAGCATCGCGTTTGCGTAGAAAATTGTGCAGCACACAACAGGCCAACACCACAGAGTCTATGGATTCCAGCTTCATGTTGATTGGAGTGTGGAAAACCCTGAAGCGGTTGGCCATTATGCCGAAGGCATTCTCCACAACGCGTCGTGCCCTAGACAGTCTGTAATTAAAAATCCGCCTTTCCCCTGTCAAAGTCTTTTGTGGGTATGGTTTCACAAGATGCGCATGAAGGGGGAAGGCTTCATCGCCCACAAAAACAAAGTTTAGGTTGGCGGTGGTGTCCATGTTGGTTGGCAAGTTAAGTTTATTATTAAACAACCGTTCACCAAAAGTTGTGTGCTCCAAAACACCACCGTCAGAAACCCTTCCATTAATGCCAACATTAACGTCAATAAATTCATAATTGGCATTAACAAGGGCCATGAGGATCACGCTGAAGTAGCCCTTGTAATTATGAAAAAAGGATCCGCTTTTGGCTGGTTGCGTGATCCGCACATGTTTGCCATCCAAGGCACGACCACAGTTTGGGAACTGCCAAATCCTTTCAAAATCAGAGGCAATAATTTGCCATTCCGCCACTGATTTGGGAAAAGACATGTAGCTCCGTAAACTGTGGACGATGGCGTTGCATGTCTCCGGAATTAGTTCTCCAAGCAGCGACCGAGAAATTGCAGCAGAAAATTGCAAATCCTTCATTGAACGTCCGGTTGCCAGAAATCGCAGCGTTACTGCCAAACGTTCCTCTGCTGAAACAGCTGCACGCATCCGGGTATCCTGCCGTTCAATGAGTGGCCTCACAGCTTCCAGTAGGAGCTTGAATGAATCCTCCGACATCCGTAGATAATTCCGGAAATCCTGCGGATTCTTCTCCTGCAACTCCCTCACTAGATGCATGTGGGAGAATTTGGACCTCTGCTCCAGCCATTCTCTGGTCCACATGCGACGCTTTCGCTTGGAGCGCCTCTCTTCCACCCGCGCCTCTTCTTGACGATCTGCCTCCATTGATAGTGCAACAGCCACAATCATACGCTCCGCGGTGGACAGGTTCATTATGTGCAACCTGTACGGTAAAGAAGAGAAAAGTTAATTACTAATTAATTACTATTAATAAAGTGTTTAAACAAAATAAAATAAAGAATAGAATAAAAAATATATATAAAAAAAATTTAACTTTTCAGTTAACATTTAATATACAGTTTACAAATGTCTAAAATGGTGGGGGGTGTAAAATATATAAAGCAGACGAAAAAAAAAAAAAAATAAGGTCAGGGGTGTAAAAAAATAAAGCAGACGAAAAAAAAAAAAATAAGGTCAGGGGTGTAAAATAAATAAAGCAGACGAACAACAAAAAAAATAAGGTCAGGGGTGTAAAATACAGTTAGGTCCATAAATATTTGGACAGAGACAACATTTATCTAATTTTGGTTCTAGACATTACCACAATGAATTTGAAACAAAACAAATCAGATGCAGTTGAAGTTCAGACTTTCAGCTTTCATTTGAGGGTATCCACATTAAAATTGGATGAAGGGTTTAGGAGTTTCAGCTCCTTAACATGTGCCAACCTGTTTTTAAAGTGACCAAAAGTAATTGGACAATTGACTCCAAGGCTATTTCATGGACAGGTGTGGGCAATCCCTTCATTATATCATTCTCAATTAAGCAGATAAAAGGGCTGGTGTTGATTTGAGGTGTGGTGTTTGCATTTGGAAGGTTTAGCTGTGAAGGAAACATGCGGTCAAAGGAGCTCTCCATGCAGGTGAAACAAGCTATCCTTAAGCTGCAAAAAAACAGAAAAAACCCATCCGAGCAATTGCTACAACTTTAGGAGTGGCAAAATCTACAGTTTGGTACATTCTGAGAAAGAAAGAAAGCACTGGTGAACTCATCAATGCAAAAAGACCTGGGCGCCCACGGAAGACAACAGTGGTGGTTGATCACAGAATACTCTCCATGGTGAAGAGAAACCCCTTCACAACAGCCAACCAAGGGAACAACACTCTCCAGGAGGTAGGCGTATCAATATCCAAATCTACCATAAAGAGAAGACTGCATGAAATTAAATACAGAGGGTTCACTGCACGGTGCAAGCCACTCATGAGAATCAAGAATAAAAAGGCTAGGCTGGACTTTGCTAAAAAACATCTAAAAAAGCCAGCACAGTTCTGGAAGAACATTCTTTGGACAGATGAAACCAAGATCAACCTCTACTAGAATGATGGAAAGAGAAAAGTATGGCGAAGGCGTGGTACAGCTCATGATCCAAAGCATACCACATCATCTGTAAAACATGGCGGAAGCAGTGTGATGGCTTGGGCATGCATGGCTGCCAGTGGCACTGGGTCACTAGTGTTTATTGATGATGTGACACAGGACAGAAACAGCCGAATGAATTCTGAGGTATTCAGAGCCATACTGTGTGCTCAGATCCAGCCAAATGCAGCCAAACTGATTGGTCGTCGTTTCATACTACAGATGGACAATGACCCAAAACATAAAGCCAAAGCAAACCAGGAGTTTATTAAAGCAAAGAAGTGGAATATTCTTGAATGGCCAAGTCAGTCACCTGATCTCAACCCAATTGAACATGCATTTCACTTGTTAAAGACTAAACTTCAGACAGAAAGGCCCACAAACAAACAACAACTGAAAACTACCACGGTGAAGGCCTGGCAGAGCATCAAAAAGAAGGAAACACAGTGTCTGGTGATGTCCATGAGTTCAAGACTTCAGGCAGTCATTGCTAACAAAGGGTTTTCAACCAAGTACTAGAAATGAACATTTTATTTACAATTATTTAATCTGTCCAATTACTTTTGGTCCCTTTAAAAACAGGGTGGCACATGTTAAGGAGCTGAAACTCCTAAACCCTTCATCCAATTTTAATGTGGATACCCTCAAATGAAAGCTGAAAGTCTGAACTTCAACTGCATCTGATTTGTTTTGTTTCAAATTCATTCTGGTAATGTCTAGAACCAAAATTAGATAAATGTTGTCTCTGTCCAAATATTTATGGACCTAACTGTAAATAAAGCAGACAAAAAAAAAAAATAAGGTTAAAAAACATTATCAAACAACATCACAAACAATATGTAACTTGAATCCAAATATTCCGAAGATCCAAATCCAAATGGGGATGGATGGTGCTCTAGCGACTCAGACAGGATCGCAAAAACCCACCACTGCGCCACAAACAGGATCGCAAAACTCCGACACACGATACTATCTTCGCAACAACGCAAAAAGAGACCCATAAAGTGCTCTGGAAACAATGGATGGGGGCGCAGTTATTAAAGCTGAGGTGATGTTGTGTGGTCACCAATCGGAGCTGAAGGGCGTTAACTAAAGAAAACAAAGTCCCGCCTGCGCCGCTGACTAATGCGTCGTCAACGAGGTCGCACATCGTTCACAAAAGGTGCCAAACACAGCGATTCAGGCTCACCAGCGGGACGCCGACGATCAAAATACGGTCCAGAACTCTAGTGAAGGATCAACGAGATCACAGCAGGGGCCACGTCGTTGCTACATGCCACACACAACGACGTCGCTAACGAGATCGCTAAATAGTGACGTATTTTAGCGATCTCATTAGCGATCTTGTTTAGTGTGGCATACCCTTTATTTCCGGCAGCACTTTCCAGAAGCTACAAGGCCCCAGTGGGGGTCCGTGATAAAGCTAGTGGCTGCCAATCAATTGCCCATTCCTGTCACCGTAGTAGCATGGATGCAGATCTCGATGTGCGGCAAACCATTGGGCCGGCGAGGCGTGGTCCTGACTCAGGGAGGCGAGACTGATGGATATGTCGTCACCTTGGGCATGAATGTACTAAAAGAATTCGGCGGTCTCCTCCTCCATGAACCTGCTCAAGAGACTTTGAAACAATGGAGCCCCCGTACTCTGCAGGGGCAAGTCTTCCAACAGCTGGTGCGGGGTGCGCGAGTCCAAGAGGCTTGCCAGGAGGGGGAGGTGCTGGGGAGAGTGACTGCGCCTGTGGCTCCTCAGCTCGTGCTACCGCCAGGGCAGACAGTTGTTGCTCTGCCCATCCGGGCCCATGTACCGCTGGAAGGAGAAGAGGTGCAGGTGGAGCCATGCTTCCTCGAGTATCTACCCTCCGGGCTCCTGTTGGCTAGCGCCCTGGCTACCGTGAGAAAGGGGACCGTCCTCATGCGGTGTGTCAATCTAGAAGATCAGGACATTCTCCTGAAGCCCCGCGTAGAAATGGCAAAATTGGTAAAACCATTGGAAGAGGTGCTCCCGCCCCCGGCATTGCAGATGGGGGTGAATCCAAGGGACCCCTGGGCTGTAACTGTGCACGCCATCTGGACCGCAGAGCCCCCGTCTGAGCAGGCGGGGCGAGCAATCTTGGAGAAAATGCGAGCCGAACTCTCTGACCTTGACCCGGCCCAAATACACTAGGTGGAAGCTCTCCTGGGTCGTTACCAAGAGGTATTCGCCAGCCATGAGGATGACTTTGGGTGCACCACAGCCATTACACACGGCATTCCCACTGAAGGAATGGCCCCCATCAGGAGCGATATCGGCAGATTCCGCCGCAGTTGTACCAAGAAGTGAAAACGCTGTTGAATCAAATGCTGCGAAAAGGGGTTATCCGGGAAAGCCAGAGCCCCTGGGCAGCCCCCATAGTGTTGGTGCGGAAAAAGGATGGCACCCTGCGGTTCTGTGTGGATTACCGAAAGTTGAATGCCTACACCATCAAAGACTCATACCCGCTCCCTCATATAGAGGAGTCTCTGTCGGCCCTGGGACAGGCGAAATATTTCTCTACCTTAGACTTGGCCAGCGGATACTGGCAGGTACCAATGTCCGAAGAAGACCGGGCAAAAATCACCTTCATTCTGCCCATGGGACTGTTTGAATTCAACCGGATGCCATTTGGACTGGCCAACGCCCCTGGAACCTTTCAGCGCCTGATGGAGCAGTGCCTAGGCGATCTCAATTTCGAAGCCACCCTGATGTATTTGGACGACATTATCATCTATGCCGCCAAGTTTGAGGACCATCTGCATCGTCTGGACCAGGTGCTCGGCCGGCTGCAAAAGTGCGGGTTGAAGGTGAAGCCCCAAAAATGCCACCTGTTTCGCACACAAATTGAATATCTGGGGCATGTGGTCTCTGCCGAGGGCCTGAAGCCGTCTCCGGAGAGGGTCGCTACGATACAGTAGTGGCCTACCACTAAGACGGTGAAGGATGTGCGGGCCTTCTTGGGGCTGGCTGGATATTACCGTCGCTTCGTGAAAAATTTTGCCTGCCGAGCTCGAACCCTGCAAGACCTGCTAAGAGGAGTTCCAGCCGGTGCTAACATGTGTAAGGTACTGTGGCATGAACCACAGGAAGAAGCGTTCTGAGACCTTAAGGCCGCACTCTCAGAAGCCCCGGTGTTAGCCTAAGCGGATTTCTCGCAACCATTCATTCTGCACACCGACGGGAGCTTGCACGGGCTGGGGGCTGTGTTGTCGCAGATGCAGGACGGCCGAGAGAAGGTGATCGCCTATGGCAGCCGATCACTTCACGACTCCGAACGCAATCCTGACAACTACAGCTCTTCCAAGCTCAAGCTCCTGGCAGTAGTGTGGGCCATGACGGAGCAATTCGCGGAGTACCTAGCGGGATCCGAGGTGGTGGTACAAACCGACAACAACCCCCTTGCCCACCTCAAAAATGCCAAACTGGGGGCACTGGAGCAGCGGTGGGTGTCCAGGATGGTCAAGTTCAAATACAAAATCGTTTACAAGAATGGGCAGAGAACGTCCATGCCGACGCAGGACGGAGCCGGGATGAAGAGGTAGAAGGAGAAGAAACGCCGTATTCCTTAAAACCCGCCGAGACCACAGCAGTAGCAAGAGAGCAATCCTGTGCCAAACCCGCAGGGGCATTCTTGAGCAATCCCGGGATGAATGGATATGCCAGCAACAAGAAGATAGCGAAATCAGCGCCTTCCGCTGGTGGGTCGCCCAAGGACAACTTCCCAATGACGCTCAAAGAAAAACGCTTTCTAAGGACACTGTGCTATTGCTCCGCCAATGGGAAAGACTGGTGATCAAAAAGGGACTATTGTATTGTAAAACAACCCTACGCGCCGAGTCCACCGCAACCTGGCAGGTGGTTGTGCCGGGAGCCCTACTGACTGACATTGCTCAGGAGGCTCATGAAAAAGGGGCTCATTTCGGGGTGCAAAAGACTTTCCAGTGGCTACAGCGAATAGCCCACCATCCCCGGTTTCAAATAGTAATAGAAATGTGCCCTACGTGCCGCCTATGTGAGTTGACTAAACCACCAGAGCAACGAGCCCCCATACAAACAATTGTAACCACCGTGCCCCTCGAACTGCTAATGGTGGATTACTTAACCATCGGTCCGGCTCACCAGGGATATCAGCACTGATTAGTCATGGTGGACCATTTTACAAAGTTTGCTGTGGTGACCCCCACCCGAGATCAGACAGCAGAATCAGCCACTTATGCTATCTGTAAAAACTTTATCCAAGTGTATGGCTGCCCGCAACGCATCCACTCAGACCAAGGGGCCTGCTTCCTGGGGAGGGTAATGGAGGAACTGCACCGCCTGTACGGCATTGACAAATCCCAGACCACACCATATCACCTGCAATGGTTCAACCGGACTCTAATTCAAATGTTATGGACCCTGGAAGATGATCAGAAAACCCGTTGGCCTGAATACGTCCCCAAACTGGTCTGGGTATATAACAACTGGGTACATCGCTGCTCTTCAGTCGGGAAGGCAAAGGGATTACCAAGGTAGAGCTGGACCCCGAGGAAGAATAGCCATGGGCGGGGGTTCCCTCCTGGGTCCGGGACCACCGGTATCGTCTGCAGACCCTACACAGACAGCTGCGATCTGTACCCCATCACCTGCTGCTGCTACGGTCCCGCTCCAGCTCAATGCCAGGGGATTTCTCCAGGGCCTGTTGCGCCCCATCTGCACCTGGGTGTAAGAACGCCCGAAGCCTACAACAGCTCCTCGTCGGTTGGGCCCAGCAGCTGAGACGCCGAACGGACACCTACCGGACCACAGCTCTGCAGGACATCAGAGAGTGATAAGTGACACTCTGTTGATTATAGTTCTAGGACATTTAGACGGCCCTATCGCGGCCCTATAGTCATTGGCACCTGCCTAGCAGCCGTTTGCTCAGTTCATTGTTTATTTGTATAGTTTCCCTGCGAGGAGAATTACTGTTAGCTTGCTAGTTATACCTAGAACCCCCATATAAAGTTTCAGTTAAAGCTTGCTCAGTCTCATACTCGTCACTGCATCCCGCGTACCTGCAAATACCACAACAGCACCCAGACAAGTGTCCCTAGAGAAGAAAATGCAGGAGCGTTCTGTATCCTTTTGAACCTGACCTGCTTAACTTTGTAGGCAGTGTCTCCCTCGATAGACCTCCAATCTCCCGGCTGGCCATAAATACTATACCCCCTCTGTCTGACGGTTCCTTCTTAAAGGAACCCTCCGACAGACACATTGATTCTCTGGCCAAGTCCACCTTTGAGGCAGCGGTTCCACCCTCTGCCCGTCCTTCCAGGCTTCCTGGACAAAGCATCTCTGCCAGGGTACGATTCACAGTGCAGCCATTTGGCATAGCCAACGCCCCCAGAGCGTTTAGGAGAATAATGGCGACAGCCATTCTACACAGCAGGGGCATTCTCGTATTTCCTTATCTAGAAGACATACTCTTCAAGACTGTAACACCCTTGGCGTGCCAGGATAATGTATGGATCACTCTACACATCCTTTCCCGTCTGTGTTGGATCGTCTCCGATTCCGGTACAACGTCTTGTGTTCCTGGGAATGTTTTTCGACACCGCCCAAAGATTTTCCTACCCAAAGAAAAGTCTCTAGCACTTATGCGTGGGGTTCAGTCTCTCAGAGTTCGTTCCCTCTGCTTCTGCATGAATAATCTAGGCAAGATGGTTGCTTCAATGGAAGCATTCCCATTTGTTCAATTCTTCAACGCTTCCTTCTAGCTAGATGTGACAGGTCATCTTGTTCCCTGGATTGGTCTCAAACCCCTCGTGGGTAAAACTATCCCTGAAATGTTGGGAGTGTCCCCAATTGGTCCATCTTGGGAAGTCCTTTCTGCCCATTCATCGGGAAGATAGTAACGACGGATGCCAGTCTTCTTGACTGGGGAGCAGGCTTCCAAGATTGGACGGTCCAGGGTCAATGGTCAGCTAAGGAGAAATCCTGGAACTTTGCCACGGATATCCGACTCGAGTACAGTTCGACAATGCCACTGCTTTGGCCTATGGCAATCATCAAGGTGGAACTTTCAGTCGGGCAGTGATGTCAGAGGTCGCTTGGATCCTGTCTTGAGCCGAACAGAATGTCCCAGAAATTTCCGTGGTGCACATCCTAGGAATCGAAAATTGAGCCGCAGACTTCTCTTACAAGAGGGCTTTTCTGCAGGTGAATGGGCGCTGAATCCGTCAGTTTTTCACAGGATCTGTCTCAGATGGGGGGCCACAGATGTCATCATCATAGTGTCCAGACTCAACCACAGGGTTCCTCAGTTTGTGTCCCACTCTTGCGACCTTCTAGCATTCGGATCTGACGCACTAGCAATAGCCTGAACACAGGTTTCCCTTCCATACCAGCTTCCACCCCTACCGATGATTCCTGAAGTAATCAAAGGGACAAAGGAAGAAGGAATAGCCGCCATACTCATCGCTACGGATTGTCCATAACGTCCCTGGTGTGCTTAGTTGATCAACCTTCTGGTGCATACGTCGTGGAGACTTCCGGATCTTCCGAACCTTCTGTTGCAGGGATCCCTCTTTCACCAGTTTCTCGGTCACTCAATTTAGTGGGCATGGCTGTTGAAGCCACAGTTTTGAAGTCGGCTGGGTTCTCAAATCAGGTTGTACAGACCATGATCAAAGCAAGGAAGCCTTCATCCTTTCACATGTACCATAGTACCATCGTACATAGATGGTATTTTTTTCGCTGTTGTGGGACTCATCGGGTGGCTCCGATGGTTTCTTTCTCTTCACTTCCTTTTGTCCTTTCTGCAGTAGGGTCTGAATTCTGGATGGTCCTTTACTTCTATGAGGAATGGTTACAGGATTTGGGAATGTTTAGCTTGCAAAAAAGAAGACTGAGAGGAGACTTAATAGCTGTATACAAATATCTTAAGGGCTGTCACATTGTAGAAGGATTATCTTTATTCTTATTTGCACACGGAAAGACTAGAAGCAATGGGATGAAACTGAATGTGAGGAGACACAGATTAGATATTAGAAAAAACTTTTTGACAGTTAGAGTGATCAATGAGTGGAACAGGCTGCCACGAGATGTGGTGAGTTCTCCTTCAATGGAAGTCTTCAAACAGAGGCTGGACATACATCTGTCTGGGATGATTTAGTGAATCCTGCTTTGAGCAGGGGGTTGGACCAGATGACCCAGGAGGTCCCTTCCAACTCTACCATTCTATGATTCTATGATTCTATTAGGAAACAAGTTTCTGCCCTTTCTATTCTTTTTCAAGGGAATCTGGCTGTTCGTCGACAGCTTAAGACATTCATCAAGGAGTTGCTCACTCCGTTTTCCCCCCTACCGACCCTCCTGGGATATTAATCTAGTGCTAGAGGTCCTACAAGACTCTCCGTTTGAGCGTTTCAGGTTACTCTAATGGAAGGTCGTCTTCCTGGTCTCTGTTTCCTCAATAGTCGGGTTTCAGAGCTAGCGACACTTTCCTGTGGCTCTTCCTACCTGGTTTTCCACCATGACAAGGGTGTCCTACGTCCGGTTCCGTCCTTTCTTCCTAAGGTGCCTAAGGTGATGTCCTATTTTCAGGGACATCGTACTTACATCCTTTTGTCAGTATCACTCTCACCAAGAGCATTCTCTAACAAACTGGACCTTGTGAGAGCCTTACGTGCTTACCTGTTCAGGTCTGAGCCTTTCTGGCACTCAGATTCTCAGTTCATCATCCTAGAGGGTCTACGAGAAGGTCTCCCTGTGTCCAGGTCTTCCATTGCTCGATGAATTCTTTCCACTGTTGGGGAAGCTTACCATCTCAGATGTAAAGCACGCCCACGGGGGATCAGGGCACACTCCATGTGTTCGTTGAGGGCCTCTTGGACAGTTCGCCATCGGGCGTAGAGCTAGTAGCTCTGCAAAGCTGCTACATGGGCTTCCATTCATACATTACCAAGTTCTACAATGTTCACGCTCATGCTTCATCAGATGCAATCCTTGGTAGAAGGGTCCTGCAACTCGCAGTGCCCTGAGCTCGGCCTTGAGGATATAATATTTCTTCTTCCCACCCTTGGGACTGCTTTGGGACATACCATGGTTTCCTGTGTCCCCCAATGAAGTGAGAGACAAAACAAGATTTTGGATACTCACCGTAAAATCTGTTTCTCTGAGCCTTCATTGGGGGACACAGCACCCGCCCTTGTTTCCTGTTGTCTGTTAAATTTGTGTTGTTATGTTCTCTGCTCCTCCTACTTTCTCACTAACTGAGTAGCCTTCTGCCAGTTGGTGGGTATATACTGCTGGGGAGGAGCTAACTCTTTTTTTGCATAGTGCCAACCTCCTAGTGGAGAAGCATACACACAATGAAGGCTCCGAGAAACAGATTTTACGGTGAGTACCAAAAATCTTGTTTTAGCAAGGAAACTAATAGCACAACACTGGTTGGATACCGATAGCCCAACAAAAAAGGAATTTGTCAACAAAATAAACTGGTTTATAAGTTTGGATAAAGGTGTGTACAAAAAAAGAGGCAATATTAATAAATTTGTACAGCTTTGGGCTGCCTGGATGGATGAACCAGGGCTCCCGTCAAGGGAATTAGTGAGATATAGATTGGGCTTGATTTAATAAACAGGATTATGAGAGATATGATCCATGTTTATCCCATGTGCAATAATAATGATTGCACGGCTAGAAGCTGCAAAAGGAGATGTTTTCTTTCTAGGCATTACAGTGGTGATGATGACCATGTGTTTTGTCTCTTTTTTTGTAGAATGGGAATTTTTGTTTTTAATTTTATTTGGTCTTTCCCTTTCCATGACCCATTACCCCCCTTCCCAGTTGTTCTTAATTTTCTGTGTTTACCCGAAGCGCGTAATATGTTCATGTAAAAATTGTTGGAAAACTTCAATAAAGATACTTTATTAAAAAAATAAATAAATAAGGGGAGAACAAAGATTGTGTAGTCATATTTGAACAATTTAGAGCAAACATACTGTACAAGAAGACAACAATAGCCTAAAATAACAATATTACACAATTCACAGAACTTAAAATTAGAGTAATAAAATAGCCACCTGAGAGAGACAAATTAGGGAATAATGGATTGATTTGTGAAGCGTCTCCGGCTGGTGCGTGTAAAATGTCACTGTCTGTGATTGATAGCGGCATTTAACTGTCACTGTTAGAAGCACATGGCAGCTCACCAGATCAACTGTCATGTGCAGGGAAAGATGCGGGCTCAGCGCCGGAGCCCGCATCAAAGGCAGGGACACAACTTGGACATATAAATACGCCCAAGGTCATGAAGAGGGAACCTGATAGGTGATACATTCTGCTCAACCCACAGACATAGGCTGTATAATTTCAGCCAGGTATGTTTGACTTTGAAATGCTGCAGCGTCACAGAGAAAAACATACATTAAAAGCTGTGGGGACCAAGCCGCACAGGAGAATGGTTGGATATGTGGGTCCCCACCTGTTGCCAATAACTAACATGTCACATGTCCCTCCTTATACACGTATGCATATAGAGACCTGTCACTTCAGTGCAGTAGGAAGCCACTGAGGACCCGCCTGTCCGACTAGTTTCCCTTGTGGTCTGGTCCTCGGCGGATTTTCACAGTATATTTTTCTCTGAATTGCTGCTGCATTTGAAAGTCAAGCGTACCCAGCCAGTGTTTGACATGCAGCCCGTGAATCGGGCAGCATGTACCAGCTGTCAGGTTTCCTTTATGAGGTGCATTGATTAAATTTGATGCATCTTACTACAAAATGTTAGCCTTAGTGAATCGGGGTCCTGTACAGTGAAAGACTCTAATTGATCATTGTTTATGAGCCGTTTTCTGGAAGTGAAAATAGTGACTTTTTTATTTCACCTTAACCCCTTAACGACCGCCTATACGCCTTTTACCGGCGGTGGTTAAGGGTACTTAAACCACAGCGCCGTTAATTCACGGCGCTGTAGAGTAAGTATATAGCGCCCCCCAGAATCGGATTTTCTCCGGGGTCTCGGATGTGTGATCGCACATCAGAGGGGAGAGAAATAGGGTCCACGGGTCCCCCGTTCTGTACCCCGTACCTCCGGGTGTCCCCCCTGTCCTCCCACAGCTCCCGCAGCTCCTGACGTCTTCTTCCTGCAAAGAAAATGGCGGGAGCATGCGCAGTGCGCCCGCCGAAGCTTCTGGCCGGCAGATTCATTCATTCAGTGGAGGTACATTTTGATCACTGTGATAAACGCTATCACAGTGATCAAAATAAAAAAAATAGTAAATAAACCCCCCTTTATCACCCCTTAGTTAGGAACATATAATAAAATAAAGAAAATATATTTATTTTCATTTTTCCATTAGGGTTATAATTAGGGTTAGGGTTACAATTAGAGTTAGGGTTACAATTAGGGTTAGGATTCCAATTAGGGTTAGGGTTACAATTAGGGTTGGGATTAGGGTTAGGGTTGGGATTAAGGGTGTGTTGGGGTTAGGGTTGGAGCTAGAATTGAGGGGTTTCCACTATTATGGCACATCAGGGGGTCTCCAAACACGACATGGCGTTGAAAAAGTCAAATGGTGCTCCCTCCCTTCCGAGCCCTGCCGTGCGCCTAATCAGTGGTTTACTCCAACATATGGGGTATCAGCATACTCAGGACAAATTGCACACCAATTTTGGGGTTCTAATTTCTCCTGTTACCCTTGGGAAAATAAAAAATAGCTGACTAAAAAAATCATTTTTGAGGAAAAATAATTTTTTTCACGGCTCTGCATTTATAAACTTCTGTGAAGCACTTGGGGGTTCAAAGTGCTCACCACACATCTAGATAAGCTCCTTGGGAGGTCTAGTTTCCAAAATGGTGTCACTTGCGGGGGGTTTCCACTGTTTAGGCACATCAAGGGCTCTGCAAACACAACATGATGCCCACAGAACATTTCATCAAAATCTGCATTACAGAATGGCGCTCCTTCCCTTCAAAGCTTACCCATGCGACCAAACACATATGGGGTATCAGCGTACTCAGGAAAAATTGCACAACAACTTTTGTGGTCAAATTTCTCCTGATACCCTTGGGAAAATAAAAAATAACGGGCTAAAAAATCATTTTTGAGGAAAAAAATATTTTTTATTTTCACGGCTCTATGTTATAAACTTCTGTGAAGCACTTGGAGGTTCAAAGTGCTCACCACACATCTAGATATGTTCCTTAAGGGGTCTAGTTTCCAAAATGGGGTCACTTGTTGGGGGTTTCCACTGTTTATGCACATCAGGTGCTCTCCAAACGCGACATGGCGTCCAGCCAATTCTGCGTTGAAAAAGTCAAACTGCGCTCTTTCCCTTGCGACCTCTGCCGTGCGCCCAAAAAGTGGTTTACCCCCACATATGGGGTATCGGCGTATTCAGGAGAAATTGCACTACAAATTTTGTGGTTCATTTTCTCTTTTAACACTTGTGAAAAGAAAAAAATTAGTTCTGAAGTAAATTTTTTACAAAAAAAGTTAAATGTTAATTTTTTCCTTCCACATTGCTTCAGTTCCTGTGAAGCACGTAAAGAGTTAATAAAATTCTTGAATGTGGTTTTGAGCACCTTGAGGGGTGCAGTTTTTAGAATGGTGTCACTTTTGGATATTTTCTATCATATAGACCCCTCAAAGTGACTTCAAATGTGATGTTGTCCCTAAAAAAAAATGGTGTTGTAAAAATGAGAAATCGCTGGTCAACTTTTAACCCTTATAACTTCGTAACAAAAAAAAATTTTGTTTCCAAAATTGTGCTGATGTAAAGTAGACATGTGGGAAATGTTATTTATTAAGAAATTTGTGTGACATATCTCTCTGATTTAAAGGGAATCTGTCACCCCATTTTTTTGCCATATCAACTAAAGATATGGCTGAATAGTGCGTCCCAGAAGAAAGCTAGCGGTATTTACCTTATATCCTGATACCCCCGTTTTCATATAAAAATACCTTAGTAAAGTTGGTATTTTGGGCTGCCAATCAGGGCAGTCAGGTCAGCTGGGCGGCGGTTATTCGCTTCCCCCAACCCTCCTCCATTCTTGGTGTACAAAGCTTTTTTTTTTCTTGTCCGTTGTCTTTCCGCGCTTGCGCTGTGTAAAAGTCCCTCGCGCGTGCGCAGTGTTGTTTTCCCAACAGTGGGCCAGCACACTATCACTACCGCGCAAGCGCAAGTAATTTCTGGCACTTCACTTGACCCGGAAGTCGTCCAGTGATTGCTGATGACTTCCGGGCCAAGGAAAGTCAGGAAGTCTGACGCATGCGCAGTAATGTTTTACTACTTTGCCCACTGTTGGGCAAAGAACACTGCGCACGCGCTGGGGCCCTGCTTCACAGCGCAATCGTGGAAACAGTACGCTGTCTGTGATATTCACAGACAGCATTACGTGACAGAAGCGGAGGAGGGGGGGTTGCGAATAACCACCGCCCATCTGACCTGACCACCCTGATTGGCAGCCCAAAATACCAACTTTACTAAGGTATTTTTATATGAAAATGGGGTATCAGGAAATAAGGTAAATACCGCTAGCTTTCTTCTGGGACGCACTATTCAGCCATATCTTTAGTTGATATGGCAAAAATGTGATGACAGATTCCCTTTAAGGGCATAAAAATTTAAAGTTTGAAAATTGCGAAATTTTCTAAATTTTTGCCATATTTACATTTTTTTCATAAATAAATGCAGGTCATATCAAAAAATATTTACCAGTAACGTGAAGTACAATATGTCGCGAAAAAACATTCTCAGAATCAGCTGGGTTTGTTAAAGCGTTCCACAGTTATAAGCTCATAAAGAGACAGTGGTCAGAATTGTAAAAATTGGCCTGGTCATTAAGCTGCAAATTGGCTCTGTCACTAATGGGTTAATCATTATTTAATTTGCCCTTATATTACGTTAACTTCATTGTTAATTTTTTGTTGGCATTATAAGTGAAGTTTTGCTTATCCAGATCTGTTTGCCTCAATCATGGTATTACACTTTCCAAAATGTCACAGAAGCTTTGCACAATTGTACTCCAGCACCCTAGTGGAGTACATAATAAAATTTTACTTTTGCACAGTTGGAGAGTAACATGTCAATTTAAAGATTCATGTGCCTCTTTCCTCTAAAAAGGCTCAAAAAGTAAAAAAAAGTGCATCTTTGTGGACAAGGTTCGCGGTTTCCAGATCTTTTTGGCCAATGCATCAATTTTTGTGCAAATGAACAATACCACTCTGGAGTGATTTTTTGTATATCTCACATTTAACTGGAACACGTAACTTTTTACTCTACAAAGGCATTGAAGGTAAAAGACAAAATGAAAAGCATTCATGAAAGATGTGTGCAATTTTGACCTCCTTCTCTCTTCCACACTTATTCGCTCTTCACTAGTGTTGAGCGATACGATAATGTAAATATCGGCTATCGGCCGATATTAGCTCTATCGGCCTTTCGATAATTCGTTTCGATATTTTCGTCTTATCGAATACCGGAATCGGATTTGTCACTGTCACTGTGAGTGTCCGTCGGTCGGGTCTGTCAGGAGTCAGCGGCACTTACCTGGCAGAAGATCTCCGGCGGTCACGGCCTGGACTGCTTCATGGCCGCCATCATCTTTCCCCGGCGGTCACATGCAGTTTCTCGCGATAACTGCAGTGACTGCTGGGTAATCCCGGCCGTAAAGCAGTCAGTCCGATGACGTCACCGCCGGGGAAGCAGGTAATCAGCTGTGCTGCGCCGGGATGACAAGCCTGCCTGCCTGCCTGCCTCTGATGTCATTCTGATGTAGCAGAGCTGGATTGTCGTGGGACACTCGTTACTATGGACTGCGTCAGTCAGGTGGTATACTTTTTTTTTTTTTCATTTTTTTTACAGGAGATCGATGGCATCGCAGGATGAGACTGTAATAAAAGTAATGAAAACTGTGTTTTGCTTTTTTTTATTAAATTAAAAAACTTTTTTATGAACATTCACCCGTCCGGGTACATAAACAATTTAACTATTTACATACAGGGACCCTGTCCGGGTTATTTATAATTCTTTGGCAGGGTGTTTCCAGGTACCACCTGGTACTCTTCTGATGCTTGCCAAACATCCGAGGCACCAAGGACCACCAGGACCTGATGACGTCGTGTGGCCTGTACAGTCAAGTCGTGACCCGCTATCTGGGTCTGTGTGGCCACCTCTTTCATCTCCCTCCGGGTCTGGAACCCTATGTCCCGGACTGAACGAACCCCAGGGGGCCTAACAGGCGCCAGGTACGGGCCAGCTATAGTTATCATGTCCATACCTGGGGCTGCTGAGGAGACCACTGAGGGAGGCTGGGGAGATTTACGGCGTGGGTGGGCACTTTTGCAGAGGCCTGGATGTGGGAGGCTGAAGGCTCCGAGGGTCTCACAGGTTCCTGACACTCTGGGGAGTAGGGGTCGCACCTGGTAACATTTAGGGCGTACCATCCATTGTAACCCCAGTGTCGGGTGTAAGTCACCAAGTCTCCTGGCAACAGGTCCCTCCCCGGGTGTCCTTCTGGGAGGTGAGCCTCCACGTCCCGCCGGTTCACAAAAACTTCTAAATAAAGTCCAGGCTCCTGGATGAAGCCCCAACCACCTTTCAATTTAAAGCTCCGTACTGCACCCTTACGCCGCGGCTCCCTCACCGTACTTTTATCTTTTCTCATCCGGTCCTTATCTGCCCGGTCCTTCTCCAGCTGACGTTGGCGAAGTTTTTGGGATTCTCGCTGCTCCCTTTGTCACTCTGCTTCCTTCTCCCAACGTCTCCACTCTTCCTCCTGACGCCGGTTGAAATTCTCCTCCACCAGCAGCTCCATGTCTCCACCATCAAACTGCAGCTTACAGTGTCCGGTTTGCGGCAGCTCTCCTGGCGCCCCCCAGTCCTGGCGGCGCTCACCTGCGGAGGAAGCAGCCGGCTCTGGAACAGATGACAGTCGGGGCTCCGGTACAGGCAGGTAGTGCTCTGGTGCCTGCGCGGCCTCCTCCATGAGGACGGGTGTCGCTTCTTCTGTCTCAGCAACGGGGGCAGACAGCGGGATCTGGGGTGCTGCCGGTGCAGCGTTTTTTGCACGAACGGGTGCCTCCACTGCGACAACGTCAACCGGATCACATTGCAAGGGCTGGGATGCCCGCACGGACTCCTCTACTAGAACGGGTGCCTCACCTTCCAGTACAGACACTTCAGGTAAGAGGGATTGGCGCCGCTCCAAGTTTAGTTTTAGGACACGCCAGCTGGCTTCCATCCTGGCGACCTCCTCCCGGTGCCGGGCCAGGTCTCTCAGGGTATCCTCCGCTTCTTGCAGCGTAGGAGGGTTTCCAGGCCGGGTGCCCAACGGTGGTTCCGTGGCGATCGGGTCGCTTCCGTGGGGGGAGAGCTCTGACTGCTCCATCCCTTCACACTTCTGCTCGTGTCCATTAGCCATCTCTGCCAAGTCACATGTGTCATTAGCATCTGGAGAGGGCCCCTCTTTTGTACGGAGGCGGGACCTTCGTGTTAGTTTCCGCACACTGAGGAGGATGAGGAGGCGGAACTGAAGAGCTGTGGGGCACGATCTTACATTGCAGTACCATTTAGAGTGGTCGGCCATCGTTTTCACGCCACTGAGTGAGTGTACACCCACGAAGAGCACGCCCTTCTTCTTCACCAGTGCCTCGTCGTGACGCAGATATGGCGGAAAAATGGCAAATACATTCTCTGATGATTTTAGCAATTCTCAAGCACAAAACCAGTTCAATTCAGGCACACAGGACTCGCTTATAGCGAGCTACAGAATCCTGTTCGTGACGCCCAAGTTGAGTCGCACAGAGCCAGAGGTTTTTGGGGTACTCGGCACCGAGCCCGTCGACTTCTATGGGGTATGTCACGGCTTTACCCGGCAATTGAATCAGAGTCTATTTTACTATGTAGAAGTGTATAAACTATAAATATATGTATATATATATATGTCACAATGACATGTATATATATATATATATATATGTATTCTATGTGTGTATATTTAGTGTTTACAAGGACTTCTATGGGGTATGTCACGGCTTTACCCGGCAATTGAATCAGAGTCTATTTTACTATGTAGAAGTGTATAAACTATAAATATATGTATATATAATATGTCACAATGACATGTAATATATATATATAATAATATATAGTATTCTATGTGTGTATATTTAGTGTTTACAAGGACTTTATGGGGTATGTCACGGCTTTACCCGGCAATTGAATCAGAGTCTATTTTACTATGTGAAATGTATAAACTATAATATAATGTATATATATATGTCACAATGACATGTATATATATATATATATATATAATATTGTATTCTATGTGTGTATATTTAGTGTTTACAAGGAAATAAAGGTTTTTTTTAGTTGCGATATTTGTCCCATAGACTTACATTGACTTCCGGTATCGAATCGGATATCGACGATATTTAGTGCTATCGGCGATACATTTCGATACATATTTTTAGATATCGAGCACTATCGCTCAACACTACTCTTCACCCAACGCCTCCAAGACTTCTCCCGAATATTCCCCATCCTCTGGAATTCTTTGCCCCAACACGTCTGACTATCAACCACATTCGGATCCTTCAGATGGAACCTGAAAACCCATCTCTTCAGGAAACTTACAGCCTGCAATGACCCCGCTACCTCCTCACCACTACCGGAGATATTGCCTCAACCAACACCGGAACTGCTGCAACCCCCCAACCTGCTGTCTCCTTCCCCACCATCCTGTAGAATGTAAAGCCCGCAAGGGCAGGGTCCTCTCTCCCCTCTATATCGGTCTGTCATTGTTAGTTTGTTTGCCGTGATATCTGTAATTTGTATGTAACCCCTTCTCATGTACAGCACCATGGATTCAATGGCGCTATATAAATAAATAATAATAATAATAATTTGGGGAAAAAAAAACAATCAATACCACAAGACAAAAAAAAACACTTAAAAACACAGATGATGAATCTGGCCCAAAATTTCACTTAAAGGGGTTGCCTGGTCCAAATCGATAAGTCACTCTGTGTGACTGCAGACTTATGATTCCCCCAGTGCATGCATTTTGCGCTGCAGAGATTCACCAGTGTCTGAGTCAGGGCTGGAGGGTATGTATGAGTTATACATACTCCCGGCCAGTGGGCACAACCTTGCTTCCATACACTTGTACTGTATGGAGCGATGATGCGCCCACTAGTCAGCCACACCCACTGGACGGCCATGTCACTAGTCAACGCAAGGCCATGTGTATGGAGTGAGGCTACATCCACTGGACGGGCTTTGGCCAGGAGTATGTATAACGCATACATACCTTCCGGGCCCCACTCAGATACTGGCAAATCTCTGTACTGCACAGTGCTTGTGCTGGGGGGGATTGCTAAGTCTGCAGTCACACAGAGTTATCGCTTTGGACCCTTTTAAAAAACAAAAGCAAATGATAAATCAGCCCCAAAGAGTCCAGAGTTTTATTTGCCAATTGATCATATGAGGGGGGGAGGGGTAGTGACTTTCATGTTTTCTCTTGTGGTCTTTGTTGTATTTTGTGCTTAATTATTCAAAATGATGTCACAGGTTAGTCTTCAAATGCGAAAATATAAAATTTAAATTTAGCCCCAATTTGTTAGTTTTCTGTTGCAAAATTGTTTGAATTATTGCAAAATGTTGCATTTTTATGCCAGGCCTCACCAGCTCGGCCAAATATTTTAATACCACGTTCACACGTTCATATTTGGTGAGTTTTGTACCTCAGAATTTATAAGCCAAAACCAGGAGTGGAACAATCAGAGGAAAAGTATAATGGAAACAAGTCACCACAAGTTCTCCACAGTGCAGCACCCCCCTACATCTCCTCCCTCATTTCTATCTATCGGCCTAACCGACTGCTGCGCTCTGCAAACGACTTTCGACTAACCTCTGCACCAATCCGTACCTCCCACTCCCGACTCCAAGACTTCTCCCGCGCTGCGCCAATCCTCTGGAATGCTCTACCCCAAGAAATTAGGACTATCCACAATTTGCAGGGTTTCAGGCGCTCCCTCAAAACACATTTGTTCAGAGCGGCCTATCACATTCACTAATCAAAGTCATTCTAGGTGTAAGTGTGTGTGTGTAGCCCATTCACTATCTCCATCCATCCCTCACTCCCTCAAGATGGCTGGACCATCATTGTAAATGCACCATTGTATATACACACCTGTACTTTGTTCTCCCCCACCTCATTGTAGATTGTAAGCTCTCACGAGCAGGGGCGGCTTATTTTGCTTTAATTATTGTATTGTTAACGTTGTTACTTATGACTTGTGTTTTGAAACTGTTAAACTGTAAAGCGCTGCGGAATATGTTGGCGCTATATAAATAAAGATTACTATTATTATCACCCACTCCTGGTTCTTCCTTACAAATACTGACCAAATATTGTGAACGTGGCCTAAAAATTGTGTTACTGATAGGTGCATGTCTGGAAATTCATCATAATTTATGCCATAGATGAGGGATAAATCATGACAAAAATGTACAAACGTTCCAGACTGGAGTACATTTCTTAGGCCGGAGTCACACTGGCGACAAAAACGGACGAGTGGAATGCGATGAAACATTTTCTCGGGCCGAGAAAATCGCAGCATGCTGCGATTGTCACCGATTATCGGGCGAGAATCGCCAATGCAAGTCTATGGGTGCGATGAAAAATCAAATTACAAATGGACCACACATGTGACTTGTGAGAAAATCGCACCGGTGTCCTTTGGAAAAGCCGGCAATTCATCCCCGGCTATACTGTAAAATCACACTGACAGCTTTAATAAAGAATGGAAAGAATAGATATATACACATAGAATACATATATATATATATATATATATAAATACACAGTATACATGTCATTGTGACATATATATATATATATTTATAGTTCATATACTTAGTATAATAGCCGCTAATTCAATTGCCGGCTTTTGTGAAATTACAGAACCCGACATGAAATGACACATGGTTTACATACATTTAACCATTTAATTTCATGTAGTTTGATATATGGTTTTCACTAACAATTACATGAGTGTATGTGTGCAAAATTTCATACATGTAGGGGTTAATTTAATGTGTAAGTTCGTTAAAATGCGTGGGCTCCCGCTGTATTTTCTCCACCAGACAGGGAAAGCCAGCGACTGAAGACAGATATTAGTAGCCCTGAGAGGGAGCTTTTTTTTGTGCCCCCCCCCGCTACTAACATCTGTCCCCAGCCACCCCAGAAAAGCACATCTATGATTAGATGCGCCTTTTCTGGCACTTAGCCCGTCTATTCCCATTGCCCTGTAGCGGTGGCTAATTGGTTAATAATGGGTTAAGGCCACCTTGCTATTGGAAGGTGACTTTAAGCCGGATTAATAATGGAGAGTTCTCAATTAGAGAACTCTCCATTATTAATCCTATTGTATTAAATGGTTAAAAAAACACACACACATTAATTAAAAATAATTTTAATGAAATAAATACACAGTTTTTGACCATATTTTATTGTACTGGTACTCCATCCGAATCCCTTGTTCTCCTGTAATAAAAATAAAATAATAAAGCAAGCATATTCTTACCTCTCCGGCGCTCAGTCAGGTCCCACGCTGCAATCCATCTGAAAGGGTTAACAGATTTACAGCTAGGACTGCTGGTAATGCTGGCAGCCTCGCTGTAAACCCCCGAATGAATGAGCTCATCTCCCCGGCTGACAGATGAGCTGATTAGTGTGGGTAGCTTAATTGATAGTTTCCCACGGTAATCAGTTCAATTCAGGTCAGCCGGGGACTCCACACATCATCAGTGATGTCAGGGGAGTCCCCGGCTGACCTTGTCTGGGTGGGGAAAGCCTGAGCACCTGATCGCAAAGGGCGTGGGCGAGATAAAAAGAGCTGAGCACAGGAAAGAGGGAGACTTGGCGGGAAGGCGACTACAGAGCAAGAAGGTTGACTCCCTCTCAACTACCGTCAGACGCCAGCTCTTAACAAACTTTCTGACTCCTAGTCCCTTTACTGAGTGTCCCTCCATGAACCAGACCCCTAACGGGTAGTATAGTAGACGTACCTTTGTTTCCTGAACTTTGTGACTCCGTGCGAGACCTCAAGTATTCAAGCAGCTGACAGCACTCGGGAGTTAGCACGGATGCACGTTCAGGCGTTCAAGGATCCAAATGAACAACAGTCCAACGAAAAAATAGGAACAGCATCCAATCCAGGTGAAGTATAACAAGTCTTTATTCAGCCACCATAAAATACGACGTTTCGGCCATTTTCAGGCCTTTATCAAGTATACAAAAACAGGCAAAATGGTGTCCTTAAATGGTGTGGAGGAGCCAATCACCATCCAGGAACCGCCCATAATACAAATAGACATATATACAGAATATACAACGATAATCAATTTAAAACAGTGATCAGAGCTCAGAATAGTGACATCATAGAAAAATACAGCAGTGTTATAATTGTGCATATAATATGCCATAGATTACTCCATATTCTGAACATGTGCCTTTGTTTACCACACAGTGGGGAGTGAGTTAGGTGTGCCTCCCGATTTGTTATCCTGTGGGCTATTGGATAAGTGCTCTGACTAAGCGCTGCTGAACTGACACTGATTGGATATGGAGGACGCTGCTGCTAGTGAGTACATGATTGGTGCAGCACCAGAATGGGAGTGTGCAGTAACAGATCATCGATTGGCAGACTAAATGGTGATATTGTTAATATGGAGTAATCTATGCATATTATATGCACAATTATAACACTGCTGTATTTTTCTATGATGTCACTATTCTGAGCTCTGATCACTGTTTTAAATTGATTATCGTTGTATATTCTGTATATATGTCTATTTGTATTATGGGCGGTTCCTGGATGGTGATTGGCTCCTCCACACCATTTAAGGACACCATTTTGCCTGTTTTTGTATACTTGATAAAGGCCTGAAAATGGCCGAAACGTCGTATTTTATGGTGGCTGAATAAAGACTTGTTATACTTCACCTGGATTGGATGCTGTTCCTATTTTTTCCGTGCGAGACCTCGTCACCCCTGCAGCCAGCACGGCTTTGTGCTCCTGGTGTACTGCGGACTCCTTGAGGAGCCAGCAAAAGGAACTGTACCCACGCTTCGGCACATCAGGAGACAGTGCATCTCGTTTCTACACAGCAGAGCCAGAGACTTTGTTCACGGATTGCGACGCCGTAGGGAGCTGTTCCAACCACTCCCCAACAAGAACTACAATTGATAAGTCTTTACCTTTGTGTTTTTCGTTTATTGTTACGTTTATTGTGAAGTTCCCTATTTGCCAAATCACCTCCTTGCGTGGAGGTTCCTATGAAGTCTTGTTCCGTAATTTCCTGTTAACCCCTTCTCTGTCTCCTACGGTCTACTGCATCCGACGAACCTTTACATGTCGACTTCGCTCACCTCTGGGGAGGGGAGAGAAGGACCCAGCAGTGTTCGGCTCTCTAGCGCCATCACTTGCTCCAGGTCAGTCAGGGAACTACACTGAGAGCAAATAGTCGCCAGATAGGCTTCCCTTATAGGTACGAGTTATTGAAGTGCTCCCAGCGAGGGGGGTTATATATCACCAGTCTAGGCTGGGGATATATATATATATATATATAAATCTCCTGGCCGTCACTGTCAGAGTTCCTCACTAACACAGTACGGTATTCTGCCACCAGTTCCTCTTTCGATATAATCCCCTTCCGACAACAGGCTTTTATCGGGTCAGAAACCAACCCCGCGGTATCGCATAATATAACCAACCAAACGTGCGGACGTGGAGATTCGCGAATCAAGATAAAAGAGCAGCCCAAGATTAATTTTATATTTATTTGCCGAAAGGCACACTAGAAAGATACAGGTATAAATATACAGAACAATATACAGGTATACAGTCGGGAGTGTAGTACAGGGTTAGGGTACAGATAGATTGCAATTACTGTGTTATGAAGCATGTGGAGCACAGGGAGGCGCTGATGAATCACAGGTCCAAATCTTTGTTAAGCTATTCTCTGGCCGCGTCATATAACGGGCCTCCTGCCAGTAGAAAAACTGAGTCCAAAATGAGGCCCTGCATATTATCCCCTAGGCTGATCCCTCCCACACGTTGCACCCACCCCTGGGCTGGGCCGCCTCCCTCCTCCCATATCTGAGTGTGATTTTCCGGCCAGAACCGTGGATGCCCATAACTTTCTGCCTGAAGGTCCAAATAAGACAGCGGCGCCACTGGGTTCTGCTGGATTTTATCTGTGCAGGGAGACCAAATACGGCTACCGTATTTAATTCCTGGTAGCTATGCTTTATAACTCAACAACACAGAGTGCTAGAGATGGCTGCACGGTATGGGCCAGTGGAGAAAGGAATGCAGATTCCGATTACGTGCTCGGCAAGGCTCAGAGATATTGCATTGTTATTATAGGTAATTTTCCAGCTTCAATATCTCAGAGTCTTGTGCTGGGCTCTGTGGTGCCACGATGTCTGCATGTGCCTGAGTCAAATAAAGGAAGCCAGTTGTCTAGTACTGCACCAGAGTTCACACCCCTGGGGGAATGCCAAAGGTGGGGGTTGAGTTTGGAGCAAGTACTTTTGGGCCAAACTGTATCTGACAGGAGATTCCCTCAGATATCAAAATAATATCAATTAGATATCATTTTCCGGTTGGACGCTGCGTACTTGTGCAGCGTCCAACCCGCAGCATCCAGGTGTTACAGCATAGTGGACGGGATTTCAAGAAATCACCAATGCCCGCGGCTCACCTGTGGAGACAGACATGTGGGGCGTCTTTCCAGACCGCAGCTTGTCTATTCATCTTGCGGAGATGTGAACCTCCGCAAGATAAATTTCACTCACACAATGTATAGGATGCGGTGATTCCGCACGGTTCAGTGATCACCTGCGCTTTGGACGCATCGGACATGTGCTGCATCCATAGCGCTGCCAATTCCTCAATTCCTGAACATGTGCGCATACCCTAAGTGGTGGAAACTAAAAATCTTTGTCAGATTTCATTGCTGATGTGCAGATTTTGCTGCAGCCATTTCTGCAGGTGTAAATCTGTTCCGTTCATTTGATCAGGGTCATTTCAGATAAAAGAGGCAACTACAACAAAATCCGCACTATTTGAATACCCACTTGCAAGGGTAAGTTCACACTAGGCGGTTTTTCACCACCAATTCATGTCAATGGGTGAAAAACGCTTAAAGTGACATGCTCTATGTACAAACAAAAAACACGCAAAGCACAAAATACAACAAAAAAACAATGTGTGTGCATGAGATTTTTGAAAATCTCATAGGCTTTGCTGGTACTGTAAACCGCAGCCAAAACGCCTAGTGAGAACTTAGCCTAATGGAGAAAATGATATTTGCAGCAAACCTGCAACATTTCTGGAGCGGATAAACTGCTGTGAGAAAATTCCCACCAAATACTCAATGTGACCGTGTGACTACTTCAGCTGACAGCTGCGGAAGAGAAGGAGACCAGCACGTGACATTTGTGAAGCCTAACCACTCCCACACAACGTGACCCATCACATGGTCGGGACGTCATCACAGGTCCTTCAGCAGACCGCTGCTGTGCTGTACTGTTACCGGACCTTGAGAATTGCGCATGTGCGGGGATACTTCAGAGTGGCCGGAGTCGGGGAGGTAATTGTGTGGATTTGGTGCTACGAGTTCTGGCATCCATAACTTCGCATGGCCGCACTGCAGAGTAACGACATATAGCCAAGCATGACTCTACAAGTGCTATAGCCTGTAGTGTAAAGCCTCACGTGCCTGCTCTCCGGGGAGCCTGAAATAGAGTAGTGTGCAGACAGCAGCCACTAGAGGGCGCCTGCTGCATTCTTTATTCACAGTGCTTCCATGATGCGTGTAGCGAGCGCCCCCTAGTGACAGCTTGCTGGCAATGAATGGTAAAGTAGCACTATGTGAGTGGGCTGTCTGCTTGCATAAATGTATATTAAAGGGCCTGTCCATTAGTACTATTTCTTTTTTTTTTTACTAAAATGTATGTATTTGGGGCTAAAAATAATTTCTGCAGTTGGCTTTCATCAAAAATGTTGCGTTGTTTGCCAGCCATCGACTCTGTGTTACACGATGTGACAATCTGTCGGCAAGCGTTCTCAGAATGAGAGAATTTGAAACAATTTTGCTCTTTTTTTCTGAGATCCTCGCAACTGACTTATGACCCAGATCACATCAAATCTAGATGTGCTGCGAAACAAAGAGCCAAAAGGTGGGAAGTGCTGGATGAAACTCCAATGCAAACTTTATTGTTAGCCCCAAGTTCTGAAATTAATAATTGTCCCCTAAGGTGGACAACCCCTGTAGGTGAGCACTGCAGTATTTCTGTAAGGCCATGTTCACACGCTCAGTATTTTACATCAGTATCTGTAAGCCAAAACCAGGAGTGGGTGATCTATACAGAAGTGGTGACGTGTTTCTATTAGACTTTTCCTCTGATTGTTCCACTCCTGGTTTTGTCTTACAGATACTGAGGTAAAATATTGACCAAATACTGAATGTGACCGTAATGCTGACTGGTCTTATTATGCCCTGCTCTTTACTATCCAATTTGTGGGAGAAATCTGTAGTTTTTATTCTTTTTTTTGCATTTGAGAAACATGGATGCAACGCTGAATCTTAAAATGGAGGCATGGGCCAAAAATGTCTGAAAACTGGATAAAAAAAACCATTAACATCAACCTGTTTTTTTCACACACAAATAGAGTGGACATCTGAATTAGGCCTATCCGGTTCTGACTATGGAAGATACTAATAGGTAGACGGTAAACCTTGGGGCTTCCATTTGACACCCGACTATCATCACAAGCAAACAGAACCTCATAGTCATGTTACAGGGCATTACTGAGGGTGAAAACCTTTCTTTCTGATGCCATAGTGACTACATTTTCATGATCAGTTCCTGTGTCTGAGCCATTATTGTGCCAGACATACTGTATATGGTGATTTCCAAGAACAACCCACCTGCTGCAATAAGCTGCTACCTCTCCAACAGGGACGGTTGCACCTTTGAATAGGTATCGTCTTTTAATACATTTCCCCTGAGTAAAATTGATCAGTGTGAGGATTTAAAGAATTGTTATATATTTTTTTTTACTTTTTTTCATGAATCAATAGTACAGATGAAAATATGAAACTTTATAATATATCTGATCAGAGAAATCTGTTTCTTTCTCCACCAGGACTGATCAAGTCATTTTTAAAATTCTCAATACACTGGTAAAATCTCTCTTCATTGAAAGCAGAGTTTCCCATTACTGAGATAAGAGATGACAATCAGTACTGTCGTTTCAGTAGAATTTGCAGCAGTATGTTTGGCTTCCCCTATAGCCTCCCTCTTCGTCCTCCATAGAATTTTAAAAGCACCAACTGTCATCTATCTAAATAATGGAATGCACTACCCAGGTTAATACAATTAATCCCCAATCCCCAGAGTTTTAAGCGTGCCCTAAAAACGCATTTGTTCAGACTGGCCTACCGCCTCAACGCATTAACCTAATTATCCCTGTGTGGCTCATTCAATATTTTATCCCTGTTGGCTCATTCAAAATTTTTTACCATAACCAGGTTCCCTCGCATCATGTTCTCACATGCTTTATGCATTTAATAGCCCTCTGTGTCTATACTGTTACATATTTACAGTAGACTGTTGACTGGTTCATGCAGCAACAGGAACACCCGATTCTTACAATATGGTTGGTCCAAACAATAAAAGCAATTGCTACCATCCACCTTTCGTGTCTCCCCTTTTATCTTATAGATTGTAAGCTTGCGAGCAGGGTCCTCATTCCTCTTGGTATCTGTTTTGATCTATGTGTTTATTGCTATGCTGTAATGTCTATTGTCTGTAGAAGTCCCCTCTATAAAGTGCTGCGGAATATGTTGGCGCTATAGAAATATTATTATTATAATGGGAAAATCAGTCTTCATTGAATACTGATTTTACCACTGAATTGAGAATGAAAAAACAATCCATTTCCTTGATAATATATATTACAAAGTTTATTATTTCCACATAAACTATTGATTTATGTAATAAAAATTAAAATAATTTACTCTTTAACCCCTTAACCCCCAAGGGATGTTTGCACGTTAATGACCGGGCCAATTTTTACAATTCTAACCACTGTCCCTTTATGAGGTTATAACTCTGGAACGCTTCAACGGATCTTGGCGATTCTGACATTTTTTTCTCTCTTCTGGTATCTTTCCCTCCTCATTTAAGCATGCCATCATACATCCATTACTTAAAAAACCGTCCCTCGACCAAAACTGTGCCGCTAACTATAGACCGGTCTCTAATCTTCCCTTCATCTCTAAACTCCTGGAAGCCTGGTCCACTTCCGTCTAATCCGCTATCAGATAACTTTCTTCTCGACCCTCTTCAATCTGGTTTCCGCTCTTTACACTCTACTGAAACTGCCCTCACTAAAGCCTCTAATGATCTTCTAACAGCTAAATCTAATGGTCACTACTCCATGCTAATTCTCTTGGATCTCTCTGCAGCATTCGACACTGTGGACCATCAGCTCCTCCTCACTATGCTACACTCCATCGGCCTCAAGGACACCGTTCTCTCCTAGTTCTCCTCCTATCTCTCTGACCGTTCCTTCACTGTATCTTTTGTTGGTTCCTACTCCTCTCATCTTCCCCTTACTGTTGGGGTTCCTCAAGGATCAATCCTAGGCCCCCTCCTCTTTTTGTATACCGCCCCTATTGGACAAACAATCAGTAGATTTGGTTTCCAGTACCATCTCTATGCTGATGACACCCAATTATACACTTCTTCTCCCGATATCACGCCTGCCTTTTTAGAAAACACCAGTGATTGTCTTACCGCAGTCTCCAACATCATGTCATCCCTCTATCTCAAACTGAACCTGTCAAAAACGGAACTCCTCGTGTTTCCTCCCTCTACTAACCTACCCTTGCCTGACATTGCCATCTCCGTGTGTGGTTCCACCATTACTCCCCAGCAACATGCCTGGTGTCTTGGGGTCATACTTGATTCCAAGCTTTCATTCACCCCCCACATCCAATCACTGGCTCGCTCCTGTTATCTGCACCTCAAAAACATCTCTAGAATTCGACCTTTTCTTACTTTCGAGTCTGCAAAAACCCTTACTGTTTCTCTTATTCATTCTCGTCTGGACTATTGTAACTCTCAACTAATCGGTCTCCCTCTTGAATGCTGCCTCCAGGATCATATTCCTCACCAATCGTTACACCGATGCCTCTACCTTGTGCCAGTCATTGCACTGGTTACCCATCCACTACAGAATCCAGTACAAACTTATTACCCTCACCCACAAAGCACTCCATGGGTTAGCTCCACCCTACATCTCTTCCCTCATCTCAGTCTACCATCCTACCCGAGCCCTCCGTTCTGCTAATGACCTGAGGCTAGCATCCTCAGTGATCAGAACCTCCCACTCCCGTCTCCAAGACTTTTCACGTGCTGCGCCTATTCATTGGAATGCACTACCCAGGTTAATACGATTAATCCCCAATCCCCACAGTTTTAAGCGTACCCTAAAAACACATTTGCTCTGACTGGCCTACCGCCTCAACGCATTAACCTAACTATCCCTCTTGGCCCATTCAAAATTATTTTACCATAATCAGGTACCTCGTATTATGTTTTCACCCGCTTTATGCATTTGATAGCCCTCTGTGTCTGTACTGTTACATACTTTGGCTGTTAACTGGTTCATGCAGAACTACATGAACACCCAATTCTTACACTATGGCTGGTCTGAACAATGAAAGCAATTGTTACCATCCACCTTTCGTGTCTCCCCCTTTTCCTCATAGATTGTAAGCTTGCGAGCAGGACCCTCATTCCTCTTGGTATCTACTTTGATCTGTGTTTATTGTTATGATGTAATGTTTATTGTCTGTACAAGTCCCCTCTATAATGTAAAGTACTGCGGAATATGTTGGCGCTATAGAAATAAAATTATTATTATTATTTCTCGTAACATATTGTACTTCACGTTAGTGGAAAATTTCTTCGATATAACTTGCGTTTATTTATGAAAAAATGGAAATATGGCGAAAATTTAGCAATTTTCAAACTTTGAATTTTTATGCCCTTAAAACAGAGAAATATGTGACAAAAATAATTACTAAATAACATTTTCCACATGTCTAATTTACATCAGCACAGATTTGAAAACAATTTTTTTTTTGTTAGGAAGTTATAAGGGTTAAAAGTTGACCAGCGATTTCTCATTTTTACAACACCATTTTTTTTAAGGATCACATCACATTTGAAGTCACTTTGAGGGGTCTATATGATAGAAAATGCCCAAAAGCGACACCATTCTAATAACTGCACCCCTGAAGGTGCTCAAAACCATATTCAAGAAGTTTATTAACCCTTCAGGTGCTTCACAGGAATTTTTGGAATGTTTAAAAAAAAAATGAACAGTTAACTTTTTTTCACAAAATATTTACTTCAGATCCAATTTGTTTTATTTTCCCAATGGTAACAGGAGAAATTGGACCCCAAAAGTTGTTGTGCAATTTGTCCTAAGTATGCTGATACCCCATATGTGGGGGTAAACCTCTGTTTGGGTGCATGGCAGAGCTTGGAAGGGAAGGAGTGCCGTTTGACTTTTTTAACGCAAAATTGGCTGGATGCCATGTCGCGTTTGGAGAGCCCATGATGCATCTAAACAGTGGAAACCCCCCACAAATGACACCATTTTGGAAACTAGACCCTTCAAGGAACTTATCTAGATATGTGGTGAGCACTTTAAAGCCCCAAGGACTTCACAGAAGTTTATAATGTAGAGCCATAAAATTCAAAAATCATATTTTTTCCACAAAAATAATCTTTCCACCCCTAATTTTTATTTTCTCAAGGGTAAAAAGACCACAAAAATTATTGTGCAATTTGTCCTGAGTACGCTGATACCCCATGTGTGGAGGTAAACCACTGTTTGGGCGCATGGCAGAGCTCGGAAGGGAAGGAGCACCGTTTGACTTTTTCAACACAGAATTGGCTGGAATTGAGATCAGACGCCATATCACGTTTGGAGAGCCCCTGATGTGCCTAAACAGTGGAAACCCCCCAATTCTAACTCTAACTTTAACCCCAACACACCCCTAACCCTAGTCCCAACCCTAACCCTAATCCTAACCCTATTCCTAACCCTAACGGGAAAATGGAAATAAATACATTTTTTCAATTTTATTATTTTTCCGTAACTAAGGGATTGATAAATGGGGGTTTGATTTACTATTTATAGCGGGTTTTTATAGCAGGTTTTTATGTTTGGCAGCTGTCACACGCTAAAAGACACTTTTTATTGCAAAAAATAGTTTTTGCATCACCACATTTTGAGAGCTATAATTTTTCCATATTTTGGCCCAGAGTTATGTGAGGTCTTATTTTTTGCTGGACGAGTTCACGTTTTTATTGGTACCGTTCTTGGACACAAGACATTTTTTGATCGCTTTTTATTCCGATTTTTGGGAGACAGAATGAACAAAAACCAGCAATTCATGAATTTCTTTAAGGAGGGGGGGGGGGCGTTTATACCGTTCTGCATGTGGTAAAATCGATAAAGCAGTTTTATTCTTCGGGTCAGTACGATTACAGCGATACCGCATTTATATCTTTTTTATGCTTTGGCGCTTTTATACAACAAAAACAATTTTATATAAAAAATAACTATTTTTCCATCGCTTTATTCTGGGAGCTATAACTTTTTTATTTTTTCGCTGATGATGCTGTATGGCGGCTCGTTTTTTGCGGGACAAGATGACGTTTTCAGCGGTACAATGTTTATTTATATCCGTCTTTTTGATTACGTGTTATTCCACTTATTGTTCGGCTGTACGATGATAAATCATTGTTTTTTTGCCTTGTTTCTTTTTTTAAGGGATTCACTAAAGGAGTTAACTAGTGGGACAGTTTTATAGGGCGGGTCATTACGGACGCGGCGATAATAAATATGTGTACTTTTATTGTTTTTTTTATTTACATAATAATAATAATGTGTTTATTGAGGAAATTTTTTTTTATTTGTTTTGTGATTTTTTTAAAAATATTTTTACTAGTGTTGAGCATTCCGATACTGCAAATATCGGGTATCGGCCAATATTTGCTGTATCGGAATTCCGATTCTGAGTTCCGATATTTTTGTCATATCGGATACCGGAATCAGAGTTTTCCGACCAAGTCTATGGGAGTTCCTGTGTCACAGAACGAAGTACGTGACACAGGAACTCCCCGAAACTGTCAGTGTCGGTCGGGTCTGTCAGGTGTCAGGACTCAGCAGAGTCCGCACTTACCTGGCAGAAGATCCCCTTCCCCGGCGGTTACGTCCTCCTGGATGGCCGCCATTACCCTGTCCCTGGCGGTCATGTGCAGAATCTCGCAATAACTGCAGTGACTGCCGGGTACTGGGTAATCTCGGCGAGCTGTACTCTCGCGACAGCTGGCCGTAAACCAGTCCGGATTACGTCACCGCCGGGGATGCAGCACTGGTAAGCAGCTCTGCTCCATGTGGATGTCAGGCTCAGCCTGTAGCAGAGCTGGACTCGTCGTGGGATACTCGTGATTTTGGACTGCGTCGGACAGGGAGTATTTGTGTTGGTTTGTTATTTTTGTTTTTTTACAGGAGATCGATGGCGTCGCAGGAATGAGAGTGAAATAAAATTAATGAAAACTGTGTGGTGTTTTATTTCATTAAAATACTTTTTTCTTGCTGTGTTTTTTTTTTAAATTTACAAACTATGATTAATAATGGATCGGTGTCTTATTGACGCCTCTCCATTATTAACCCGGCTTATTGTCACCGATCAATCAAAGGTGACATTAACCCCTTATTACCCCACTTGCCACCGCTACAGGGCATGTGGGAAGAGCCGGGTTAAGTGCCACAATTGGCGCATCTTTGGATGCGCCATTTGTGGGGCTGCTGCAGCCTGGTATTTTTAGGCTGTTGAGGGCCAAAATCCATGGGCCTTGACAGTCTTTTAATACCAGGCCGCAGCAGTCTGCATTTTACTTGGCTGGTTAACAAAAATAGGGGGATCCCCACGCCATTTTTTTTTCGAGGGGATCCCCTATTTTTGTTAACCAGCCAAGCTAAGCAGACTGCTGTGGCCTGGTATTATCAGGCTTGCAAGGTCCATGGATATTGGCTCCTTAACAGCCTGAAAAACCAGGCCTCAGTAGTCTGCTTTATCAGGCTGGTTAACAAAAATAGGGGGACCCCGCGCCATTTTTTTTTTAGAGGGGATCCCCATTTTTGTTGATCAGTTCACTTCAGGTCAGCCAGGATTCCCTCTGACGTCACTGATGCTGTGGGTGTCCCTGGCTGACCTGAAGTGAAAGTGGGAAGCAATCAATTATGCTAACCACTTCCTCTCCTGTCAGCCAGGAGAGGAGCTCATTCATTCGGGGGTTTACTGTGAGACTGTCAGCATTAGGCCTCATACTCACTGGC
>JARQOD010000002.1:320436380-320501049 GCA_033576555.1 Oophaga sylvatica
CACATCCAAGAAAAAATACGATAGAATGGAAAATTTACATCTGGTTATTAGATCTCTTAAGTCATTGCAGCCATATTTGAACGTACAAGCCACAAAGAGATATGACCTCCTGTTAGATGGAAAGTACAAGGTATCGGGGACTGCTTCAAAGCTTGGAAGGACTGTTGCATACCACCACTGTACACTGTTGTGTAGTGCCGACAGCTTGCTTTTACCCTTGGTGCTATATAGTCCTTATGACGGTATACATAGTAATGCCACGCCTAGCGTGCCTTCACTTGTTCAGAACCTCTCCAATAATCATCCATCTTTAACATGTGAAGCTGTTATGGACTCCGTTGCCAAAGAGTATAGTTTTCTGTATGACAATAAACCAATTATTCATGTAGTTGACCCAAGTGATGAGGTCCTCTTTCCGGGAATTGCACCGAAAATAAAGGAGTTGTGCACTTGGGATTGGATTTATGGAAAGACGCCAAAGTTTGACGTGCAGAAAACCTTTCGGATTTTGCATAAGGATATTGTGGTGGATGGTAATGTAAGCATGTCTATAAAAAATGGTCATATAGAGAGCTGCTCCCTGGCACTGCCCAGTCACTGGCTGTCTGTGCAGCACAGCTCTGAGCTGCGGGAGAGTTTGGTCGGGAGTAAATTTTGTCCAAGAGAAATCACTTTCTTAGTGACTACTTTATTAAGGAGCTACCCAGATGATGATGACGTTCACGTGAAGTGGAACATGATATGTGAGAAGTTGGTGTCAATGATGTAATTTTTTTATTTTACTGTGCTTTACAGTAAGTGCAATAAATCTGTGCTGCTTTCTAAGGCTGGTTTCCACATTTGCGTTGGGCAGAGCTGCTGAGGGCTGCGTACTTCCGTGAAGCCCCGCCCAGGGGTCGACAAAGTTGTTCAGAATTTAGGAGCCAGCCAAAAAATTTAGGAGCCAGAATTTTTGCCTGGCCATTATCATCATCATTGCCTCCCCTCATCATCATTGCCTGCCCAACATCATCATCATTTCCTCCCTATCATCATCATTGCCTCCCCATTAATATCATCATTGCCTTCCCATTATCATTGCCTCCCCATTAATATCATCATCATCATTGCCTTCCCATTATCATTGCCTCCCCATTAATATCATCATCATCATTGCCTTCCCATTATCATTGCCTCCCCATCATCATCATCATTGCCTCCTCACCACCATCACTGCCTCCCCCCACCACCATCACACATACAGCATCGCAGGCAGCACTCTCTCACATACACACACGCCTCACCTGTCCAGCGTCCGCGCGCTCTCTGCCACAGCCGGCCGCTGTATGATGACGTCATTCAGCGGCGCTGCTGTGAGAGAGGAAGCGCAGGCGCCCCCTGGAGCTCGGAGCTGCGGCAGCGGAGGCACGGGGAGAGGTAAGTATTGTGCCGGCTGCTGCCGGGGCCCTGAGCAAGCGGGGGGGAGCCCAGTGGCGGCGCTGACACCGCTAAGGGCGTCGGGGTGCCCGACGGCGAGTGGGCCCCCCCGCCTGCTTAGGGCCCCGGCACTTTTTCCTCTTTAATTCCCCGGGCGCCAGGCATGATTTTCTAGGCGCCGCTGGAGCCCGGTTTGTCGAAGCCTGGCCCCCCCACTGCACACCTCTTCCGTTCAGCTCCTCCTACATCTGCATGCGTCCTGCGTACCTATCTTTAAAATTGGGTATGCAGGGTATGCGGATGCGTCAGCATGCGTCGGTTTGCCGCTGCGTCGAACGCAACATGTTGCATTTTGTTGCGGCCGGCGCAGCGTCAAAACGACGCATGCTGATGCATCCGCAGACCCTGCGTTCCCAATGTTAAAGATAGGAACGCAAGACGCATGCAGACGTAGGCGGAGCTGAACGGAAGAGGTGTGACAGTGTGCGGGGCTTAACGGAAGTACGCAGCCCTCCGCAGCTCTGCCCAACGCAAATGTGAAACCAGCCTTAGAAGTATATTTCTTTGCCAATGCAAATGTTAGGCAAACATCAGGATAAAGAGGTGATAATAACAGACTAATATGTTGAAAATGCTTTTGGGTATCATGTAATATAGAGTCGTTATGTACAACAATTTTTGATTAAAAATCTTTATAGATGGATTTTAGATTAACCCCTTCTTGACATTTCACAGACCTGTACATCATGATACAATTAGATCATGGTGGTAATAGCATGAAGGTACTCGCTGTTTTTGACAGCACGGCACCGTAACTCGTGGCCACAGTGGGGGTTCGCCACCTCCCGCAATTACAATTGCTGTGATTGACTGATCAATTCTGAACAGCCAATCATGGCAATTTCAATGTTTCGGCAAACAGAATTGCTTGAAACATTTAAGTCAGGCTATAGTTGCCATAACAGCACCGATCATAGGCTGGTGCTAGGGAACAAGAGTCGCAGCAATGATTGGTGCGATTGGACGATAACATCCAGTGGCAGCAATCAGTGAGAACGCTGTATCCCATGCACCGCTCCGTGTCCCGTGCAGACTTAGTACAGCCCCTCCAGTAGGTTGTAAAAATTGTACACACTCTAAAAATCCAAGGCACCGGGTATCTTCCTTCCACAAAAGTAGTTTTATTGACACAAGTGTACAAATGGGAAAATTAGCAACATTTCGGCCACTCAGGGCTTTTGTCAAGCCAAGAAAAAAAGTGCATAGTCAAACCCAAGACAGGAAGTATTTGTAGTAAGTCAGTCATGGACCGCTCCCCTTGATTCCTCCTGTTGGCCCAACTTTCGCTACCATAGAGACACTTCAACAAAGAATAAAATCAATACAAAATAAATAAGAGAAAACATCAAAGTTCACTGATGGAATGGTAATTGTTAGATGTACAGTCCCGAATGAGTGGAAGCAGAGGAACAATCCTTCCTCATCATATATGTAGTTAAGAAACTTACACTTCACATTGTATCATTAGCATATGATTATGCCCAGTTACAGACTACAGTATGTATTGTTTCAAACATAGCCATGTGTCCAATAATTCTTTATATATATATATATATATATATATATTTATATTTATTTTTTTGTTCTTATTTTCTCCTTTTTTCTATTACTTCTATTTCTATATCTATTTTCCTTTTCTTCCTTTTCCCTTCTGTGTTTCCTCTCCTAGTTTTAAACTATTTATATTGAAACACTAACATACATGGCTGAGTTCCACATTATAGGTATACAGAGATTATTTATTTATATAGCACCATTAATTCCATGGTGCTGTACATGAGAAGGGGTTACATACAAAGTTATATTCCCCTACATGGTCTGCCGTGGACAAATAGCAACAGACGATACAAGAAACCCTATTGTGATTGAATTGGATCAATGTGTGATCACCTAACCACTGGGGTGTATCTTTCATTCCCTTTACATCCGGTCAGTTTGTGATAGTAGTGAGGCAATGACTTCATGGGATGAGCTATCATGACAACCCGGTTCATATAGCCACTGAGACTGCATGAGACCATGGCGATCACGTAACATAGGCATGGGAGATGCTATTATGTTGCACTGGACATGTGTCACGCACGGTGTGGGAAGATTAAGTGCAACACGAGGGGAAAAGGAAAGGTGGAGCCCAAACACTAGGGGAGTGGAGACCCCTAGGCAGCTCTAACATCACCCTGTCTTCCCTAAACGTCCCTATATAGGTTCTGTACCTATCGCTTGAACAGGAACCTAATCCCTGCCTGATCCTTAGCAATAGGCCCTAGTTAGGGAGAGGACTGGGTAGCACTAGTCAGTCCCCACTACAACTAAAGATAGGGTAGATGAACATGGGGAACTTATCTTGAGCAGATTCGGAGAGGTAACACCAGACATCCTCCAACAGCACCAGAGAGGAAGATAGCCGACTGCTATAGCTCCAAGCCTTCACAAGGGAGAAATGTGAATATCATCGGCGATTCCCAGAAGCAGACTGGGAGTTTATAACCACCCAGGTCCATGTGTGTAAATTAGAGCCGGAGGGAGTTTGCCACTGGGTCCAAAAGTCAGAAGGATTAAGAAGGTGTCTGCAGAGATTTTCTGCAGCCAGATGCAGAGCGACTGCAGCATCTGACACACCCATGACATCATGTGACCGCCGAGACTTTGCTTTTGCACCACCTTCGTGCATGCGACCTGCAGCCGCCGAGCACTAATCAGTGACGCACATCACTTATCGGCATCTGTGCTCAATTGGTCAGGACTTTTTTTCCCCTGTACATTTTTTTTTACCACCTCCCTTTGCACCACCTCCGTGTGTGTGTTCTGCACATCACTGATCGGCATCTCGTGGTTGTTTTTTTTCTTATTTAATAAATGTAAAAAAAAATTGAATAAAAATAATTTAAAATTAGTTTATAGGGCTATATTGGGGACAGTAAAAATGTACTGTAGTAATTCCATTATACTACAGTATTTTTTTCCTAAAATATACCGTAATCAAGATTAGCATCAGATAGTTGCAGAACTTGCAGGGGCTCAGTAATTTTTTTTTACTGGTGTCAGTTTAGTAATTCAGGAATTTTAGTGGCAAATTCTTGTTCATTTTGCCACTAGATTAACTATAAATCCACAATGTTATGTGTATTGAGGAAATCATCTAGCCCTCTTTTAAAAGCTGTTATAGTGTCTGCCATTACTACCTCTTGTGGTAGACCATTCCACAGTCTCACTGCATTAACTGTGAAAAATCCTTCCCTATTTAGCTGTTGAAATCGCCTTTCTTCCACCCGTAATGAGTGTGTCCTGGTCCTTAGTATAGTCCTTGGAAGGTATAAATCATGCACCAGTCCTTTGTACTGACCACACATATTTATACATGTAAATGTGGAAAATTATTGCAGTAATTGTACTACAGTTTTTTTCTACTTCATAGAATTACGATTAGGCCAGGGTCATACTTACGAGAAACTGTCACCTCAATACCTGGCACTGCCGCTGGCACTAGGACCGGAGCGCTCAGCTACATAGAAATACATGCAGCCGCACTCTCCGGTCCCGAGTGCCGGCAACCGTGCCGGGTATTAAGGTGCGAGTTTCTCGCCAGTGTGACCCCGGCCTTAGTGTAATTTAGTTGTGGTCGCTCAGTAATTGTTTTTTACTGTTGTCTATTTGCGGTCGCTCAGTAATTGTTTTTTACTGTCGTCCGTTTAGTAAGTTTTTTTTTTTATCTTAAATTTTGTTATTCTTTTTATTTCTAAATTATTTTCTTCACTTTTTTCCCCTTTCTCCTAAATGTAATACATTTGTAAATAAAAACATTTGCACCAAACACACACCTAAATAAAATGTGGTTATCCATCACATACACACGTGAAAAACACAACAGAAACACACAGTACCCTAGTTTAAAAAAAAAAAAAAAAATTAAAGTCCTGCGCTTCACAAACACACTATTCAACCGAAGAAAGCATACGCCTTCCTTGCCTCAGACACTGATAGCGAGTGAGAGGATGCCACCTTTCTCTATTTTTCCTCCTCCCCTGCCTCTAGCGATAATGAACACCCACGCAGATGTTCAAAGTTGGTGACCCCATATGGACTTCACCACTGAACATTTTGAGCCACAGATTCCTGATTTTGTGTTGCCATCAGGAATCCAACTCGACACCGCCGGCCTCACAGAAATCAACTTTTTCAAAGTCTTTTCCTCTACGAATTTTGCTAACAATTTTTATCCCAAAAACCCACTCCATCATTTGCTAACTGACCCTTGTACATGCAGTAGAAATTATGAAGTTTTAGGGCCTAGTCCTTCATATGGGCTTAATGAAGAAGCCAGAAGTTTGCCAGTATTGTAGCATTGATGTTTTATATAACACCAAACACACTTAAATAAAATTTGTTTATCCAACCCACACACATATACACTTGAAAAACACACGACACACACAGATACACACGTGAAAAAACACAAGACACACACCAACGTAAAGAATAAAATGTCCCTCTCTTCCCGAAGACTATTCAACCGATGTGGCATAGACCTTCCTTGCCTCTGACACTGATAGTGAGGAATAGGATGCCACCTTCCTCTATTTTTCCTCCTGTTCCTCTAGCGATAATGAACCCCCACGCAGACGTCCCAGGACAGCAAATGAGCCAGCGTCCACCATTAGTTACCCCCTATTGGACCTCCCCCCCCAAAAGTTTATGAGCCACAGATCCCTGATTTTGTGCTGAAATCAGGACCAATTTGACACCACCGGCCTCACAGAAATTTACTTTTTTCAAAGTCTTTTTCTGTAAGGGTTTTGTAAACCTCATGATGGCCCAGACATATTTGTACACCCAACAATTTTTAACTCAAAGTCTCACTCCATCATTTGCTAACTGGACCCCTGTAGACGCTGTAAAAATTATGAAGTTTGGGGGCCTTGTCCTTCACATGGCGTTAGTGAAGAAGCCAGAAGTTTGGCAATATTGGAGTGCTAATCTAATATATAAAGCTGAATGTATGTATGTGTGTATGTATGTGGGTATGTTTGTCCGGGATTGGAATCCGCACCGTCGCACTTACGGGCATGAAATTTTGCACGCCCGCACGTCTCGACCCCGAAAGCGTCCTAGGCTATGTTTTGAATCGAAATTTTAACCCCGCGCGTTCCAAATCGCCAAACAATTTTGGCCCTATCTACATAATGGGGAGAAAGCTGAATGCTTGTGTGTATGTCCGGCATAGGAATCTGCATTTATGGGCATGAAATTTTGCACACCCGCACGTCTCGACCCCGGGAGCGTCATAGGCTAGGTTTTGAGTCGAAATTTTAACCCCGCGCATTCCAAATTGGCAAATAATTTTGGCCCCGGATAGGAATCTGCACCGTTGTACTTACGGGCATGAAATTTTGCATGCCCGCACATCTCAACCCCAGGAGCATCATAGGCTATGTGTTGAATGGAAATTTTAACCCCCGCACGTTCCAAATCGCCAAACAATTTTGGCCCTATCTACATAATGGGGAGAAAGCTGAATGCTTGTGTGTATGTCCGGCATAGGAATCTGCATTTACGGCATGAAATTTTGCACACCCGCACGTCTCGACCCCGGGAGCGTCATAGGCTAGGTTTTGAGTCGAAATTTTAACCCCGCGCATTCCAAATCGGCAAATAATTTTGGCCCGGGATAGGAATCTGCACCGTTGTACTTACGGGCATGAAATTTTGCATGCCCGCACATCTCAACCCCAGGAGCATCATAGGCTATGTGTTGAATGGAAATTTTAACCCCGCGCGTTCCAAATCGCCAAACAATTTTGGCCCTATCTACATAATGGGGAGAAAGCTGAATGCTTGTGTGTATGTCCGGCATAGGAATCTGCATTTACGGGCATGAAATTTTGCACACCCGCACGTCTCGACCCCGGGAGCGTCATAGGCTAGGTTTTGAGTCAAAATTTTAACCCCGCGCATTCCAAATTGGCAAATAATTTTGGCCCGGGATAGGATTCTGCACCGTTGTACTTACGGGCATGAAATTTTGCATGCCCGCACATCTCAACCCCAGGAGCATCATAGGCTATGTGCTGAATGGAAATTTTAACCCCCGCACATTCCAAATCGCCAAACAATTTTGGCCCTATCTACATAATGGGGAGAAAGCTGAATGCTTGTGTGTATGTCCAGCATACACAGAAGCAGAAGGTTAGCACTGACAGCCAAACAGGCTGTTTGGCTGTCAGTGCTAACCTTCCGCTTGTTGCATAATGGAGGACACCGTTCTGTGAAAATTTTATTTCTGGACTGAATAAAGAATTATACATTTTTATGGAAGCTGGAATGCTCTTCGTTTTTTCTTATTGATTATTTCAGCAACAAATTTGCTGAGGTATACATTCCCCAAAGGGACATCTGCGTAGATGAGTCCCTAATAGAGATGGTCTTACCCGAACAGTAAAGTACCAAACACCTTCTGTTCAGGCACAGATACCAAACACGGACTTCACCAGGAAGTCTGTGTTACTGTTTGGGTTCGAACCCTGAACAACGGGTGTTTGTTGTGCTGTCATGTGATAGTAATCACCAACTACTATCTTTAGATGTGAAATGCGTGCCTGCTGTAATCCGTCTTATCGATTATTAAAATCTAAGTGCCCTATTTCCCATACCCCCAACATGTTTCACCTGTCTAGGTGTTTTCAGATGGTCTATAGAAAGAATTATTTTTTTTTCAATTTCAAGTGCCATATTGATACTTGAAATTGTAAAATAGAATTATTGACTAAGCAGTACTTACCGCCTATCAGCGTAGTTTTTTCTTGAGGTATATGAAACACAAGGAGGATATTGTTAGGCGTCGTTGTTGTGATAGCAACGATTGGCAACCTGCACTCGTGCTATGGAAGTGCCACAGAAGGATCCAGGAGCTCTGCTAAGTGTTACAGTCAACTCCTGCTCATACAGCATGGGCACAACTTACATGCCATCCTTGGAATATAGCTGTATACCTGATCGCTTTATGGCGGTTTATCTTTTTTTTTTTTTTATTTTAAGGGGCAAAGTATGTAAAAAGAACATTATTTTTGTTGCTTTTTTTCTGCTGTTTACTGTTCAGTAAAAATAAACTTTATTCTCTAAGCCATTCTGACTACACCTGTAGTAATCTCTACACAATAAAGCAATTTGTGATGCTCAGTGAGTTAACTCTAGAGTTGAATTAATAGTTTGTGCTCCAAATTTTCAATTTAGTTGTTTTTTGTCGCGGAAAATCTATATCATATGCAGTACAGACCAAAAGTTTGGACACACCTCATTCAACGATTTTTCTGTATTTTCATGACTATGAAAATTGTAGAATCACACTAAAGGCATCAAAACTATGAAGTAACACATGTGGAATTATACATTACACTTTACAAAAAAGTGTGAAACAACTGAAAATATGTCTTATATTCTAGGTTCTTCATAGTAGCCACCTTTTGCTTTGATTACTGCTTTGCACGCAGAAAAGGTGAATGGATGGACTCTACATGCCTAGTTCCCACCGTGAAGCATGGAGGAGGTGGTGTGATGGTGTGTGGGTGCTTTGCTGGTGACACTGTTGGGGATTTATTCAAAATTGAAGGCATACTGAACCAGCATGGCTACCACAGCGTCTTGCAGCGGCATGCTATTCCATCCGGTTTGCGTTTAGTTGGACCATAATTTATTTTTCAACAGGGCAATGACCCCAAACACACCTCCAGACTGTGTAAGGGCTATTTGACCAAGAAGGAGAGTGTTGGGGTGCTACACCAGATGACCTGGCCTCCACAGTCACCAGACCTGAACCCAATCGAGATGGTTTGGGGTGAGCTGGACCGCTCACCGCTTCAATTTTGAATAATCCCCAACAGTGTCACCAGCAAAGCACCCCCACCCCATCACACCACCTCCTCCATGCTTCACGGTGGGAACCAGGCATGTAGAGTCCAGCCGTTCACCTTTTCTGCGTGCAAAGCAGTAATCAAAGCAAAAGGTGGCTACTTTGAAGAATCTAGAATATAAGACATATTTTCAGTTGTTTCACACTTTTTTGTAAAGTGTAATGTATAATTCCACATGTGTTAATTCATAGTTTTGATGCCTTTAGTGTAATTCTACAATTTTCATAATCATGAAAATACAGAAGAATCTTTGAATGAGAAGGTGTGTCCAAACTTTTGGTCTTTACTGTATATACAAAATAATAAGACATAATATGAGTCGGAACAATCAACTGAGGGTAAGGACGGGAAGGAGGGGAGGACAGAACAAAAAGAGCGAGAATAAATATACATGTTCCTCTACAATAGATACACACAGTGGCATGTAGTTTATGCACCTCTGGTCAAAATTACTGTTATTGTGAACAGTTAAGAAAGTTGAAGATGGAATGATCTTTAAAAGGACTCAAGGTAAAAATGACTTTTTGTATTTTAGTCAAATATATATATATATATTATTTATATATATTATATAGTCTTTTTTTAAATTACAAAAAGGAAAATGGGCTGATGCAAAAGTTTGATTGATGGAGATTTTTGTGCTCAGGTACCTTTTGACCAAGGTTTCAGACCTTAATTAGCCTGTTAGGGTTATGGCTTGTTCACCATCATCATTAGGAAAGGGCAGGTGATGCAAATTTCCCAGGTTATAAAAACCCAGTCTCCTCTAATCTTGTGCCAAAAACAGCAGCCATGGGATCTTCTAAGCTGCTGCCTAACACTCTGAAAATGTAAATGGTGGAGGCCCACAAAGCAGGAGAAGGCTATAAGAGGATAGCAAAGCATTTTCAAATTGCCCTTTTCTCAGTTCGAAATGTAATTAAGAAATGGCAGTCAGCAGGAACAGTGGAGGTCAAGATAAGGTCTGGAAGATCAAGGAAAATTTTAGTGTGAGCTACTTGGAAGTTTGCTAGAGAGGCAAACCAGAACCCCATCTTGATTGCAAAAGACTTTCAGAAAGATTTAGCAGACTCTGGAATTGTGGTATATTGTTCTACTGTTCAGAGACCCCTGCACAAATATGGCCTTCATGGAAGAGTTATCAGAAGAAAACCTCTCCTGAATTGTCACCACAAAATTCAGAGTCAGAAGTATGCAAAAGAATCTAAACAAGAATCTAAACAAGCCTGGTGTACAGTACAGACCAAAAGTTTGGACACACCTTCTCATTTAAAGATTTTTCTGTATTTTCATGACTATGAAAATTGTACATTCACACTGAAGGCATCAAAACTATGTATTAACACATGTGGAATTATATACTTAATTTCAGTTGTTACACACTTCTTTGTTATGTCTTATATTCTAGGTTCTTCAAAGTAGCCACCTTTTGCTTTGATGACTGCTTTGCACACTCTTGGCATTCTCTTGATGAGCTTCAAGAGGTAGTCACCGGAAATGGTTTTCACTTCACAGGTGTGCCCTGTCAGGTTTAATAAGTGGGATTTCTGGCCTTATAAATGGGGTTGGGACCATCAGTTGTGTTGTGCAGAAGTCTGGTGGATACGCAGCTGATAGTCCTACTAAATAGACTGTTAGAATTTGTATTATGGCAAGAAAAAAGCAGCGAAGTAAAGAAAAACGAGTGGCCATCATTACCTTAAGAAATGAAGCTCAGTCAGTCCGAAAAATTGGGAAAACTTTGAAGTGTTCCCAAACTTTTGGTCTGTACTGTATTTTGAAAAGAAGTCCGGTCGATCGACGAGGTTTAAAATTCTTTAGCCACAATGATCAAAGGTATGTGTGGAGAAAAAAGGGCACAGAATTTCAGGAAAAGAACATCTCACCAACCATTAACCCCTTCACCTCGAAGTCTGTTTTCACCTTCCTGACCAGACCAATTTTTTCAATTCTGACCACTGTCACTTTATGAGGTCCTATCTCTGGAATGCTTCAATGGATCCCACTAATTCTTAGAATGTTTTTTTCATGACTTATTGTACTTAATGATAGTGGTAAAATTTCTTTTTCCGTTTATTTGTGAAAAAATCAGAAATTTGGTGAGAATTTTGAGAATTTTGCAATTTTCGTACTTTTAATGTTATGCCCTTAAATCAGAGAGTCATATCACACAATATAGTTAATAAAGAACATTTCCCACATATCTACTTTACATCATCACAATTTGTGAAAAAAAAATTTGTTAGGAAGTTATAAGGGTTAAAAGTTGACCAGCAATTTCTCATTTTTACAACAAAATTTAAAAAAACTTTTTTTAGGGACCATCTCACATTTGAAGTCTAAGGGGTCTATGACGGAAAATACCCAAAAGTGATAGCATTCTAAAATATTCACCCTCTCAAGGTGTTCAAAACCACATTCAAGAAGTATATTAACCCTTCAGTTGCTTCACAGGAATTAATAAAATGTGGAAGGAAAAAATTAACTTTCACAAAAATTCCCTTTAGACCTAGAATAGCAGGAGAAAATGGGCGATACAATCTGTTGCACAATTTCTTCTGAGCATGTCGATACACCATATGTAGGGGAAAACCACTTTTTGGGCGCATGGCAGAGCTTGGAAGGGAAGGAGGTTATTTCACTTGTTGAATGTAAAATTTGCTGGCATAATGAGCGGATGCCATGTCGTGTTTGGAGAGCCCCTGATGTGCCTAACCAGTGGGAACTCCCCACAAGTGACACCATTTTAGAAACTAGACCCCTTAGGGAACTTATCTAGATGTGTATTGAGCACCTTGAAACCCCAGGTGCTTCACAGAAGTTTATAACGTTGAGCCGTGAAAATATAAAAAAAAAAAGTCACATTTTCCCCACAAAAATGTTTTTTAACTCCAAATTTTTCATTTTTATAAGGGAAACAGGAGAAATTGCACAATGCAATTTGTTAAGCAATTTCTCCTGAGCATGCCGATACCACAAATGTGGGGAAAAATCACTGTTTGGGAGCATGGCCGGGCAGGAGTGCCATTTGACTTTTTGAATGTAAAATTTGCTGGACTAATTAGTGGATGCCATGTCGCATTTGGAGAGCCACTGATGTGCTTAAACAGTGGACTAGAGTTGAGCGAAACAGGTCGGTGAAATTCAAAAGTTGCCGAGCGAAACCCGACCATAGCGTGAGGTTGGCCATGCGGTCGTCGACCCAAGCGCCAAAGTCGGTTTTCCCATAATGCTTGCAGGTGCCTTTTCTCAGCCAATGAGCAAGGACGTACACTGGGTAACGAGATGACCTGCTCGAGGTACCGCACTCTGCGGTACTGTCCACAAAAATCAGAGAGGCCTCCGAAAAATGCTAACTGGGCAAATGCTCAGAAGGGGTGACAACAGAGCCCACTGCAGCAACAACATGCTGGTGGTCAAGTACAAGGACAAGAGGAAAGTCTTTTTTTGACTACCATACATGGTGTTGGAAGAACTCTCAGCACAGTACGAGGTACCTCTGCACAGGTTCGAAAACCGGACTGTGTACTGGGTTACAACAAAAACATGGGGGGGCGTTGATCTCTCTGATCAAGTCCTTCAGCCATACAGTGCTTTGAAAAAGGTCAAGGTGTGGTACAAAAAGCTGGCCGTACACATAGTACAAATGGCAATGCTCAACGCTTTCCTGCTGTCACGATTTGCAGGCCAGACCTCTACGTCGTACCTTCAGTTGCAGAAGGTAGAGATCAAGGCCTTAATCCTTGAAAATCAGGAAGGAGTGAGCCCCAGTACTTACGGAACTGAAGGTGCTCGTATCGTACCAGGTCAGCATTTCCTGGGGGAGGTCCTTCCAAGTGTGTCTGCCAAAGAAAGGTAGTGGAGTAGCCCGTCCAGTAACAAAAGTTGTCAGTTGTCTTTGCATAGGACGTGATGTTGGTTCACCATGCAGGGTGCCCAAACTTTTGCCTCTGCCCATTTTCCTTTTAATAATTTTAAAATGTAAAAGATAAAATATAGATTTTATGGTCCCAAATACAAAGGAAATGTGTCATCTGTAACTTTAGGCCTTTAAGAGATTTCATCTTCAACAGGGGCACCCAAACTTTTACATGCCACTGTATTTATACTATAGTATATAATAATAATGTCAAAAAAGAACAACTTTGCAGGAGTCCTTTGCAAGATAATCCTCAGATGATAATAAATAGGGAAATCCTATGTGCTAATGTTCGGTAATTTCAAAAAGCCATTAATAGAATATGTATACAGTAATGGTTAATATGCTATAAAGTACAAAATCAAGGCAGATAAAGTAGGTAAGTGGCCTCATCCTCCAGAAGTACAGCAGGATTGAGAAGCTACAGAGAATGGAAAATAAGCTGGAGATGAAGTTGGTAAATGAATCACAACTAGAGAAGAGCGAATATTTCAATGTTCGATTCGGATTACGATCGCCGAATTTGCAATATTCGCCAATTAATTCGTTGAATATTCGCCAAACATAACCATACACCATTTATGTCAATGGGAGGCAAAAACAAACACATGCACAACACCTTATAACGGCCCCAAATGCTGCCAAAACACATCAAATGAATGACAGACACCAGGAAAGTAGCCTCAATTCACCCACAGTACAAATTGTAGCATGGCACTGTAACAATCAGCCAGGCATGAGGTATTGAGGTCTGTGACAGCATTTACAGCTTTCAGTTGAACGTCACAATAAGACGAGGTGGGTGAGAGATTGGTGTAGGCCTCCTTTGCTGGGATCTCTGATACCACATGTATAATGTAACACATGTAGCTGTACTGTGTACAGTTTTGGGCACCAGCGCTCAGGAAGGATATAATGGAACTACAGTAGAGCGAGTGCAAAGGAGGGCAACAAAATTAATAAAGGGGATATGAGAACTACAATACCCAGAGAGATTAGCAAAACTAGAATTATTTAGTCTAGAAAAAAGATAACTGAGGGGCGATCTAATAACCATGTATAAGTATACTGTTATGGAAATTTAATTAGGATGAATTTATCCTTCCTTGTTTGCTGCTTGCTTTTCCAAATCTCTATTTAATGTCTTTTTGAGCGCTCAGAACGAAATGAAAACTGTCCACAAGGAGGTGTCAGTATAGCAGTTCGTCAAGACATACATTTATTATTCATTCAAGGTTTTATACGTTTACAAAAAGGGGCTGGTTAGTCAATTAACATACAATTAAAAGCTGCTAGATTATTGGCTGTTCTAGTGTAAGTATGATACCAGGGGAGGAGTCCCGAGGAGATAATTTGCATATTCCCAGTGCCTTCTGGGATAAGTGAAGAGTCTCCGCGAGCTCAAGGAACACTGGATTTTGGCTGTTGCAGCTGAAAGGAGGACATCAGTAAACCGCGGGAAGGAGTCCCGAGGAGATAATTTGCATATTCCCAGTGCCTTCTGGGATAAGTGAAGAGTCTCCGCGAGCTCAAGGAACACTGGATTTTGGCTGTTGCAGCTGAAAGGAGGACATCAGTAAACCAGAGGAGGAGTCCCGAGGAGATAATTTGCATATTCCCAGTGCCTTCTGGGATAAGTGAAGAGTCTCCGCGAGCTCAAGGAACACTGGATTTTGGCTGTTGCAGCTGAAAGGAGGACATCAGTAAACCGTGGGAAGGAGTCCCAAGGAGATAATTTGCATATTCCCAGTGCCTTCTGGGATAAGTGAAGAGTCTCCGCGAGCTCAAGGAACACTGGATTTTGGCTGTTGCAGCTGAAAGGAGGACATCAGTAAACCAGGGGAGGAGTCCCGAGGAGATAATTTGCATATTCCCAGTGCCTTCTGGGATAAGTGAAGAGTCTCCGCGAGCTCAAGGAACACTGGATTTTGGCTGTTGCAGCTGAAAGGAGGACATCAGTAAACCGCGCGCGAGTTTTGGCTTATATTTCACCGCTTGATTATCTCTTGAACAATAAGAACATGGAAGAGGCCAGGAGCCATGTGGTGAGCTGCATTTCTTGCTACATGTTCATAGACTTACCAGTGGAAAAGCCAAATTTCACATGCCACAAATGCAAGCTTGTGTCCCTGTTGGAGGAAAAGTTGCAAAATCTGGAAGAGAGGTTATCTACATTGAAGACCATTAAGGAAGGTGAAGAGTTCTTAGACAGAGCAGAATTATCTCTTCATGGTACAGAAAGAGAAGAAATTTGAAGTGCAACTGAAGAAACAGAGGAATGGAAGCATGTGACCCAGAGAAGCAGGAGGATCAGGAGGCAGTCAGCACCAATTCTGCTCCGAAACCAGTACCAGGCTCTTACACAGGAGAACGATGAAGAAATACATCAGGATAAGACTTTGCCCACAAAGAGTAACCTTGTACGCCCTCAGAGTCCTCCTGAATGGAGAAAGAAAAATGTTGTGAAGAAGAAACGGAGAGTTGTTGTCATGGGGGATTCCCTGTTGAGAGGAACAGAGGCTGCTATCTGCAGACCAGATATAACCTCAAGAGAAATGTGCTGTCTTCCAGGTGCAAAAATTAAAGATGTGTCTGACAGGATATCAGGACTCTTCAGACCTAAAGATGACTACCCATTCCTGCTAATACATGTGGGGACAAATGACACCACAAGAAGTGACCTGGAAACCATCTGCAGTGACTTTGAAAACTTAGGTAAGAAAGTGAAAGAACTGGGAGCGCAGGTGGTCTTCTCCTCCATCCTTCCAGTGGATGGCCATGGAACAAGGAGGTGGAATAAGATTCTGCAGGTGAACAACTGGCTACGTCGATGGTGCCGTCAGCAAGGATTTGGATTTCTGGATCACGGAGTGAATTACCTGTACGATGGACTACTTGCTAGAGATGGGGTGCACCTTACGAAGACTGGAAAACATGTATTTGGAAGTCGCCTTGCTACACTTATCAGGAGAGCTTTAAACTAGAACAATGTGGGAAGGGAAGCAAAACGCCAGCAAAAGCCATACACCTGACAAATGCTATTGAGAACTCTGCTATTAGAAGTGAAGGGGAAGAACAAAGACAAAAAAATCTACATAATAAAATATTGAAGAAAGAGAAACCAATCACAAACTAAAGTGTTTCTATACGAATGCACAAAGCATGGGCAACAAACAAGGAGAACTGGAGCTACTAACGCAGGAGAAGAAATATGATGTCATTGGAATCACTGAGACTTGGTGGGACGATACACATGATTGGAATACAAGGCTAGAAGGTTACAACTTATTTGCAAGAAACAGACTTGATAAACGAGGAGGAGGTGTTGCATTGTATGTTAGAAAAGCGTATATCTGCACAGAGATTGAAGCTTCAGAGACTGGGAGTTCTGTGGAAACTGTTTGGGTAAGAATACAAGGACAGAACAATGGAAAGGACACCATTGTAGGCATTTACTACAGGCCGCCTGTGCAAGCTGAAGATATGGATGAACTCTTTATGCATCAAATGGCCAAGTTCTCCAAAAAATATGACATAGTGGTCATGGGAGATTTCAACTATCCAGACATTTGTTGGGAATCTCAGGCAAAACTAACAGGTCCAGGAAATTCTTATCCTCTCTTGCTGACAACTTTATCTTCCAAAAGGTAATGGAGAAAACAAGGGGATCTGCTACCTTGGATCTAATCCTCATAAACAGGGAGGAAATGGTGGAGGAGGTAAGAGTGGCTGGGACCCTAGGAGGTAGTGACCATGCTATTTTAGAATTTTGGATAACAAGAGGAGGAAGACCTGTGAAGACTCAGACGTCAAGGTTAGATTTCAGAAAGGCAGATTTTAAGGAACTCAGAAAGAGAATTGGAGGGATCCAATGGCTGGATATCCTTAAGGACAAAAATGTCCAGGAAGGATGGAAAATCTTGAAAAATGAGATTCTCAAAGCACAATCGTTAACAATTCCGAAAAGAGGGAAGAATGGGAAGCATTTAAGGAAACCAGGATGGATGAACATAGAACTTAAACACATGCTAAAAAGGAAGAAAGAAATGTTTATCAAATGGAAAGAGGGAGGCATATCTAAAGAAGAATATAATGCCGTCTGCAGAACCTGCAGGGCACAAATCAGATTATCTAAAGCTGACAATGAATTAAGGCTTGCAAGTGACGTCAAAAGCAACAAAAAAGGATTTTGGGGATACGTCAAAAGTAAAAGAAAAGTCAAAGATGCTATAGGATTTTTACAGGATGAAAATGATGAAATGGTAAGTCAGGATGTTGAGAAGGCTGAACTTTTAAATTCCTATTTTGCATCTGTTTTCTCTCAGAAAGGAAATGTAACATCAAATGATCTTCACTGTCCTATTAAAGGAATAGAAGAATCCAGGATATCTATAAACAGAAAGACAGTGAGGAAACACTTAGCTAACATAAATGAATTCAAGTCTCCAGGTCCAGATGAATTACACCCCAGGGTACTGAAGGAGATAGCAGAAGAAATTCTTGAACCACTGTCCATAATCTTTGAAAATTCTTGGAGAACAGGAGAAGTCCCAGAAGACTGGAGAAGAGCAAATGTTTTCCTATCTTCAAAAAGGGGAAGAAGGTGGACCCAGGGAACTACAGGCCGGTGAGTCTGACTTCTATACCAGGAAAGATCTTTGAACAAATTATTAAAGAACATGTATGCAAGTACCTGGATAAGAATGAAGTGATTAAACAGAGTCAGCATGGGTTTGTAACTAATAAGTCATGTCAGACTAACTTAATTTCCTTCTATGACAGAATCACTGACTGGGTGGATCAGGGAAATGCTGTAGATATAGTATATCTTGACTTCAGCAAAGCATTTGACAAAGTATCTCACACAATCCTTATTGAAAAAATGACTAAGTATGGAATGGACAAGGCAACTGTTAGGTGGATTCATAACTGGCTTAGTGATCGGACCCAAAGAGTGGTTGTAAATGGCTGCACATCCAGTTGGAAGAATGTCTCAAGTGGGGTACCACAAGGCTCTGTTTTGGGCCCTGTATTGTTCAACATCTTTATCAATGATTTAGATGAAGGAATTGAGGGTAAACTGATCAAATTTGCTGATGACACAAAGCTAGGAGGGGTAGCTAATACTAGAGAAGAGAGAGAGAGGATTCAAAAAGATATACATAAACTGGAGCAGTGGGCAGCAACTAACAGAATGGATTTTAACAGGGAAAAATGCAAAGTACTACATCTGGGCAATAAAAATGAAAAAAGCATATACAAAATGGGAGGAATAGGGCTAAGTAACAGCACATGTGAAAAAGACTTGGGTATACTAATTGATCACAGACTTAACATGAGTCAACAGTGTGATGCAGCAGCAAAAAAGGCAAATGCAATTCTAGGATGTATCAACAGAAGCATACAGTCTAGATCACGTGAGGTCATTATTGCCCTCTACTCCTCTTTGGTCAGACCTCATCTGGAATACTGTGTCCAGTTTTGGGCACCACATTTTAAAAAAGACATCAACAAACTGGAGCAAGTTCAAAGAAGAGCCACCAGAATGGTGAACGGTCTGCAAACCATGTCCTATGAGGAACGGTTGCAGGATTTGGGAATGTTTAGCTTGCAGAAAAGAAGACTGAGAGGAGACTTAATAGCTGTCTACAAATATCTCAAGGGCTGTCACAATGTAGAAGGATCATCTTTATTCTCATTTGCGCAAGGAAAGACTAGAAGCAATGGGATGAAACTGAATGGGAGGAGACACAGATTAGATATTAGAAAAAACTTTTTGACAGTTAGGGTGATCAATGAGTGGAACAGGCTGCCACAAGAGGTGGTGAGTTCTCCTTCAATGGAAGTCTTCAAACAGAGGCTGGATAGACATCTGTCTGGGGTGATTTAGAGAATCCTGCTTTGAGCAGGGGGTTGGACCAGATGACCCAGGAGGTCCCTTCCAACCCTACCATCTATGATTCTATGATTCTATGATTATGATAATCATGATAAAAGAGCTGAAGTTGCAGAATTATTTGTTTTATATTCTTTTGCCCTAGTTTTCTTGCATGACTATAAGGTAAACAACAGATATCTAATAAGACTCTATGTACTCTATGTACTTGTTCCTTATGAAGGCCAGACTTGTTTAAAACGACTGATTATAGCTGGCATAGATATATGTGAGCACAGGATTTTTAGCAAGTGAGATCTATCTAACTGTGAACTGTGAATGCATATATGTGAATATACTTTGAATATATGGAATACATATATATTTCCATGACAGTCCCCCCTTAGATACTACTTGCCCTAAAAACCTGCTCCTGGCCCAAAGCGCTGCAACTCTTTTGTGCTGCCGGCGAGTTGAGACACCCCTAATACATGCCTCCCCCACCGAATACAGACTTTTCGCAAATGGGCGGTCAGGAGGACTGTCCCTGTCGGGGGTTTATGTGTTAGTCTCTTTATTTAACTGCATGTTCAGAAAAAAAACTTGTGTATTCTTCATCAGGTAGGTCATCTGTCTGGTCAGTCAGAGTATCCACGACATCCTTCATGGCTTAGGTGTCTCTCCTGGTACGGGAGCTTCCTTGCAATGCGATACGTGGATCCAAACAGGCTTTCCCTCTAGTTACACAGAGGTTGGTGTAATCTGGGGCTCTTGGACAGGACCATCAAATCTGGCAGTGAAGAGAAAAACTCGAGAATGGACATTAGTTTTTGACCAATTCAATTACATAAGTGTTATGATTTGGTAGCTGAGGAGAGCAGCAAAAAGGCAATACACCAGAGAGGTTGGAATCTATGGATTGCAGTACCCTGACTAACCACCACAACTAAAGGCAGCCGTGGAGCGTACCTACGTTGGTCCTAGACGCCTAGTCACAGCCTGAGAAACTAACTACACCTAAAGATAGAAAAAGGAAAGCTATCTGCCCCGGAGCAGATCCCCAAAGAACATAGAAAGCCCCCAAACATGTAATGGCGGTTAGACAAGAAGAAATACTGACACAGACAGAAAATAGTATGAGCAAACGTTGGGGCCCAAACTTCCTAAATAGAAAAGGATAGGAAAGGCACTTACTGCAATCCCAAAAAACCCTGAAAAGTACCAACTCTACTAATTACAAAAATACCTGAGATCACACGACCTCTACCACCTAAATTAGTTCTCTGGTGTAACAAAAACTAAACAGCAACCACTGAAAAAAACTGGAAAAGGCAAATAAACAAACAACAACAACAGTGGCTGAACTAAACTGAGAGGAGCACAAGCCCCCGAAGGGGACCCGGCAGACCCCCACAGAAGTGCAGGACAAAATGCAAGCACCAAAAAAACTAAAAGAAGAAAATGTCTTATCTGTTAGCAGAAAATGCAGGCACGAAACAGCAAGCTACAAAGTGAACAGGAATCAAAGATGAGACCAGAACAATTGATCACTGGCAACCCTGATGGGAGGGAACCTCCCTTATATAAGCAAACAAGATATCATTTTTTCATATTCTGCTGCTGAGGGAAGAATGCACCTAACTTGGGACTAGACCCAAACAAAATTTCGTATGGTGACAGCTTTTCTGGGTCTCTGGGAGTGTGCCTTAAGCTAAACAGTGCAATTGGGAGTGTGTCATGCCATGGTTTGCGTGTCTCTCGGGCAATTTTTCAGCATTCTATTCTTAAATGTTCCGTTCAGTTTTTCTACCTTCCTGCTGCTCTGGGGGTGGTAAGGAGTGTGTAGGCCTAGGTCTGACCCTACTGCTAATCGGGTCTCGTGTGTCAGATTTGCTGTGAATGCGGGTCCCTGATCACTCTCTATCATTTCTGGAACCCCGTATCTGCACACTATTTTCTGAAAGTAGCTTTGTTGCAGTAGTCTTTGCTGACTTGGAAGGCTTCTGTTCATCTTGAAAATACTTCTTTTGACCACAATGGCGTATTTGAATCCTTCACTTGGCGATATCTGGATGTGGTCTATCTGGATCCTTTGAAGCTGGTAGAGTGGTCTTTCCAGATGAGGTGAGGGGACTTTCTTCCATACGTCCAGGCTTGCATTTGCCGCAGGTCAGACAGCTGCTGGTGAATTTGGCTGTTAGGGTGGAGATCCCTGAAGCGAAACAGTAAGCACCAATCAGATCATTCATCTGTGTCTTTGATATGTGGATGTGGGTCCATGTACCCATTGGACCACCAGAGGGTGCAGACTTTGTGGTAGGCAGAGTCTGAAGTCTATTATTGATAGCCTTCTTTCTTCACGTGTTGCTTTTTTCGCATTCAGCTCTTCTTCTCCTTTTGGAGCTTGGTCTTGTAACTTCTTGAGCAGATTCCAGGACGTTTCTTTGTCAGGTTTCTTGTCTTCAGTCGTCATGTAGTAGCCGTCCCGCTCTACGACCTCTCCCACTTCTCCATGTTGTCTTCCTTTGGCTGCTTCTTTGGCTGCCATGTCCGCCATGTTATTGCCTCACGCCTCTTCTGTTCTCAGTTTTCCATGCACTTTGATTTTTCAAATTGCCACCATTTTGGAAGTTGGAGTATACCCAGTAGGTCCCTGAAGGCTCCATGATGCTTCACGGTTGTCCCGTTTGCTGTGATGAAGTCCCTTGTAGCCCAGATGGGTCTAAAGTCGTGTGCTATGCCATGCGAGTACCTGTAGTCCGTGTAGATGTTTGCAGTCTTGCCTTCTGCCATCTGGCAGGCCTTCGTCAGCGCTATCAGTTCTGCTTCCTGGGCTGACAGGCTAGGTGACAGACTTCTGGACCACAGGATTTCTTGATTGCTGGTCACTGCACTTCCTGTGTTGAAACTTCTTCATCATCTGCAAATCTGGAGCCATCCAAGTATCCCCCCTTGGGAGTGGGAGTAGAGTGGCCAGGCTGAGGACTGTAGGTCTGGAGACGGTGACATTATGAGACAAAGGCAATAGAGGCGCCACAAAGATGCCTGGCGGTGGGGAGATTACTGTTGGTTGAGCTTGATTGAAGATTGCCAAGATGTCATGTGGAGTGAGAGTTTCCAGTGGCTGTCCAAGAGTGATGTCAGCAACCTTGTCCAGGAGGGTGTGTGCTGCAGATACTGCCATCAGGCAGGAGGGTGCTCTTCTTGCAACTGGATCCAAGCGGGCTGAGAGGCAGCCTAAAAGTCTCTGTTTTCCCCCGTGAATCCGTGCCAGGACTCCAGTAGCATGACCTTCTTTCTTCCATCAGGTAGATGGAAAGACTTTTCATAGTCAGGTAGGCCTGGTATTGGCGCTGAGACTGTGGAGTTCTTCCAATCTCCTGAATGGGTTGAAGGCTGCGTCTGATAGAAGGAGCGGGGTTGCGTTGATGCAAGCGTACAGAGGCTGCATTAGGACTGAGGCATCAGGGATCCAGGTTCTGCAATACGACACTAGACCAGGGAAGGCCTGCAGCATTCTTGGAGTTGTTGGGGGAGCCATCTTCTCCACAGTGGTCTTCCAGTCTTTTGACATGTGTTTCGTCTGGTGGGCAATACAGTGTCCCAGGGATGTAACTTGCTTCTGGCATCACTGGACTTTGTTCTTCCAGACCTTACGTTGCTGTTCTTCCAGGTAGAGTAGGAGAGACAAGGAATAGACTGTGCAGGTGTCGATGTCAACCACACAAAAGAGAAGGTCATCCACGTGTTGTAGAAGAGTGACTCTTGCATATTCTGCAATCCAGTTGACGAGGATGGAGGACATTGTCTTGGTGAAACTTGAAGGGCTTGTTTTGAGCACCTTGAGGCAACATTGTCCATATGCACTGCACTGGTGCGTGAAAGCAGGCCTCCAGGTGGAGGGGAAACACTGAAGAAGGTACCGGCCAGGTTGATCACCGTGAATACCGTTGCGGTGACTGGGAGTTTGAGAGCAGAGTGTGATGGTTCAGCACTGTTGGGGTTTCAAATACCGTAGCCTCTTTCGCGGCCTCCAGGCCTTGCACCATTCTGAACTCAGTGGGGTTTACAGTCTTTTTCTGCACTGTGGAAAGCTGGGATTGATTCCGATGGGCAAGGCAGCCCAGTTTGGCCTTGTCCTTCAGTATGCGGCAGGGGACTCCCATCTGCTGGTGCACAGCTGGCGGGAAAACAAGCCGTCTACTAGGATCCACATCATGAGAGATGACGACCAGCTGGCTTTCTTGTTCTCCACCAAGACAGTCACTGTGTTAGCACCTGCTCTGGTCACAGGGGGTCTTCTTGTTGGGACGTCTCATTAAACGGCTGTTTTTTTCTCAGCACGGGCCATCAGTAGTTTCTTTTTCTCCAGCTCGGTCTCAGGTCAGTATTTGTGCACAAGTTTGAAGAGCTGAGTGGCCTTTTGCCGGTCTAGGGCCTGGGTGAACTGGTTGATTGCAGGGGGCGCCTCCTGGTGCTTGCAAAAGATGAACCTCTGGCGTTGGAGCTGGATGAGGTGTTGCCATTCCATGAAGCGAGTAGGGTCCTTCTTGAGTTGAATATCCTGGCCAATGTCAAAGTTCTCAGGCCATCTTCTTAAGCGAGTTCACTTAGACCTTCAGTTGGTCAGAGACATCTTGACTCTGGGTGATGGAGTGGCTTTTCTGGTACTATGTCCAGCACCTCCTGTGATAGGTCTGCAGTGTGGTTGTTCCTGTTTCTTCTTGGGTCAGGGGCGAAGAAAGTGTCATGGTCCCATCTTCTTGGAACACTCTGGTCGCTTTCAGCTACTGCAGTAAGTCCACGCCTAATAGGTTGAGGGTGCAGGTCTTTGACACAACAAACTGGGACATGATGGAGTGTTCTGGCTGAGTCCACATGCTCAGGGGCTTCATAATCTGGAAATATCTGACTTGACCATCAATTCCCATGCAGGAAGCAGAAGATTCTGATAGATAGGTGAGGTTGCGGAGTTCCACAAGAAAAGATCTGACTACGCCATCCACTCTCAGGATATTGGTCCCACTGGTGGGGTTCCCTGTGGACTTGGTGTGCTCTTGTCCTATGGACGGGGTTCTTCACTGCTTTCTGTGTTTCTTCTTTTTCTGGATGAAGTCAGTGTTCTGCACCGGTTCCGGAAATGACCAAACTCGCCACAGTTGTAACACTGGACATCCCTTCTGTCCCGGCGGGACTCAATCCTTTTTGCTACTGCGAGCAGGGTATCCATTGCTATTGACGTGTACTCAGGCCTGGCTGCTACCAGTGGTTTCCTGATTGGTTCTCTCAGTCCATGCACAAAAGCCTGTGCCAACATCCGTCTGTGTGTCTGATCATGGGTAATGAGGCCCAAATCTTGAAACACTTGCATTACTCTGTCATGGAACTTCTCCACAGACTCTGTCTTGTCTTGACTCGTGACATGTAGGCTGAGAGTTTGTCCTGTCAGTCTGCTTTTGGCCCATTCTCTGAGTTGTTCAATTAGCTTTGGTCCTGTCTCCCAGGCATACGCATCTAACTCTGCTGGAAGCTTGAAGTGTTCTCTCATAATTGACCAGAATGCATCACCTGCTTTTATTTCCATTTCGGTCCAGAGATCAATCCAGGCTGCTGTATACGTTTGCTGGATCTGCTGCATTTTTTGGCAAAATAGCATGCGGTGTATCCCTGGGTCTGGCAGCATACTGATCACCCAGCTTGGGATGAAGGGCTCATAGGATGGTGCCTCTACCTGTCCCTGCTCTATTGGTGCTTGTGTGTTTTCTTCCCTAGTGTTGGGCAGCATGTGTGACGTTGCATCTTCATCTTCATCAGATAAGAAGTGACATGGTGTACTTGGTGTATACACTGGGTGACATTTGGGCTTTAAAGTTGTCTTGCTGCATGGGGATTTCCCACTTCCTTGCTGAGGCTGCGGTGGATCAGTGTCATGGTTCCATGCTGGCAGCCCTGCTCGGCACTGAGGTTCCTCATTTGTCTCTGTAGCTATACCACCCCCCTGTGAAGCCCTAGCTGTGGGCTGTTGTGTCTGGGGGCTACATGTAGTGTTTTGTGTAGGGAGATTTGCACTTTCTTCTCCTGATATAATGACTGGCAATGTTTGTACTGTGCCTGGGATAGACAGGGTGCCCTGTGCTGGAGACACTGAATACAGGGACACCACATTGCTTGGATTGGGCGTTGACCCAGTTGATAACGAAGTAGAAAAAAGAGGAAGAGAAGGGAGGTGTGAGGGAGGAGCGAGAGAAAGAGGAGGAGAGAGAGATGGAGGGGAGGGTGAAGAAGAGGTGGAGTGTGCCTGAGAGGAGGAGGAAGGAGAAGAGCAAGCATGAGCAGGTGGGTGTGGTGTGGGAGGAGAAAGGGAGGAAAAGGAAAGAGGGGAGGGAGAGAAGAGTGAAAGGGGAAAAGAGAGAAAGATGGAGGAGAGAGAGAGGAGAAAGATGGAGGGGGAGAAGTAGAAGAAGATGAAGAAGAAGATTTGAGAGTTGGAGAGGAAGAGATAGAAGAAGAGGAAGATGAAGAAAATGGATGTGTCAGAGATGTGAGGGCGGGGAAAGAAGGAATGAGAGGGATGGCAGCGATGAAAGAGGAGAAAAGTCTGAAGAAGAAGGAGAAAGGGACTGAGAGAAGAAAAAGGAGAGGGTGTCCCCCCTGTGACTCTTGAGAGGGGATGGTTGAAACAAAAATGCCTTCTCCTTGTGGAGAGAGGCGGGGAGCGTTTTTCCCTGTACAAGGCTCCTTACTCAATGAGAGCAGCCTACACCTGTCCCGTGTCTCCACATGATGGACATGTGATGTGTGTGACTCTGAATTCTGATCTTGTGACATGTCATTGATCTTTTTCTCACAGACGATTTAACACTTTTTCAAACTTATTCACATAAAAAATCACTTCCTGGTCCGTTCAAATTAACTTGCTGTACCTTCTACACGATGCACCACTGCTCTTTTATAGCAGATGGTAATCTATTAACAAACTTTCCTCTGCCTTTCAAATAACAAAAACAAGAAAGAAAATAAAAAAAAAACATTTCATTATGCAGCGTAAAGGCTGCCTGTCTATTTGCTTCTCACGTACTCTGACCTTCTATTCACATGCCTAGCCCTTTGATTCTTACGTACTGTGTCTATTCCAAAAACCTATTCAACAAAGGTGATTTAAAAATCTGAAAACTGCTGCACTCTGGTTCTTGTGCGTCATCGCCGAATGCCCGACAGGAGGGGCTAGTCAAACCGCTGCGCAGTTTGTGTGTGCGCTCTGCCTCAGCCTGCAATTTTCCTTATCTGTGGAGTGACCTTGGTCTAAAGCAAGCTTTTTGGGGAAAAAAAAAAAAATGGTTGGGGAATAAAACTCTAAAATAAATTGCTTAGAAAAAACCTTTCCAAAATTATTTAAAAATGTACTTAAAAGAAAAACTTTAAAAACCAAAGTTAGATTTAGTAAAAAAAACTCTAGAAAAAGAAAAAATAAATTCACCAAAAAAGGGGAGAAAAGAAAAAACCGTATTAATCATAAAACTCTGAAAAACAACCCTTGTTACTAAAACAGCTAATTAAAAAAAACAGAAAAGAGGTGGAAAAACTGATTGTAAAATGATAAAAACAAAAAGAAAAGTACTTTAGAACTTTTGTCTGGTAGCGTAGGCTTTTTTCCTACCGCCCTCTGTGAATATACTTTGAATATATGGAATACATATATATTTCCATGACAATACTAGATGGTGGCCCGATTCTAACGCATCGGGTATTCTAGAATATGTATGTAGTTTAGAGGCTGCTGCTGCTGGGGTATATGTGAAGGCTGCTGCTGCTGGGGTATATAAAGGCTGCTGCTGGTGGGTGTACGTGGAGACTGTTGCTGGGGTTTACGTGGAGGCCGCTGGGCGGGGTACTTCTGTTGCGAGCAGCCGGGAGATGACCGGCTGGCGCCGGTCATCTCCCGGCTGCGTCGCTGCTGACCTCCATGCAGCAGGAGATGATCTCCCGATGATAGCGGTGGCGTGCATAGTTCAAATCCTGCACCAATTCACGCCCGGACTGTGCCTGTCGCTGATTGGTCGCGTCCGGCCGGGCGCGACCAATCAGCGAAGCGGGATTTCCGTTACAAACAGACAGAATTAGATGATTATATAGTAGATAAGGGGACAATACAAATATCTCTCCGAGGATCTGTTTATACAAGGAAGGTGACGGTCACAACCGGGCATTCTCTGCGTCTGGAGGAGAGAAGGTTTTTCCACCAACATAGAAGAGGATTCTTTACTGTTAGGGCAGTGAGAATCTGGAATTCCTTGCCTGAGGAGGTGGTGATCGCGAGCTCAGTCGAGGGGCTCAAGAGACTTGAACGATAAGAGTGAACGGAGTGCTAGGAACAAAAGGACAAAACAATTGAATCTTCTTTAGCCCACAACGCACTTCGATGGTAACCCCGTCTTCATCAGGTGGCAGTTTATTACTAGAAAACAGGAAGGGGTATATATATAACAGACAACCAATTAAATGATCCGAATAATAAGCAATCACATGATTAGCCTGTCACATGACAGCATAAGATTACACCAAAAAAAACCCAATGAGAATAAGCATAATAAAATGCTTAAAACAGGATTAAAAAAATGAAATTAAGAACATATATACTACAATAAAAAAAAAAAAATTATCTCGTTACTTTCTCAATAGTTAAGTTCAATCCCTCAGGAGGTAATGTACCTAGTTTAAATATCCAAAAACTTTCCCGATTAATTAAACTGCTGTAACGCTCAGATACTTCCACCAAAATTTTTTTGGAATACACTTTGTTCATCAAGGGAGCCTACTCCTTAGGCATTTTAAATAAGAAGGAGTTTAAGTTTCTCAATATTTCTCGGTTTAGAATCCCCTTGCAGAAGATTAGCTGCCCTTACCACAAAAAAAGAGTTTTTAAAGAATGCTATCAGCTTCGTTCTTAACAATAATGTGTTCACCTTTGAGTGTTCTTTCTATCGCCAGGTCAAAGACTGCCCGATGGGGACGAGATTTGCCCCCAGTTATGCAAATCTGTTTCTGGGGGCGTTTGAATCCGTCTTCATTGCGCAGTCTGGCCTGGCGATTGGTATGATAGCCCATTATCGTCGTTTCATAGACGACTTGTTCATAGTTTGGACCGGCACCAAGATAGAAGCATTTAAATTTGTCCGTAATTTAAACCTGAACCCATGGGGCCTTTTCTTTACTGCGAACACATCCAGTACGTCTATCCAATTCCTGGATTTGGTTGTGCACGTGGACACTGGAGGCCGTTTCTTTACGTCTACGCACTTCAAGAATGTGGATGTAAAAAGTTATCTAAGTTTTAATAGCGAAAGGTCTTCCACGACACCCTATCAAGCAGATGGACACTCAACCAGGAGTGTTCATGAAGAATCTGCTGAGATTTGGGGTGCCAGTTAATACTAATTAACAAGAACTACTGTATCTTTAAAAGGGGGTTTATTACAAACAAGGAATTTACAATGACATACATATGGGAAGTCTAACTAAGGGACAAGGGTACAATTAAAGGGAAGAGCTAATAGGATAGGGTAGTGGAAGCTGGGATGTGGGCCAAAAGATATACATCTGATACTTACAGTACAGACCAAAAGTTTGGACACACCTTCTCATTTAAAGATTTTTCTGTATTTTCATGACTATGAAAATTGTAAATTCACACTGAAGGCATCAAAACTATGAATTGACACATGTGGAATTATATACTTAACAAAAAAGTGTGTAACAACTGAAATTATCTCTTATATTCTAGGTTCTTCAAAGTAGCCACCTTTTGCTTTGATGACTGCTTTGCACACTCTTGGCATTCTCTTGATGAGCTTCAAGAGGTAGTCACCAGAAAAATGGTTTTCACTTCACAGGTATGCCCTGTCAGGTTTAATAAGTGGGATTTCTGGCCTTATAAATGTGGTTGGGACCATCAGTTGTGTTGTGCAGAAGTCTGGTGGATACACAGCTGATAGTCCTACTGAATAGACTGTTAGAATTTGTATTATGGCAAGAAAAAAGCAGCTAAGTAAAGAAAAACGAGTGGCCATCATTACTTTAAGAAATGAAGGTTAGTCAGTCCAAAAAATTGGGAAAACTTTGAAAGTGTCCCCAAGTGCAGTTGCAAAAACCATAAAGCGCTACAAAGAAACTGGCTCACATGAGGACCGCCCCAGGAAAGGAAGACCAAGAGTCACCTACGCTTCTGAGGATAAGTTTATCCTAGTCACCAGCCTCAGAAATCGCAGGTTTACAGCAGCTCAGATTAGAGACCAGGTCAATGCCACACAGAGTTCTAGCAGCAGACACATCTCTACAACAACTGTTAATAGGAGACTTTGTGCAGCAGGCCTTCTTGGTAAAATAGCTGCTAGGAAACCACTGCTAAGGACAGGCAACAAGCAGAAGAGACTTGCTTGGGCTAAAGAACACAAGGAATGGACATTAGACCAGTGGAAATCTGTGCTTTGGTCTGATGAGTCCAAATTTGAGATCTTTGGTTCCAACCACCGTGTCTTTGTGCGATGCAGAAAAGGTGAACGGATGGACTCTACATCCCTGGTTCCCACCGTGAAGCATGGAGGAAGAGGTGTGATGGTGTGGGGGTGCTTTGCTGGTGACACTGTTGGGGATTTATTCAAATTTCAAGACATACTGAACCAGCATGGCTACCACAGCATCTTGCAGCGGCATGCTATTCCATCCGGTTTGCGTTTAGTTGGACCATCATTTTTTTTTCAACAGGACAATGACCCCAAACACACCTCCAGGCTGTATACGTGCTATTTGACCAAGAGGCAGAGTGATGTGGTGCTACGCCAGATAACCTGGCCTCCACAGTCACCAGACTTGAACCCAATCGAGATGGTTTGGGGTGAGCTGGACCGCAGAGTGAAGGCAAAAGGGCCAACAAGTGCTAAGCATCTCTGGGAACTCCTTCTAGACTGTTGGAAGACCATTTTGGTGACTACCTCTTGAAGCTCATCAAGAGAATGCCAAGAGTGTGCAAAGCAGTAATCAAAGCAAAAGGTGGCTACTTTGAAGAACCTAGAACAGTGATGGCGAACCTTGGCACTCCAGCTGTTGGAGAACTACAACTCACAGCATGCCTCAACTGCTGCAGGTTGCAAGGGCATGCTGGGAGTTGTAGTTTTACAACAGCTGGAGTGCCAAGGCTAGCCATCACTGACCTAGAATATAAGACATATTTTCAGTTGTTTCACACTTTTTTGTTAAGTATATAATTCCACATGTGTTAATTCATAGTTTTGATGCCTTCAGTGTGAATGTGAATACTTAGCTGCTTTTTTCTTGCCATAATACAAATTCTAACAGTCTATTCAGTAGGACTATCAGCTGTGTATCCACCAGACTTCTGCACAACACAACTGATGGTCCCAACCACATTTATAAGGCCAGAAATCCCACTTATTAAACCTGACAGGGCATACCTGTGAAGTGAAAACCATTTTTCTGGTGACTACCTCTTGAAGCTCATCAAGAGAATGCCAAGAGTGTGCAAAGCAGTCATCAAAGCAAAAGGTGGCTACTTTGAAGAACCTAGAATATAAGAGATAATTTCAGTTGTTACACACTTTTTTGTTAAGTATATAATTCCACATGTGTCAATTCATAGTTTTGATGCCTTCAGTGTGAATTTACAATTTTCATAGTCATGAAAATACAGAAAAATCTTTGAATGAGAAGGTGTGTCCAAACTTTTGGTCTGTACTGTATGTAAGGGGGTGAAGGAGTATTACTGCCTCGCCCTGCCTCTTAATTGTTCTTAATGTTTATATGTACTTGTCATAAATATTTCGGTGGTACTGCTAGATGGAACATGTATTACCACAATAGCAATGGTATTGCCACAGTCTCTATTGTGCTACCATTTCATGTGTAATAATTGTATATGTGTTGTGTTCTTACAATGTAATGTTCATGTTCAGTTTAGGGAAAGTTAGGTGCTTTCTGGGGACATTAGAGGAGGGCACCTTAATATATAGTTCTATAAACAAGGGTAGATGTAGTTCCTTGATGGGCCACTAGATGGGGGCATACTAGTGTGCACTGTGAGGTATAGTTGATAGGATGTTCTATAGAGGGTTAAGTGTAGGAGGGTCTGCCAGGTAGTAGTGAGAAGTTTCTAGGTAGTTAGCTCAGACAGGGCCAGAGTGCCCAAGTGTCCACATGGGCTACATGCCCGGACAGCTCGGCAGCCACGCAACATTCAAGTGCTGCAGCCCACGTTATCCTCGGCCACTGTGTATCATATCAGTGGGCCTGTACAGAAAAGGAAGATGTGGCGTCTTACTGCCTGGGCCAATGCTTTTAGGTCAGAAGTTGGCTGGACTAAGGAGATGAAAGGAGTTTTAGCTTCGACAGGATCAGTACAGACGGGCCGGATGCTTCACCGGGAGTAACCAAACTTAGTGATTGATGAGTTCATGTCTGGGGCGAAACAGACTGAAGGAAATGTCATTACAGTGAGGTCAGGCCTGGAAGGAATTGGAAAGCAGTCTAGGATGGTCCGGTCCGGGCGTGTACTGCACAGAAGTGAGAACAAGCAAGGGAAAGATCAGTAAGCAAGCGAATGTTGTAATGTACCAACTGTGGCTGTAACGTGTGAAATCCTAAGTAAAGAAAGTGTTAAAATTGTCTCGGACTGTGTCTCCATTGATGGGGGTCACCCAGAAGAGGGATCATTATGGCCTGGGAAGTGCCCGGGCGAAGATGAATCTGGAGATGCAGGTATGCCGAGAAGAATAGTTTTGTTTCATGTAGGGGAAGAATTGGACACAGCTGCCACCGGAATATAGGTCACGACTACAGTCCTGTCACTCCCTTACACATGTATTGGATATTATATCTATATTGTTTATTTTATATGCTTTTTGTGCAATATTGTCACTGTGTCCACTATTGACTAATTGGTGATATGTCTTCATATTGTTTTTAAGTGGTTTTAATTGAGTGTTTCCAGTATATTGGTGGTCCCTGTTCATGGTTATGTTTCCTTACTGTTTTTTCATATAGCCACTTTTTTGACATCCCCAAGGTAGACCTCATTATACTTTAAAAACCATTTATGAATGGTGCCCTCCTGGCTTGTTTTTACTAGTCTTAAAGCCTCCAACCTAACAGGCGTCACTTTCACTACTGGGCCTGTCATCGTTGTCTTTCCTCTGGGCGGCTAAAAATGCAGACGATACTACCTGCTAAGTTGCAAGCCTCAGGTAGGTGAGTTAATTGGTATAGGATGCCTCTCCCACACTGGCTGCCTTTGTTCCCTGAAGCATGGCCCCGGTCCGTCCCTTATCTGTACATTATGTTTACCCTGGAAATAACAGCTCACATGAACGTCCTTCCTCTGCGGCTAGATTTCTCAGCCCTAGCTTGGCTCACTTGACTTAGATCTCCTCGATCTGGTCTCTCGTCTCTGGCCCTGTCTCGGCTCGGATTTGGTCTCTCGTCTCTAACCCACTGGCTAGGCCCAAGCTGGCTTGGCCCATTGGCTCAGCCCAAGCTGACTCGGCCCACTCGGCTTGGATCTCCTGGATCTGGACTCTCATCTCTGACCTTGATCATCCGGATTTAGTCTCTCAGTTCTTCACTCATATCTTACTACTTGAGTCTGCTCTTCACTCACATCTGATCTTTCATAATGGTGACAATATGCATCAACTTTGCCCTTCACTGCCCTCCTGGCCCCTTTATAATTACTATGTGCGCCACAGGTGTCACCTAATCTGGTGTCTTCTTCAATATCTTTTTGCAGGGGGCAACAGGGTACATCTGGGGCAGAATTTGATTATATATTTCCCTGATGGGGGCCACACTTCCCGTAGGGGTCTCATGATGGATAACATCTGTACATCCAAAATGATCATCGTGTTGCATAGATATGTCCCGGCGATACTGCGCATACTTATTCTGACTGCTGACACCTGGCACTCAATGCCAGGAGCGGTCCCGCACTGCTCCCGGCACTTTAACCTGCTAAATGCTGCAATTGAAGTCAATCACAGCTTTTTGGGAGAAGGCAGAGGGAAGACAGCCCCTCTGCCCATGGATCGGAGACTCTGCAACGTCATCACGGGGTCCCAATCGTTGCCATGATGACCAGACCTAGCAAAGTTGCTTGATCGTGCTCAGAGCATTAGGAAGCAACTTTGTCAGTGCGGTGCTAGCAGTTTGCATAGCATAGGGATGCTTCTGCAAAAAATGATAGTCCTATAATGGGGCAAAGTAAAAAAATTAAAAAAAAGTTTTTCAAAAATTGTTAAAATATAAAAAAATTAATAAAAAAATCTAAATATTGTGCTCATAAGTAAATATTTTTATGAAAAAAAATATAAACAATAAAAGTACACATATTTGGTATTGTTGCGTCTAGAACCACACAACCTAAAAAACTGTTACACTATTAACCCCTTTAGTGAACACCATAAAAAAATAAATAAAAAACAAGGCAAAAACCAATGCTTTATCATCATGCAACCGAACAAAAAGTTGAATAAAATGCAATCAAAAAGCAGATATAAATAAACATGGAACCACTGAAAACATCATCTTGTCCTGCAAAAAACAAGCCATCATACAGCTCCATCAACAGAAAAATAAAAATGTTATAGCTCTCAGAAAAAAGCGATGCAAAAATAATTATTTTTTCTATAAAATAGTTTTTATTGTGTAAAAGCGCCAAAACATAAAAAAAAGTGACATAAATGGGGTATCACTGTAATCGTACTGACCTGAGTAGTATTAAAAAAAACAAGCCCTATGTGGGCCCAAAAAATAAAAAGTTATAGCTCTCAAACATTATTGCTTTTTTTGCAATAAAAAGCATATTTTAGTGTGTGACAGCAGCCAAACATAAAAACCTAATATAAATATGGTATAGCTGCAATAGCTCCGACCTGAAGAATCAAGTCGACTAATCACTTATATTGCGCAAGGAACAGCTTAAAAAATAAATAAAACCAATACTTCACCTGCTGTTTTGTTCATTCTGCCTCCCAAAGATTGCAGTGAGGCTCGGCGCACATTTATCCTGCGCTCTGCGTTGAATGCTTATGTGGCGCCCCCGAGGGTTCAGTCACCACAGAGGTACTGCACCTCACCCAGAGGTGTGGTACCCCACTCTCAGGTAAGGAGGGAGCTCCCCACAGGACTCCAACATCTACATCTCAGCACATATCACACAACAGGGTTCCGTCCCTTCTCACTGGCAGCCCTGCTGGGTAGGAAAGGGTGTTGGGAGGTGGGTGGGGTGTAACAGAAGGAGAGTGGGAAGAACAGTGCAGAGTTAAGCAGAAGTGAGAAGAAAGTGAAAGCAACAGACGTGTGGTAAAGCTGCTCACAGTCAGGAGGAGCAGCAGAAGGAAAGAAACAGAAAGAAGCTCCCAGAGAGATCAGAAGGGATCTTAGGGGCACGGGATGTGCGGATGCCACCCGTGGAGCCTGATCCAGCAGTGGAGAGACCAGGTCACAGTGGGGTACCTGCCCCCTAGTCCAGTGGAATAATCGTCAGACTCAGCTGGCAAGCCGGAGGCAGAGGCACTTTTAGGTGTTGCAGCCACAAGCCACCGTTATCTTTTCCAGAAAGGCAGCCATAGAGGAGCTAGGGGACGCAGATAGAACATTACCTGACAAGGTCCGCGGCTGCTGCAATGGGACACTGACTGTGAGGTGTTGGGTAGGAGAGGCGAAAAACCAACACAGTAAGATGACCAGGAAAGGCACACATTTAAAGGAGTCCTGGAAAGGTGTATCCCGATCTACCTGGGAGTTTGCTGGACCCCTCACCTGGAGGACATGGCACCAAGCGGGCATCTGTGCTGCAGCCAGAACTGTGAGTAAAGCTTCGGAACTACACCCAGCTGTGTCCTCTAGTTATTCCTGCGTCACCCATCCAACTCTTCTACATCTATCATCACTAAACACTCACTCGGCACTGTTACATCTACCAACATTACCATCTTCTACATCCTACATCTGCCCTGGGACTAAGCTCTGCCTGTGGAGAGCTATACCTACTCTGCTGCATCACCACCAGTCCCAGAGGATGTGCACTGCAGCGCTGGTCACCTCTGACCAGAAACCACAGGTGGCGTCACGAATACTTTATCACAAAAACTTTATAAACTTCATCCCTTGTAAATATCCCTTTTATTGAACGCCCAGGGCCACGGGCCTGGTCACTGCCGCTGTGACACATCCCTTTAAGAACCAGCCCGGTACTGAGTATCCCCACTGCCCTGGCGGGCACTCCAACTTGGCGTCACAAACAGGATCTGTACCCCGGCATTACCGGGTACTGTGTGCCATAGACCAGTGATTTTCAACCTTTTTTGAGCCGCGGTACACTTTTTATACTTAGAAAATCCTGGGGCACACCACCAACCAAAATAGCACAAAATGACACTAAAACAGTCATATTAGGCCTCTTTCACACATCCGGCGGGCGCCTGGCGGCGCCCCCGGCATTTTGCCGCAGCGCCGCATGTGAAAAGCTTTCACACTTCCGGCGCCCAAAATGCGGTTTTTTGCCGGATGGTTTCTGATGCTTGGAGAGATAAGAGACCATCCGGCAAAAAAAAAAAAACGTTACATGCAGCGTTTTGTCCGGCCGCCGCAATGTACATTTGCGCCGCATCCGGACAAAACCGCATGCAACGCATTGACATGCGGCGCCATCCGGCGCTAATGCATGTCAATGTGAAAAAAGCCGCATGCGGCGCATCAGATTTTCAGATGCGGCGCTGCGGGAAAATGCCGGGGGCGCCGCAAGGCGCCCGCCGGATGTGTGAAAGAGGCCTTATACATATAGTTAATAATATAGATTTTAAATTTATTTTAGAAAAATATTTAGACTTGAGAGTCCTCAGTGGTTGATACCTTTTAATGAAGATACACATCTTTCCTATATCATAAATTTATTTTACTCACTCAGTGTGAAACCTGGGCCTGTTTCGATAAACACAAAAGGGATATCCTGGCAGGAATGGTGGAAAGACACACACGAAGCTCTTCCTCAACAGTTCTCAGTTTCTCCCTGTTTTTAGTTTTTATCGCAGTCAAGCTTGAGAAGCCCAGCTCACATAGATATGTGGTTGAAAATGGAAGCAATGTCAAAATAGCTTTGTTGGCCAGAATGGGGAACTCCTTGGCAACAGATAACCAAAAACTGTCCAAAGGAAGATCAGCAAACTTTAGCTTTAAACCGCGATCTTGCTTCAGTTCAATGAGTTCCTCTTGCTCCTTTAAAGTCATGTCCTTTCCAGCAACGGATAATGAGCTGTATGGGTCCCTAACCCAGTAAAGGCATTCTGTGAAGGCTGAAGAGAAATAGAACGATAACTTCTCCTCAAGAGTTTTCAAATGTCTGCCAATCGCTTCGCACATTGCAGCAGTATTGTCATCATGCAGTTTGTCGGTGAGTGGGAACATCTGAAGGTTGCCACCCTGCACATGTTGTTGCCAGAGCTGCACCTTTAAACGGAATCCGTTCATTTTATCAGTGCTTGTAAGCAGGTTTTCATTTCGACCTTGCATCCATGTGTTTAGTTCATTCAGATATTGAAATATATCAGCCAGGTATGCCAGCTTTGCACACCACTCATCACTTGCAAGCAGCTTTGAATAATCGGACCTCTCGTTTGTAAGAAATATTTTAAGTTCCTCTCGCAACTCATACACACGGGCCAGCACTTTGCCGTGTGACAGCCACCTGACCTCCGTGTGGAGCAATAAGATTTTATGTTCCGCTCCCATTTCTGTACACAAAGACGCAAATAAGCGACATCTCAAAGGTCGCGTCTTCACAAAGTTCACTATGCGCACAACATCATCCAACACAGGAGCTAGATCTGCTGGTAAGGTCTTTGCAACGAGGGCCTCACGGTGCAAGAAACAGTGGGTAGCAAGAACATATGGGTTTCTTTCTTTAACCCTACTTACAAAGCCTTTGATGCGCCCGACCATGGCTGCGGCTCCATCAGTGCAGACACCTGTGCAGTTTTCCCATGTAAGTCCACTTTTATCAAGATATTCCGATGTGACTTGGAATATTGCCTCTCCTGTTGATTTTTCTGGCAGTGCCTTGCAAAATAGGAAGTTTTCTCTAATGGCTTCACCATCCACAAAACGCACATTGGCCAACAACTGACAATGTCCACTGATATCCGTCGACTCATCAATAGTGTTGAGCGATACGATACTGCAAATATCGGGTATCGGCCGATATTAGCTGTATCGGGCTTTCGATTCCGAGTACCGATATTTTCGTCATATCGGATACCGGAATCGGATTTGTCACTGTCACTGTGAGTGTCCGTTGGTCGGGTCTGTCAGGAGTCAGCGGCACTTACCTGGCAGAAGATCTCCGGCGGTCACGTCCTGGACTGCTTGATGGCCGCCATTATCTTCTCCCTGGCGGTCACATGCAGTTTTTCGCGATAACTGCAGTGACTGCAGGGTAATCCCGGCCGTAAACCAGTCCGATGACGTCACCGCCGGGGAAGCAGGTAATCAGCTGTGCTGCGCCGGGATGACAGGCTCTGCCTGTCATTCTGATGTAGCAGAGCTGGATCGTCGTGGGACACTCGTTACTATGGACTGCGTCGAACAGGTGGTATACTTTTTTTTTTTTTTTCATTTTTTTACAGGAGATCGATGGCGTCGCAGGATGAGACTGTAATAAAAGTAATGAAAACTGTGTTTTGTTTTTTTTATTAAATTAAAAAACTTTTTTATGAACATTCACCCGTCCGGGTACATCAACAATTTAACTATTTACATACAGGGACCCTGTCCGGGTTATTTATAATTCTTTGGCAGGGGTGTTCCAGGTACCACCTGGTACTCTTCTGATGCTTGCCAAACATCCGAGACACCAAGGACCACCAGGACCTGATGACGTTGTGTGGCCTGTACAGTCAAGTCGTGACCCGCTATCTGTGTCTGTGTGGCCACCTCTTTCATCTCCCTCCGGGTCTGGAACCCTATGTCCCGGACTGAACGAACCCCAGGGGGCCTAACAGGCGCCGGGTACGGGCCAGCTATACTTATCATGTCCATAGCTGGGGCTGCTGAGGAGACCACTGAGGGAGGCTGGGGAGATTTACGGCGTGGGGTGGGCACTTGTGCAGAGGCCTGGATGTGGGAGGCTGAAGGCTCCGAGGGTCTCACAGGTTCCTGACACTCTGGGGAGTAGGGGTCGCACCTGGTAACATTTAGGGCGTACCATCCATTGTAACCCCAGTGTCGGGTGTAAGTCACCAAGTCTCCTGGCAACAGGTCCCTCCCCGGGTGTCCTTCTGGGAGGTGAGCCTCCACGTCCCGCCGGGTCACAAACACTTCTAAATAAAGTCCAGGCTCCTGGATGAAGCCCCAACCACCTTTCAATTTAAAGCTCCGTACTGTACCCTTACGCCGCGGCTCCCACAGGGTTCCTTTATCTTTTCTCATCCGGTCCTTATCTGCCCGGTCCTTCTCCAGGTTACATTGCCGAAGCTTTTGGGTTTCTCGCTGCTCCCTTTGTCGCTCTGCTTCCCGCTCCCAACGTCTCCACTCTTCCTCCTGACGCCGGTTGAAATTCTCCTCCACCAGCAGCTCCATGTCTCCACCATCAAACTGCAGCTTACAGTGTCCGGTTTGCAGCAGCTCTACTGGCGCCCCCCAGTCCTGGCGGCGCTCACCTGCGGAGGAAGCAGCCGGCTCTGGAACAGATGACAGTCGGGGCTCCGGTACAGACAGGTAGACCTCTGGTGCCTGCGCGGCCTCCTCCATGAGGACGGGTGTCGCTTCTTCTGTCTCAGCGACGGGGGCAGACAGCGGGATCTGGGGTGCTGCCGGTGCAGAGTTTTTTGCAGGAACGGGTGCCTCCACTGCGACAACGTCAACCGGATCACATTGCAAGGGCTGGGATGCCTGCACGGACTCCTCTACTAGAACGGGTGCCTCACCTTCCGGTACAGACACTTCAGGTAAGAGGGATTGGAGCCGCTCCAAGTTTAGTTTTAGGGCACGCCAGCTGGCTTCCATCCTGGCGACCTCCTCCCGGTGCCGGGCCAGGCCTCTTAGGGTATCCTCCGCTTCTTGCAGCGTAGGAGGGTTTCCAGGCCGGGTGCCCAACGGTGGTTCCGTGGCGATCGGGTCGCTTCCGTGGGGGGAGAGCTCTGACTGCTCCATCCCTTCACACTTCTGCTCGTGTCCATTAGCCATCTCTGCCAAGTCACATGTGTCATTAGCATCTGGAGAGGGCCCCTCTTTTGTAGGGAGGCGGGACCTTCTTGTTAGTTTCCGCACACTGAGGAGGATGAGGAGGCGGAACTGAAGAGCTGTGGGGCACGATCTTACATTGCAGTACCATTTACAGTGGTCGGCCATCGTTTTCGCGCCACTGAGTGAGTGTACACCCACGAAGAGCACGCCCTTCTTCTTCACCAGTGCCTCGTCGTGACGCAGATATGGCTGAAAAATGGCAAATACATTCTCTGATGATTTTAGCAATTCTCAAGCACAAAACCAGTTCAATTCAGGCACACAGGACTCGCTTATAGCGAGCTACAGAATCCTGTTCGTGACGCCCAAGTTGAGTCGCACAGAGCCAGAGGTTTTGGGGGTACTCGGCACCGAGCCCGTCGACTTCTATGGGGTATGTCACGGCTTTACCCGGCAATTGAATCAGAGTCTATTTTACTATGTAGAAGTGTATAAACTATAAATATATATATATATATGTCACAATGACATGTATATATATATATATGTATTCTATGTGTGTATATTTTGTGTTTACAACGAAAGAAAGGGTTTTTTTTGTTGCGATATTTTGTTCCCATAGACTTACATGGGACTTCCGGTATCAGAATCGGATATCGACGATATTTAGTGATATCGGCGATACCATTCCGATACGATATTTTTAGATATCGAGCAGTATCGCTCAACACTACTCATCAAGTTGCAAGGCAAATTTCTTACTGATGCGCACCTTTTCCAAAACAACTTTTTCAATGTCCGCAGACATGTCATCAATCCGTCTGGCAATTGTGTTATCAGAGAGAGGCACTTTAGCTATCTCTTTAGCTGCTTCAGGGCCAAGCATCTCATTTACAATAGCTTTACAAGCTGGTAGGATTAATGTTTCTGCCACAGTGTGGGACTTTTTTGATTTAGCTATGAGTTCAGCAACAAGGTAGCTAGCTTTGAGGGCTCTCTCATTTACCTTTGTGCTTTTTCTCAAAAAAGTTGCCCCTTTCTCATTGTTTGTACGTAAGCGTACTGTAACGCTGGTATTGTCTGTACTTTGTTTTCCAGCGTTACTCTGCATGTATTTTGCATTAACCCTTTTGCTCCTTTCCCCCTAACCAGCTGGGATACTGTTGTCTGTTACCTGTATGGATGCTGCTCAGTTCCCAGCTCTGCTGCGTGGCCGTACTTGCGTGAGTGTCTCCGCTGCGTTGCATGACCACCCGCATGTGCGGTCCCTGACCTGCTGCAGAACCAATCCGTAGGTTCCAAAGTCCTCTGCAATGGTGCATGATTTACTACGTGTGTGGCAGCAGCCACTGTCAGTTGTTCCTCTGTAATGAGTTGTCTGGCTCTGCATAGGGGGCGCGGCCCACACCTGTCCTGCTTTTATGAGGATTGGGTGTGTACTAGAATTACTGCTCCAGCCTATCGCTGTGAAGCAGTTCATATATAAAGTTCCCCAGCCCTAGTGGGCGTTGCCAGAGCTTCACATTGAATCCATATTGAATTCCTGAACCTAGCTGTATGTAGTTGTGTGTTCAGCTCCTGTTCTGAGTTTGATCAGCTCTGGAGAGCTGATTCCCTTGTCCTGTCTTGTGTTTCTGCCTGGGGCTGAGTACCCAGATCGCCGTTCCTGGAGGCTGCATATCCAGGCCTGTTCCTGCTGTGTCTTGTTCCTGAATCCCTGATCCTGGATCTAACCCGGTACCTGAATGTGTGTAGCCCAGCTACGCAGGCACACATGAAAATCCAGGAGAGTGCAACAGGAAGGTAACAGCAACGCTTGATATTCATTCACTGTCACTCACTCTTTCAGACACACCCATCTGAGATATAGGAGGGAGTGACACGTAGCTTAGGTGGTTAGTCAGTCAGCCAACCTAGGAGGGAGAGTAGTGGAATCTGTTTTCCTGTCTTCGGACGGATCAGCTCAGTGTCAGTCCAGTCGGGACTTGGAGTATACTGAGGGCTGCTCAGCGAGTCCTAGAGAAAGCTGACCTCGCCATTGTATTCTACAAGTGCTTATGTTAAGAGCGTGAAGCAGGGCGAAGGGCACAGTGGAGAAGATATAGAAGTGCTACAGGTATTGGATTACTTGCACTAAATTGCCGGACACCGGGGTCCGAAGCGTTGCTACAGTTTCAAGCTTAGTAATAAGAAAACCGGAGGCATCTGGACTACAGGTCGCAGAGAGCAGCCCTAAGTGTCAATACGTAACCGGAGTCAGGTGGAACAGGGACTTTGAGTCAAGTGCACGACAAAAGTAAGGACTTAGTTTCATCACTTAGAAGGCTCCACCACAATGTTGGCCGGCAGTACAGCTATTGAGAAAGCTGGAGATTCAGAGTTAACTTCGCTTCATGCAAGTTTGACTCACATGTATATGGAAGTAAAGGAGGCCTCTAACCTGCTCAGCTGTTACCCGAATGTGCACTCTCCACCCCAACCAGCTTCCCGGGATCTTCTTGAACCATCTACCAGTAAAAGGTATGAAAAGAAGCTGCATGGTGTGCGACTGAATTATTATCTACACCCTGTTTCATCACCATAGACTTCCAGGGACCCGTCTCACCTGTGGGAGACTTACCACCCAGCTGCCCATAACATCCCCTGTGAAAGTCCTTATAGCAGCGCTGGTCCAAATAACCAGATACCACAGGTGGCGTCACAAACTACCTATCCTAAATATCCCCTGTAAATATACCCCCCATCGCATTGACTGCCAGGGCCACGGACCGAGTCCCGCTGCCAGTGACAACTCCCATAGACTTCTATGGGCTCGGCTCCGAGTACCCCATAGCCCTGGTATCCACAATTGTGGTGCGAGTCAACTAAACTTGGCGTCACGAACAGGATGCAAAACTTGCAATTGTGAGTCCTGTGTGCCTATATCGAACTGTTTGGTGAAAAAGACTGTTTGCTGCTTTTGGCGCCAAATACCGCCATTTTACCGCCATATTGGCGCCCTGAGGCGCTGGTGAAGAAGGTGGGCGTGCATTCGTGGGCGTGTACCCCCCTGAGGCGCGAAAGTTATGGCCGCCCTCTCCAAATGCTACTATAATGTGCGGTCCTGCCCCACTGCTAAAGAAATCCGCCTCCTCTTCATCCTCTATGCGAAGAGGAGGAGACGCAAATCCCGCCTCCACGGAAGAGACCGGACTGTTCCTGATGGAAACTACAGTCTGGCCTGGGACGAGATGGCGGAAGGACAGGAGAATCTGTGCCGAGGACCGGGAGATTTCCTACCTGTGCCGGAGCTGTCCCCAGATAGGGACACCGACCCCGCCATGATGGAGCTGCGGAAGGAGAATGAGGAGCTAAGAAGGAAGCTCCAGAGTCGTGCTAATATACAGGAGACGGAGAGACACTGGCGCACCCAAACACAGCGGCTGCTGTGGGACACAGTGTTCTCTCCTACAAGCCAAGCGCCGTCTTCTGAATTCCTGAAATCGCTGCTGAAGAAGGCTGAGGGACGACCGGAGGTTACCGCCGAAAGTGCTGTACCTGATCCCACCGATGCGAAGGTGGAGGAGAGGGAGGCTGAGGAGGTGTTGCCCGGACCGGAGTGCCAGTCAGGCCAGGAGACCACAGCAGAGTACCGCTCCCCGGTAAGGTCACCGGAGGGGTCCCAGCCATCGTTGCCGGAAGTCGACTGGGACGAGATGGAGCGATTAGATGATGTCACCTATGCCGTTCAGTGGGAAAGTGAGTGGCGCCGTCGTGAAGAGGAGCAGCGATGCCAAAAGCAGGAGAGAGAAAGAGACATCCAGCGGTCCCGACAGAAGCAGCATGAGGAATTCATAGCTGACAAGGAGACCGTCCGCCGGGATAAAGGTACCTTACGGGAACAGAGGCGGCAGGGGTGCGTCACCGAGTTCCAGCTCCGCAAGGGCTGGGGCTTCATCCGCGAGCCAGGCCTCTTCGCAGGGGTCTTTGTAAGCCGCAGGGATGTAGAATCCCACCTGCCCATCGGTCATCCTGGGAGGGACCTGATTAATGGGGACATTGTGAGCTACACCCGTCACTGGGGTTTAAAGGGGTGGTATGCCCTGAACGTCTCCATCGTTAGTGACCCCGTCCCCGACGCCGGTACCGAAGCGTCCCAGTTCAGAGCTCCCACTGCACCAGGCCGTGCCTCGGCATCGCCCCCTAAATCGCAATCTGCGACTTGCTCTACATCGCAACAGGCGACCTACCCGGCATCGCCCCCTGCATCGCAGTCAACAAAGTATCCCGCAACGCAAACTGCGACTCATTCCGTATCGCAACCGGATGATGCGACCACAGTTAAATCGCAGTCTAAGCCCTCATCTTTAATGAGAAGCCAATATTTGCCTGAAATACCCGTTGCGTCCCAGGTGGTTCGCACAAGGACTGTGGCCACGCAAACACTGATATCGGGCCATGACTTATTTGTTATGGGATCCAAGAGCATCGCGTCGTTCCAGCCCCAGGAGTGGAAGACGTCATTGAAAGTTTGTAAAGTGAAGACCGGTAGGACCCAGACAGGGGTTTACCGCATTCTAGAAATGTAAAAAGTTTTGAAGAAATAATTGCTATTTTTGCACTTTATTACTGTGTATGTATCGTGTTTACATATTGAGTAGAATACCCGGCTGGGTACAAAGGAAGAGAATTTGACAAGTTAAAAAAAAGTAATGTTTACATAATGTGCATAGTTGCATAGTATACCCTGGTTGGGTAAAGCAAAAAGTTAAAGTATATGTGAATACTGGATTTCTAAAATGTATATATGTATTTAACCCTTCATGGACTGAGAGGCTGTGGACTGTGCCGGCCCAAGAACTTATCTTTGTAAATAGTTGCGCTTCGGTGCATTATCTTGGTTTTACATGAAACCATTACAATATCTACCTCTGAAGAAAAACCCGTATGGTGGGCCTAGAGTGAGGTCTGCAGTCAGAAGTCCTGCAGCCCACCCAGGACCCACGTGGGAGGTTTTTGGTGCGGGTCCTCCACAAGTATCTTGTATATATGAGATGTTTGATATTTTGATACTTTTGATACTTTTGTATTCTTTATTGTACAAATTGTAACGTTAAAGAAGTCGTACCTCCCGGATGGGAAGAGTTATAATGTTGTTGTTAATGCAAAACAAAATGTTCTTTTTGTCTTTTACAGCCCGGGAGTGCTGTGTTTTACCAAGGGGGGATGTGTAGCCCAGCTACGCAGGCACACATGAAAATCCAGGAGAGTGCACAGGAAGGTAACAGCAACGCTTGATATTCATTCACTGTCACTCACTCTTTCAGACACACCCATCTGAGATATAGGAGGGAGTGACACGTAGCTTAGGTGGTTAGTCAGTCAGCCAACCTAGGAGGGAGAGTAGTGGAATCTGTTTTCCTGTCTTCGGACGGATCAGCTCAGTGTCAGTCCAGTCGGGACTTGGAGTATACTGAGGGCTGCTCAGCGAGTCCTAGAGAAAGCTGACCTCGCCATTGTATTCTACAAGTGCTTATGTTAAGAGCGTGAAGCAGGGCGAAGGGCACAGTGGAGAAGATATAGAAGTGCTACAGGTATTGGATTACTTGCACTAAATTGCCGGACACCGGGGTCCGAAGCGTTGCTACAGTTTCAAGCTTAGTAATAAGAAAACCGGAGGCATCTGGACTACAGGTCGCAGAGAGCAGCCCTAAGTGTCAATACGTAACCGGAGTCAGGTGGAACAGGGACTTTGAGTCAAGTGCACGACAAAAGTAAGGACTTAGTTTCATCACTTAGAAGGCTCCACCACAATGTTGGCCGGGCAGTACAGCTATTGAGAAAGCTGGAGATTCAGAGTTAACTTCGCTTCATGCAAGTTTGACTCACATGTATATGGAAGTAAAGGAGGCCTCTAACCTGCTCAGCTGTTACCTGAATGTGCACTCTCCACCCCAACCAGCTTCCCAGGATCTTCTTGAACCATCTACCAGTAAAAGGTATGAAAAGAAGCTGCATGGTGTGCGACTGAATTATTATCTACACCCTGTTTCATCACCATAGACTTCCAGGGACCCATCTCACCTGTGGGAGACTTACCACCCAGCTGCCCCATAACATCCCCTGTGAAAGTCCTTATAGCAGCGCTGGTCCAAATAACCAGATACCACAGGTGGCGTCACGAACTACCTATCCTAAATATCCCCTGTAAATATACCCCCCATCGCATTGACTGCCAGGGCCACGGACCGAGTCCCGCTGCCAGTGACAACTCCCATAGACTTCTATGGGCTCGGCTCCGAGTACCCCATAGCCCTGGTATCCACAATTGTGGTGCGAGTCAAATGTCTGAACTGTGTCTTGTATTTCCGTCTATGCTGGGGGCTGATCACCCAGATCGCCGTTCCTGGAGGCTGTATATCCAGGCCTGTTCCTGCTGTGTCTTATTACCTGAATCCTTGATCCTGGATCGCATCCTGTACCTGACTGTCTGAACTGTGTCCTCTGTGTTATGTTCCTGAAATCCTGCTGTGTCCTGAACCCTGTACCAGTGACTGTGAATCCTTGCTATATAACCAGAGTTCATCTTGGAAGGAGGAGTCCGGTGTGTGCTGAGTTTCTGTTACTCTGTGCTCAGCTTCTGTGCAATCCCCGGCCATCTCCCGTTGAGCCTGGCGGGGCTTGCACCAGACCGCTGGGGTTCCTTTTCAGATCGATACTAGATGTCCGGAGTCCGAGGACCGTGTCCTCCCTGATGACCACTGCCTGATATCCGATGCCAGATGACCCTGGACTTCATCAACCCGTGATGACCCCGCCATCGTCTGAAGTCTGTCTGAGGTCGGTGTCTGATGTTCTCCTGCTGAGCCTGTGCTACGCCTAAGGCCTGAGAGAGAGGCCGCCCAAGTATGCCCGTGCCAGATAACCCTGGACTGCATCTACCCGTGATGTCCTCCAGCACTCGTCTGTGATCCTGAGTCGTGTACCCTTCTCTGATGTGAGGAATCGGGAGCCCGGTCTTATGTTCTGTTTATGTACTGTGTTTCTTTAAGTAAACTTTATGTTTCTTCTTACCTGAAGTTGTGCGGTGTTGTCTAGTCCTGCAGGTTGCCACCTTGCCCACATGCTCAGCTGCCACGGATCCCGGTCGCTGCCCTTCCTAGTCCGGGCAGGCCCGGGTCTCCCTCCGTGGTCCAGTGGGTCCACATTCTCTTACCATCTGGGACTCATGCCTCACGTCGTCGTGGACTGGCGGTGTGGGAGCATTGGCTAGTTAGGCAAGCTATGCCATGTCCCAACGCCCCGCAGCCGTGGGATGTGTTACACGTACAAAATACTCCATCGGTTTATTTTGAACAGAAGGGTGTTTTGTTTGGAGATGGCGTTTAAGTTTGCTTGGCACCATAGCGCTATTGGAAAGCTTCTCACCACACACCAAGCACAGTGGTGTTGGTGCTGTCGCATCCCCAGTGGAAGTAAATCCAAATGAAAGATAGCTTTCACTGTATTGCCTTGAGCTCACCGTCTTGTCTTTTTTCTTTTGTCGAACTTTCATACTAGGGCCTTCATTTGGGTTAGAATTGTGTCCAGGGTCCTGTTCGGCATTTGCCTTTTCCATTCTCAAATACTTCTCCATCACTGCTGAACACTAAAATAGAAGAGTATTACATTATCTGCCACACTTAAAGGACCTCTGCTAGGCATATTTCATTCCTGAGGGCTTAAAAAGCAGCTCTCGTGGTGACAAGAAGCTGATTTAAACCCCCAAGAGTGAACTTCGCGAGAGCTATATGTGTGTGATAATAACTTATATTACTACGGTCTGCATTTCCTGCTTGAATTGACACTAGTGTGTGTGGCCCAGCTGCGCTTGGTACACATGTTCCCAGGAGAGTGCACAGAAAAGGTAATTGCAAAACCTGATATTCATTCACATCTCACACTTCCCAACATTACCACTAGAGGCAACCTTAGACTACTTAAGGTCAGTGGGATTGGTAGCAGTTGGATCAGACTGGAGGGAGAGGAGAGAAGACTGATTCCTGACAGAGCTTAGGTAGCTCATCTTGAACTGAAGTGGAGACTAGTACGAGTAGAAAGGAAATTACTCTAGCCTAGTCAGAGCTACAACTGAATCTGTTATCTCAGAACAAGCTGCCTGTGTTCTCTAGAACGTGGAAAGTGACTCTCGGAGCTACAGCATGTATACAGTCTGACGGAACGTCCTGTGAGCTGCTCTGGACAGAGTTTTGAAGGAAAGAAGGAAGGGAACTACGACAGGGTTACAACGACGAGCTAACTGAGAGCAGACACAAGATCTCTGTACGGAGTTACCTCAGACACGCTGGGAGGGAGAAACCCCTGTCAGATTAGCCTGAGGGCTGAGAAGCTGACTACTACACCTACTGCTACCCGTGCTTATGTTAAGGGTGAGAGCAGGGCGACAGGCGAGTGGAGAAGAAGGAAGCGTGACTTGGGTGATAATCACCGTCACTTGTTAACCGGACACCGGGTCCGAAGCATTGCTAGTACTTCACGGCTAGTGATAGAAAACCGGAATCCTTGCTGGACTTCAAGTCGCAGAAGGTAGCCCTAAGTGTTGATACGTAACTGGAGTCAGGGAGAACAGGAACTTTGAGCAGGACGCTGCAATAGAAGGACTTCGTTCTTGCCAACATCTGGTCACCAGAGATAGAAAAGGCTCTACCACAATGTCGACCGGGCGTAGCTGTTGCATTACGAGTTAAACTTGACTTTATGCAAGTTAGGACTCACATACATTTCAAAGGGAAAGGAGGCCTCAAACCTGCTCAGCGATTACCTGAATGTGCATTCTCCACCCTGACCAGCTTCCCGGGATATACCTGCAACCTTCATCAGTAAAGGTATGGAAAGAGAACAACTTGTGTGTGACTGACTTATTATCTGCAACATCATTGACTTTGAGGGACCAGTCCCACCTGTGGGGGACTTAACATTCAGCTGCCCCATAACATCCCCTCAGAAGATTAACCCTGCAGCGCTGGTCTTATTGATCAGAAACCACAGGTGGCGTCACAAACTATTACTAAAATCCCCTGTAAATATCCCCCATTGTATGAGCGCCCAGGGCCACGGACCGAGCTCTGCTGCCAGTGACATCCCCCATAGACTTCCATGGGCTCGGTGCCGAGTATCCCATAGCCCTGGTACCGTGTGCGACTCAAGTGACGTAGCACTCAGCTTTCTCTATAAGTAGAATAGAGCCAGCTGCCAAGTGCTACGCCACTAGAGTCAATTCAAGCAGGACATGACTGCTGAAGAACGGTACTAATATAATTTATTATTCCACACATACAACTCTCACGGAGTTCACTCTTGGGGGTTTTAAATCAGCTTCTTACCACCACAAGAGCTACTTTTTTAGCCCTCAAGAGTGAAATATGCCTGGCAGAGGTCCTTTCAATAAATTATTTATTTTAAAAAAGTGAAATAAAAAAGGATAACCCCCTCATATATTCAATCCCATGTAACCTCATAAATACAGTCCCACGTATATGAGCACATGATTATCAGCATCATATACTGTGGTGATGTGCACTGTACAGCGCCACAGTATATGGTGCTGATTATTATGTGGCTCATATACTGCAATATAAAGGGGTACAATGAGAAGTACTATGGCCATGAGGCCAGAGTACGAGTGCCAGCTCATATACTCAGCATATGAGCTGGTACTTGTAGTACTCCAGCCTCATGACTATAGTATTTCTCATTTTACATTTCTCATTGTTATATGCAGTATACTGCTGGAGTACTAAAAGTACCAGCTCATATGCTGAGTATTCTGCCAACAGTTCATATACTCAGGCAAAAGCTCATATAGTCAGCATTATTGGCGGGCATTACCTTGGCGGCGGGCAAATGCGAGAGTCTCTCCGCTCTCAGGATGACACGCCGGCCTCGGTGACGTCATTAAGTCGCTCGAGGTTCAAAGCTTGCGCATGTGTTAGGTGCTTTCGGGGAGCGCGCATCAGGAAACACGCATTGCAACCCGCAACGTGTGAAAGCACCCTTATTGTACACGTCTCCTACCTACATTGTAAGAAGCCGTGACTGCGCATCGCTGCGCATTGCCGGGAAACAAAACACAGGGGGCACCATAGTTTGGGGAACTTTCCCCGCGGCACACCCGACCATGTGTCGCGGCACACTAGTGTGCCGCGGAACACTGGTTGAAAATCACTGCCATAGACTGTATTAAACTGTGTGATTGCCGCCATTACAGCGCCACGAGGCGCTCAGGGAGAAGAAAGGCATGCCTTCGTGGGCAGGACCCTACATTGAGGCGCGAAAATCATATCCGCCCACTCTAAGTGTTACTGCACCTGGGGAACTTGTCCATTAGCCAGTGGATCTGCCTCTGATTGTGGCTGGCGGGAAAAGAAGAAAAAAAAAAGCCCGCCCCCAGCCTAGAAGAGAGAGCGGGAACACGACAAAGGTGCAGCAGAGAAGTTAGACGGCAAAATGCGAGCGGTGGTGACCCTGGGTGTGGAGGAGCAGGAGAGAGCTTCCTCAGCAGGAACCTCGACCCACCAGCAGCCATAGACCCAGAGCTTCTGAATATCCAGGTGGAGGAGCTGAGTCTTCAGCTCCTGGGTGTGCAGCTGACCGCAATGGATAAATGGAAAGCGACATTGCCGGAAAAGCAGCAGCACGAGCTGCAGCAACCAATCTGGCAGTCCGCTACACCAGTTCCCGCTGAGGAGGACACCCTTTGTTCTGAGCCTCACAGTGTACCTAAACCACATATAACGTCCACATGTTTGGCATTTCTGAAGCGATGAGGGCCCGCTTAACTTACAAGTGCGTGTCTCCAGATGCATGAGCTGGGCATAACGTACTGGTGACTGCAACGTACTGGTCATTAAAACAAACTGGTCACTACAATGGTTGTTTGCCATTTTTACTTGGCAACATTCATTGCTGCTTGTTTATGGACAATTCCCATGTCACTACACCTGTAGATAAATTCCCTAAGGCAGGGGTCACACTTGCGTATGGCATCCGATGCGAAAGCATCGGATGCGATATGCTAATGACCCTCTTCTCCTGCTCTGCTGCGTGCAGGAGCCAAGTGTCAGTTCTCTGTGCGTCGAGCCTCTCGCCCAGAGCGGATCAGAGCTCAGCTGCGGAAGAGGCAGAGAAACTAATTTCTCTATCTCCTCCATTGCCTGCGTCGGCGTATATTGCACAGCACTCGGATGATTTCCGAGGCATGTACTCTGTGTCACTCGCACCCATAGACTCGCACGTAGAATACGTCCGAGAATAATAAACGATGATGGGAGCTGCCCCATAGATTAATACTGGTCCGAGTGCTATGCGGCTTTTTATCGCATAGCACTCTTCCGTATTCATCGCTAGTGTGACTCCGGCCTAAGGGGTATAATTTCCAAAATAGGGTCTCTTGAGGGGACATTCTGCTCTTCTAGCAATTATTGGCTCTGAAAATGGAGTCTGCAAACTATTCTAGGAAAATCTGCACTCCAGGAGGCAAATAGATCTCCGTCCCTCACGAGTCTCTCCGTATGGCTAAGCAGTTTTGTATAGTCACATATGGGGCATTGCTACATTCAGTAGAACTTGTGGGATAAATTATGGTGCCATTTTTACCCACTTCTTGTGTGAAAATGTAAAATCTGGGGCTAAAACCAATTTTGGTGGAAAAATGTAGTTATTTTTTCTTCATTGCCCAATGGTGTAAAATTCTGTGACACACCTGTGGTGTCAATATGATCACTGCACCCCTAGATGAATTTGTTGAGAGGTATAGTTTGTAAAATGGGGTCACTTATGGAGGGCTCTGCTGTTCTGGCAACTCAAGGGCTCCTCCACTGGGTGATGGCACCTGCAAACCATAACAGTAAAATCTGCACTATAGTATTGCTCTCCTTCCATTCTGAGGTTTGCCTGTGCCGTAAAAATATTTCCCGATTACATGTACAGTGTTAGCACAGTCAGGAAAAAATGGACCTCAGTTTGTTGGGAAAAAAATCCTATTAGCCCTTGGAAAAATTAAAATCTTGGGGCTAAAACAACATTTTAGTGGTATACCGCTCAATGGTATAAAATTCTGTGAGGCACATGTCGTGTCAATGTAAGGAGGTGAAGGGCATTATCCCTTTAAATGTTTCATCCCCTTTAATTGTGTTTACCTGTGTGAATATATGCCTTGTATATGTTATGTATATATATATATATATATATATATATATATATGTGGCGGTTGAGTAATAGGTAGTTAGTGCATCCTGGGGGTCACTAGAGGAAGGCACTGGAAGAATAATGTATATATCCATGGGTTAACTGTAACTTGCGAGGGATCACTAATGGGGGCACGTTAGAGATCTAGTTAGAACGTTACAAAAAAGATCTCAAGCAGTTATTGGGTTTGGTCACCAGAGGGGGGCATTGAGCACATCCATTCTGGTAGGTACAATAGTTAGGGACTTGTTGCTAGGGAAAGATTGCCTCCAAGCGGGAATCTGGCAGGAAGACTTTCTCTTAGCGGGAGTCAGTCGGGGGTGACCTTGCTAGTGTGAGGACATCCACGTTCCTGGACCCTGAGCATAGGGTAGGAAGAAGAGGGGACCAGCAACCCCTGAAGAAGCCAGTGAAGGATTCACCGTGGGAAACGTGAGCCCAAAGAGAGTGGGTTTACATAGCAGTAGTCCAGTGGAAGAACCACTGTGGGAACGCTCAGCAGAAGACGTCGTGCATGAGCGTAGAAGCGAGTGGGCCATCAGAAGTATCTGGGCAGGATAACCAGAGAGGGGTGGATGACCTAGTAGATGTGTCTTTCTTATGCTGGATTGAAGTGTCTCCAGGGGAAGAGATCGAAGTGCCGTTTTCACCGGGCTCCTCGTCCCATCAATACTTAGTGGTCCATTCTGGTGTAGCAGAGAAGAAGAGGCAGAATTGTGCAGAATGTATTGCTGGTATAAATTAAGACGTGCTTATGGTGTCTTAGATGTCCTGTGTCCAGTGGAAAATAAAGCAGAACTGTTTGACGTGATTTGGGACTCTGACTCTAATTGCTCTGTATGCTCCCTCACGGGAGGAGAACACCCCAAGCGAATGGAGACTACAGAGGTAAAATACGTAGCAGCTTCCAGTGCATCGGCCCCGCTGCCGTCCCTTTTCATCAATATGATCACTGTACCCTTGAATGAATTAATTTGGGAGTGTATTTTGTAAAATGAGTTCACATATGGTGTTTTTCTGTTGTTCTGGTACCTCAGGGGCTCTGCGAGTGAATCATTGCACCATCAAACCATTCCAGCAAAATCTGAACTCCAATATGGCTCCTCTTCCCTTCTGAGCTCTGAGCTGTGTCTCAAAAGTAGTATTCCTCCACATACGGGTTATCGGCGTACTCAGGAGACATTGCACAACAAATTGTATGGTGCAATTTCTCCTGTTACCCTTCCAAAAATAAAAAAAATTGAGGCCAAAATAAAATTTTTGTTTGGAATTTTTTTTATTTTCACGGCTCAAAGTTATAAACGTCTGTGAAGCACCTGAGGGTTCAAGGTGCTCACAACACATCTAAATACATTCCCTGAGGGGTCTAGTTTCCAAAATAGGGTTAATTGTGGGGGGTTCCACTGTTTAGGCTCTCCAAACGGGACATGGCGTCCGCTAATGATTCCAGCTAATTTTGCATTCAAAAAGTCAAATGACGCTCCTTCCCTTTCGAGCCCTGCCATGCGTCCAAACAGTAGTTTTTTCCCTCATTTGGGGTATCGGCGTACTCAGGAGAACTTGCACTACAATTTATATCTGGAAATTTCTCCTGTTACCCTTATGAAAATACAAAATTTAGGGCTAAACATTTTTGTGGGAAAAATATGATTTGTTTTCTTTTCATGGCTCCAACGACCTAAAGTTTTATGAAGCACTTGAAGGTTCAGTGTGCTCACCATAAATCTAAATACATTCCTTGAGGTGTCTAGTTTCAAAATTTTCCCATTTGTAGGTGATTTTCACTGTTTAGGCACATCAGGAGCTCTCCAAATGCGACATGGCGTCCGCTAATTTTTCCAGCAAATTTTGCATTCAAAAATCAAATGGCGCTCCTTCCCTTCCGAGCTCTGCCATGTGGCCAAACAGTGGTTTTCCCCCACATATGGGGTATCGGCATGTTCAGGAAAAATTGCACAACACATGATGGGTTCACTTTTTCCTGTTAGTGAAAATAAAAAAATTGGGTGTTAGGTAAATTTTTTGTGAAAATAAGTTAAACGTTCATTTTTTTCCACATTCCAAAAATTCCTGCGAAGCACCTGAAGGGCTAATAAACTTCTTGAAAGTGATTTTGAACACCTTAAGGGGTGCAGTTTTTAGAATGGTATCACTTTGGGGTGTTTTCTCTCGTATAGATTTTTGAAAGACACTTCAAATGTGAGGTGGTCCCTAAAAAACTGTGGTTTTGTAAATTTTGTTGGAAAAAGGAGAAATCGCTGGTCAACTTTTAACTCATAACTTCCTAACAACAAAAAAATGTGGTTAAAAAATTGAGCTAATTTAAAGTAGACATGTGGGAAATGTTATTTATTAACTATTTTGTTTGACATATCTCTTTGATTTAAGAGCATAAGAATTTAAAGTTTGAAAATTGCAAAATTTTCCAATTGTTCGCCAAATTTCCTTTTTTTAGACACAAGTTATATTGAATAAATTTTACCACTATCATGAAGTACAATGTGTCATGAAAAAATATTCTCTAATTCAATAAGATCCGTTGAAGCTTTCAAGAGTTATTACCTCATAGAGTGACACTGATCAGAATTGTAAAAATTGGCCTGGTCAAAGTGCAAACCACTTTGGGAGCTAAAGGGGTTAATATATACACCTTTAAGGGCTTAAGTAATGATAGCAACTATCACTGAAAATTATAGCAAGGGCAACAAGAATTGTGTGTAGTTGTTTACCTGTTGTATGTGCAAGGAGGGGGAATAATACAGTATTCACCCAGCCGGGGTCTGAAATACTACAGGTAATATATTTTCCATTATGCAGTACTTTTTATTAAAAAAAAGCCTTTGCAGTTGGTGAAACCATTCAGCCTTCTGGAGATCAGTATCCTAGTGAGATTAATTAAAAAAACTTCCCACACAGAGGTACAGCCAGAGGATGATGCCGTTGCCATAGATTTGTTTAATATATTGTCTAATCTAAATCGTTAGCATTCTTGAAATTAGAAAAAATATTTGATACAGACATTAGCCTAGAATTATCTGTTGTTGAAGCATACCATTTTATTCAGTGCATGCTGGCTTGAATTACTCTTTAGCATGGTGCATTAGTGTTCACGGTACCACCTGTCAGCTGTGTCATGTTTGTGCAGTAGTATTATATTTAGACTGGCATATACTGGGAGCGGATAGACATTGAGCTGGAAGCAGTGGGGGATATTACTACGTGACCGGTGTTGTTTCTTCTTGGTACTTGTGTGTCAGTGTCCTTGTCCTATCTTCCCGGTGGCGTCAGCTCTAGTAGCAGCTATTAGTGTTAGTCTCAGCTTGTTGCTCTTTTTCGCTGTTTTTTTGGCTTTTCTCTGTTCTCGGACTGTCTGGTGTATCCTATCTAAGGACCAATAACGATTGTAAACTTAATGAAGTTTGCAAACATATTCATAGCCTATTGATTCATGAACGCATTGCTGATAGTTCGTAGTTCGTGGTCATAGTAGTTTCGTTTGAAGCGATACAAGTAGATAGCGCAGTAATCGTGTTGTAGTAAATGTTGGCATTGAGTCCAATGTCCCTCTAGGCTGTGTTACTAGCACTATTTTGCAGAGTCACTCATGACTTGACACAGCAGCATTATACACCTAAGGGTGCTATTCATGGGAGCTTATGATAGACTTTGACATTGCTTCCTCACTTCTCACCACAGGTTCAATAACAGGAGTCATGACTTTTCTCCTCTACAAGTAACATGGACAGAGCAGCAAAGAAGAAATTTACCATCAGATACCAGGACAGTCTGCCATTACTGAAGCCGTTCCGCAGCGCACACAGGTACAGTAGATGTGTCAGTCTGAGTAATGCAATGTACATGTCTCATTGCTTTATGGTGGGTAGCTGCTGCTCCATTACACAGTACAGAAAGGGTGCACAACGGATAGGAAGATCGCTTCACACAAATGGTTAAATAGCCTTATGAAAGACTGCAAACAGAAAACTTATTTTGATAAAGTTTTTCCTGAGAAACTGCACGTAATACAAATTCCTATATATGTAAAGTAAATAAATTGTAAATGTAAATAAAATTTAAAATAGTATGTTGCTATAATAATATATTCAACTGTTTTATAGATATAGAAAAGCTGGGAAAAGCTTGGTAGTGTAAAACTGCAGAATGAACATATTAAAATGAACCTGTCAGCTGGTCCATGCTGCTGTGTGAACGCACCTAGGTCTGTTTGATTCTGAAACGCTGCGATATTTGAGAGAAAAAACATACTTCAAAAGCTACAGGGGACAAAGCTGCATTATAGACTAGTCGTACAGGTGGGTCCCCGGCGTCTTCTCCCAGCCCAGAATTGACAGGTCTCTGCCTATGTGCATGCATAGTCTGAGACCTATCAATCCAGGGAAGTGGGTAGAGAGAAGACACCGGGAACCTGCCTGTACGACTATTCTACAGTGTGTTCTCTGTCCCTGAAGATTTTGAAGTATGTTTTTCTATGAAACATTGCAATGTTTCATAGTTAAACATACCTGGCTGAGATCATACAACCAGTGCCTGATACATGCATTGATTTTATGACTATAATCTGTCATATAAGCTGGGGCATAGTTGTAATGACAAATATCAGTGTAAAAACTTTCACAATATTTTGCAGTCACCAACATCCGATTGATAATGCCGGTTTATTTTCCTTCATGACATTGAACTGGATCACACCACTTGCAAGAAAGGCATACCGTCTTTCTAAACTTCACATAGATGATCTTTGGGATCTGCCATCACAAGACTCATCAGAAGTAAACAGCTGGAGGTAAAAGTCTTGTATGCGTGTGTCCCATTTTTCACTATGTCTACATATTTGCCATGATTTATGAGACCTGTCAGAAGCAGTTTTGTACATAGATAAGTTAGGACTACAGCAAAGGAACCTCCCATTATAGTGCTAGGTTTTATCAGTAGTGCATGGTATTTATTTTCCCATCATAACCTTTCCATGTCTATTAGTCCAATTCCCAAATTTTTAGCAATATACGGTAGTTGTTCTGGAGAGTGGAGTTCTGAACAGATTTTCATATGAAATTCATGAAATTTTCATCAGAGGCTACACCACCTCTATGTACATTTGCAAAATGTTTTGATGCGGCAGATATCAACATTGCCGTAGAACTGGCCGCTTCAGAAAGATGACGTCTGATATGAACTTTTAGTGGACACGATGTTCATCCTGTATACTGTAATTTACATCACATCTCTTGTACTAAAACATAAAACAAGCCGTGCACTCTCCTTCTCCCACCTGCTCTCCCTCTCTCTGCTTCTCCTCACTGCTGGCGACATATCTCCCAATCCTGGACCCCCACAGCTCATACCTCCCATTACTACCCCCTCATATCGCTTCAAACCCAATATAAACACCCAAAATCTCGTCCACTTAAAATCCGTGCCCTTGACGCCAACCCCCCCTGCTCCCTCTCTTTGGATCACTCTGGAATGCTCGCTCCATCTGCAATACACTCCATGTGATCCACGACCTCTTTATCTCTCATGATTTTTCCTTCCTGGGCCTCACCGAAACATGGTTGATACCCTCCGACACAGCCTCCCCTGCTGCGCTATGTTACGGCGGCCTCCACTTCACCCACACTCCTCGCTCTGGCAACAGACATGGGGGAGGAGTGGGCATTCTCCTTTCTTCCAACTGTACCTTTAACCCAATCCCACCTCTACCCTCCCTTATCCTCCCCTCTTTTGAAGTCCACTCATCTACTCTCCCTCCGAACTCCAAGTGACCATCATATACCGACCTCCGGGCCTGACCACAGCCTTTATTGACCACTTCTCCACCTGGTTTCTTCACTTTCTCTCTGCTGACATTCCCATCATCATCATGGGTGACTTCAACATAACCTTTGACACCAGTCAGCAGCCTCAAAACTTCTGTCACTCACTTCATCTTTTGGACTTATTCAGTGGTCCTCCTCAGCCACCACGGACATACAACAGACCTAGTCTTCACCCGTCTCTGCTCCCTATCTAACTTCCCAACCTCCCCTCTATCTGACCACCACCTACTCACGTTCTCATCATTGTCGTCCTCACCTGTCACCCATGTCCCCCAACTTGCGCACCCCCGCAGATACCTCGCACATCTAGAAACTCGCACACTCTCTGACTCTATTCTACCACTGGCAACCATATCCTCACTCCACAATACAGACAGTGCCACTAATTTCTACAGTGCCTCTCTTGCATCAGCCATCGACTCGGTCACCCCTATCATGCGTAGCAGAGTGAGACAAATCAATAGACAACCCTGGTCCAATAACTACACTAAAAAGCTTCGGTAGGTACCTAGAAATGCAGAGCGGTGTTGGAAGAAAACGCACTCGCAAGATGACCTCACTCAAACAAGCAACACTCGCATTCAAATCAGCTCTCACCTCTCCTAAACAGGCCTACTTTACATCCCTTGTATCTTCCTTGTCCCACAACCCCAAACAGTTGTTCAACACTTTTAACTCTCTCCTCCACCCACCACTGCCCCCTTCGACTTCCCTAATCTCTGCCAAGGTCTTTGCCACGCACTTCAAAAATATGATAGACCAATCAAGGCAAGTCTTTGTTGTCCGACCACCACAAACCCTTTGCATACCAGACCAATGTCGTAACCCCATAACTTCCCTCTCCAAAATCACTGAAGGAGAGCTTGCTCATCTTCTCTCCAAATCACACCTCATCACTTGTGCGCTTGACCCCATCCCATCCCACCTCCTCCCCAACCTCACCACTACACTTAACCCATCCCTAACCCATCTCTTCAATCTGTCACTAACTTATGACTGCCCTGACCAAACTTACTAACGACTTACAGCTAAAGCTAACAGACAATTGTCTATACTCCTCCTTCTAGACCTGTCCTCTGCCTTCGACACAGTTGACCACTGCCTCCTACTACAGATCCTCTCTTCCCTTGGTGTTAAAGACCTTTCCCTATCCTGGATCTCCTCATACCTTACCAACCGCACATTTAGCGTTTCCAACTCCCACACTACCTCCTCATCTCGCCCTCTCTCTGTTGGTGTCCCTCAAGGCTTTGTCCTAGGACCCTTTCTTTTCTTAATCTATACCCTTGGCCTGGGACAACTCATAAAGTCCTATGGCTTCCAGTACCATCTTTATGCTGATGTAACAAAGAAACAAAAGAGCAGGGGACGCTTATAGAGTTCCATCATTCAACATCATGCCATCCGGCATTTTGAACATCTTTGTCATCTTTTGTAACTCCTGATGAACTGTTACAGAGGGAAAACGCGTCGGGGTGTATCTGCTCATGATAAGTGACCGTTTCTTATGCCTTTTTTGATTTATCTATATTGTGTCCTCTGCTGAGGCATGTGGTAGATGTCACAGTACTTATCAGACATATTGTTGGTCTGTACTTGTTATGATGTGGATTTATCTGGTTACTATTTTATCTTAATATTTTTTCTGAGAATTGTATGCATTACCCTAGTACATTTTTACTTTTTCATCTCTGCACTATCATGAAATTGTTTTCCTATCTGTGAGAGTAGGGACTGGTAGGAGAGCGAGGGATAGTCTTCGTTCAGTGGGGGCGCCAAAAAAGCGTTGTCTAGGGTGCCAACCGCCACAGGCAGGCAGTGATCAAAAAGGCCTAGTTTAGAGCCTTGCAGCAGCTCAGAATAGGTCTTTTTCTAGATTTTGGTATTTGCCATTTTTTTCACTGGGAAGGTGGTTTTTACAATTAATCAATAAAAACTCTTTTATAGGGATTATATGTTCACTTCTGGGCTCTCATAGAGTAACCTGATGAAGGCGGTATTCAGCCGCCGAAACGCGTTGTGTCTTTGGCATTTTAATAAAGGTCTGCATATTTATATTGACCCTTTTTGGTATGCCCAGCGCTCAGCTTTTTTTCTTCATTCATCTTTATGCTGATGACATTCAGATCTACCTCTCTGGTCCAGATGTCATCTCTTTGCTCTCCAGAATCCCAGAGTGTCTGTCAGCCATATCCTCCTTCTTCTCCGCTCGCTTCCTCAAACTCAATGTGGACAAATCTGAGCTAATTATCTTTCCTCAATCTCGCATATCTTCCCTACCTGATCTATCTATCACAATTAATGACATCACGCTTTCCCCCATACCAGAAGTCCACTGCCTTGGAGTAACCCTTGACTCTGCCCTGTCCTTCAAATCGCACATCCAAGCTCTTGCCACCTCATGTCGCCTCCAGCTCAAAAATGTTTCCAGAATCCATCCTTTCCTCAAACCTCACTCTACCAAAATACTTGTGCATGCCCTAATCATCTCCCGCCTTGACTACTGCAACGTCCTCCTCTGTGGCCTACCTTCTAACACTCTCACATCCCTGCAGTCCATCCTCAACTTTACTGCCCAACTAATTAATCTCTCTACTAGTTGTAGCATTTCCAGGGTTATAGCTCTAGGATCGCTGTCTGGGTAGACAGAATGGAATGAAAACAGTTCATTCAGACAGCAGTTCTGGTAAAAACTGGCCGCAACCAGTTTTATTAAAGTCCACAGCAAACAGATAAAACAAAGCATAAACAGAAACCCTAGGCTTGTCTAGCCACTAACTACACATAGATCGATTTCCCTGTCTCTCAGGGTACAGACTCTACCAGTCTGTGCCCAAAACAACACATATGATATATGTTACCAGTACGGAGTTTCCCAGATAGTCCTCCTTGTGTCTGAAGGCCCCTTCAGCGTCCAGACTTGAGAGAGATCCACTCCTATTCAGCCGCTATTCACACGGAGACTCACTGAGGCTACTCTTGTGTCCGGGGTACTTCCTGCACCCAGACTGAGATAGCTCAAACTCCTGGAGACTGCTTCCTTGTGCCGGGACACCTCCCTGTGTCCAGGCTAAAGACAGCTCACACTCTGACTTGGAGACTGCTTCCTTGTGCCGGGACACCTCCCTGTGTCCAGGCTAAAGACAGCTCACACTCTGACTTGGAGACTGTTTCTCGTGCCGGGACACCTTCCTGGTGTCCAGACTAAACTAGTTCCAGCCCTGTCTGTATTCCCAGACACCTACTTCTGGTTTCCTAATTATCACCTGAGTGGCCACAGGTTTGAGCTGCAAGCGTGTACTTGAATGGATGGTGTAATGACCTTTCTCTACCACTAGGTCTACAAAACCACACATTTCCCTTATACCTAGGTGAAATGTACACCCCATTCAACCCATATTCCTTCACTGTCTCACATATCCCCTCCCTCTTCTCCAGACCGGAGGGCTGGTCATCCAGACCGGAGGGCTGGTCAACAATCCCAAAGAGACAGTGAACTCCGGACACTGCATCAGCACTATACACAGGTAGGTCAGGGACACTTGGTTCCCGAGAACCACCATCCTCGTCTCCCAACATCACCTGCAAAGGAATTTCATCTTTATCATGGTCAACACCATTATCAGTATCATCACTATTATGATTAGCATCATCATCATTATCATCATCATTATGATCATCATCATCATTATCATCATCATCACATAAGTTTAAGCTTGTGGGTTGAACACATAATATATCCAATCACCTCAACCCACAGTTCACACAGAGACCATGTATTTATCCCTTGCTCTGTTCAGCCCCGGAATATTAGTCAATGACATTCGCTCATTCCTTAGGGACCTACCGTCTGTCATTGTCACAGACTTCGTCCAGTCACATTTCTGGGACGTAACCTTGTCAGGTCTCCCCTTTGCTCCCAGTGGTCAATCGTAACCTTGTCAGGTCTTGCCTGGGTATCTAAGGTCCGGTTAGACTCTGTACTGTCCGGTACTCTATCGGGTCGTCTGTATGGGCCTCTCAAACCTGAGTTACTGGAGGTCTCACTACCTCTAAACCCACGCCCACTACCCTCAGGACATCTTGTAAGGTCCCTAACTTCAGCCGTAGCTGTTCTGTTATTTAGGGGGCCCTTTCTCTGTCGGGTCTCACTATTCTTAGACGGCTGCCATCTTCTGCTGCTCAGATGATGCTGTCTATCTACTCGCTGTCTAGCGAAATTCAATTGTTCTACCTCTCGCAGGTAGGTCACACGGTACGCCACCAGCATGCACACATATTCAAGACTTTCTTCCGTTCCTATAGCGTAGAATGACACCATGCCGTCTTCATCTGGTATCCAGTCCCGACGATCACGTGGACTGCTTACTGTCACCACACCAGACTTCTTCACCATTATCTGCATGGCTCGGCCATTTCTCCCAATCAGCTTTCTCACCAGAACATGAGGCACCCGGATGACCTCTTCCTGTAGACTGTGAGCTTTTCTCATAAGCTTTAGTTGTCTAACGGTTTGTTCTGTCTTCAACCGGAGAAACCGCTTTGTGCGAATACATCGCCAGTGCATGTCACTTAGGATTGCCACCCTCTTCACTGTAACTTCAGTCATGGACAAGACCACCAGCTGTTTAGCTCCTGTGGTCGAGTACACCTTACAGGCTCCCACGGCCTTCCTAAACGCTTCATGCACAGACTCACGGGTGCATTCTTCTCTCAAGTCCTCGGGTACATCTACGAGGCACTTGTACCGACACGTTTCGGTCTCACCAGTGGTTTCCAGACGATCAATCAGCTCAGGGTTCAGGGACAACTGACTTTCAGCTTCTTCCCCCTTTACACTTCTTCTGAGCTGACTCACAGCTACAATTTCGTGAATTTCCGTCCGGACCACTTCCATTTCACCATTATCTTCCGTTACCACACTCTTAGCTCTCCTCAGGTCTATCTTCTCCTGGCCAAGGGAAGCGAGTGCAACGTGGTTGCCCTTTTCTTTCTCCAAGGAGGCCTTGTTCATCGAGTGACACTGTATCAGGCGACTTTTAAGCCGAGAACTTCTTCCTCTAGTTCCGCCATTCGCCTCTCAGCAGCCCGTCTCTGAAGCTTCTCTTGCGTCCACTGGGCTTGTAACCACTCCTTGAGCTCCTTGATCTCGGCTCCGACATCCACCGAATCATCCGAACTCACAGCACTCGAGGAAGTATCTGCTTTACACCTCTCATCTCCAGTGGCCAACTCCTGGACCTGGTCTGTAGCTTCTCTGATGGACTCCTCCATCTTTTCCCGCTCAGCTTCCATTTGGCTGAGCTTTTCCTTAAGGCGCATCTCCACCTTCTGGAGAGTATCACAAGACATCTGTAGCTCCTTCACCTGAGCTTCCAGACCTAGGGTCTTTCTGCGCAGATCACCATTTTCATCACGGGTGTCCTGCAGAGTGGTCTCAACCACCTGGCGCATTTGCTCTGCATCCATCTTCTCCTCTTCTAGTTTTTCTTTGACCCTGAGGAGATCTACATAATCTCTCTTCATCTGTTGCAGTTCCCTACTGCGTTCATCACACTCCTTCTTGGAGTCACACAGCTCCTGGTTGAGCTGTTCGCGCAATCGTTCTAGGATTTGTTTACTTCCAGAAACTCCATCCTGCAGCGCCTCCTCACGCTTTAACTGCAAAACCTCTTCCTTGATTTTGCGGCGGTCCTCTTTAATGGCAAAGAACATATTCTGCCACAGGATAACTTCCTCGTTGCTTCCTTCTAGGACTCGCTGGTCTGAGGATACGTCCTCCAGGTTTTCACATAATTGCAGCATGTCACTCTGATACTGCAGCCGAATAGGTTCCAGCTCTTGGCCATGACTGGCCTTCTCCTCTTCTACCTCTAAAGGAGAATCCACACTTGAAGCATAGGCAGTCCGTACTACATTCTCTTCATTTTCTTTTTCAGCGAGTACTACCGGCACAACCTTTTTGTGGCCCTTGCGCCGTCTACGACGAGAGGAGGACTCTCTTCCCTCGTCTAGCCTCTCCTGACTGAACTCACTTTTTACCGTCATAGTGTCCCAGTCAGTTACGGGGTCTGTGTCACTCCCCATGGTGTTGTGGACTAACAGGTCACCTCCCACTTTGACGTCACCCCCTTCTACTGGAGCTACCCCGTTATCAACGGTCACATTGTCATTTTTAGGAGGTACCAACCCACCACCAGTAACAATTTTCAGTTTTCCACACTCTACACTCTTGTGAAAATCCGCCCCTTTTTAGACTCCGCCCCCTTTTTAACAACCACACCGGCAGGGTAATTTTTACACAAAAAATCAGCAGTAGTCTTAGGACTCAGTTCCAACATCTCTTACCACCTCCCCGGGCACTCTGTGACAACACTGGCACCCCGGAGAGTCCATAGAATGGTCCACTGCCGCCATTCCATACGGTGCCCATAGCTCCCGCACCATGTCCAGTTTCATGTCCAGTAGACATTTCTCAAATATGCGGTCCGACTTGTCAGACCCATTCGTGGCTCCATTCACAGCCATCGCGGAGCACTGTTCACACCAGAATTTCACCGCTTTCCCTTGAAAAAATCTTCGTGGCCCCGCCGAGCCACAGCAAAACTGGATTTGAGTGCGACGGCAATCTTCACAACCCCGCCGAGTTGCAGCAAGATGCCTTCGTGACCCCACTGAGTCACAGCAAGATGCCTTCGTGACCCCACTGAGTCACAGCAAGATGCTTGTATCCACACTCGTCCATGCTGTCAGACTTCTCTGTCTTCACAACGGCAGACTTCAGTCAAGGCATACACACTACACAGCTTTTTTCCACAGAAAATTCAGCCTTGCTGTGCAAACACCCTTTTTTTTTTTTTTTCTTTTGCAAAGTCTATTAGGGCTACTGTCTCTTTAAGACTGCTCCACAGACTTTTCTTTTGCTACTGCACATTCCACAGTCATTTTCACAACAAGTTCAGCTTTGCTGTGCATACATTTTCTCTCTGCAGACCCTATCAGGGCCACTGTCTCTCCAAGACTGCTCCAAACAGACGTTTCTGCTGACACACTTTTTTCCTCTGCTGCTATTTCAACAGACTTCACCTTTATTGCTGTCTCTAAAGGGTATGCCACACTAAACAACATCGCTAACGGGATCGCTAAAAAAGTCACTATTTAGCGATCCCGTTAGCGATGTTGTTGTGTG
>JARQOD010000002.1:320501149-320583813 GCA_033576555.1 Oophaga sylvatica
TTTGTTTAGAGTGGCCTATCACATTCACTAATCAAAGTCGTTCTATGTTTAAGTGTGTATGTGTAGCCCATTCACTATCTCCATCCATCCCTCACTCCCTCAAGATGGCTGGACCATCATTGTAAATGCACCATTGTATATACACACCTGTACTTTGTATCTCCCCCACCTCATTGTAGATTGTAAGCTCTCACGAGCAGGGTCGGCTTATTTTGCTTTAACCCCTCTCTGCCATCAGACGTACTATTCCGTCCATGTGACCCTGGACCTAATTCCCATGGACGGAATAGTACGTCATGGGCGATCAGCTGCGCTCCCGGGGGGAGCGCAGCTGATCGCCGCCGGGTGTCAGCTGATTATCACAGCTGACACCCGTGACTGTGTGTCAGGAGCGGTCACGGACCGCTCCCGGCACATTAACCCTTGGCACACCGCGATCAAACATGATCGCGGTGTACCCGGGGCACAGGGGAGGATCGCGCAGGCAGGGGGCTCCCTGCGCGCTCCCCTGAGACCCTCAGAGCAGCGCGATGTGTCGCGCTGTTCCGAGGGTCCGTCCTCCCTCCAGGTCCCCGGATCCAAGATGGCGCCGGGGTCCTGCAGGGAGGCGGCTTCCTCAGTGCCTGCTGAGAGCAGGCGCTGGGGAAGCCTGCAGCGATGCCAGAGCGATCGCTGGTGTGACAGAGTGCTGTGCACACTGTCACACCAGCGATCTGATAAAATACTGTGATGTCCCACCCTGGGACAAAGTAAAAGTAAAAAAAGTAAAAATAAAAAGTGTAAAAAAAAATCATAAAAAAAAAAAAATATATTCCCCAATAAATTCATTTTTTCCTGTAAATAAAAAAAACAAAACAATAAAAGTACACATTTTTGATATCGCCGCGTCCGTAACGACCCCCCCTATAAAACTGTCCCACTAGTTAACCCCTTTAGTGAACCCCTTAAAAAAAAAAAAACGAAGCAAAAAATCAACGCTTTATCATCATACCGCCGAACAAAAAGTGAAATAACACGCGATCAAAAAGACCGATATAAATAAACATGGTACCACTGAAAACGTCATCTTGTCCCGCAAAAAACAAGCCGTCACACAGCATCATGAGCGAAAAAATAAAAAGTTATAGCTCGCAGAATAAAGCGATGCAAAAATAATGATTTTTTATATAAAATTGTTTTCATTCTATAAAAGCGCCAAAACCTAAAAAAATGATACAAATGAGGTATCGCCATAATCGTACTGACCCGAAGAATAAAACTGCTTTATCAATTTTACCACACGCGGAATGGTATAAACGCCTCCCCCAAAAGAAATTCATGAATTGCTGATTTTTGTTCATTCTAACCACCCAAAAATCGAAATAAAAAGCGATCAAAAAATGTCACGTGCTCAAAAATGGTACAAATAAAAACGTCAACTCGTCCCGCAAAAAATAAGACCTCACATGACTCTGTGGGCCAAAATATGCAAAAATTATAGCTCTCAAAATGTGGTGATGCAAAAAACTATTTTTTGCAATAAAAAGCGTCTTTTAGCGTGACAGCTGCCAATCACAAAAACCCGCTATAAATAGTAAATCAAACCCCCTTTATCACCCCCTTAGTTAGGGAAAAATAATAAAATTAAAAAAATGTATTTATTTCCATTTTCCCGTTAGGGTTAGGGTTGCGGCTAAAGTTAGGGTTAGGGTTGGCGCTAACGTTAGTATTAGGGTTAGGGTTGGCGCTAACGTTAGGATTAGGGTTGGGATTAGGGTTATGGGTGTGTTAGTGTTAGGTTTGTGGTTAGGGTTGGGACTAGGGTTATTGGTGTTTGGGGTTAGGGTTGGAGTTAGAATTGGGGGGTTTCTGCTGTTTAGGCACATCAGGAGCTCTCGAAATGTGACATGGCGTCTGATCTCAATTCCAGCCAATTCTGCATTGAAAAAGTCAAATGGTGCTCCTTCACTTCTGAGCTCTGCCATGCGCCCAAACAGTAGTTTACCCCACATATGGGGTATCAGCATACTCTGGACCCCAAGAGTTATTGTGCAATTTGGCCTATTTCTCCTGTTACCCTTGGGAAAATAAAAAACTGGGGGCGACAAAATCATTTTTGTAAAAAAAAAAAATGATTTTTTTGTTTTTACAGCTGTATGTTATAAAACTTCTGTGAAGTACTTGGGGCTTCATAGCGCTCACCACACTTCTAGATAAGTTCCTTGTGGGGTCTATTTTCCAAAATGGGGTCACTTGTGGGGGGTTTCCACTGTTTAGGCGCATCAGGGGTTCTCCAAATGCGACATGACGCCCCCAGACCATTCCATCAAAGTCTGCAATCCAAAACGTCACTACTTCCCTTCCGAGCCCCGACGTGCGCCCATACAGTAGTTTACTCCCACATATTGGGTATCAGCATACTCAGGACAAATTGGACAACAACTTTTGGGGTCCAATTTCTCCTGCTACCCTTGTGAAAATAAAATATTGGGGGCTAAAAAATCATTTTTGTAAAAAAAAAAAGAATTTTTTTATTTTACGGCTGTACGTTATAAACTTCTGTGAAGCACTTTGGGGTTCAAAGTGCTCACCACACATCTAGATAAGTTCCTTGAGGGGTCTAGTTTCCAAAATGGTGTTATTTGTGGGGGTTTCCACTGTTTAGGCAGATCAGGAGCTCTCCAAACACGACATGGCATCCAGCCAATTCTGCGTTGAAAAAGTCAAACGGCGCTCCTTCCCTTCCAAACTCTGCCATGCACCCAAACAGTGGTTTACCCCCACATATGGGGTATCAGCGCACTCAGGACAAATTGCACAATAACTTTTGGAGTCTTGTTTCCCTTGGGAAAATAAAAATTGGGGTGAAAAGATCAATTTTGTGGAAAAAATATAATTTTTTAATTTTACGGCTCTACGTTATAAACTTGTGTGAAGCACTTGGGGGTTCAAATTGCTCACCAAAGATCTAGATAAGTTCCTTAGGGGGTCTAGTTTCCCAAATGGGGTCACTTGTGGGGGGTTTCCACTGTTTAGGCACATCAGGGGCTCTCCAAATGCAACATGGCGTCCAATCTCAATTCCAGCCAATTTTGGTTGGAAAAAGTCAAATAGTGCTCCTTCCATTCCGAGCTCTGCCATGCGCCCAAACAGTGGTTCCCCCCCACATATGGGGTATCAGCGTACTCAGGACAAATTGGACAACAAATTTTGTGGTCCAATTTCTCCTGTTACCTATGGGAAAATAAAAAATTAGTGACTAAGAGATAATTTTTGTGGGAAAAAAATAGGATTTTTTATTTTCATGCCCGGGCATTATAAACTTGTGTGAAGCACTTGGGGTTCAAAGTGCTCACCAAAGATCTAGATAAGTTCCTTAGGGGGTCTAGCTTCCAAAATGGGGTCACTTGTGGGGGTTTCCACTGTTTAGGCTCATCTGGGGCACTACAAACGGAACATGACCCTCATCAATGTTTGCATTCCAAAACGTTACTGCTTCTTTTCCAAGCCCTGCCGTGCGCCCAAACAGTTTCCCCCCCCCACATATGGGGTATCAGCGTACTCAGGACAAATTGGACAACAAGTTTTGGGGTCCAATTTCCTTGGGAAAAATCAAAAATTTGGGACTAAAAAATCATTTTTGTGGAAAATTGTTTTTTTTTTTTTTTTTCACACCCAGGCATTATAAACTTTTGTGAAACACTTTGGGGTTCAAAGTGCTCACAACAGATCTAGATAAGTTCCTTAGGGGGTCTAGTTTCCAAAATGGTGTCACTTGTGGGGGGTTTCCACTGTTTAGGCATATCAGGGGCTCTCCAAACACGACATGGCGTCCAATCTCAATTCCAGCCAATTTTAGTTTGAAAAAGTCAAACGGCGCTCCTTCCCTTACGAGCTCTGCCGTGTGCCCAAACAGTGGTTTTCCCCCACATATGGGGTATTGGCGTACTCAGGAGAAATTGCACAACAACTTTATCTGTCCATTTTCTCCTTTTACCCTTGTGAAAATAAAAAAAAGTTTGTAAAAGATCATTTTTGTGGCTAAAAAGTTAAATATTAATTTTTTCCATCCACGTTGCTTCAGCTCCTGTGAAGCACCTGAAGGGTTAATAAACTTCTTGAATGTAGTTTTGAGTACCTTGAGGGGTGCAGTTTTTATAATGGTGTCACTTTTGGGTATTTTCTGCCATATAGACCCGTCAAAGTGACTTCAAATGTGAGGTGGTCCCTAAAAAAATGGCTTTGTAAATTTTGTTGTAAAAATGAGAAATCACTGGTCAACTTTTAACCCTTCTAATTTCCTAACAAAGAAAAATTTTGGTTCCAAAATTGTGCTGATGTAAAGTAGACATGTGGGAAATGTTATTTCTTAACTATTTTGTGTGACATATTTCTCTGTTTTAAGGGAAAAAAAATTCAAAGTTTGAAAATTGCAAAATTTTCACCATATTTGCATTTTTTCAAAAATAAACGCAAGTTATATCGAAGAAATTTTACCACTAACATGAAGTACAATATGTCACGAGAAAACATTCTCAGAATCGCGAAGATCCGTTGAAGCGTTCCAGAGTTATAACCTCATAAAGAGACAGTGGTCAGAATTGTAAAAATTGGCCCGGTCATTAACGTGCAAACCACCCTTGGGGGTGAAGGGGTTAATTATTGTATTGTTAACGTTGTTACTTATGACTTATGTTTTGAAACTGTTAAACTGTAAAGCACTGCGGAATATGTTGGCGCTATATAAAGATTATTATTATTATTATTATTCAGTGGGTAACTATTTACCAGCAAAAATAGTTTTACATAAATTACTATGTAGAAGGCTGTCAACAAAATGCCCCCTCCACACACAATTCTGCTCTAATTTACAGATACCGCCTCAAACAATCTGTTACCTTCTTTCCTTTTTCTTGCCCCTCACATCATATTCAATGATATCTGTCCCATTCATCTCCCATACTTCCTAATCAAACACAGACCCTCACCATAGAAGCCTTCAAAACCAACCTGAAAACCCACTCCCTAAAAGCTTATAACCTACAGTAACCTTTGCTGCCGCCACACTGCCATGTGGACAGTTTCTGCCCCCCTACCCACTATACGGACTCCCATTACAGCTGTGAGAAAATAATGGGAAGGTCCACTTTGTCAGACTGACGACAGTATCTTTGAGTAATGATCAACCCATAGATGATCAGAGTGAAGGAGTCAGGAACTTAGAAATACTATTGAACAATATTCTTTGGCTTCCATAACATTGAATATCTTATTCTATGGAATATTCAATGATTTTCCAATAAGATGCTATACTGAACACAAAAAAGGACCATGGCCCTTTGATAACAAACCCCACTAGCATGACTCCATGACATCAAAAATTACTTTTGGGGTATTTATTAGCTGTTCTCTATGGACAAGTCAAAAAAAAATCCTCATCACAATATGCAAAACATAAAATATTAGAAAATGGATAAGCATAACTCACTAAAGCTGATTAGAGGTTTATACACATATGTATACTGCTGTTATGAGTCAGCTTATTCACAGCTACAAGTAGTGCTCAAGACAATTCCATCTGTCCCAGTCACAGCTCTATGTGACTGCAGACTTCGGAATCCTTACAGTGCGCACACAGCAATCTGTCAAGATTGTTCAATATTGCCAGAGTGAGCGGGCGCTAATGTGACAACAAGTAGGCGATTTGCATACCTGCAGTCCCAAGCTGACTAGACGTACTTGGCCTCGCTCAATAGAAGTGAGCTGAGAAAGGCTAAGCATGACTAGTTGGAATGTGGCCAGAAGTATGCAAATGTCATGCCTGCGGTCACATGACCTCCTGCGCTCTCTGGCAATAACGAATAATCCTGACAGTAAGGTGCATACGCTGTAAGAACTCAGAAGTCTGCAGTAGCAAAGTGAGTTTTAGCAGAACTGACAACATAAATTGGAGGTCATACAAGATAAATCTTACATCACTTTCCTGCACCACATACCACTAGATAACATTGAGGCCCCATTCATCATTGCCTTTACGCTCATTTTTAGTCTAGTTTTGAACCTTTTTTTTTTTTTTGTTTGCACCCAATTCATTATTCTATTTGAGCCTTTTTTTAAGTCTATTTTATATGTGCTTGCCTGTGTTTTTCTGTTTTACAATTTGTAGACAGTCTCGCAATTCCAAATGTTTTTAGCAGGATTCATTAATTGTGAAACTGAAAAAACAGTGAGTCAGGGCCTTTGTCTTTCCCATAAAATGAATTGTATACCTTTTTAAGGCCCAGTTTTTCAACCACTTCCTTCTCCCAGTACGGTCTTCTAATAAAAGATCGCACTCTCGTAACAAGATGTAATTTATGTGGTTGCTGTGGATCTCCTCCATACTTTTCATGATCTTCTGGCTTTGGTTGAAATGTCTGTACATAAAATAAGTAAATACAAGAAAAATCACTGAAAAGTTACTAATATAAAGATGTGGCATACATTCTGCCATTTATACATTATGCCAAAAATGTATAAATAGAGGTACTGCTTAGATCAGATTTAAGCATATTAGGGGTCATGCCAAAACAGCTATTTTACAACAAAAACAGGATAAGATTTTGGAAAAGTAAAGGCCCCAATACATGTGAACTGATCCTTTTGCTCTGTGGGCAGATAAATCACTGCCAGATGTTTTTGGCAGCAGCTTACTCCGCTTTCCCCACAGAGAACACAGGAATGCTGGACTGAGCCAAGTGCCTTTAGAAAACATTTTGTTTTTGGAAGCTGAACAATTCTTTTATTACCACAACGTCAGCACAGGACTTGATGTGGTTTTTGCATTCTGGGAAGTGTAGTGAGAACTTTCTAACACATTACAGAAGTTCAGATAAAGGGAACCTGTCAGCATGTTTTTGCATGTGGAAGTAGCGGTGCAGATGTATAGGCGCATGTCTCCCGGTAAAAAAAAAAGACAGTTTCTTACCGGCAACTGGATTTCTCATAGCCCATGACAGGACGACGGAGAGGGGATCCACCCTTCAGGGACAGGAAACCTACCGATAAAAGGGGGGTACCTCTCCCTCGCATCAGTTGGTTTACAGAGAATAGGAGGACCTCCAGGTTATTGACAACAATTAAATATCTTTATCATATTACTTATCAAAAACACACCGTGTTATAAATAAATCACACCACAAACAGTGAATACGTGCTCACCCATACAAGACGGGAGGGAATAAACAGGAGTTGTCCTGGGCTATGAGAAATCCTGCTACCGGTAAGTAACTATATCTTTCTCCTTCCCCCATGACAGCACCAAGGAGAGAATTACAGAGAATTGTAACTTAGGGAGGTACCACAGCCTGTAGAACCCTTTTCGCAAAGGTTAGGTCAGAAGAAGTGGCTAGTTCCAGCTGATAGTGCTTGAAAAAGGTAGAAGGTGATGATGACCAAGTGACAGCCTTACAGATTTGTTCTATTGATACCTCCGACCTTTCTGCCCAGGAGGTTGCCACTGCTCTTTTAGAATGAGCTCTCAGACCCTCCGGGGCGACATTCCCACTAGACAAGTAGGCCAACAATATTGCATCTCTTACCCATCTCGCCAGGGTACTTTTGGAGGCCTCGAGTCCCTTTCTAGGCCCCTGAAAACATACAAACAGAGATCCTTCCTTCACCCCTGGGCGGACTCTAGGTACTGAACCAAACACTTCTTTACATCTAAGGTGTGGAATTTTTCTTACTCCCTATTTTTGGGATTAGATCAAATCGAAGGAAGGACTACCTCTTGGGACCTGTGTAACAGAGTTGCTACTATGGACAAGTAAGTGGGGTTAGGTTTTAAAATAATCCTATTCTCTAAGATCCTAGTCAAGGGAGGGCCTGCAGATAAGGCCTATATGTCGCTTACTCTCCGGGCTGATGTTAGAGCCACTAGAAGGACAGTTTTAAAGGACAGGACCTTGAGAGAGACCCAATCCAGAGGTTCAAAGGGAGGACCTGTTAGAACTGACAGGACTTAATTTAGATCCCATGGCACTAATTCCTGGCTGAAAATGGGCCTAAATCTTGCAGAGCCCCTACTAAATCACGCTACCCAGGGTTGCCTGTAATGTCCTGATTATTTAAGGCCCCCAGAGCTGCTACCTGAACTTTTAAGGTGCTGGTAGCTAGACCTCGTTCCAATCCTTTCTGCAGAAATTCAAGGATTGCCGAAATAGGTACCCTATCTTAGATTCTAACTCTTGAGGAGAATAAGAATTTTCTCCAGGTTTTACTGTAAGCTCTAGTGATGAGAGCTTTCCTACTCTTGAGCAGGGTGGAGACCAAATTTGGTGAAAACCCTCTATCCGTCAATAGTGCCCTTTCGAATTCCATGTTGTCAAATGCAGGTTCGCTGCCTGAGGGTGAAACACCGGTCCCTGAGAAAGAAGGTCCGGTATTTCAGTTAGAACCCAAGGATCGGTGATAGACATCATCCTCAGCCAGGAGAACCAAGTTCTTCGTGGCCAAAAGCGGCTATCAGTATTATTCTTGCCCTGTCCTCCCAGATTTTCCTTAGAACCGCTGGGATAAGAATGACTGGGGAAAGGCATATGCCAGGCTCTGATTCCATGGGATCATAAAGGCGTCTAGGGCATGAGGGTTCCCTCTGAAATCTATTGAGCAAAAAGAGTCTAACTTCATGTTGTCGATATTGGCGAAGAGATCTATGACCGGGAGACCCCACAATTCTACAATCTAATTGAAAACAGACTCCATCAGCGCCCACTTGCTGTCTTAAACGAGTGCGGCTCAAAAAGTCTGCCTTGTGATTCTCTATCTCCGAATGTGTAGTGCTGAAAGGGATAGGAGATGGTTTTCCGCCAACCTAAAAATCTGAGATGTTGTGTTCATCAGGGCCCGTGACCTGTTTCCCCATCTGATGTTTAAGATAGGCCGCACCACCTGGTTGTCCGAAAATATTCGTACATGATAACCTCGCAGGATATTCAGGAATTCTAAATCAGGGCATAATTCACCGCCAGTAACTCTTTTTGGTTCGAGGACATATCGAGTTCCTGCCCCCTTCAGATTCCTTGAGTAACTTTGTCGCCCAGGTGAGCCCCCCACCTAGTGGGGCTTGCATTCATGGTCACTACTCTGGACACTCGTCACCCAAGGGACCCCTTTGGTAAGATTGTTCATATTGAGTCATGCGCCCCTCCAAATGACCTTTAAGTGAGATATGTTTGTTTTGTTTTTTTTAAATCTCCCACTGGAGTTCTCTGGTGTACAGTCATGGACAAAAGTTTTGAGAATGACACAAATATTAATTTTTACAAAGTCTACTGCTTCACTTTTTCTAATGGCAATTTGCATATACTCCAGAATGTTATAAAGAGTGATCAGCTTAACAGCAATTACTTGCAAAGTCAATATTTGGCTAGAAAATGAACTTTATCCCCCAAAACACATTTCAACATCATTGCAGCCCTGCCTTAAAAGGACCAGCTAACCTTTTTCAGTGATTGCTCCATTAACACAGGTGTGGGTGTTGATGAGGACATGGCTGGAGATCAATCTGTCATGATTAAGTAAGAATGACACCACTGACACTTTAAAAGGAGGCTGGTGCTTGGCATCATTGTTTCTCTTCTGTTAGCCATGGTTATCTCTAAAGAAACACATGCAGTCATCATTGCAATGCACAAAAATGGCCTAACAGGGAAGAGTATCGCAGCTAGAAAGATTGCACCTCAGTCAACAATCTATCGCATCATCAAGAACTTCAAGGAGAGAGGTTCCATTGTTGCCAAAAAGGCTCCAGGGCGCCCAAGAAAGACCAGCAAGCGCCAGGACCATCTCTTAAAAGTGTTTCAGCTGCGGGATTGGGCTACCAGCAGTGCAGAGCTTGCTCAGGAATGGCAGCAGGCAGGTGTGAGTGCATCTGCACGCACTGTGAGGCGGAGACTCTTGGAGCAAGGCCTGGTCTCAAGGAGGGCAGCAAAGAAGCCACTTCTCTCCAGAAAAAACATCATGGACAGACTGATATTCTGCAAAAGGTACAGGCAGTGGACTGCTGAGGACTGGGGTAAAGTTATTTTCTCTGATGAATCCCCTTTTCGATTGTTTGGGACATCAGGAAAACGCCTCATTCGGAGAAGATAAGGTGAGCGCTACAACCAGTCTTGTCTCATGCCAACTGTTAAGCATCCTGAAACCATTCACGTGTGGGGTTGCTTCTCAGCCAAGGGAATTGGCTCTCTCACAGTCTTGCCTAAAAACACAGCCATGAATAAAGAATGGTACCAGAATGTCCTCCAAGAGCAACTTCTCCCAACCCTCCAAGAGCAGTTTGGCGATCAACAATGCCTTTTCCAGCATGATGGAGTACCTTGCCATAAAGCAAAGGTGATAACTAAATGGCTCAGGGAACAAAACATAGAGATTTTGGGTCCATGGCCTGGAAACTCCCCAGATCTTAATCCCATTGAGAACTTGTGGTCAATCATCAAGAGACGGGTGGACAAACAAAAACCTAAAAATTCTGACAAAATGAAAGCATTGATTGTGCAAGAATGGACTGCTATCAGCCAGGATTTAGTCCAGAAGTTGATTGAGAGCATGCCAGGGAGAATTGCAGAGGTCCTGAAAAAGAAGGGTCAACACTGCAAATACTGACTTGCTGCATTAACTCATTCTAACTGTCAATATAAGCTTTTGTTACTCATATGTTTGCAATTATATTTCTGTCTGTGATAAAAACATCTGTCAAACACACATAAAAACTAGAGGGCAGCAGATCATGTGAAAATATAATATTGTGTCATTCTCAAAACTTTTGGCCATGACTGTATATCTGGACCCACTGGACTGCCGGCAAACAAGCGGACATGGACTTCCTCTAAGTCATAGATGGGTTTTGTGAGGCTCTTGATACATAATTTCCCCCTTTTCTCTACTGAGAGGCAGCATTCTTGTTTCCATTAGTCCAATATCAGTCCTAGAAACTCTTGTACAGTCTCTGACTCGAGCCTTGATTTTTTTAAGTTTAAAAGCCATCCCAGATCTACTAAGGTAGTCATTACTCTGTCTACAGTCATGGCCAAAAGTTTTGAGAATGACACAAATATTAATTTTTACAAAGTCTACTGCTTCACTTTTTCTAATGGCAATTTGCATATACTCCAGAATGTTATAAAGAGTGATCAGCTTAACAGCAATTACTTGCAAAGTCAATATTTGGCTAGAAAATGAACTTTATCCCCAAAACACATTTCAACATCATTGCAGCCCTGCCTTAAACGGACCAGCTAACCTGTTTTCAGTGATTGCTCCATTAACACAGGTGTGGGTGTTGATGAGGACATGGCTGGAGATCAATCTGTCATGATTAAGTAAGAATGACACCACTGGACACTTTAAAAGGAGGCTGGTGCTTGGCATCATTGTTTCTCTTCTGTTAACCATGGTTATCTCTAAAGAAACACGTGCAGTCATCATTGCAATGCACAAAAATGGCCTAACAGGGAAGAGTATCGTAGCTAGAAAGATTGCACCTCAGTCAACAATCTATCGCATCATCAAGAACTTCAAGGAGAGAGGTTCCATTGTTGCCAAAAAGGCTTCAGGGCGCCCAAGAAAGACCAGCAAGCGCCAGGATCGTCTCTTAAAAGTGTTTCAGCTGCGGGATCGGGCTACCAGCAGTGCAGAGCTTGCTCAGGAATGGCAGCAGGCAGGTGTGAGTGCATCTGCACGCACTGTGAGGCGGAGACTCTTGGAGCAAGGCCTGGTCTCAAGGAGGGCAGCAAAGAAGCCACTTCTCTCCAGAAAAAACATCATGGACAGGCTGATATTCTGCAAAAGGTACAGGCAGTGAACTGCTGAGGACTGGGGTAAAGTTATTTTTTTCCCTTTTCGATTGTTTGGGACATCAGGAAAACGCCTAATTCGGAGAAGACAAGGTGAGCGCTACCACCAGTCTTGTCTCATGCCAACTGTTAAGCATCCTGAAACCATTCATGTGTGGGGTTGCTTCTCAGCCAAGGGAATCGGCTCTCTCACAGTCTTGCCTAAAAACACAGCCATGAATAACGAATGGTACCAGAATGTCCTCCAAGAGCAACTTCTCCCAACCCTCCAAGAGCAGTTTGGCGATCAACAATGCCTTTTCCAGCATGATGGAGCACCTTGCCATAAAGCAAAGGTGATAACTAAATGGCTCAGGGAACAAAACATAGAGATTTTGGGTCCATGGCCTGGAAACTCCCCAGATCTTAATCCCATTGAGAACTTGTGGTCAATCATCAGAGACAGGTGGACAAACAAAAACCTAAAAATTCTGACAAAATGAAAGCATTGATTGTACAAGAATGGACTGCTATCAGTCAGGATTTGGTCCAGAAGTTGATTGAGAGCATGCCAGGGAGAATTGCAGAGGTCCTGAAGAAGGGTCAACACTGCAAATATTGACTTGCTGCATTAACTCATTCTAACTGTCAATATAAGCTTTTGTTACTCATATGTTTGCAATTATTATATATTTCTGTCTGTGATAAAAACATCTGTCAAACACACATAAAAACCAGAGGGCAGCAGATCATGTGAAAATATAGTATTTGTGTCATTCTCAAAACTTTTGGCCATGACTGTAGTAGTCATTGTCTCTGTCTAGTCATTACTCTGTCTGCAATTTTGAGCCGAGTCGCCTATTACCAAAAAGTCGTTCAAATAGGGGACGATCAAAATGTCCTGTTCCCTCAGGTGCGCCATAGCCTCCGCCACTAACTTGGTGAATACCAGAAGTGAAGGGCCTTCTACTGCAAAATTTTATTTCCCCTTTTATGGAGACTACCACCCTGAGGAACCTCTGACAGTCCTTGTGTATAGGGACATGATAATACGCATCACTGAGATCCAGAACCGTCATGAAGCAATTGGGAACCATAATTTTGATGGCTGACTTTATTGACTCCATTTTGAATTTCTGTGTTTTTACATACCCGTTCAATTCTCTCAAGTTTATAATTGTTCTGTATGACCCATCAGGTTTGTTTACCAGAAATACTGGGGAGTAGAATGCCTCCCTCCTTTCTCGAGGGGGGACCTCCGGTAGAAAGGCTTTGCTCACCGGGTCCAAAAGCTCGAATTCCAGGGACTCTTGTTCCTCCGAAGCGGAACGAAGGGGAGTCATGACAAAATTCTGGGGAGGGAGTGAGTGGAAGTTTATCCGCAGGCCCGCCCTGACAAGATTTAATATCCAGGGACTGTTTGAAATCTTCTCTCAGGCCGGAAGGAAACGGGATAGTCTGCCCCCACCTGGGAAGGACTGTAACTTCGAGGGTTTCCTATCCCGAGAGGAACTTCCGAAAAGGAAACCTTTGCCCTTCGTCCTCCCATCTGCTCCACTCTTTTGGGGGCCTCCTCCGGAAGAATTTTCTCCTCCAAAAGGAGCGGCCAGATTAGGGAAACCTTTTTTTCCTATCCCCCGTCATCTGGAGGATGTCATCCAGTGTTTCCCCGAATAAGAACTGTCCTTCACAGGCAATTGAGCATAATTTCAATTTGGTCAGCAGATCTCCAGGCCAGCATGTGAGCCAAAGTGCCCTACGGGCTGCGTTCGAGAGGGCTACAGACTTAGATGCTAATCTGAGTCGGCTGAGGAATCTGCCAAAAAGGCTGATGCATCACTGTATTAAAGGGATGGACTCCAGCACTTCATTCCTGAGCACCCCCTCCCGTGGCTGTTTCTCTAGCTGATCCACCCAGATCATAAGGGATCTAGACATGCAGGTAGCTGCTATGGCAGGCCTAAGATTACTCCCCGATGATTCCCATGCCCCTTTAAGGAAGGAATATGACTTCTTGTCTAATGGATCTTTTAAGGTCCCCATGTCCTCAAAGGGGAGGGCAAATTTTTTAGAGGCCTTTGCTGCCGCAACATCTAATTTCGGGGCCTTATCCCAGGATCCTGATGCCGAATCCTCGAAGGGGGCATTTCCTTTTAAGGGATGGAACTGAAGAATTTTTTCTATCGCGTTTCTCCCATTCTTTTGGGGTTAGGGCCTGTATATTTTCATTCAAGGGAAATGATATACGATATTTGTGGGCCAATACCCCAAACATAACATTCTGCACTGTTTTTTCAGCCCAATGGATCCATAATGGATCTTACAGCCTTAACCAGGCTTTCTACCTCCTCTAGAGGAAAACAGGGTCTCCCCCCCCCCCCCTTTGTCCGAGGATGAGGAAGAATCTGATATATCCGAGTCTTTTCCCTCAGAGGTAGAGGGCTCAGACTGGGGGTGCTTGTTGGCTTTCTGCTCGCTAACCTAATCCCCCTGCGTGAGGGATCTAAAGGTACTTTAGACCTCCGATTTAATCACCGATCTTAGCTCAGAGGCGAAGTTTGGGGTCTCTTCACACAACACCTGCTCTATGCGGGAATGGCATAGTCTCTTATCCCAGGTGACTGGTAACTCTCCGTTACAGATGGGGCTCCTGTGTTTGAATTTTCCCACTCTTTTCCTTCCCTGAATTACGAGAGACAAGAAAAGGGGGACCCCAATTACAAAGTGAACTTTCACAAAGATCACTCACCAATCAGACGCAGACGTAGGTAACAGTTCTGGAGGAGGAAAAGGGTCCATGAAAAGTTTTTTTTTGAGGACGGAGACTTGTCCACTGCACCGGATCTCCTGCTGTGCTAAGTGGAATGGCTGCTGGATGTCCGCTCCGTTTGCCTGCAGAATCATTCATCTTAGGTTGCTGGTTCTTTCCCTGGCGCTGCTGCTGTTGTGGTGGCTGCTGCTGATCACTGTCCTCCGGGGGACCGCTAGATGCAGGTAACGTCTCCATACATTTTCTCATTTTTTAAAGAAGCGTCCTCGTCCCTACTTCCGATTTACCCCGGAAGTACCTCCTCCTCATGTGACCTCCACAGCCGCATCATCAGGGGACGCTTCCACGCGTGCATCGGCAGGGAAACCCGGAAGCCCTGGACCTGCAATCTGGTGTGGCGGCTGTGCTCCCACCCGCAAGACCCATCGTTCTCAGCAGTGGCGGCTTCAGGGCACTGCACCAGCCGCGACAGGAGCCTCCCCGCTGCCTGAACTGGACTGGCCGGGCCTGGCCCGTCTTCATCCGAAATCTTCATCCAGGTACTGCCGAACTGAAGGTTCCACGTCAGGGACAAGAAACCAACTGATGAGAGGGAGAGGTACTGCACTTTTATCTGTAGGTTTCCTGTCCCTCTCCGTGGTGCTGTCATGGGGGATGGGGAGGGAGAAGGAGAAATAGTCCCTTTTTTGTAGAGATCCAATGTGCCAGTCATGACAAGTCTAGTGTAGAAGTCATACACCAAATCAGGCCAAAAGTGCCCTGAGGGCAGGTTCATGTACCGAAAAGCATCAGTGCGAACCAGATTCGGTCCTAGCACTTTAGTCTGATTTGTATATGACTTCTACAATAGATTTCTTATGACTGCCACATTGGATCATTACAAAGAGGAGATAATTTTTATTGGGGGACACTTGCATACACAACCATACTAACACTTTCATATGTAAAAAATAAAAGTGCCAAAAGGTTCCTTGTAAAAAGACTGTCCGCTTTACAATACACTCATTGGGGGACACAGGACCATGGGTGTTATGCTGCTGCCACTAGGAGGGTAAATTCAATGCAAAAGCAGTAGGAGATCATTAACAACATATAAGAGTACAACATGTCAAATTGAAGGACAAGCACAAGCCATTAGGCTAACAGGGTGGGTGGTGTGTGCCCAATGAATGGCTTGGAGAAAAGGATTTTACATTGAGTACACAAAAATCCATGTTTCTCCTTCGCTTCATTGGGGGACACAGGACCATGGGACGTCCCAAACCAGTCCCTCGGTGGGAAAACAACATAAAAGATCAGGCTTCACGAAACAAGTGCTTAAATGTGCGCCACATCAGCGGAAGCCTGAGTGTGAATATTATAATGCTTTAAGAAAGTATGTAGACTGGACCAAGTCACTGCCTTACAGACCTGCCCCACCGACGCCTGATGCCGAATGGCCCAAGAAGCCGCTACCTACCGAGTGGAGTGTGCCCTGAACCCCGCCGGGATAGGCTTACCTTTGACGTGGTAGGTCTCCTGGATGGTGGAACGAATCCACCTGGCTATCATAGCCTTTGAAGCGGCTAAACCTTCCTGTGACCCTTAGGAAGCAAGATCAAAGTATCCGACCGTCGGAAGGACGCCGTCCTCGAGACTTACCTTCTCAGAGCTCTGACTAGATCCAGAGTGTGGAGAGCCCTTTCTATCCTGTGAACTGGGGCGGACAAAATGAAGGAACGACGATGTCTTCGTTAAGGTGGAAAGACAAGATGACCTTGGGCAAAAAAGACGGGGACGGCCTGAGGACAACCTTGTCCTGATGGAAATTAAGGAAAGGAGCTCGACAGGACAGAGTGGCAAGCTCCGAAACTCACCTGATGGATGTAATTACCACGAGAAAGGCGACCTTCCAGGACAGAAAGGTCAGCGAGATGTCCTGAAGCGGTTCAAAAGGAGTTTCCTGTAGGACTCTCAGGACCAAGTTGAGGTCCCCCAAGGATCTAACGGCATGCGAGAGGGGGGTACCACATGCGAGACTCCTTGCATTGAAGTTTTGTCGCGATCCTACGCTGGAATAAAACCGATAAGGCGGAGATCTGGCCCATGAGAGAATTGAGCGCCAGGCCTGAGTCCAGACTGGCCTGTAGGAACTCTAAAATGGTGGGAATAGAGAAGGCGCGAGGAAAACATCCACAATCTTTGCACCATGCAAAAAATGTCTTCCAGGTACGGTGATAAATGCATACCGATGCAGGTTTACGAGCACTAATCATTGTGGAAACGACCTGTTGTGAGAAACCAGCCTGGGTCAGAACCCAGGATTCAACGGCCAAGCCATTAAACACAGGGCCGCTGAGTTCTGGTGGCAAATCGGACCCTGGGAGAGCAGATCTGGACGATCCGGCAATCGCCAGGGAATGACAGCGACAAGGAGCACCAACTCCTCAAACCACGCCCGGTGTGGCCAGTCCAGAGCAACCAGGATCACTGGAACCCCCTCCGCCTTGATCTTCCTGGGTAAAAATGTACGCCATCAGATCCACATCCGGGGACTACCAGCGAAGACAGATCTGTTGGAAAACTTCCGGATGAAGTTCCCACTCCCCCGAGGCGAGAGCCTGATGGCTGAGGAAGTCTGCCGGCCAGTTTTCTACGCCTGGTATGTGCACTGCTGAGATCACAGAGTGGTTCTGCTCTACCCACCGGAGAATGTGAGTTACCTTGCACATGGCCTCCCTGCTGTGGGTACCCTCTTGATGTATGCCACAGCTGTGGCATTGTCCGATTGAATTCAGATGGGGTGACCCACCAGGAGATAATGGAACTGCTGCAGGGCTAGCCGTATCGCTCGGATCTCCAGACTATTGATCAGGAGTCTCGATTCCTGAATTGACCAGCGGCCCTGAGCGGTGTGATGACGAAAGACTGCTCTCCAGCCCAGAAGACTGGCATCGGTAGTCACCACTAGCCATTGAACCGGGAGAAAGGATTTCCCCTAGTCGAGGGAAGAGCTCAATGTCCACCATCTGAGAGCATGCCTGACCCGCAGGGATAAACGACACCGGCGGTCGAAGGAGAACGGGTTCCTGTCCCAAGCCGCCAGAAGAGCATGCTGCAGAGGATGAAGATGCAGCTGCGCGAAAGGAACCACTTCCAAAGCAGCCACCATTTTCCCCAGTACCTTCATGGCAAACCGGATGGAATGAGGGGATGATTGACAAAGTGCACAAGCTCCTTGTTGAAAGGCTAGGACCTTGTCTCGAGGGAGAATCACCAACCCTCGAGAGGTGTCCAGGGTCATCCCTAAAAAGGATATCTGCTGGGCTGGAACAGAGGATGACTTGCTTAAGTTTATTAGCCAGCCCAGGCGAGAAAGGGTATGACCGGACTCCGTACAGTCGTGGAAAGACGGACCTTTGACCAGAATGTCGTCCAGATAGGGCACAACGACCGCTCCCCAAGAGTGCAAGAGGGACATGACGGCTGCTATGACATTTGTGAACACACTGGGAGAGGTAGTGAGTCCGAAGACAGTGAACTGAAAATGCTGTTTGCGAGTGGCGAAAAGCAGAAAATTCTGGTGGGGAGGAAAAAAAAAAAAAAAGAAATCAGGATATGCAGGTAAGCATCCAGAATGTCGATAGATGCCAAAAACTCCCCTTTTTCCACTGAAGTAATCAGGGTGGATTGATTTAAATCACGCCGATTTAAATCAACGATTTAAATCAAATGATTTTTTTTCTATTTAAATCAGATCGATTTAAATCGTGATTTTAATCATGATTTAAATCACTGATTTAAATCAAAAGATTTTTTTAATATAAATCACGATTAAAATCTAAAACTTTCAATCATTGTTCAATTAACTCCACACTTCTAGCTTGGTTCTTCGTAGTTTGTTTCAGTTTCTTTTTCCATTCAGTTGACATGCCCAAACTTGTTGGATAGTCAGTCAGCAGTACTTGGCTGTAGTAACAATCAAACTTCAGAAGTGATCTGCGTGAGCCATGGCAGGTCGTAAGAGAGACCCTATTTGGGTTCATTTTGTTGAGATGCCAGCAGAGCTTGGAAAGAAAGGTGGGAGAGCAAAGTGCAAATACTGTCAAAAGGATATCCAAGGACTTGTTTGCCGTTTGAAATCACATTATGAAAACTGCAACCAGAAGGGAAATGAAGATGTTGATAGTGATACAACTAATGTCAATGAACCCCCACAGCTTCTTATGCACCAGGACCTTAGCACTAGTGGTAAGTCTGGCAATTACAACCTATTTTAACATACGTTTTACTGGGATGGTTAAAGTCTAAAAAATTTCTAGCACTAGTTCTGGAGTATAGAATTTAAATTTATGTTAAGGCAATATTTCACAGAAGATTAACGTTAAGTAAAAATAAAAGAGTGTGTATACGCCTATTTTTTTTTTTTATTGTAGGCTACAATTCACTTTTGAAGTCTGCCAAATTGACCATTTTTTTAAAAAAACATTTTTAAAACTTTGTGACAATTTTTTTCAGTTGCTCTGATATTACTAGTATTACAGCAACTTCACCGGAAACTTGAGTAGCATAACTTTTGAGACAGCCCTTATAGGACGAGGACCATTACATTGTTCAAAAAGTTTGTTTCAAAATATTTTCGTTATATTTCTTCAAATACGCAGTCGAATTATATTTTTAATTACTGTGCTTTCAGGGTCAAATATGGCTTGTGCTGCACGTGACAATCAATATCTGGGTACAACTTCAACAAAGCAGCCCAACAAAAAACTTTGCGTGCAAAGTGTAGAAAAATTCCTCTTAAAGACTACGACGAGCCAGAAAGAACATTTTGATGAATTAATTGCTAAATTCATATTTGCAACCAATTCTTCTTTCCGACTAGTTGAACACCCATTGTTTGTACAAATGATCGAAGGAATAAGACCAGGCTACAAACCACCAAGTAGATTTGATATCTCAGGAAAACATCTTCAGGCTGTATACGACAAAGAAAGAGCGGCTTGTACAAAATATTTGAAAGACAAAGTTGTTAACATGAGCTTGGATGGTTGGAGCAACATCCACAACGACCCCATAATTTGCACTTGTGTCACAACAGAAGATGGTGAAACTCTTACAGACACAATCGACACATCTGGAAATTCACATACTGCTGAATATTTACTTGAAATTGCTAAGAACTCAATTCACCAATGCCAAGAACAGTTTGGATGTAAAGTAAGGAGCTTAGTTACTGATAACGCAAGCAATGTGGCAAAAATGCGAGCGGAACTGGCACATGAGGATGACACAAATGTCATTACATACGGTTGTTCTGCCCATTTGTTGCATCTTTTGGCAAAAGACCTGCATATTTCGGGTGTCAAGGAACATGTTGTAGAAATTGTTAAATATTTCCGCAATAATCATTTTGCACATGCAACCTACAAGGAAATGGGAGGACTGAAGTTGGTTCTACCACAAGATGTTAGATGGAATACCTTGGCTGAATGCTTGGAACTGTTTATTAACAACTGGTCAAAATTAGTGTCCATTTGCGAAACACATCGGGATAAAATTGATGCTAATATACGAAGCAAAGTATTAAATCTTGGTGTGAAGAGAAATGCCGAGGACCTTTTGGAAAGGTTAAAGCCAATATCTATTGCGTTGGATAAAATGCAGAAAGATACTGCAACCATAGCTGATGCCACAGAAGTTTGGAAAGATTTAGAAGGTTCGCTAGATCGCTTGAACCTCTCAAACAATGTAAAGGTTGCAATACACCACCGCAAGGACCAAGATTAAAAGAAGAACACTATTTAGCCAATATCTTGCATCCCATCTACAGAGGGAAAAAACTATCTGAGGCGGAAATCAACTCTGCAATGGAGTGGCTCGCCAATACTAACCATGACATTGTGGCAACTGTGCTGAAATTAAAGTGTGAATCTGCACCATTTCAAAAATACATGTTTGCAGATAACGTCGTTAATGAACTAAAACCACTGGACTGGTGGAAGTCGCAATCACTTGTTCTTCCAGCGAAGATAATAAATGTAGCTACTCAGCTACTGACTGCATCGGCTTCATCGGCAGGAGTAGAGAGATTGTTTTCTTCATTTGGTTTTGTGCACACAACAGTCCGAAACCGCTTAGGAACTGCTAAAGCAGGACAACTAGTTTTCCTATTAAAAGTCCTAAATAAACAGTAGGCTTAAAGGACTGATGTATTCACTGAAGATGTTTGCTTACTTCAAACGTTAGAGATAGGCTATTGTTAAAAAGTACTTACTCTCTGTAGTTCAATTCTGATTGTTTAATAGTGCAAATAAAAATTATTAGGTTTCATAATCATCAACTGTTTTAATATTTTTATTTGTGTAAAATAATTTGATTTGCAAAAAGACAAACTTTTGCTTGTGTACAACTTGATTAAAAAATCCTATTTAAATCAAAAAAATCGGATTAAATCAAAAATCGATTTAAATAAAAAAAATCGGATTTAAATCAAAAAAATCAGATTTTTTTAAAAAAATCATGATTTTTATCCACCCTGGAAGTAATGAAGTAAAGACTCCATGGGGAAATGACGGTCCTCGACAAACTTGTTTAGAAGTTTGAGGTCTAGTAAGGGTCTCACCTTTCCGTCCTTTTTCGGGACAACGAATAGGTTTGAGTAGAACCCCTCAAAACCTTTGGTTTTCTGGGACTGGGACAATGATGCCATCGTGACGCAATGAATCTATGGCTCGAGAAAAAGCCTTTGCCCTCGCCTGTGACGTTGGAGGTCGGGAAGGGAATAAACGTGTTGAAGGACGCAAAGCGAAAAGGATTTTGTATCCGGAAGACACTAGGTCTCTGACCCTTTCGTCGTGGACGACGGAGAGCCAGGTGTTATGTTTAGGTAGCTGAGGAGAAAAAGCAAAAACGGTAATACACCAGAGAGGCTGGAACCTATTGGATTGCAGTAACCTGAACTATCCACACAACTAGAGGTAGCCGTGGAGCGTTCCTACGTTGATCCTAGACGCCTTGTCACAGCCTGAGAGATAACTACACCTAAAGGCAGAAAGATGAAAGCTATCTGCCCCGGAGCAGATCCCTAAAGAAAATAGGAAGCCCCCAAACATATAATGGCGGTTAGACAAGAAGATAGCACGGACACAGACAGAAAATAGAATGAGCAAACGTTGGGGCCCAATCTGTCTAGACAGAAAAGTACAGGAAAGAATTCTGACTGCAATCCAACAAAAACCCTAAAAAATACCAGCACTTCTGATTGCCAAAAAAACCTGAGATCACACGATCTCTACCACCTAAATTAGATCTCTGGTGTAACAAAACAAAGCCACAGCCACTGAAAAAACAGAAAAAAGCAAATGAACAAATAACAGTGGCTACAGAGAGGAGCACAGGCCCCCAGGAGGGGACCTGGCTGACCTCCACAAAAGTGCAGAAAACCATGAAAAAAGCAAGCACAAAAAGAAAAGCAGAAAATATCTTATCTGAAAGCAGCAGGTGCAGGCAAGACTCCAGCAACTTCAAAAAAAAAAAAAAAAAAAAACAGGAACCACAATTGAGACAAGAACAATTGATCACCGGCGACCATCATGGGAGGGAACCTCCCTTATATCAGTCCAGTCCGTGATCCCAGATTGCCATTCCTCGCTGTGAGGTTCAGTACTGTCTGCAACCAACAGAGGGAGCCTCTGCTCAGAAACCATCTCCAGCACATTCATAACAGTACCCCCCCTTGAGGAGGGGTCACCGAACCCTCACTTGTGCAACCAGGCCGATCAGGATGAGCTCGGTGATAGGCACGGATCAGTCTCCTAGAATGGATATCCGAAGCAAAAAAACAAGAATTGTCCTCCTGACCATAACCTCTCCACTTAACCAAATACTGGAGTTTCCGTCTAGAAAAGCGAGAATCCAATATTTTCTCAACCACATACTCCAGATTGCCCTCAACCAAAACAGGGTCAGGAGGTGCAGCCACAGGAACACTGGCTCGACAAACCTCTTCAATAAGGACTTGTGGAACGTTATGAATCTTAAATGTCCCTGGAAGAAGCAAACGGAAGGAAACAGGATTAAGAATTTCCATGATCTTATAAGGTCCAATGAACCTAGGCTTAAACTTTGGAGATGCAACCCTCATAGGGATATTTCTTGAGGATAACCAAACCAAGTCCCCCACTTTAAACCGAGGACCATCAGTCCTATGCCGGTTGGCAAACCGTTGGGCCTTCTCCTGAGAGACAACCTCTCCACTACCTGGTCCCAAATCTGCTGCATACGCTCCACAACAGAGTCAACACCCGGACAGACAGAAGCCTCCGCCTGTCCCGAAGAAAATCGAGGGTGAAACCCAGAATTGCAGAAAAATGGAGACATCAAGGTGGCAGACCTAGCCCTATTATTAAGAGCAAACTCAGCCAAAGGCAAAAAAGAGACCCAGTCATCTTGATCAGCAGACACAAAACATCTCAAATAAGTCTCCAAGGTCTGGTTTGTTCTCTCGATTTGTCCATTGATCTGAGGATGAAATGCAGAGGAGAAAGATAATTGAACACCAAGTTTAGAACAAAATGTCCTCCAAAATCTGGAAACAAACTGGACTCCTCTGTCAGACACAATGTTCTCCGGAATGCCATGTAACCGAATCACGTGCTGAAGGAACAAAGGCACCAATTCGGAGGAGGAAGGTAACTTAGGTAATGGCACAAGATGTATCATCTTGGAAAACCTATCACAGATTACCCAGATAACGGTCATTTTCTGAGAAACAGGGAGGTCGGAAATAAAATCCATAGAGATATGGGTCCATGGCCTCTTGGGCACAGGTAATGGCATCAACAAACCACTAGAGCGAGAGCAAGGCTTGGAACGAGAGCAAGTCCCAAAGGACTGCACAAAGTCCCTGACGTCACGAGACAAAGTAGACCACCAAAAGGACCGACTCACCAAGTCTCTGGTACCAAAAATCCCGGGATGACCAGCTAACGCGGAACAATGAATCTCAGACATCACACTCTTCTTCCACTGGTCTGGAACAAACAATTTCCCAACAGGGCGGCGCTCAGGTTTATCCTCCTGACACCCCTCCAGAGCCAGTCTCAAATTGGGCGAGATGGTGGAAAGTACTACACCCTCTTTCAAAATAACAGCAGGATCAGATAACTCAGGAGAATCCGCAAAGAAACTCCTTGAGAGGGCATCCGCCTTAACATTCTTAGTGCCAGGAAGAAAAGAAACCACAAAATTAAAACGTGTGAAAAACAAGGCCCACCTGGCCTGTCTAGGATTAAGTCGCTTGGCTGATTCAAGATAAACCAGGTTCTTATGGTCCGTGAGGACCACCACCTGATGTTTGGCTCCTTCCAGCCAATGTCTCCACTCTTCAAAGGCCCACTTCATGGCCAATAACTCCCGATTACCCACGTCATAATTACGTTCAGTTGGAGAAAATTTTCGAGAGAAAAAGGCACAAGGGTTACTCTTAGAGGTCTCTGGATCCCTTTGGGACAAAACGGCACCTGCCCCAATCTCAGAGGCATCAACCTCCACCTGAAACAGCAGAGAAACATCAGGCTGCCGTAGAACAGGAGCAGAAATGAATCTCTGCTTAAGTTCATGAAATGCAGAAACTGCCTCAGTAGGCCAATTCACCACATCAGAACCCTTTTTGGTCAGATCAGTCAATGGTTTAACAATACCAGAGAAATTACCAATAAATTTAAGATAAAAATTGGCAAAACCCAAAAATCTCTGAAGAGCCTTCAATGAAGTAGGTTGAACCCAATCACAGATGGCCTGAACCTTGACCGGGTCCATTTCAATAACAGACGGAGACAAAATAAATCCCAGAAATCAGACCATCTGTACGCCAAAAAGACACTTTGTTCCAGATTTTGAGAGAGAATGCACTGTATGTGAAGGGATCACAGTCCGAACATGTTTCACATGAGAGTACCAGTCATTGGAAAAAACAAAGATATCATCCAAATAAACAATCAGAAATTTATCCACAAAATCCCTGAAAATATCATTCATGAAGGACTGGAAGACGGAAGGGGCATTAGTAAGCCCAAAGGGCATCACTAGGTACTCAAAATGCCCCTCTGGGGTATTAAACGCCGTCTTCCATTCATCCCCGTGCTTAATACGAATAAGTTTATACGCCCCCCTGAGGTCAAGCTTGCTAAACCAACTAGCACTTTTCACTCTGGAAAACAGGTCAGAAATCAAGGGTAACGGATATAGATATTTCACAGTGATCTTATTCAGGAGGCGATAATCAATACACGGCCTCAATGAACCATCCTTTTTGGCCACAAAGAAAAAAAACGGCGCCCAAGGGTGAAGAGGATGGTCTGATTTGACCCTTCTCCAATGACTCCTTGACATAAGATCGCATAGCATCGTGTTCAGGTACAGATAAATTAAAAAGGCGACCTTTAGGAAATTTACCACCAGGCACTAATTCAATAGCGCAATCATAGCCCCTGTGAGGGGGCAAGGATGCAGATTTACTTTCACTAAACACATCCGAAAAATCAGTCAAAAAGTCAGGAACATCCTGAGACTGGGGAGAGGCAGAAAAAACAGGAGTGCCAGCATTAACACATTGGCAGCCCCAACTGGTCACAGACACAGATTTCCAATCCAAAACAGGATTATGAATCTGCAACCAAGGGAAACCCAGAACAATGATGTCATGCAGACTATGCAACACCAGAAATTTGCAACTCTCCTGATGATCTGGTTCAACCCTCTATCACCTGAGTAGAAAATTGGGGTTTATTCTCCGCCAAAGGGGTAGAATCAATGCCCAATAGGGGAATAGACTTAAGCAGGGGTATCATGGGAAAGCCACAACGTTTGGCAAAATCAAAATCCATCAGGTTAATAGCTGCTCCTGAATCAACAAAAGCCTGAGCAGAAAATGTGGACAGGGAGCAAATCAGGGTAACAGTCAACAGAAATTTAGTCTGAACACTACCCAAGACAACAGAGCGCGCAAAACGTCTTCCCCGCTTAGGGCAGATGGAAATAGAATGAGAGGCGTCACCACAGTAGAAACATAACCCATTGTGCTTTCGAAATTCATGACGCTGTGCCCCAGAAGTCACTGCATGGGCTCAGGAGCTGGCCCACAAGGCAACACCATCTCACGCATACCTCTGCGCTCACGCAAACGTCTGTCAATTTGAATAGCCAAAGACATAAAATCATTGAGACCAGAGGGTACAGGGAATCCCACCATAACGTCCTTTACATTCTCTGACAGACCCTTCCGAAAAAGGGCTGCCAAAGCATCATCATTCCATTTGGTCAGGACTGCCCACTTTCAAAATTTCTGACAGTACAGTCCAGCGGCTTCACAGCCCTGATTTAATGCCAACAAGGTCTTCTCAGCCTGATCAGTGACATTAGGTACAGCAACCCCAGAGCCTGAAAAAATACATCAACATCATTCAAAACAGGATCCCCAGGTGTCAGGGAAAAAGCCCAATCCTGAGGGTCGCCGCGCAGGAGAGAGATGACAATTTGAACCTGCTGTGCTGCGTTCCCTGAGGACTTAGGCTTCAAGGCAAAAAACAACTTAGTTATTTTTGAAATTCAGAAATTTAGCCCGATCCCCCAAAAACAAATCTGGCAAGGGAATCCTAGGTTCCACAACCGGCAACCCAGTAAGATAGGTAACAATACTCCGAACCTCAGTGGCAAGCTGATCCACACGGCCAGACAACTGTGCAAACTCCATTGAGAAAAAAAAATCCTCCTCAGCACCCAGAGAAAGAGGGAAAAAATGCAACAAACAGGAAAAAAAATAAAAAAAAAATCTGACAACTTTTTTTTTTCCACACTTTTTCCCTTCTGTGAGTACCATATAATTTTAGTTTTGGGCCGGTGATACTGTTATGTTTGTGTAGCTGAGGAGAAAAAGCAAAAACGGTAATACACCAGAGAGGCTGGAACCTATTGGATTGCAGTAACCTCAACTAACCAGACAACTAGAGGTAGCCGTGGAGCGTTCCTACGTTGATCCTAGACGCCTCGTCACAGCCTGAGAGATAACTACACCTAAAGGCAGAAAGATGAAAGCTATCTGCCCCGGAGCAGATCCCCAAAGAAAATAGGAAGCCCCCAAATATAAATGGCGGTTAGACAAGAAGATAGCACGGACACAGACAGAAAATAGAATGAGCAAACGTTGGGGCCCAATCTGTCTAGACAGAAAAGTACAGGAAAGAATTCTGACTGCAATCCAACAAAAACCCTAAAAATACCAGCACTTCTGATTGCCAAAAAAACCTGAGATCACACGATCTCTACCACCTAAATCAGATCTCTGGTGTAACAAAACAAAGCCGCAGCCACTGAAAAAACAGGAAAAAGCAAATGAACAAATAACAGTGGCTACAGAAAAATGGAGAGGAGCACAGGCCCCCAGGAGGGGACCCGGCTGACCTCCACAAAAGTGCAGAAAACCATGAAAAAAGCAAGCACAAAAAGAAAAGCAGAAAATATCTTATCTGAAAGCAGCAGGTGCAGGCAAGACTCCAGCAACTTCAAAAAAAAAAAACAAAAACAGGAACCACAATTGAGACAAGAACAATTGATCACCGGCGACCATCATGGGAGGGAACCTCCCTTATATCAGTCCAGTCCGTGATCCCAGATTGCCATTCCTCGCTGTGAGGTTCAGTACTGTCTGCAACCACCAGAGGAAGCCTCTGCTCAGAAACCATCTCCAGCACATTCATAACAGCCAGTCATGACAAAACAGAAGTAGGTGGCCGCCTACTTTGCTGGTGTCGAGTGGACAGCGCCAGGAGTCATTGGGCGGAAAATCTGAGACCTAGATTCCTTAGATCTAGACTGTTTGGGTCGACTTTTCCATTGCTGGTTGGGTCTATTCGATAGGAGACCTGGGATCCTCTGTCCCTGCGTGGGGAGCTCCTGATCCGGAAGAAGTAGTGTTAGTGGACCAGCCCGGATTGATGCGAAAGGATCGGAAACAGATTTGATGTCGAAAAGGACGCCTAAGCCTCTGCTGGGGAAATTTGCTTTTCCCTCCCGTAGCATCGGAGATAAGCTGATCCAGCTTCTCTCCATATAAACGGCCACTCTGGTAAGGAAGGGATGTCAGACTTTTTTGATACAGAATCCGCTTTCTATTCCCTGTGCCATGATGCCCTTCTGATTGCGATGGCATTTGCCGCTGACAGAGCAGCACAGTTAGCCACATCCATAAACGCAAGTACCAGGTAGTCTCCTGCCCGAGAAACTTGGCTGGCCAGATGCGTTGCCTCCGGAGGACGATTACTGCTCTGAATTGAAATAGTTAAGGTCTCCGACCAGAATATCATTGCTTTAGCTACCCACGCTGCAGCGAAAGATGGATATAGAGCCGAACCTAAAGCCTCGAATACAGAGCGAGCCAAATTTTCTATCTGGTGGTCCGTGGGAATTTTAATGGATGATCCATCCGGCAGGGATAGAAGTGTTTGGATGTCAGGCGAGATACTGGCGGGTCTACTACAGGATATTCAGCACAATCTTTCCTCAGATCAGCTGAAAAGGAATACTTCGCCTCAAGGTCTTTGTCCTGTGAAACGTTTATCCGTCGCTCCCTGTACCGATTAACTATAACATGAAACTCTGGGTGAATGGCAAATGTTCTATGAGGGCGTTTAGTCCTCTTGAAAGACACAGCATGATCCGGCACGGAGCTGGAGTCTTCGTTAACCTTCAGAGTCTGGTTGACAGCCTCAATCAGCAAATCCACCGTTTTCTGAAAGTCTGGCGAATCCGGATCCAAGGAAACGTCCGATTCATACTCAGAATCGTGTTCGTTACAAACCTCTGGAGAGGGAGAGCGAGAAACGGAGCTCACAGACGCCAAGGCACATGATTGCTCGGGTGACACTAAGGATCCGTTTTCTAGACGCCTGTACGTTTCTAGAGTGCATGCGGCCCCTGCTAGCCGGCGGCTCACGTGTAGGGGAGGATTCATCTGCGTCAGAGGGATTCAATCGCTTTGGCCAGAGAAGCCATGGATTGCGACAGTGACAAAACCCACTCAGGGGAACTAAGTACACTGGGCTCGGTGGCGGCGGAGGGCTCCTGAGTGTATTTGGGGTCACAGGCTTTGCAGAGCGGAGAACTCTGAGCTTTTGTAAACACAGACTGGCAGGAGTTACATGAAGTGAAAGACTTTAATAGTCTTATGAGATTTTCCAAGTTCCTTAGGCTGGGATATGATGTACCCCTCTTATGTGCCCTTTTATAGGAATTCCTACACAGTATGGGATACTGCAGGGGGAGGGAGAGTGATAGTGCAGCACTCCCTTACCCAGATCCTGTGTCCCCCGTCTATACCTGCAGTGTGGCACTTGTGACGGGCAGCACTGGGTTAGCGCTGTCCTCAGCGCTGATGCCTCCAGAGTACTTTGTTAGAAAGTCGCTTCTGGATGACAGCGTGTGTCCGGAGGCAGCAGGAGAAGAAAGATGGCGCTAAGATATCCATAGTCACTTCTCATCCTGGACGAGAAGCCCCGGAATAGTGGGCGAAGCGCATCATATCGCAGGCGAAGTCTCTGACTGCAGACTACACAAGGCCGAAGCCGGGGCTAAATTTTCGGCGCCAAACAGAAAAAGAGTCAGATGTTCGCCTCCCACTGCCAGAATGGGACCCCAATGCCAGCACCACCCCGGACCGCCTGCCAGAGCCCTCCAGCCCCGGCACATACCCGGCGAAGCTGCCAAGTGGCAGGTAATGCAGCTGTATACAGCAGGTCTGCAAATCCTCCTGCTGTCGCTGCTGGTTTTGGACGGTGCAGGGATCAAAGGGGAAACCCTCAATCCACCATTCCTTTATTAGGGAGGCGGAGAGGGACCGTCCGCCTCCTTGCATCATCCGCTTTAAGAGTGGTGATGCAGTGAGGACTGCACGGACACCAAATAAATGCCTCTGTACACCCAAGGGGTTCCATCCCCTAGGAAGGACAGGGCTGGTTGTCTGGCATTAGGTCTGGCTGCAGAAGAGGGTACATGGAGGCGACACTCCATGTGCTCGTCTGTTGATGGTGCGGGGAGATTGGTGCCCCTTAAAGTACCCATTGCCACTAAAAATCAGCCCATACATGGCATCCCACGTCGCAGGAGGGGGTACGTGGAGGCGACACTCCACGTTCCAGCGTGTTGTTGTTTTGGGGAATTCAAGCCTTGAAAGGATCCGTCGCCCTTTCATACGCAGAAAAATGTAAAAATTATAAAACAAAAAATTGCAAATTTAAAAATTGAAATTAAAAAACTAAAGAGGATTTTTGGACTCAAGACCAGACCCGTGTGCCTCCTACAGACACTAAGCATGAACTGGTTCTTTTGGAGCCAGCATGGGGGTGTATAATGCAGAGGAGGAGCTAAGTTTCTTTGTATTAACTTAGTGTCAGCCTCCTAGTGGCAGCAGCATAACACCCATGGACCTGTGTCCCCCAATGAGGCGAAGGAGAAAAAATGTTTTCTCTTAGGTTCAACTACTTGTAAAAAAAACAAAAACAAAAACTGTGCTTTTCTCACCCTTTCAGAAATCCAGCTCTGTGTCACTGCTGCTGTCTTGGTCTCTTGATTGGTTGTATGTGTCACCACTGCAGCCAATCAGTGAACTTGGCAGCTCATGCCACCTACATCGGTAGAGATGCTGAACTCCATGATCCTCTGCAAGGCTATTAAAATTACATCATCCTTCAACCAAACACAGACTGGGACAGCGGTGGTGACAGCGCTAATCCCAGGATGCATAAAACTCAGTTTTTTTATTTGACTAGGAAAGTTTTTTGAAAGGGGACAACCCCTTTATAGATTATACATCCAAAGATAATGCTGCCTAGATCTGTGGCACTTCCAAATATAAGTATATAAAAAAAAGGGATAGAAAGCCATATGCCATATTGGCCACTTTATTAAGGTAATATGCCGTTAATAAAGTAAATGATTGAGATTAGACTATGAATAGGCCTGTATAAAATACTATAAATTAATTTTACTCCATCATCTGAAGTACGTGCATCCACAGAGACCCTTCATCCTCATAGCTTCTACCCTTACTGTCTCACACTAAAGTGATTTACTTATTTAGGAGCATTAGATAATATTTTTTTTTCTATAAGAAGCAGTTTCTATTAATGGGCATGAACGCAATCCCCTGATGATGTATTACTACATGTGTGCAGTTTGGATATGAGGACAATTTTTTTCAGTGATCCATTATTGTACATAGTTATTGAAAGTGCCATTTATTCATATTTTCTAGGCTTTAATCACCCACCATTGGGATGAGCTGTCTGGCTTGTTAGGCTGGGGTCACATGGCGACAAAATCGGACGACTGCAATGCGATGAAAAATCGCATTGCAGTCGGACCTATGTTAATCTATGGAGCAGCTCCCAGTAACAGATTTTTTGTGGTCCGTTTTAAACGTCCGAGTGCAATCGTAGCATGCTGCGATTGTCACCGATTGTGGGTCGACTATCGCCAATGCAAGTCTATGGGAGCGATGAAAAATCTGATTACAAACGGACTGCATGTGTGACTTGCGATTAAATCGCATCAGTGTCCTTTAGAAAAGCCGGCAATTCATCCCTGCCTATACTGTAAAAGCACACTGACAGCTTTAATAAAGAATCGAATCAATACATATCCACACATAGAATCCATATATATATATATATATTATATATATTTATTTATAGTTCTTACACTTCTACATACTGTACTAGCCGCTAATTCAATTGCCGGCTTTAGTGAAATCCCAGAAGCCGACATGAAATGATACATTGTTTTGACACAGTTAACCATGTAATTTCAAGTATTTTGATATATGTTTTAAACTTACAATTGCATAAGTATATTTGTGCAAAATTTCAGACATGTAGGGGTTAATTAAAGGTGTAAATTCGTTGTAAAAAAATGTTTTTTTTTTACAACGAATTTACACCTTTAATTAACCCCTACATGTCTGAAATTTTGCACAAATATACTTATGCAATTGTAAGTTTAAAACATATATCAAAATACTTGAAATTACATGGTTAACTGTGTCAAAACAATGTATCATTTCATGTCGGCTTCTGGGATTTCACTAAAGCCGGCAATTGAATTAGCGGCTAGTACAGTATGTAGAAGTGTAAGAACTATAAATTATTTTGTGATTTAAATAATATTCTTTTGGATCCATTATATGTCAGTTTTGCAAACCTGCGATAAATTCTCACAAGTCGGATGTAATTCGGATGTTACAACTATGGTCAGATGCGACTAAATCGCATTTTTCCTGGAAAATCGGATGCCAGACGGTTGACTGTTCATGACACTAAAACGGTCAGCTTTTTTAGTCGCTGTGTGTGATTCCAGCCTTATACTCATTTTTGGAAGTTTTCTTTAACTATAAATAGTTGTCCCTGCAGTATTTTAAATTATTCTTTTAATAATTTGTTTCAATAAAAATTTTGTAATTTTATGGCATATGGCTTCCTTTCCTTTATAGATTATGTACAGTGTTCTAAACTTAGTTTTGTACGTATAGCATATTTATACATAAACATGCATCTAAAATTACAATAAATTACTGTCAACTTAAAATAAAACAAGGCGAAACCTTACTTCTTCAGGAATGCGAGACCTTGTAAACTTATGGCGGATCCAGTCAGTCCACACCAGTGATTTAGAAGAGTGCTCTGTCAAAAGCTGAATAAAGCAATATGTTAAAGAGGTTGTATCAACAAAATGATATTACATCATTTAACTATATAATTTTACACCCCACTATACTTAGGGGTGACAAATACCTACAAAAAGCTATCACTCCCTGAAATATTGGGTCCGTCTGCTGGGACCCTCACCAACACATAGCATAGTGTTTCCCTGGATACAAAAGTAGGCACCAGGAAATCAGACCCACAAAACAAAAAGAATGGTTTGGTACTCAATTGGGACTTTAAAAGAGAACACTACCTTCAATCCCAATGTTCTTCTTTGCAGAACATGACAGCATCCCAGGGTCATTTTTATCTACCAATCTTCTGACCTTCATAAAAAAAAAAAGTAAAACTTAGTTCAGTGCAGTATATGATGGCTGTGGTGACACAATGAAATAAACAAGTGACTTAATTAAATCACCATAACTCAGGTTGTCAGGGCTCCTGTTGCATTGTCCTGTTCCCGAGTGAGGATGGGACTGTTACAATGGGATTAACAGCCCTGCGCAGTCCTGTGCTGGGAAACACAAAGTGCTAGTGGCATTGTGACATTTCAGCACTCATGTTCCCATGCTTTTTAGAGTACTATAGGATTGTTCTGGAGGTGCTCCTTCTGGTGCACATCATTCCCCAACCTCCTGAATATTGACAGATTGGAGCAGTTGTGCCGCTGGCCCGAACTGTGCGCTCCCCAATCTTCACAGGAGTGAATGAGCACTAAAGCTGGCCAGATCATATGGTCCAGCGATCCAGACAGGTTTAGATCAATGGTTACAAGTTCTATTAACAAAAGCTTATAAGCATTGCGTATGCTCGGCCACTGCTGCTACACTGCAGCAGTAGCCGGTAACGTTGACAATTCGCGCTAAATAATAGAATTAAAAATCCCTCTATTCTTGAGGCTTTTTCTATTATTACATTTATGAATTTTGCCAGGTGGCTGAGGTTAGAAATAACAAAAGGAGGTCTTATGCTACCAAAGTATAAGAGACAAACAAATCCATTATGTTTTGAAATAATACTGTTTATTTCTGTGTGCATTAGAACTAGAAAAATAGTTCAGGATGTTCAGGTTAATGTCTTTATATTTGAAAAGCTTGTAATAAAAATATATTATATATGTCTATCATAACACACCTTCGCTACTCCAGCAGTGCCTCTTCCCTGATGCTCCCGGTCTTTGTTCACAGACTGCAGCGGTGACAACTACCCACATGTGAAAGCTGCAGCTAATCACTGGGCTGAAGCATGACATGTCATCTACATTGATATGACTGCTGAGCCAGATTGACTGCAGTGGTCACGTGTGCTGAATTATTGATGTGAACAAAGACTGGAGGGCAGCGGCCGAGAGGCATTGCTAAAGCTATAGGAGGCAAAATAAAAGGTTTATTATATTTAATTTCCTCAATGTCATAAAATAGCTATATAGCTATAGTTATATGTTATCTGTGACACTGATGAGTCTTTGTCTGTCCCCCTCCCTTCCTTTTTGTTTCTCTACAGGGACGTATACATTTACTCTGATCGTCGTATTCAGGACTACCATGTTCGCGTCGGAGCATACCTTGGGAACTATTCATGTTGGAAAGGAACATGAGGCGAGTTACCCATTAGCATCACACGTCTGTTTAGTCATGTGTAAGGCCCTATCCCACAATGTTCAGGGATTCAATTCCCCTTTAAAACATAAAAAGGCCTTTCTAGACTATCGGAAACAGGGCCTTGACATCCTTTGCCTCCAAGAGACTCATTTTTCTAACTCCTCACGCCCGAAATACTTTGACTCTGCTTAAGGTACTGTCACACTAAACGAGATCGCTACTGCATCACCGATTTTATGACGCAGTAGCGATCTCGTTAGCGACGCAGCTGTGTGTGACATGTAGCAGCGATGTGGCCCCTGCTGAGATGTCGCTGATCGCTCATGAACGTTCTGAGCCGTTTTTTGGTCGTTGGTGTCCCGCTGGTGAGCCTGAATCGCTGAGTGTGACACCCTTTATGAACGACTTCACCAGCATCGCAGGTGGGACTAGGTTCCCCAACGACCGCAGATGAGATGTGTTTGGAATCTAACTAGCGATCACATAGCGATCGCACTAGCGATCTCACCAGGTCGTGTCGTTATTGTGATCGCTGGTGCAATCGCTAAGTGTGACAGTGCTTTTATTCCCGCTTTTTTTATATCGCCCTGCCCCTCGATTCTTATTCAGACCAGGAGGGCAGATTCATTATATTGCAGGGTTCCCTACAGGGACAGAATGTTTGCATTGTAAACAGCTACCTCCCAGCATCCACCCAACTTTCAGTCTCCAAATTGATACTGTCTAAACTTAACACGCTCTCATTTCAAAACCTGATTTGGTGTGGTGACTTTAATTTCTCTATAAATCCAATTCTAGACAGCAGTGCCCTGAGACGTTCTGACATTACCAAAGCAGAAAGGAAAAAAATCCTTCACCTCATAAGAGAGTTCCATCTAGTGGACATATGGAGAGAGTTGAATGGGACCACAAGGGGATACAAGTAATTTTCTCCAGCACATAAAACGTATTCTAGAATTGACCTCCACCTAACAATAGCTAACTCGCTTCCAGCAGTTCTATATACACGTCATATACCGTCTTCGTGGTCTGATCAGGACGCAATCATCTCAATCTTTAACCCCCGGGGATTTTTTCAGTTTTTGTTTTTCGCTCCCCTTCTTTCCAGAACCATAACTTTTTATTTTTCCGTCAATATGGCCATGTGAGGGCTTATTTTTTGCAGGATGAGTTGTACTTTTGAACGACACCATTGGTTTTACCATGTCTTGTAGTACTTGAAAAAGGAAAAAAAATTCCAAGTGCAGTGAAATTGCAAAAAAAAAAAAAAAAAAGTGCAATCCCACATTTGCTTTTTGTTTGGCTTTTTTGCTAGGTTCACTAACTGCTAAAACTGACCTGCCATTATGATTATCCAGGTCATTACGAGTTCATAGACATCAAACATGTCTAGGTTCTCTTTTATCTAAGTGGTGAAATAAATTCCAAAGTTTACTAAAAAAACAAAAAAAAAACAACTGCACCATTTTCCGAGACCCGTAGCGTCTCCATTTTTAGTGATCTCGGGTTGGGTGAGGGCTTATTTTTTGCGTGACGAGCTGACGTTTTTAATGATACCACTTTGGTGCAGATACAATCTTTTGATCACCCGTTATTGCATTTTAATTCAATGTCGCGGCAACAAAAAAAAACGTAATTCTGACATTTTGATTTTTTTCCTCGCTACGCCATTTAGCGATCAAGTTAATCTTTTTTTTTATTGATAGATCGAACGATTCTGAACACGGCGATACCAAATATGTGTATGTTTGATTTTTTTATTGTTTTATTTTGATTGGGGCGAAAGGGGGGTGATTTGAACTTATGGTTTTTTTTTTATTTTTAACTTTTGGCATGCTTCAATAGACTCCATAGGAGGCAAGAGGCTGCCATACCACAATCGCCTCTTCTATGTAGTAGAATTACAGCATTGCTATGAGCGCCAATCACAGGCCGCCGGACCAGACCGCGATGCCCATCGGACCGGACGCAGGACCGCCCATGGCTGAGTATAATATAACTCGTTTTTTTTTCTCTTTCAGGTGACATTGGAGGCTTATCTACAGAATTACAGAATGCTGTAGATAAGCCCCTGATGGTGGTGGCCGCATCTTATACTCGAAAAATGGGGTGACAGATTCCCTTTAAAACTAGAATTAGAAAATCAACTTTTTGCATCTCTCTACCTAACCAAACAAATACAGGACACTAAGCTACAACTAGATGCCATTCTCACTATCAGAACAGAAAGAGCCCTGGCCTGGAATAAAGCTACATTTTATAGACAGGTCAATAAACCTAAAAGAATGTTAGCATGTAAACTTAGAATGAGAGAATCACTTAATACTATATCCTCCATAAAACATACTAGGACGGGTGTCGGCGCATCCTGATACCATCTATAATACATTCCATGCCTATTATCAGAATCTATACTCCTCTCCACAACCACCTTCACCACAACTTCTACTATCCTTCCTTCGAGACCTCCATCTTCCCAAAATTACTGAACATACAGCCCAGCAACTTAATCTAGATATTTCAGAAGAAGAGATAATTTCAGCAATTAAAAACCTAAAAAAAGGAAAAGCTCCCGGACTAATGGCCTCATGGCGATCTGTTATAAAAAATTGAGAGAGACACTTACGCCTCATATAAAAAGTTTCTGTAATTCACTCTTGAATGGATTTCAGATGCCCCCCGAGTTTTATGTGGCACACGTAATTGTAATCCCCAAATCCAAAAGAGACCATCTATTAACAAAAAATTATAGAACCATCTCTCATGATAGATTTAAAAATTTTCACATCAATCATTACTGATTGACGCAACAAAATGCTACCCTCCCTTATCCACCGTGACCAGGTTGGCTTTATACCAACGAGACAAGCGTCAGACAATATCAGGAGAAACCTAAATATTATTCACTCAACAAATCTCCGCCAAAAGCAACTCTTGTTATTGGCCCTAGATATCGAAAAAACTTTCTATACATTGTTATGGCCATATCTCTATACGGTCTTATCCGAATTTGGTATCTCTCCCAAACTCATCTCGTGCCTTCGGTTGTTATATGACAGCCCTACAGCTTACTTAAAGCTCCCATCGATGCACCCAGTCCCCATAAACATACAACGAGGCACTAGACAAGGATGTCCTCTTTGCACCTGCCATGGAACCCCTGGCGGAGGCCATAAGAAAAAACACCAAAGCTAATGGGCCATGAGGGTCTGGGAGATCAATACAAAGTCAGGCTCTTTGCGGATGACAAACCCTCATACCACCCTTCCCAATCTATTCTCCCTACACCACGTTTTTGAGGCGATCTCTGGCCTTAAGATAAATATAAAAAAGAACTCTGAAGCATTATTCATAAATACTCCAAAGGAAATGCAAAATAATATTGTTTCCCATTTTAAAATCACAAGAAAATAACACTACCTGACCTATCTTGGGATTAACCTAACAACTAACAGGGTGACTATGTTCAAATGGAACTACACCCCATTAATACAGAGCCTTCAGGCTGACTTAACCAGGTGGTCCTCCTCAACACTATCCTGGTTGGGTAGATTACATGCAATAAAAAGTGTCATTAGACCTATCGCTAATAAGGTTTCCAGGAGTCCATCCTGACAGCACCATGGGGATGTCCTCCTCCTCCTTTCTGGGACAGGAAACACACAAGAGATTAAAAGTCCCCTCCCCGCCCCCTTTCCCTCAGTGTTGTATCAAGAACCACGACATGTATGATGCGCATAACACTTTAATCATTGAAAATCATATTACAGCATATGACATATTGAAGAGGGAGGGAGCTATCAGTGCTGTCAGGATGGACTCCTGGAAACCTAATTAGCGGTAGGTCTAATGACCCTTTTCCAGGACGTCCCTCCTGACAGCACCATGGGGAGTACCAAAGAAAGCTCCTTAGGGTGGGATTACTGCCTGCAGAACTTTCCTACCAAAGGCCGTCTGCTGGCCGGAAAGTACATCTAGTTTATAATGTTTGCAGAATGTATCAATTCTAGCCCATGTTGCTGCCTTACAAATTTGTTCCAAAGAGGCGCCTGCCCTCTCTGCCCAGGAGGCAGCTAACCCCCTGGTTGAGTGGGCCTTTAGGCCCGCCGGAGGCCTAGACCCCTCAGCTAAATAGGCGTCCGAGATTAAGGATGTAATCCTTCTAGCGATGGAAGCCTTAGACGCCTTTTTCCCCTTACTGTTTCCTCCATAGAGGATGAATAGGTTCGAATCTATACGCCAGTCTTTGGTGGCGTCTATATAGTCTAAGACCACCTTCCTGACGTCCAACGAATGGAGCTTCAGTTCCTTTGCGTTGGAAGGATTGTCGCAGAAAGAGGGTAAGATAATCTCCTGGTTGCGGTTACTGGTTGATGCAACCTTGGGAACGAAAGCAGGGTCTAACTTTAGCAGTATGCTGTCGTCCCTAACCTGGAAGTACGGATCCCTGGTGGATAGAGCCTGAATTTCTCCGATTCTCTTAGCCGTGGTAATTGCCACCAGGAAAGCTGCTTTCCTGGTAAGCAAGGGAATAGGCATGGTGCTGTTGCTATTGTATGGATCATTACATAAAGCCCTGAGTACCAGAGTAAGGTCCCACACCGGAAGATACTGGCGAATCGTGGGACGCAATCTTTGTATAGCTTTAGCGAATCTTACTATCCATGGATGGGAAGCTAGTGAGTAGTCGAAGAACGAGCTTAATGCAGCTATCTGCACTTTTAGGGTGCTGGGCCTGAGCCCCATGCTAAAGCCTGACTGGAGGAAATCTAAAATCTTAGGGATGTCAGGTGTACCTGCCACCAAGTCGGACCTGCCACTCAATATGCAGAAGCGTTTCCAGATCTTGAGGTAGATAGCCGATGTGACTGGCTTACTACTGGCCTGGATGGTAGTTATGACCTGGTCGGATAAGCCTTTAGCTCTCAAGGTCACCCTCTCAGGATCCAGGCTGAGAGATGTAATCTTTTCGGGTCCGGATGGTGGATTGGACCCTGGTGGATTAAATCCGGAACCAGGGGCAGCTCTAACGGGTTCTCGATTGACATGTCTGCTAGCAGAGAGAACCAGCTCCTCTTTGGCCAGTATGGGGCGATCATTATGACTGTAGCCCGATCTTCCCTGATCTTCCGTAATACAGCCGGGATGAGCGCTAGAGGTGGGAATGCGTATAACAGGTGTTCCTCCCACTTCTGGCTTAAGGCATCCAGTCCTTCCGGATCGTCCAAGGGGTTCAGGGAGAAAAACCTCGGAATCTTCGCATTTCTTCTGTTTGCAAACAAGTCTATTTGGGGGGTTCCCCACCGCCGACATAGACTTCTGAAGATATCCTGGTTCAGTTCCCACTCGGTAGGGCTCACTCTCTTTCTGCTTAAGTAGTCTGCTACTATATTCTGGGAACCTTCCAGGTGGACTGCTGTTAGAGAAAGAACAACCTGCTCTGCCCAGGTAAATATCGTACCGGCCAGTTCCTGGAGGGGTCGATGTCTGGGACCTCCCTGGTGATTCAAGAAAGAGACTGTTGTGATATTGTCCGAGAAAATCCTGACATGCTGATCTTTGAGCCTGGATCGTTTTTTCTTAGGGCCTCCCATACTGTGTAGAGTTCCTTGAAATTTGAGGATCGGTTTTGGATTTCTTCTGGCCATCTGCCCTGTAGAATTCTGCCCCGTAGATGAGCTCCCCAACCCCATGAACTGGCGTCCGTGGTGATTGTCACGTAAGGGGAAGTCGACCACCGGACTCCTAATTTTAGATTGCCTGGCTGTGTCCACCAAAGAAGAGATCTTCTCACTACGCCTGATAGATGTAGTGTCTCGTCCAGCGAGCTGTAGTTCCGATTCTAAGACGAGAGGATCTCCTTCTGAAGGGGCCTTGAGTGGAACTGTGCCCATCTGACGCATGGAATGCAGGCCGTCATCTGTCCTAGGACCTTCATGGCAGATCTTATAGAGGGCTGGTGCTTCATCAGAACTTTCACTAGGTCCTGTATGGTCACTTGCTTCTTCTGAGGCAAGTAAGAAATTCTTAGTCTTGAATCCAGGAGTACACCCAGAAAGACTTTCCGTTGTTCGGGAACTAGGTCCGACTTCTGCCAGTTTATGATCCAACCCAGATATTCAAGTGTAGCGATGCAGCGGTCTCTGTGTTTGACCAGCGCTTCTTCTGACTGTGCCACTATAAGAAAATCGTCCAAGTATGGAACGATAATGGTACCTCTGTTTCTTAGGAAGGCCACTACCTCCAAGACCAGTTTTGAGAGTATTCGGGGAGCCGAGGCCAGCCCGAAGGGTAAGCATTGAAACTGAAAGTGGCAGGTCTGGGTCGGTAGCTGTACTGCGAACCTTAGAAGACTTTGAGATGAAGGATGAACTGGGACCTGATAGTATGCACTCTTCAGATCGAGAGTGCACATGACCGCGTCCCTGTCTATAAGGTGGATCGCGGACCTGACTGATTCCATCCGGAACCTTTTGTATCTGACCCAGTAGTTTAGGGGTTTCAGATTTATTATAGTGCGAGTTTCTCCCGACGGCTTTGTGATAGTGAAGAGGGTAGAATAGTGACCTCTGCCTACTTCTGCCCGGGGAACTGGAATTATGACTGAAAGTCTTAATAGATCCTGAAGCTCTGTCCACATGACCGAGTCCACGGAGACCACTGTAGGGGGAACATATCTCTCGGGGCGGAGCGTAACACTCTATCCGATATCCTTCTGCAATGGTTCTGCGGACCCACTGGTTCTGGGTAACTAGTTCCCAGTTTGTCGCAAAACGTCGGAGCCTCCAGCCAATAAAGTTGGCGTCATTGTCTTTGCTCTATGCGAGGAGCCAAAGAACGTATTCCTGCCCTTCCCCCCCTGGGAGTGGGAGCTTCTGTATGATCCCCTGCTCAGTCTTCCCTGAACTCTTGAGTCGAACTGTCTCCTAGACAGGGAACCTCGCCGAAAGGGCTGTGCACGGCGAGTTTTATCCTCTGGAAATCCCTTTTTAACATCTGATGCCGATTCTAAGATAGTATCCAGGGCAGGTCCAAAGACCCTAAGCCCTGAGAATGGGATGGAGCATAACTTAGTCTTAGAGGCATTATCTCCTGACCAAGATTTCAGCCAGACAGCTCTCTTGGCAGCATTAGATAAGGAGCTGTTTCTGGCGGACAATCTGACAGATTCTGCAGACACATCGGCTAGGAAGGCCGTGGCTGAATTCATAACAGGAAGAAAGGCTAAAATCTCAGCTCTGGGAGTCTTATTGGATAGCTGATCCTCCAATTGACTCATCCAGAAAACCATGGATCTAGCCACCGAGGTGGCGGCGATATTGGTCCTAATAAGAGCCGCTGAGGTTTCCCAGGCTCTTTTCAGGAGAATATCAGCCTTTCTGTCCATCGGGTCACGCAAGCTAGACGAGTCCTCAAATGGGATAGCAGTCTTTTTTGTGACTCTGGCTATTGGGACATTGATTTTCGGAATCTCCTCCCATAATTTAACCTCTTCAGGTTCGAACGGTAGTCTCCCCCTGAAGTCACGTGACAAAACCAGTCGACGCTCTGCACTCTTCCACTCCTCCAGGATCATTGTTTTAATGTGGTCACTAACAGGGAAAACGGTCTCCTTCTGAGAAGTAAGTTCTCCGAACATCAAGTCCTGCCTGGATTGTGTTCTGGGAGCCTCCTCAACCTGCATAGTGCTCTGTACCGACTGAAACAAGTTCTTAGTGCCCTCAGTCTGGAATAGGAATTTCCTTTTACGCTCCTGAGTGTCAGGGGGGAGCTCCCCTTCTTCCTCAGAATTAGCGTCTTCTAAATCCGACCTATTCTCGCTTAGATCCTGCTCCCTTGAATTTGTCTCCCACCTGGGCCATTTACGTCCAGAATTGGGACTAGATGGCCACTGCTGAGTAAGAGTGGACATAGAGGCCTGAACTTCATCACGTATCATGTGTCTCATCTCCGATAGCAAAGAAGGCTGTTCATCTCTCATAACAAGTTGAACAAAGGGTCCTGTCATGGCCGTCAGGTAGTTTAATGTGACACATCGGACACCTGGCCGATTTTACTGAAGCCTTGCCGGCCTTTTTTGCAGTCATGGGAACAGTAGGAGTTCCTTTGTCCTATAGTAAGAGACAGGAACTAATCAGGTCAGCTGCCTGAGTGGGCTGTCGGGTAATGGCTGGGATGTTCTGCGCCAGGTGCACTTACCCCACCACCATTTGCAGTGTCTGTATCCATCCTGGAACAAGGTAGGCTGCCGACCGAATTACAGCGTCCTGCCGATAGGGGAAGCGATGATATGTCACCGGTACAGAGCGCCCGGCTGGAGCACACACCCAATACTCACGTTGGGATAGCGTTCAGTCGTATCAGGAAGCGTCTGTTCGCCCTGGAGAACGACGAGCGCCTCCCGGATATGACCTCACGGGAAGTGCTGCCCAGACTGCCGGACCGGAAGTGACCAGCTTCCCCTGACGCCGCTCCAAGCCGAGGCGCGAACGGATCCACCGCAGAAGCCCGACTGGCTGCGGGGTGTCGTTCCCCAGGAAACTGCATTGGACCCTCCGATTGGGGTCCGGGACGAGAGCCTCCCACCTGGAGGAGCGTCCGCTAACCAGGGCTGCCGCACCTGGCCTTTGGAGCTGAGGGACTCCCCGCTGGAGAGTTTCAGCTCTGGGCCACTTGACAGGGGGAAGGATCTGGCCCGGCCTCACGATCCCCCTGAGCCCTGTAAGTCTTCTCCTGTGCGTCCCTCCATGCAGGGACAGGAAAAAACACTGAGGGAAAGGGGGCGGGGAGGGACTTTTAATCTCTTGTGTGTTTCCTGTCCCAGCAAGGAGGAGGACGTCCCCATGGTGCTGTCAGGAGGGACGTCCTGGAAAATGGTATCATTACCTCGCTTTCTATATTTTTTTCGATTGTGATACCAACTAAAACGTTTTCTAATATACAAACTATGATTTCCAGGTTCCTGTGGCAGGGAAAGAAACCTAGAATTTTGCAAAAAAATTATGTTTGTCCACAGGAGATTGGGAGGGGGGGGTTTCCTTACCCAACTTCACACTATACTTCAAGTCTGCACAAATAGCCCATAACCAATACATGTTCATACAACAGCAAACCTAGGTGGGTTCTCTTGGAGTCATTTCTCACCAAGCCATTTTCGTTACTGGGTTTAATGTGGACTAGAGAGACTTCCACTGGGTTTAGCCATCAAAGCGCCATTTACAGCCCGCTCTCTAATCCTCTGGAGGAAAGCAAGGTTTAAATTCAAATTGCAATCTAATCTCTCCCCGCTGATTTCCAGATTGCATAATCCAATGTTTTTGCCTGGCCTTGAACCCCACCTCTTCTCATGGTGGAAGCTAAATGGGATCTCTATATTAAAACACCTTTGTTCCCCATTCAACACATTACTGGACAGGCAGGAGTTTATTTGGAAATATGAACCCCCAGTCAGAGAAGCCATGCGTGTAAACCAAATTCTTCACTTTGCCAAACAAATTTTCCCATTTTAAACCCCTTTCTATGCTTCAAGCTTTGAACAAAAATGTCTAAATGATCCGATGGGAAGGGGAACAATATCTTTGATATATTCAACTATTAATCCCCCATATAATGAGAAAAAATTAAAATACATGGTACAGTGGGAAGAGGAATTGGGATCTGCCATGTCGGTGGAAGATTGGCGACGCTGCTGTGATACATTGTCTAAAGGCAGCCACCAAACGTCCCTTATGAAGACTTCTCTGAAAGAAGTGTTCGTGTCATGTTATGTCCCAGCTAAACTCCATAGCATTTAGCCAAATGTTTCTCCTGAATGCTTTTGAGGATGCAATTTGCTGGGAAACATGAAACACATTTGGTGGACCTGCCCACCTGTATCAGATCTGTGGCAAAAGGTGAAACTCCTAGTGGAACAATTCATTTAGAACCCTCTATTTTTCTATTGGGAGCAAAACACCCAAGACTCTCTAACACTCTTCACAAATTGGTGAATTTTCTATTCATGGCCGCTAAGATCTACACTGCGGCAAAGTGGAAATCTCCTTCACTTTCGATATCTCTAGTAAGAGAGAGGATGAATGCTATCATGTTATATGAACAACCAAAAGGAGGCCAAATTATAAATACTCATCCATATATGGACAATGAAAATACCCAAAAAAAATATATGAACGAAGGAGCCAAATATAGAAAAATGCAAATACAGTTTTATTAGTGAATCACAAAAAAGTTTTTAAAAAGAAGTACATAAACATAATACAGAATATCAATGACGAGAGAAGGCATAAAAAAGCCCTAGATACCGCTATTCAGTAAATTGAATGTCTAAAGTCATATAACACGGAATGTAACGTATAATATTAGAACATATATATATCAGGACCCTGTGGTGTAATTAGTCAAAGCTGTCCATCAAAGGTAAATAAAGTGCACAGTGCATCAGTTAGTAAAAAAACTTAGAGATGACCAAATAATAATTGAAACAGCGAAACTGCATTAAATACTAAAGATATAATCATATAGATGGACAGTGTTGAAAAAACCACCACAGTATCCTAAAGTAGTACATCCAGGATAGACATGCATGAGAGAGGCCACAAACCCTATAACAGCATATGAAATAAATAAGGTACAAATACACATGAATATGTGCAAAAATATGTATCTTAGAACCAGGCACAAGCCTATGAATCCAATCAATATATATATATATAAATATATAAGATATATATAAGAAAAAGTGCACCTGCAAATGCTGCTTTGATGATTTTAGAGAACTATAACATACAAGTATATATCAGCAGACCAGATGAATATATCAATCGCAAGGCGTGGATATCAATCGCAAGGCGTGGAACGCCCCCCGAGGAAGCAACTTAGCGAAACGCGCGTTGGGGCTCTCCTGCCCGTTGTTCAGTAAGTTTGGATGTCTTTTTACACTTGTCTTTGATTAACTGTTCATGCTAGCTATCGATTTAATACACCCTCAAGGCATGTATGACACATGGGAGGAACGTCTTGCAATATATTTGGGGGTTTAGCCTACAATTATGATAGTAGTATTTGCACACATCCTGTTAGCTGCCATTGTCATTAGGATTACGGACTTATGCCTGTGTATGTATATATATATGACAATAGCAGCATTCTACATGTACTGGTCTTTGTGATATATATTTGTATATGGCCTGATTAGATGAATCCCATTTAATATATAACTTATAGCAATGAGTAGCATTTGCACATGCCTTGCGATTGATATATTCATCTGGTCTGCTGATATATACTTGTATGTTATAGTTCTCTAAAATCATCAAAGCAGCATTTGCAGGTGCACTTTTTCTTATATATATCTTATATTTATATATATATATTGATTGGATTCATAGGCTTGTGCCTGGTTCTAAGATACATATTTTTGCACATATTCATGTGTATTTGTACCTTATTTATTTCATATGCTGTTATAGGGTTTGTGGCCTCTCTCATGCATGTCTATCCTGGATGTACTACTTTAGGATACTGTGGTGGTTTTTTCAACACTGTCCATCTATATGATTATATCTTTAGTATTTAATGCAGTTTCGCTGTTTCAATTATTATTTGGTCATCTCTAAGTTTTTTTACTAACTGATGCACTGTGCACTTTATTTACCTTTGATGGACAGCTTTGACTAATTACACCACAGGGTCCTGATATATATATGTTCTAATATTATACGTTACATTCCGTGTTATATGACTTTAGATCAATTTACTGAATAGCGGTATCTAGGGCTTTTTTATGCCTTCTCTCGTCATTGATATTCTGTATTATGTTTATGTACTTCTTTTTAAAAACTTTTTTGTGATTCACTAATAAAAACTGTATTTGCATTTTTCTATATTTGGCTCCTTCGTTCATATATTTTTTTGGGTATTTTCATGTTATATGAACCTATCGAAGCTACCAGAGCCGACATGTGGGACTCAAGATCTGGAATCCGTGGATAGAACTAGATCCGAACGCGCAATTGAATCAGACCCTGCGTGTCTCCTTGATGGTGTTGGGCCTCAAGAACTATGGAGGTGGATGAATACTCAATTTTGGGGACCTAAACAGGTTTCTGATAGAGCAGACCTGATTATAAGATTGTGCTCTTCCTTTGCTTATTTTAACCTTGCGCCCCGTGTGTGACTTGACTGGATCGTATTTTGTTGTCAACATTATGGACAATTATCAATGGTGGCTTTTAATGTTGATATAAAACATACCCGTATGTCCCCCTATTGTATTATCCTTCCCTTACCTCAGTCCTGTCTTCCCCCGTGTTAAATTTGTATTTGTTGATTGTTATGGAAATTTGCATCTCCCCTGCGTGGGAGAATATTTCAAGCAGTTATATATTCATAATACCATATTTCTAAATAAAAATTTATTGAAACTAAAACAGAGACGGAATAGTGAAAATCACCTATAATGTTACTTTTTGAGCAGCACTCAGTAAACATATATAGAGGTGGTAGAAAAATATTAACAGGACCAAAACTGAATAAATGTTGGCGCTACATCTGATAAAATAGCCAAGGTACAGCAGTGACTTTGGGAACAGGCTTGTCCAGGATTTCCCTTTCGCTGTGACATTGAGTCTCGCACCCCTGCTCCACTATGTACAGTGCTATGTTATGTATAGTGCTCTATGCGTGCTAGCTCATAAATACAGATGTGCAACAGAGCACCTGTGTGTTACTCACATGGCCTATCAAGGGTGATCATGTGACACTGGGGCCCTGGTTACTCTGGCCCTGTCCACACCCCACATGTGCACTACAGTAATCAGTGCATGTCTGCTGCCCCCCAGGACTACACACCCTGTCCTCACCCCACATGTGCACTACAGTAATCAGTATATGTCTGCTGCCCCCCAGGACTACACACCCTGTCCTCACTCCACATGTGCACTACAGTAATCAGTGTATGTCTGCTGCCCCCCAGGACTACACACCCTGTCCTCACCCCACATGTGCACTACAGTAATCAGTATATGTCCGCTACCCCCCAGGACTACACACCTGTCCTCACCCCACATGTGCACTACAGTAATCAGTGCATGTCTGCTGCCCCCCAGGACTACACAGCCCTGTCCTCACCCACATGTGCACTAATCAGTGTATGTCTGCTGCCCCCCAGGACTACACACCCTGTCCTCACTCCACATGTGCATACAGTAATCAGTATATGTCTGCTGCCCCCCAGGACTACACACCCTGTCCTCACCCACATGTGCCCTACAGTAATCAGTATATGTCTGCTGCCCCCCAGGACTACACACCCTGTCCTCACTCCACATGTGCACTACAGTAATCAGTTATGCTGCTTCCCCCCAGGACTACACACCCTGTCCTCACCCACATGTGCACTACAGTAATCAGTGTATGTCTGCTGCCCCCAGGACTACACACCCTGTCCTCAACCCACATGTGCATACAGTATCAGTATATGTCTGCTGCCCCCCAGGACTACACACCCTGTCCTCACCTCACATGTGCACTACAGTAATCAGTGTATGTCTGCTGCCCCCCAGGACTACACACCCTGTCCTCACCTCACATGAGCACTACAGTTAATCAGTATATGTCTGCTACCCCCCAGGACTACACACCCTGTCCTCACCTCACATGTGCACTACAGTTAATCAGTGTATGTCTGCTGCCCCCCAGGACTACACACCCTGTCCTCACCTCACATGTGCACTACAGTAATCAGTGTATGTCTGCTGCCCCCCAGGACTACACACCCTGTCCTCAACTCACATGTGCACTACAGTATCAGTGTATGTCTGCTGCCCCCAGGACTACACACCCTGTCCTCACCTCACATGTGCACTACAGTAATCAGTGTATGTCTGCTGCCCCCCAGGACTACACACCCTGTCCTCACTCACATGTGCACTACAGTAGTCATGTATGTCTGCTGCCCCCCAGGACTACACACCCTGTCCTCAACTCACATGTGCACTACAGTAGTCATTGTATGTCTGCTGCCCCCCGGGACTACACACCCTGTCCTCACTCACATGTGCACTACAGTAATCATTGTATGTCTGCTGCCCCCAGGACTACACACCCTGTCCTCACTCACATGTGCATACAGTTATCAGTGTATGTCTGCTGCCCCCAGGACTACACACCCTGTCCTCACCTCACATGTGCAGTACAGTTATCAGTGTATGTCTGCTGCCCCCCAGGACTACACACCCTGTCCTCACCTCACATGTGCACTACAGTAATCAGTGTATGTCTGCTGCCCCCCAGGACTACACACCCTGTCCTCACCTCACATGAGCACTACAGTAATCAGTATATGTCTGCTACCCCCCAGGACTACACACCCTGTCCTCACCTCACATGTGCACTACAGTTATCAGTGTATGTCTGCTGCCCCCCAGGACTACACACCCTGTCCTCACCTCACATGAGCACTACAGTAATCAGTATATGTCTGCTGCCCCCCAGGACTACACACCCTGTCCTCACCCCACATGTGCACTACAGTAATCAGTGTATGTCTGCTGCCCCCCAGGACTACACACCCTGTCCTCACCTCACATGTGCACTACAGTAATCAGTGTATGTCTGCTGCCCCCCAGGACTACACACCCTGTCCTCAACTCACATGTGCAGTACAGTTATCAGTGTATGTCTGCTGCCCCCAGGACTACACACCCTGTCCTCACCTCACATGTGCACTACAGTAATCAGTGTATGTCTGCTGCCCCCCAGGACTACACACCCTGTCCTCAACTCACATGTGCACTACAGTAGTCATTGTATGTCTGCTGCCCCCCAGGACTACACACCCTGTCCTCAACTCACATGTGCACTACAGTATCATTGTATGTCTGCTGCCCCCCAGACTACACACCCTGTCCTCACTCACATGTGCACTACAGTAGTCATTGTATGTCTGCTGCCCCCAGACTACACACCCTGTCCTCAACTCACATGTGCACTACAGTAGTCATTGTATGTCTGCTGCCCCCCAGGACTACACACCCTGTCCTCACTCACATGTGCACTACAGTTATCAGTGTATGTCTGCTGCCCCCCAGGACTACACACCCTGTCCTCAACTCACATGTGCACTACAGTAATCATTGTATGTCTGCTGCCCCCAGGACTACACACCCTGTCCTCACTCACATGTGCACTACAGTATCATTATTGTCTGCTGCCCCCCAGGACTACACACCCTGTCCTCACCTCACATGTGCACTACAGTATCATTGTATGTCTGCTGCCCCCCAGGACTACACACCTGTCCTCAACTCACATGTGCACTACAGTAATCATGTATGTCTGCTGCCCCCAGGACTACACACCCTGTCCTCAACTCACATGTGCACTACAGTAATCATTGTATGTCTGCTGCCCCCAGGACTACACACCCTGTCCTCAACTCACATGTGCACTACAGTAGTCATTGTATGTCTGCTGCCCCCAGGACTACACACCCTGTCCTCACCTCACATGTGCACTACAGTTATCAGTGTATGTCTGCTGCCCCCAGGACTACACACCCTGTCCTCAACTCACATGTGCAGTACAGTTATCAGTGTATGTTGCTGCCCCCCAGGACTACACACCCTGTCCTCAACTCACATGTGCACTACAGTAGTCATTGTATGTCTGCTGCCCCCAGGACTACACACCGTGACACGCACACCGCTCACCAGGAACTGGGTCTGTCGCAGCAGGGCACCCACAATGCACCACGGCTGAAGGTTATTACACAGCTTTGCGCGCGTAGTTATGACGTCATCACACGAGGACCATAGGAGTCCTTAGTACCTTCCCTGTCGGTAACCTTCTGGCACTGGGCAGTTACCGCCAGAGCGCACACAGAAAGAACAGCCTGTACACCGCACTGCCAGACGGTCATGTGCAGCGCAGGAAGTAAATCGCACCGGCAGTAGGCGCCTGACGTACGTGTTTCCGGTCGGTGGAACGCGGAAGTGTAGTAAATGAAACTCGGTCTGCGCTACATCGTGAACGGTGGGAAGTGTCCGTGTCATGTCAGCCCTGGCCGGCGTGGAGAACTCCGCCGGTGGCGTGCTCAGGAGGGCGGTGGAGCTGGATGGAAGTGGGCGTTATCAGGAGAGTCTGGTCTGCTACCAGGAAGGCATAGAGCTGCTCCTGCAGGTTCTCAAGGGTCAGTAGGTGGGACCATGTGATGACGAGGCACGGGGCAGAGCAGGGGGCTGGCTACCGACACCGAGGAGTGTGCCATTCTGCCTCCTCCATAGGCCACACTGAGGGAGCCCTGGCACTAGGCCATGAGCACAGTGTCTCACAGGGGACTGTCCCCAGCACACAAGGGGCAGCATTTGTTCTCAGTCTATTATCCAAGTCTGTAAAGTGGAAAAAAAAACTAGTAAAACAAAATTATTTCCCGCCCCAGTTGGGACACAGTACAGGTAACAGCCGGGCCCACTGCTCCAAACCCAACGGAAAGTGTCACCCATGGCAATAGTTCAAGAAAAAAAGGTAGCACACTGTAGCGCTATAGCTTGCGGACACAAAATATGAAAAATTGAGAAGTCTTAGCGCATAAAAAGGCCAATTTATGTGTACCTGGGAGCCGCGTGAAGGCTCTTCTCGTATCTCAGGTCCTAACTATGCCAATCCTCGCTTAGAAAAGTCTGTCTGCATGGGAACATATGAATCCTCTCTTCATGGCAATAGTTATCTCCTGGATAAAACTATATGTGGTAAATTAAGGACATGTTGCTGAGCCTGGTATATTTTGTTGTATCTTATATAATCGGGCATTGAATTTTGATTTCTTTTTAATATCTGTTGGGTAAGTTTAAGTTACAGCGTAGGACAAGTCAACCCACTGTGAGACAGTGAAGGAATATGTGTTGAATGGGGTGTACATTTCACCTAGGTACTGTGCTGTATGGTATAAGGGAAATGTGTGGCTTTGTAAACCTAGTGGTAGAGAAAGGTCACTACACCTTACATTCAGCACACACTTGCAGCTCAGGCCTGAAACCATTCAGCTGTTAATTAGGAGACCAGAAGTAGGTGTCTGCAAACACAGACAGGAGCTCGCTTAGTCTGGACAAGGAGTCCCGGCACAAGAAGCAGTCTCCAGGAGTGTGAGCTATCTCAGTCTGGGTGCTCGATGTACCCCGGACACAGGAGTAGTCTCAGTGAGAATCCGTGCGAATAGCGGCTGAATAGGAGGGGAGCTCTCTCAAGTCTGGACGTTGAAGGTGCCTTCAGACACAAGGAGGAGATTCTGTGAACCTCAATGCTGGTAAATGCTGAACATATGTGTTGTTTTGGCCCCGGCTGGTAGAGTCGGGACCCGGATAGATAGGGAAATCTATCTAAGTGTAATTAGTGGCTAGACAAGCCTAGGTCTTCTGTTTATGATTTTGTTTTATATCTGTTTGCTGTGAACTTTAATAAAGCTGGTTGCGTCCAGTTTTCACCAGAACTGCTGTCTGAATGAACTGTTTCCGTGCCACTCTGTCTACCCAGACGGCGATCTCAGAGCTATATCCCCTGGAAATGTTACAATTGGCGGAGAATGCTGGGGCAGCACAGTGGCTGATACAATTGGTGCTGGAATGTACGTGCAGCACAGTGGCTTAGAGACAGCAATAAAGGTGAAGTCTGTTGAAGCAGCAGCAGAGAAAAAAAAAAAGTGTGTCAGCAAAAACGTCTGATTGGAGCAGTCTTAAAGAGACAGTAGCCCTAATAGAGTTTGCAAAAGAGAAAAAAAAAAAAAAAAGTGTCTCACAGCAAAGATGAACTTGTCCCTTAGTCTGTTTCAGTCTCCACAATCATGGGGAAGTCTGCTTACTTGACAGATGTCCAGAAGGCAGTCATTGACACACTCCACAAGGAGGGTAAGCCACAAAAGGTCACTGCTAAGAGTGCTGTATCCAAGCATATTAATGGAAAGTTGAGTGGAAGGAAAAAGTGAGGTAGAAAAAAGTGCACAAGCAACCGGGATAACCGCAGCCTTGAAAGGATTCAGAAAATGCCATTCAAAAATTTGGTGGTGATTCACAAGGAGTGGACTGCTGCTGGAGTCATTGCTTCAAGAGCCACCACACACAGATGTATCCAGGACATGGGCTACAAGTGTCGCATTCCTTGTGTCAAGCCACTCATGACCAATAGACAACGCCAGAAGCTTCTTACCTGGGCCAAGGAGAAAAAACACTGGACTGTTCCTCAGTGGTCCAAGTTGTTGTTTTCAGATAAAAGTTAAATTTGCATTTCATTTGGAAATCAAGGTCCCAGAGTCTGGAGGAAGAGTGGAGAGGCACACAATCCAACCTGCTTGAGGTCTAGTGTGAAGTTTCCACAATCAGTGATGGTTTCAGGAGCCAAGTCATCTGCTGGTGTAGGTCCACTGTGTTTTATCCAGACCAAAGTCAGCGCAGCCGTCTACCAGGAAATTTTAGAGCACTTCATGCTTCCATCTGCCAACAAGCTTTTTGGAGATGGAAATTTCATTTTCCAGCAGGACTTGGCACCTGTCCTCACAGCCAAAAGTACCAATACCTGGTTTAAAAACAACAGTATCACTGTGCTTGATTGGCCAGCAAACTCGCCTGACCTTAACCCCATAGAGAATCTATGGGGAATTGTCAAGAGGAAGATCAGAGACACCAGACCCAACAATGCAGACGAGCTGAAGGCTGCTATCAAAGCAACCTGGGCTTCCATAACAGTTCAGCAGTGCCACAGGCTGATCGCCTCCATGCCACACCGCATTGATGCAGTAATTAATGCCAAAGGAGCCCCGACCAAGTATTGAGTGCATTTACTGAATATACATTTCAGTAGGCCAACATTTCGGATTTTAAAATCATTTTTTCCAGCTGGTGTTATAAAGTATTCTAATTTACTGAGATGAGATAATGACTTTTGGGTTTTCATTGGCTGTAAGCCTTAATCATCAACATAAACAGAAATAAACACTTGAAATAGATCACCCTGTTTGTAATGACTCTATATAATGAGATTCACATTTTGTATTGAAGAACTGAAATAAATTAACTTTTTGATGATGTTCTAATTTTGTGAGAAGCACCTGTGTAGAAACTGTGACAGATGCTTAAAGGGCATCTGTCACTAGGTTTTTGATGTGTAATCTGAAAATCTTGGCTGCTGGGAGGAAATGAACTTTATTCTTCCCTGCATCCTCAGCTTTTCAGTCATAGAGGTGTGGCCTCAGTATATAGTGATCGGCGACTGAAACAGCACCCCGGCATTGGCTGATATTCGGCCTAGCAGTGTATCAATGCAGAGATGCTATCACTCAGTGCAGGTACGGGGTTACAGCCACCGATCACTATGTGCTGAGCGGTTACTGAGGCCACACCGCTATGACTGACACCCGCGGCTGCCAGGAGTTCATTTCCTCCCAGTAGCCGGGCTTTCAGTGCGGTGGCATCACAGCATCAGAATGCTAGTAACCTCATATCAGTAGGTTAGAGCGTTTTTTTTCACATGACAGCTTCCTAAAGGCGTTCAAACTTTCCCATTTCGATGGGATCGACCATCTAATATCTCTGAAGGCCTCTCAGCTTTCTATTAACATGCTGAATTTCAATGCCCCATCCATTTGTTCTCCCTGGAGATAAGCTACTATCAGAAGTGTCTGTCAGTGGCTTATTTGCCTCTTCCAATTGAAAATGCATGCACCCACTGCAAAACCAAGTGTTCATGTGTAGACTCGAGGCTTAAGTATTTGGCTGAAAGCTGTTGGTTAAATGGGCACTTTTAAATGTGTGCCTGTATGGTTTAATCCACAGAGGAAGAAACTTCTACCCTGAGATGCACTGGTAGGAAGGCATATATGACATCCCAGGCGCCCAAACCTCTCTCTAATACCATAATCTTGCCATATCCTCCCGGAGTCTGTGCTGTGCACCGCAATGGATTCCATAGACAGGACAGAGCAGCACTAGGTATCTGCGGGTTTTATGCATACAGTACAGACCAAAAGTTTGGACACACCTCATTTAATGATTTTTTTGTATTTTCATGACTATGAAAATTGTACATTCACACTGAAGGCATCAAAAGTATGAATTAACACGTGGAATTATATACTTATTAAAAAAGTGTGTAACAACTGAAATTATGTCTTATATTCTAGGTTCTTCAAAGTAGCCACCTTTTGCTTTGATGACTGCTTTGCACACTCTTGGCATTCTGTTGATGAGCTTCAAGAGGTAGTCACCGGAAATGGTTTTCACTTCACAGGTGTGCCCTGTCAGGTTTAATAAGTGGGATTTCTGGCCTTATAAATGGGGTTGGGACCATCAGTTGTGTTGTGCAGAAGTCTGGTGGATACACAGCTGATAGTCCTACTGAATAGTCTGTTAGAATTTTCATTATGGCAAGAAAAAAGCAGCTAAGAAAAACAAGTGGCCATCATTACTTTAAGAAATGAAGGTCAGTCAGTCTGAAAAATTGGGAAAACTTTGAAAGTGTCCCCAAGTGCAGTTGCAAAAACCATCAAGCACTACAAAGATACTGGCTCACATGAGGACCGCCCCAGGAAAGGAAGACCAAGAGTCACCTCTGCTTCTGATGATAAGTTTATCCGAGTCACCAGCCTCAGAAATCGCAGGTTAACAGCAGCTCAGATTAGAGACCAGGTCAATGCCACACAGAGTTCTAGCAGCAGACATATCTCTACAACTGTTAAGAGGAGACTTTCTGCAGCAGGCCTTCATGGTAAAATAGCTGCTAGGAAACCACTGCTAAGGACAGGCAGCAAGCAGAAGAGATTTGTTTGGGCTAAAGAGCACAAGGAATGGACATTAGACCAGTGGAAATCTGTGCTTTGGTCTTATGAGTCCAAATTTGAGATCTTTGGTTCCAACCACTGTCTCTTTGTGCGACGCAGAAAAGGTGAACAGATGGAATCTACATGCCTGGTTCACACCGTGAAGCATGGAAGAGGAGGTGTGATGTTGTGGGAGTCCTTTGCTGGTGACACTGTTGGGGATTTATTCAAAATTGAAGGCATACTGAACCAGCATGGCTACCACAGCATCTTGCAGCGGCATGCTATTCCATCCGGTTTGCGTTTAGTTGGACCATCATTTATTTTTCAACAGGACAATGACCCCAAACACACCTTCAGGCTGTGTAAGGGCTATTTGACCAAGAAGGAGAGTGATGGGGTGCTACGCCAGATGACCTGGTCTCCACTGTCACCAGACCTGAACCCAATCGAGATGGTTTGGGGTGAGCTGGACCGCAGAGTGAAGGCAAAAGGGCCAACAAGTTTTATGCATCTCTGGGAATTCCTTCAAGATTGTTGGAAGACCATTTCCAGTGACTACCTCTTGAAGCTCATCAAGAGAATGCCAAGAGTGTGCAAAGCAGTCATCAAAGCAAAAGGTGGCTACTTTGAAGAACCTAGAATATAAGACCTAATTTCAGTTGTTACACACTTTTTTAAGTATATAATTCCACATGTGTTAATTCATAGTTTTGATGCTTTCAGTGTGAATGTACAATTTTCATAGTCATGAAAATGCAGAAAAATCTTTAAATGAGAAGATGTGTCCAAACTTTTGGTCTGTACTGTACATGAAAGTGGCAGGAAATTACAATTTGAATTTTTCACATTTACTTTGGTTAGTCACCCTGTTTTATGTGAAATATCATTATGCAAAAAACGCCACTATGTTCCTTTACAGGTACGAAGGATGAAGCGAAGAAAACCCATTACCGTCAGAAGCTGAGAAGCTATATGGACAGAGCTGAGCAAATTAAACATCATGTTGTCAAAGAAAAGGAAGGGGTAATTAAGTATTTAGCTTTTTATGTTTTGTGTAATTTGCGTTATCTGTTAAATTGATTGTTACTTCACTAATGACCTCATTAATCTGAGGACCACCGCAGCAATCCGCAAAGTCCAGCAAACAACTTTCCCTGTAGTGCGACTGAATTGATTGAATTTGCCATAGAACAGCCGTCGCTGTCAGCGTCTTTCAGTTTTGACTGATGGAAAGGGTCCCTAGTGGGGAAACTTCCTGTCACTGGGTTACCGCGACAGAGAAGACCGCAGCGTCTGGTGGCTCCTACTCCACCGCTGAGAAGAAGCACTTCTCCAGTGTATTAAATGTGTTTATTTCTTCCAGCAGAACAGAGGTTAATCGGCCATGTTGGAAATTCCGTCATTCAGCTGTGCTCGGTTAGCCACTCCTTCTCCCTATAAAATCTGGGCTCGATTATCAGGTCCTTGTCTGAGTTAGCAATTGCTGCAAAGGCATAGGAGTGGGAGAAGTTGGTATGAGAAGGAGTGCTGGAGGAGTTTTTAGCGACTTGTCTGGTTTGTACGCTTGGTAATTCCTTATTCCTCCCTGTTTTGCTTTCTTCCCTTTCCTGCACACCCTGGTGTATACCTCTGTTATATGTGAGTATATTTTGTGTGTGTGAAGTTTTCATTTTAGCCTTGTTTTTGCTACCCTGTCTGTCGGGTTTGTGGTGCTCAGTAGCGCCCCCTTTTCCCTGGTGGGGAAAGGGGACAGACGTATGGCGAATCTAAGAGATAAGGCAAGGGTGGTGGCCCAGACGTCTTCGCCATCTGAAGTTTCCCGGGGAACAGAGCGAGCTAGGGCGCCCCCTAGTGTTAGGGCCAGGAAAGGAGCCCCTGGTTCCAGGTCACTCGCCAGTCATATCGTGATACCTCCTTTTAATGACCTCCTCCTGCTGCCTTTGAATTAATGGAAACTGTCAACAGGATTTCACACTCCCACACTGTATATATGCGCATGTAGCTATGGCAAATCCACCCTTACCTTTCAATAGCCAGTCAGTTCATTTGCTATTGAGAAATTGCTGTTTGAATTAGTAAATGAATCTGAAGTGTTTTGGTTGTGACATAGCACTTCTCAAACCTCTGCTCTCCCCAGCTCTATTCCCCACCTATCAAAGTCTTCTGTTTGACCGACCGCTTCTTTGCTGTGCGACTTGAAGAAAAGTAGCTGTCAGTCCAGCAGGTGAAGGTGACACAGGATGGGGAATAGAGCTGGAGTGACAGAGGCGTGGGAATTGCTTAGTCACGTCCAAAGCTCTTCAGGCTCATTTGTATATTGATTCAAATGGCAATATCTTGGTAATTGAGGATTGGACTGGCTAGTGAAAGGTATGGCTGGACTTGTCCTTGCAAAAGCTACATGTAGTGGTGTATCTTGAACTCCAGGGCATGGGTGCTATTGCAACCCCTGCACCTATTTTAGCTACGCCTCTGGCTGCATGCACATATAAATAGTTTGGGGGGTGAAATCTTGCTGGTTCTCATTTACATTCACAGGCTTCAAAACCCCCAGAGTACGTACAGACACAGTGTGCGGATGTTCACCCATACTGAAAATTGTTGTGAATGTTTTGGAAATTAATTCTGAGCAGAAGCTCCCTCTGGTGGTTACAAACAGTACTGAACCATTCAATGAGGATTGGCAATCAGGAGTCACAGACTGGCTTGATATAAGGGAGGTTCCCTCCCATCATGGTTGCCGGTGATCAATTGTTCTTGTCTCAACTGTGGTTCCTGGTTCACTTGGAAGCTTGCTGAGTCTTGCCTCTTCTTCTGCTTTCAGATAAGATATTTTCTGTTTTTGTTTTTGTGCTTACCATTTGCATATTTCTCTACATTTCTGTGAGGTTAGCCAGGTTCCCCCCGGGGGCTTGGGCTCCTCTCAGTTCCGCTGGAGCCACTGTTATTTGTTCATTTGCCTTTTCCTGTTTTTTCAGTGGCTGCGGTTTAGTTTTGTTACACCAGAGAACTGATTTAGGTGGTAGAGGTCGTGTGATCTCAGGTGTTTTTACAATCAGTAGCGTTGGCATTTTTTAGGGTTTTTTTTGGATTGCAGTGAGTATTCTTTCTATCCTTTTCTGTCTAGGCAGATTGGGCCCCAGCGTTTGCTCATACTATTTTCTGTCTGTGTCTGTATTACCTCTTGTCTAACTGCCATTACATGTTTGGGGGCTTCCTATGTTCTTTTGGGATCTGCTCCGGGGCAGTTAGCTTTCCTCTTTCTATCTTTAGGTGTAGTTAATCTCTCAGTCTTTGAAGAGGCGTCTAGGACCAACGTAGGAACGCTCCACGGCTGCCTTTAGATGTGGTTAGTCAGGGTACTGCAATCCAATAGATTCCAACCTCTCTGGTGTATTGCCGTTTTTGCCTGCTCTCCTCAGCTACCGAAACATAACAGAAAATGGTGAAAACTGCTGCAAAAAAATTACTGTAATTCATAAACCTAAAAGTCACGCCGTGGACTTGAAAATCAGCCAGTCCTGCTTTCAGCCTGATTGTAGCAAACTACTGTATTAATCCTGTTGTAGATTTATTTAGCCAGGATTGCCTGAACCTGATACAATTGTATCCACCACTCAGTTGAGCAGGATGAAGCCTATGTGCCTACAATCCGGAAGTAGCAGCGTCCAGCATTTTGGACACATCCAAAACACTGCTTTCTAATCACGCAGGTAAATCCGCATGTGTTCAGTGATCCATGCGGATTTACCGCAGCTAATGAATGGCTATGGGTGAAACTACGCAGAGGAGACGTGAGTCACCACTGCAGATAATGAACATGCTGCGGCTCATAAACCCGCACCGCAGGAGAGTTTACGCAGCGGTAAATAGAAGCTCAGCGGCATGGGATTTCTATAAATCCCATCCACTGTTCTTCTAATGTACAATGCAGCGTTTTACACGTGGCGCAGATGAGCTGCGTCTAAAACGCTGCTCTTCCTGATCGTGGGCAAGTATCCGAGGTATGGAAAGGTTTGCAGCCTCTCAATGTAAACAAAAATGGTCTCATTTACTGACCAAAAATAAGTATGTTGAAAATTGTAAAGCCTTGAAAAGCAGATTATAAAAATATATCAAATTAACCTATTTGGTAAAGTTGTGTCCAGTCCAATGTTTAAATTTATAAAATGAGTTACCCCAATAAAGTAAACCCTTAGAGATATTTTAGAATGTCATTATCGCTGTTGCTAAGTCACCTCATCTCACTCACAAAATGGTATAATATAATCAAAAAGTCTTATGCTTCCCCAAATGGTACCAGTAAAAAGTACAGCTTGGTCTGAAAAACGCAGGTCTCCACACAGCTACATTGGTGGAAAAATGCAAAACAAAATGGGTCACAAACCAAATTTATAAAAAAAAAAAAAATTGGTTATTGCCATAATTGCACTGACTTGAAGAATCATGTTGTCAGAAAAGTCTTACAAAACCTAAGATTAACGGAAAAATGAGCAAATACCCTGCTGTAAGTAAATAGATAGCAATAGTGCATGGAAATAACAGAGGGCACTTAGTTAACATTATTTTGATTTAAAAAAAAAAAAGTAAAAGCCATCCCATATCTTAGGTCTGTTTAGTGGTTAGTGTGAACATGTGCCTACAAGTTGAATGCATTCCAACTTAAATTCCAGTTCATCTCTTTAGGTTTTTGCACACTGTGCAAATAAAGGTGTAGTCTTCCTTTTCTTTGAGCTGGATGTCCATTAGTCAGGGCCTTGGTCCAACTCTGCCCTTATTCACATTGGACATTCATTTGACATGTAAGATTTTAGTACTAGAGGATAGGGCCATCCCGAATAGAGTCACCTTGACACGGTGGGATGGCTTTTACAGGTCTTTTTTATCAAAACAATGTTAACAAAGTACGTGTACCTTGGTTACCAGCTCCCTGCATCAGGGCGCTGGTATCCAACGTACACTGCGGGTAACTAAGTGATGTTTACCCGCAGTGTCGTTGTGCTGATCGCTGCCTGAGCTGCCTGCAGCTCAGCAGCGATCATGTAGCGACACACCAGCGATTCTGATCGTTGTCGGGATCGCTGGTGTATCGCTATGTGAGACCCGGGGTACAAAGTATTATTATACTCCATAAAAGTAGATTTAAAAGCGCATAAAATCAACTAGTGTTAAACCACAAAAACAGATTATGAAAAGCCACCTCCTAGCTCACTGGTTAGTTGCCCAACTAACTTTTACATTTGGTTTATCCCTTTAGTATACCGTAACTTAGTGAGTGAAGTTTCCCTAATGAATATTCCAAAGAACTATAGCGCAGGTTCCATTTTTAAACAGACTGCCGCCACAAATTGTACTACCCAAACAAAAAGAATATAAATATCTTAAAATTAATAAATCTTTATTAAATACAATAAAAACATAGAGCTAAAAGACAAGTTCCAAAAAAATGTTTTTTTTTAACAAAGACAAAAAGTGGTAATCATTTCATTACACAAATAAATAAGCAATGGACAGATGTACAGTTAACCAAGTCCAAAAAAATGTATACACATATTACATGGATGATCCTTGTACAAACATAATCAAATTTAGTGCAGGTGCTGCGGTTCCATCTAGTGGCTGTGTGCAAAATTGCAATGGAGGTAGATATATAGAAAAATGTCCCAAAAAATAAGGGGTACAAACAAAATCACACACATAAGTACGCCACACTAAAGCTGATATATATATATATATATATATATATATATATATATATATATATATTTTTATAACAAAAGAGCTTGCAACAAGTTCAGAAAGTCAGCTAGTGTGGCAAACTAATCAAGTAACATTTGTAGTAAGTATATGGGGACACAGAGCAAATGCACAACTAATAAAAATAGGTTGTTCATGAAAGAGACGGTCTGATAATATCTGATATAGGCTAGTGCCATGCCAAACAACTACTTTTTTAAACAGCTGCTTGTTTGAAATTTGTGCCGATGGGACCAAATGTTTCTGCCTAATTATATGAAATATTAACTACAGCTTGTTAGATTACATCAGTATTTTACGTAAGGCACTATGTGATCACTGCACCATTTTGACCATAACTATTGTAGGGTTTCAGCTCTCTGATAGTTGTTGGAAACGCATTGGCACAGTATTTTTATATCCAAACAGCATAACATTTATTGTGAATCATAAACTTTACAGCGCCAAAACTGAAGCAGCTTTTCTCCAGTAAAAATGAATAACATGAACAGTCCTTTCCTTTGGTGCAATTAAACAAGGTAAATATATAACAGCTCATTAATCTTAGTATTTCAAGCTGTATCAGCTCAAACAGTTTGAATGTGTTCACCAAACAAACACATCTCTGTTCTGTTCCAACCCAAACTCTACTCTGCTGAGCTAACCCAGATGCTGTTATTAGGCCTGCAAGCCCCTGACTGGATTGTGGGAATGACTTTTCCCACCAAGACTCTTTTGGTGGCTCCTAAATCCTGAACCTAAAATCCAGTCCAATTTAAACGCTCAGTAATCTAGTGTTACTAGTACAAAACTCTACATTACCGAGGCCAACCACCTCTGTGACATATCTACCATCCGGGATTTTACCTCCTGCTTTCTTTCTTACCCTATTTTAAAGAATAATTTGAAATTGATTTTTTTTATTAAATGGTTTGAATTTGGGATTACTGCTTGGTAATTTTTAATCTTTTTTTAGAGGGAAAATATCACAAGCAAATTAAGATTGTCGAAAATGCAACTGGTTATAGCTACGAAAATCTTTTCAAACCCTATGTGGATGAGACACTGACAGAAGTTTGGGTGGAGGATCCTTACATCCGACACACGCATCAAGTAAGTCAAGATATACTGTTAAGTTATGTTCTGACTTGTATGCTTGTAAACTATTTAAAAAAATTTCGCAACAGATATTTGGACAATAATTTTGCAATTTTTCGTTGAATATTTTTTTCTCCAGCTCTATCAAATTTATGAAAAGTATGATTAGAGATTAGAAAGGAGGCACGTGATCTACTGAGGTCCAATAAATTCATTATAATTTATACCACCAAGATGTAAATTATCTCAGAAATGTCTCTGGTGCAGAGCAGCTGAAAGACACAGCAAATTCTTTTAACAGGCACCAGTCTTATTGACCCCAAAATTGTATGTAATAATCACAGTTGTGCTACTGTTATTTGTGTTTTAGTAGAAGCAGTTCCAGGAATATTCCCTTGTATTACAACTTTGTAGTGGTCTACTATCACTTAACATACCCTTAAAGGGGTTTTGCCGCAAATAAATGTATATTTTAATCAACAGATCTTGGAATAAAAATAAACTCCACAATTGTATGTGTTTTAAAAACAATGTTCCTGTACTGAGATAATCTTATAAATGTCCCCTGCTGTGCACTGTGTAATGACTGTGTCTGACCGTACAGGAACATGGTCTGATCATACCACAACTCCTGGGTATGGGAGGAAGCAAAAAAGAGTATACAGACATTACAGCATGGGATCACAGCTGATTGTTTACAGTTAGGTCCATATATATTTGGACAGAGACAACATTTATCTAATTTTGGTTCTAGACATTACCACAATGAATTTGAAACAAAACAATTCAGATGCAGTTGAAGTCCAGACTTTCAGCTTTCATTTGAGGGTATCCACATTAAAATTGGATGAAGGGTTTAGGAGTTTCAGCTCCTTAACATGTGCCACCCTGTTTTTAAAGGGACCAAAAGTAATTGGACAAATGACTCCAAGGCTATTTCATGGACAGGTGTGGGCAATCCCTTTGTTATGTCATTCTCAATTAAGCAGATGAAAGGGCCGGAGTTGATTTGAGGTGTGGTGTTTGCATTTGGAAGGTTTTGCTGTGAAGGAAACATGCGGTCACAGGAGCTCTCCATGCAGGTGAAACAAGCCATCCTTAAGCTGCAAGAACAGAAAAAAAACCATCCAAGAAATTGCTACAACATTAGAAGTGGCAAAATCTACAATTTGGTACATCCTGAGAAAGAAAGAAAGCACTGGTGAACTCATCAATCCAAAAAGACCTGGGAGCCCACGGAAGACAACAGTGGTGGATGATCGCCGCATACTTTCTTTGGTGAAGAAGAACCCGTTCACAACATCAACTGAAGTCCAGAACACTCTCAGTGAAGTAGGTGTATCTGTCTCTAAGTCAACAGTAAAGAGAAGACTCCATGAAAGTAAATACAAAGGGTTCACATCTAGATGCAAACCATTCATCAATTCCAAAAATAGGCAGGCCAGAGTTAAATTTGCTGAAAAACACCTCCAGAAGCCAGCTCAGTTCTGGAAAAGTATTCTATGGACAGATGAGACAAAGATCAACCTGTACCAGAATGATGGGAAGCCAAAAGTTTGGAGAAGAAAGGGAACGGCACATGATCCAAGGCACACCACATCCTCTGTAAAACATGGTGGAGGCAACGTGATGGCATGGGCATGCATGGCTTTCAATGGCACTGGGTCACTTGTGTTTATTGATGACATAACAGCAGACAAGAGTAGCCGGATGAATTCTGAAGTGTACCGGGATATACTTTCAGCCCAGATTCAGCCAAATGCTGCAAACTTGATTGGACGGCGCTTCATAGTACAGATGGATAATGACCCCAAGCATACAGCCAAAGCTACACAGGAGTTCATGAGTGCAAAAAAGTGGAACATTCTTCAATGGCCAAGTCAATCACCAGATCTTAACCCAATTGAGCATGCATTTCACTTGCTCAAATCCAGACTTAAGAGGGAAAGACCCACAAACAAGCAAGACCTGAAGGCTGCGGCTGTAAAGGCCTGGCAAAGCATTAAGAAGGAGGAAACCCAGCGTTTGGTGATGTCCATGGGTTCCAGACTTAAGGCAGTGATTGCCTCCAAAGGATTCGCCACAAAATATTGAAAATAAAAATATTTTGTTTGGGTTATGTTTATTTGTCCAATTACTTTTGACCTCCTAAAATGTGGAGTGTTTGTAAAGAAATGTGTACAATTCCTACATTTTCTAACACATATTTTTGTTCAACCCTTCAAATTAAACGTTACAATCTGCACTTGAATTCTGTTGTAGAGGTTTCATTTCAAATCCAATGTGGTGGCATGCAGAACCCAACTCGCGAAAATTGTCACTGTCCAAATATTTCTGGCCCTGACTGTATATGAGATAAAATATTGTATACAAACAGGCATGGAAATGTTTTACCTCACAAACAAAATCCACTGCGTTCCCCTTCTGTAATATCTGTATACTCTTTTGCTTCCTCCCCTGCCCAGGAGATGTGGTATGATCAGACCGGGTTCCTGTACGGTCAGACACAGCCATTACACAGTACACAGCAGGGGCACATTCATAAGATTATCTCAGCACAGGAACATTTTTTTCAGCACATCCAATTGTGGAAATTATTATTATTCCAAGATCTGGTGACTAAAATATATTTTATGTTCTTGGCACAATCCATTTAAGTCTAAGGCTAGTGAAACGTTCCCACTGGCTTTGTACATAGATGATTTTCCTGCCACAGCATCAATTGTTAAAAATCCTTTGTGTATTACAGTAGCCACGTTGTGATTGAGATTTCATGACTGTGCATATTTAAACATTTACGGTTTCTGTGAAATCTGAGAAAAAAAGCTATTACACTGGGGCAATATTATTCAATGAGGCCCTGTAGAGCAACGTATTTTTTCTCAGCATGAGAAATAAATCGCAGCATGCTGAGAGATCACTCTGAAATCTGATGAGAAAAAAAATCACATGCCATATGGACCATCAGCATGGCTTCTGATTTGTATAGATACATTACAATTCTTTAGTATAGGAAACTGTAAATGACCCTGTAAATGTTTAATAGCTGCCGATTTAAAAAACGGATTGAATACAGACAGCACATGGGTGACAAGTGATTTTACATTCTCCTGGATGAGAATGGGACAGATATACACTGCTCAAATAACACATCCTAGATCTGAATGAATGAAATATTCTCATTGAATACTTTGTTCTGTACAAAGTTGAATGTGCTGACAACAAAATTACACAAAAATCATCAATGGAAATCAAATTTATTAACCAATGGAGGCCTAGATTAGGAGTCACACACAAAATTAGTGGAATGTAATGTCCTTAAAACAAGTCAAAATGATGCTCCGTAGTGTATGTGGCCTCTACGTGCCTGTATGACCTCCCTACTGTACAACGCTTGGGCGTGCTCCTGATGAGGAGGCAGATGGTCTCCTGAGGGATCTCCTCCTCAACCTGAACTGAATCATCCGCCATCTCCTGGACAGTCTGTGGTGCAACGTGATGTTGGTGGATGGAGCGAGACATGATGTCCCAGATGTGCTGAATTGGATTCAGGCCTGAGGAACGGGCGGGCCAGTCCATAGCTTCAATGCCTTCATCTTGCAGGAACTGCTGACACACTCCAGCCACATGAGGTCTGGCATTGTCCTGCATTAGGAGGAAACCAGGGCCAACTGCACCAGCATATGGTCTCACAAGGGGTCTGAGGATCTCATTTCGGTACCTAATGACAGTCAGGCTACCTCTGGCGAGCACATGGAGGGCTGTGTGGCCCGCCAAAGAAATGCCACCCCACACCAATACTGACCCTCTGCCAAACCGGTCATGCTGAAGGATGTTGTAGGCAGCAGATTGCTCTCCACGGCATCTCCAGACTCTGTCACGTCTGTCACATGTGCTCAGTGTGAATCTGCTTTCACCTAAGAAGAGCACTGGGCGCCAGTGGCGAATTTGAAAATCCTGGTGTTCTGTGGCAAATACTAAGCGTCCTGCATGGTGTTGGGCTGTGAGCATAACCCCCATCTGTGAACTTTGGGCACTCAGACCATCCTCATGGAGTCGGTTTCTAACCGTTTGTGCAGACACATGCACATTTGTGGCCTGCTGGAAGTCATTTTGCAGGGCTCTGGCAGTGCTCCTCCTGTTCCTCCTTGCACAAAGACGGAGGTTGCGGTCCTGCTGCTGGGTTGCTGCCCTCCTACGACCCCCTCCACGTCTCCTGGTGTACTGTCCTGTCTCCTGGTAGCGCCTCTAGCCTCTGGACACTATGCTGACAGACACAGCAAACCTTCTTGCCACAGCTCGCATTGATGTGCCATCCTGGATGAGCTGCACTACCTGAGCCACTTGTGTGGGTTGTAGAGTCCGTCTCATGCTACTACGAGTGTGAAAGCACAACCAACATACAAAAGTGACCAAAACATCAGCCAGAAAGCATTGGTACTGAGATGTGGTCTGTGGTCCCCACCTGCAGAACCACCCCTTTATTGAGTGTGTCTATATAATTGCCAATAATTTCCATCTGTTGTCCATTCCATTTGTACAACAGCATGTGAAATTGATTGTCAGTGTTTCTTCCTAAGTGGACAGTTTGATTTCACAGAAGTTTGATTTACTTGGAGTTACATTCTGTTGTTTAAGTGTTCCCTTATTTTTTTTGAGCAGTGTATATATGTCAGAGCAAGCCTTTAAAATGATATTTCAGCTGCAGAATGGAAGGGAGGGAGACACAGGAATTCATTACTGATGGGTAGGCGGAGCCCCAGATCAGGATGTCACCTCAGATCAAAAGAGTGCTGACTGGCTGGCCCCTCCAGCTCGGGCTCCTCCTACTCAGCTCCAGTCTAAGATTTGAGGTCCAGAGGATGGTCGCTGCTGGAAGCAGCTCCTCAGAAGATTTTATTATTTTTATCGGACAAGAGACTTGGACATGAGTCTGAAAGGTCTCAGGGGTCTCAGCGCTGCTGGACCCCACCTCTCCCCTGGCGGATCTGTATTTTACATAAATAGTCCCTGCAGAATCCTTGCCGGCCCTGGGGGATGAGGAGAGCTTCCCTGGCGGGACGCAAACCACACGTGCGGTCACTGCGTTCCTCGCCCTGGGGGGAAGCATGGGCATAGCGCCAGAAACCCCTGAGGGTCCCTGTGGCGCTTTGGCTGGTGAGTACTCCACACAAAATTTATTTTTATAATGTGTGAGTGCTTTAGCGTCTGATAACAGCGCTATTACATGTTTATCAGTGTATCTCACCAGTCTCTCCCTTGGCGGATCTGTAACTACATAATCGTCCCTGCAGAATCTTGCCGGCCCTGGGGGATGAGGAGAGTTTCCCTGGCGGGGGCGCAAACCACACGCTGGGGTCACTGCGCTTCCCGCCCTGGGGGGAAGCATGGGCATAGCGCCAGAAACCCCTGGGGGTCCCTGTGGCGTTTCGGCTGGTGAGTACTCCACATTTTAGTAAAATGTGTGTGAGTGTTTTAGCGACTGCTGCGGCAGCCGCTGTACATATATATTGCCGGTGACTAGTTTTTTCTATGTCCGCAGGAGGATGCCTGCAGGACGAGGGAAAGGAGAGGAGTACGCGCTCTTTTTATTTTTTGAATTTCGCGCCGCTTCTGAGCGCGCGCTTTACTGCAGCCTCCATTTTTGGCTCCTCTACATGGAGCACACGGAGGCAGAGCGCGGCGGCCATTGCTGATAAAGCGCTGCAAGCTGAAAGCTCCCCGGATCGTTCTCCTCCCTCCCGGCAAGAATACGTGACCAGCTTGGTGAGTCGCTTCTAGCCCGCCGGGCAGAAGCTTAACTCCTTCACCTCCACAGCGCGGGCGCCGTCTGGGGCACTACTGAGTGACAGATTGAGCTGTCCTGCGGCTGTTCTCACATAAGGGGCTCGCACACTCTTTTAATATTAATAAAGAGGCTGTGGGGAGTCTGCGACATTAATGCTGCCACTATACGTTTCCGCTGACGATCCTGATGGCGTCGCATAATATTGCGATCGTTTGTGTGTCATTTTTAGTGTCGCTGGTGACTGCCAATCTGGGCAATCGCATAGGCGATTAGCGATCTCCTTGACAACTTTGGCGGTCATTGCGTTATAAAAAACAGCGCAATTTTTTAGCGATCTTGTGGAACGTTTTTTCTGTTTAGTGTGGCATGGCTGTCCTGCAGCTGCGACCTTATAAGAGGCGCCTGAGATTCGCACACCCTTTTTTCATTATCAAGGTTGTGGGGAGTCAGCTACTTTAACCCCTTCTTAGGCGGTTAACTCTTAATGGGAGACAGCTGGGGTAGCTCTCGCTTTAGAGCTTTAACCCTTCAGCGTTTGTTTTTTATTTAAGTACTGCTCTGGTTACTGACAGGTTTATCCTGCCATATACTATGCAAGGGTATGTCAGAGACCCTCTCCCAGATCCGTTACGGATCAGCCTCGCGTATCTGACACGCAGACCTCGACTCATACACGGTCAGAGGTTCCAATGGTGTCAAAATGAAGGCCTTCACTGGTTTCTATTGATGACCTTTTAGGTTATGGAGTGTCAACTAGATCCTCTCAAGGAAGCGACACAAATCGGTGCTTTCCTCCTCGCTTAGCGAAGAAGTCCGATTCGGTCAAGGAGGATCGGCAGGGACACCCTGCCTCTCTCTCAGGGGCCGTACTAAAATTTCTGTGGAAGCCATGTGGACGTTACAGTTACCGGAGGAGGTAACTAGTCGTCCTGGTAGGTCGGCCCGGATGTTGCAAGGGTCGCATGGGTCGCGACGACCTTACAAACTATCCGTTTTTCTACGGAGTTATTTGTTAATTGGACCCCTTCTCCTGAAGTGAATGTCCCTTTATTCCAGCTTAGCAAATCTTCCTAGTAAAAGGGAAGACGAATCTGCAGGACACGCTGGACAGAAGAACGGAGATGGCAACAATTTCCATCTGTGTAGCCGTGGATCATAGATTCGGTATTAAGGATCTAGGTGTACTTGTTAAGTTCCCCTGAGCCGGTTGGACCGTCTAAGGACGGCGTGGCAAGTTTCCCTCTATCAAGGTAGATGGGCTTTTCTAGTTGAAGGATAATGCGTCACTGCTATCCAGGGCGCAATCCTCGGCAGTTACAGTCAGAAGAGCACTGTGACTTGGATGGAACGCAGTTTTCCAACAGGGTTTGCTATCTTTAGCTTAGAAAGTGGTCAGCTATTTGACTGACCTCACGGAGCTGATGCCAAGGCAAAGGCAAAAGAAGCAGCTTTACCGCAGCGCAGAGCTGTGACTTCTGCGTTTGGCAGGACTAGTGCCGATAGTTATCGGCAGTCCTTTTCGGTTCAAGGGATGATCTGACCAACCCTCTGGGGGTTTGTGTCGTTTCTCTCTTTTTAAAAAAAAAAAAAAAAAAAGGGGGGAATTCTCAGAAATTCCGCATACCCTGGAAACAGAGCTTCTGTTAAGGCAGAAGCTGGCAAAAAAAAAAAAAAAAAAATTCGCTAAGGCGGACTGACTTCTGACATTCCATTAGAGCCGAGCATGAAGTCGCTTCGCTCAGTTATGGCAGCCCTGTCGCAGAACGATCAATCGACATTCGCAACGCTTTTTGGCATGTTCCCATCGGAAGACCTCACCCAGGTTGTGGCTCGACCATTCGGTTTGGCTTTAACGCCCAGAATTTTTACAACGATTCTGACGCCAGAATCTCATGGCAATCCTTCAAAGACGGGGATTTACGATTCGTCCCTATTTGGACGGCCTTTTCGGTTGTGGCTTCAAAGGAGAAGTCGTCTCTGGAATCGTCGCAGGCAATCCTGTTTTTGAGGATGCATTTCGACATGGTACGGGAGGGGTTGTCCCTACCTCCAGACAAGCAGGCATGTCTGCTCCAGCATGTACAGACTATGAAGTCTGCGACAGCAGTGTCCCTTCGGAAGGTATGCGCCTTCTGGGTCTGACGGTGGCGTCCATGAGGTTTTTTCCGTTTGTCCAATTTCATTCCAGAGCTCTCCATAGGCTCATTCTGAGTCGTTGGGATCAATTGCAAGGTTCGCTGGATTGCAGCGTCATCATCTCTCACAGGGTGCGAGAATCCCTAGGATGGTGTTTATGTCCGGGAGCGTTATCCCTGGGAAAGCTTTTCCTCCCTCCGAAGTGGTCGGTCATAACCACCGATGCCAGCCTGACGGGCTGGGGGGGGTGTTTGGAACAATCTCTGGATTCAGGGAGTATGGTCATCGGAAGAGTCTGTTCTTCCGATCAACATCCTGGAATTGAGGGCGATTTTCCTTTGCCTCCAACATTGGACGGTCCCTTTGAGCGGTCTGCCAGTCCGAGTGCAGACAGACAACGCGACGGCTGTCGCGTATATCAATCACCGAGGTGGGACAAGGAGTTCCAGACTCATGGTAGAGGTGTCCCGAATTCTGATTTGGGCAGAGGCCAGTGTGCCAGCCATTTCGGCGATTCACATTCCAGGGGTTCAGAATATTACAGCGGACTTTCTCAGTCGCAGAAGGATGGATCCCGGGGAATGGAGCCTCCACCCGGAAGTTTTTTGCACTACTGTGCTCTCGCTGGGGAACCCCCCAAGTGGATTTGATGGCATACAGGTCCAATGCCAAGTTACCGACGTTCATGTCCAGGTACAAGGACCCGAAGGCTGTGGCGGTGGATGCTCTAGTGGCTCAGTGGGATCAGTTCGAGCTGATCTATGTATTCCCGCCGATATCCTTACTTCCTCTAGTACTGCGTCGGATCAGACTAGAGAGAATTCCAGCTATTTTGATAGCTCCAGACTGGTCAAGAAGAGTGTGGTTCTCGACAATAATGTCGCTGTTGACGGCACCTTCTTTTCACCTCCCTCTTCAACCGGACTTGTTGACTCAGGGGCCCGTTTGTCATCCGGACTTGATGTCCTTGCGTTTGACGGCGTGGCTCTTGAGACCGAAATCTTGACCCGTAGAGGTTTCTCAGCCGAGGTCATTGCTACCCTTCGTGCTGCAAGAAGTCCGGCTACTACTAGGATTTACCACAAAATTTGGGAAACCTTCTTTTCGTGGTGTTTGGGGTCCTCTCGGAACCGAGAAAATTTTCCATTCCCAACCTGTTGGCTTTTTCTGCAGCATGGGCTAGACAAGGGTTTGGCAGTCAGCACCCTGAAAGGTCAGATTTCTGCTCTGTCCTTATTGTTCCGGAGAACCATTGCTTCAAATAGAGACGTGCTCTCCTTTTTCCGAGGTATATCTCGTAAGTTCCCGCCGCGGAAGGCACCCGTGTCTCCTTGGCGGCTCAACCTTGTTTTGGAGGCTCTTCAGCATAAACCTTTTGAGCCTATGGTTTCTGCTAGCCTTTCTTTACTTTCTTGGAAGGTGGCTTTCCTTGTTGCAGTCACTTCCTTGAGGAGAGTTTCTGAGTTGGCAGCTCTTTCTTGTTCGCCTCCTTTTCTGGAGTTTTTTCCGGATCGTGTAGTGCTTCGCACTCGGGGTGATTTTTTGCCTAAAGTGGTGTCACAATTTCATGTCAACCAGGATATTGTGTTGCCTTCATTCTGCCCGGATCCGAAGAATGTGAAAGAGCGAGCTTTACACACATTGGATTTAGTGCGGGCCTTGAAGTTTTAACTATCTATTACTCAAGGTTTTCGTAAGACGGACTCCCTATTTGTGGTTCCAGTCGGTCGTCGGCGTGGTCAACGAGCTTCCAAAGATTCTATAGCTCGTTGGATTCGGTCAGCTATATTGGAAGCTTACCGTCTTCAGGGTGAATCTTGCCCGATTAAGATTCAAGCCCATTCCACGAGGGCTGTGGCTTCATCGTGGGCTTTTCACCAAGGTGCTTCGGCAGTGCAGCTCTGCCGGGCGGCAACTTGGCGCTCTGTCCACACGTTTACGAAGTTTTATAAAGTGGACGTCAGTGCTTCCGCTGATGCAGCCCTCGGACGTAGGGTCCTGCAGGCAGCTGTAGTTTAAAGTTCTGGATGAACTTGTGTTTAGCGCTGGTTGCGCTTTGTTGTTAAGGTTGTTGGGTTTCTGCCTCTTGTTGGTTTTTTCCCACCCTTATTTTTGAACTGCTTTGGGACGTCCCATCAGTAATGAATTCCTGTGTCTCCCTCCCTTCCATTCTGCAGCTGAAACACGGATTTTGGTAAGAACTTACCGGTAAAATCCTTTTCAGCGAAGGAAGGGAGGGAGACACAGCACCCTCCCAAGGCAGAAGTGTGTTGATGTTTTCAGATGCAGCGCGACCCTTATCTGATAGCGATTATCTGGGCTGAGGTCAGCGCGCTAAGGCTCTGTTCCAGCATCGCCAGCTCATCGCAGTAGTCAGGTTCCGTGAGTAGTACCTGGAACTCTGTGGTTTTTGGCTTTCTTTGCATGCATAACCTGTATCCTTGTGTTTTTTTCTCTGAAGTTCCTTCAGAAGGGGTTATGTTGCTCCGCTGGTGATCTTGGCTCTTTTCCTAAAAGCTTTGGTACGACTGGAGCTGAGTAGGAGGAGCCCGAGCTGGAGGGGCCAGCCAGTCAGCACTCTTTTGATCTGAGGTGACATCCTGATCTGGGGCTCCGCCTACCCATCAGTAATGAATTCCTGTGTCTCCCTCCCTTCCTTCGCTGAAAAGGATTTTACCGGTAAGTTCTTACCAAAATCCGTGTTTCTTGCACTTACGGTAGTTTATATTCTTATTTGTGGTTGAATATTGCTTCTCACTTAGGTGGTGGAGTGGAAGTTTTATCGTTTTCATCTTTTTACGTAAATGTGTTTTCTCATTTACCTCGCAGTTGTATAACTTTTTACGATTTTGTGAAATGCTCATCAAAGGTCCTTCCAAAGTCAAGAAAATCAGTTTGCTGACTTCAAGAGATGAAGTGAGTTTTTTTTATTGTCACATGGGGATGCAGTTAACGTTTTACAATGCAGATTAGTAAAAACGTAATTCCCATTTGTTTTAATACCTTTTTTTCTTATAGTAAGGAACATTTTTTTTCGTGATAACACAACACAAACAAAAAGAAATATATATGATCTTATGTAATCCTACTTTTTCAAACTGACTTTAGGGGACTTCATCATGCAATTGCCTATTAGTTGGTAAAATACAATGCTGAACTTAAGGGCCTTAATAGGAATACAGGAATGGCAGACCTGGGGGGTTTTATTAGGTCCCCTTGCTGGCATGGAGAGGCTTCAGAATCCCATGTTTGCATCTCCTGGATACTGATGGAGTGTTAGAGAAAGACCCTGATTGACCTCATCAGCTATAGGGTTAATTGACTGTAATTGGAGTATCCCCAATATCAACCATTACATTAGTGTCAGTCTGCACTATCCAAGAGCCAGACATATACAGCAGATTGTGCAAAGTACTTGGTAGGGGTTAATATGACAGTTTATTAATTTTCTTTGAATATTCACTGATTTCTGCTACTTTCCTCTTCTTATTTTGCACCTATAAGCCTTATAAACTAGTTAATGTTGACTCACTTATTTTTTATTAATTGTACTAGGAGAATGTTAAAGATCAACAAATGAGCAGCTTGCAGGAGATCAAGAATTCACTACAGGACTTTGGTGTAATGTTAGAGGTCGCTTTTTCTTCATCGATTCATGACCGGGAAATCAGGTAGGAAATTATGTCATAATATACACTTATCTATATTATAGCAGTGAGGCAAAGGCATCCATATAAAACCGTATAGGTGTGCAGTTATGTCTATCTCACGTGGACTGTGCCACACTTTCAGAAACAAATGTATAGATTGTAAAGAGCCTTACATTGTCCTTGTGGAGGAAAGTTATTTCACCCTTGTTTAAAGGGCTAGTCCTGCACCGCACCCTTTCGCATTAAGAACTGAGTGGGGCAGGTGATGCCACTCCTGCTAATACATGCCGGGAGGTATGTGTATCAGGATTCAATGGCATGATGACATCTGCCCCGTTCACCTCAATAGTGAGCGGAGTAGGACTAACCTTCAATGTACATTGCTGCATGTACTGAAACTATTTTTTCTCAATGTATGCAGGTTTAACAATGGCTGGATGATTAAGATTGGAAGAGGCCTTGATTATTTTAAGAAACCTCAGGTAAGTAACATTTCATTTTTAGACCAAGTGTATGCTGTGCCGTTTTCAGAAAAATATAAAATGTAACAAGAAAAGAAATCTATGTAGAATTTTTTTTTACAGAATTTCTTCTTTGGACTCCTACTATCTGTAAGATCATCACCCGTATAATATATACTGCATGAGATAGCTGTTGTTTGTGTAAACCAGAGCTTTTGACATATTGCTAAAAGGAACAATTTCTTGAGATGGCGGTGCCGAGGTCCGTTTGCTCCTGATCTGACCAGAATTCCTGTGTTTTTTATTTAATGACACTGGTCATTGAAGGGACATGCACAGCAAAATACTAAAAAGGCTGGGAATGATCTTCCAGTTGGAAAATCTTCAACTCTTGAAATTAATGATCATATGACTGTTATTAAGAATGAAAGGGATTTTCTCCATTTAAAAAAAATGTTTAACTCATTTGTCATGGCAGTGTTAAAATAATGAAGGGAATCTGTCAGCAGGATATCTCCACCAAACTATTTGCATGCACAAGTATCTCTTTCAAAGGCCAGAACAGCAGTACCTTTACGTGACTAGTCTGTTCGTCTGTTACTGAGAAATCAGCGTTTGAAATTATATAAAGATGAAGCGCTATGTAGATCTGAAACCTCAGTCACTCCGACTCTATTCCCCACCCACTGCTGCCTCTTCCTGCTTGACGGACAGCCTCTATTATGTGTAGCTTCAGCAAAGGATCCATCTGTCAAGCCGGAGGAGGTGGTGCTGGGTGCATAATAGAGCTGGAGTGACAGAGGCATCAGATCTACAAATAACTCTTCACTCTCATTTGCATATCAGTTCAAACACCGATTTCTCAGTAATGGAGGAACAGACTGGCCATGTAAGGGATTTGCTGTCTTTGAAAGACCTTTCATGCCCATATAAATAGTTTGGCCGATGAAATCCTGTTGACTCACTTTAAAATGATCTGTTGCTTACCTGCTATAGGTCAAGCTTTGTGTCTCCTCTGCTGCACTGGCGGATGTGTACAGGCTGCCATGGTGACATTACATCTACAGGAGACACAGTTTGATCTGGGGCTGATAAGAAATAGATGATCTTATTACTTTTCAACACTGCCATGATGAACTGGTTAAAAAAGTTGGAAGGATAAAAACATTTAAATTTATTGTATTATCCAGTATCTATTAAAGAACCATTGCTTTTAGTAACATACACATAATAAGATCAATCTGGTTCTCATGTGTACTACTGTTACATGTATGGCCACCTTATGTGTTCCTTTTTAAAGGGGTTTTCCCATGAAAAAAAAGTAAATTTTAATCAATAGGTCTTGGAGTAATAATAATTTCCACAATTGGATGTGTTTAAAAAAATGTTCCTGTGCTGAGATAATCTTATAAATGTGAACTCCTGTGTACTGTGTAATGACTGTGTCTGACCTTACAGGAACATGGTCTGATCATACCGCAGCTCCTGGGCAGGGAGGACATTAGAGTATACAGGCAGGACAGCAGGGGATCACAGCTGATTTTTTTTTTAAGGTTTAACTTTCACTATCTGTTTTTAAACAATATTTTACCTCAAAGAAAGAATCAGCTGTGATCCCCTGCTGTAATGTCTGTACATTCATTTGCTTCCTCACCTGCCCAGGAGCTGCGGTATGATCAGACACAGCCATTACTCAGTACACAGCAGGGGACACATTTATAAGATTATATCAGCACAAGGACATTTTATGTAAACACATCTAATTGTGCAGTTTACTTTTATTCCAAGAACTGTTGATTAAAATGTACTTTTGTTCATAGGGATAGCCCCTTTAATTTGCAGTGCTTTATCCTTGTTGTGGGTGTTGCTAATATATTTTTTGGGTCGATCTTCAATACCCTTACTTTCCTGGACTCTCATAATGCAGAGACATTAGATACCCTGAACACTTGTCATGGCCCATTCTGTATAAATAAATAAATTCTTCATTTAATAGACAACATTAACCAGACAAAATATTATATTATGCAGAGGATTGGGCAGTGGCCTTGAATTTTGAGAGTGACAGTATCTTCATCATCATAGGATTATAAGGGGTGTGAGGTCGACTCTTTCATAGGTGTAACTATCCTGCAGTTTTACTGTAGCCTATATTGTAACCTTCATAGTATAGTAACTGGCAAACCCTCCCAGATCACATTTACAGATGATATTTCTGCATTTTTATGTGCTAAACAGGCCATGTTTTTGTTGGGTTTTGAAACTCTTATAATCCTGGCCATATGTCTAAATACCTCTCACAGGACAGTAGTAATACTAGTACATTTCAGGGCCTCGCTGGAGCCTGCTGCTGAGTATAGTACATTACTTATTCCATTTCATTAGAATTCTTAAAGGAATGCTAAACACAGAAGATGCCAAAAAAATAAACTCTCCGCAACTCCTCCCCTAATCTCTCATTTTTTACCTTATTTTGTCTCATGAGAAACATATCAGATATATTTTCAGAGTGTCTCAGGAAATCAGCCATGTTTCCTCTTCTCCGCACTGTCCTGTGTACAGCGGTAAGATGACTGGTTGCAGCAGAAGCCTCCATACCGTGCCCTATTTACAAAATGACAACAGACTCCTATGCCCTGTCTCCTTGGCTAAAGGGTAGGGTCTTAGTTTACCACAAGCCAAATATTGAACTTATCAGCAGAAAAGTAAAAGAGTTGTCCTACAATAAATAAATAAATAATATATATATATATATATATATATATATATATATATATATATATATATATATACACACACCGTATATACTCGTGTATAAGCCGAGATTTTCAGCCCATTTTTTAGGGCTGAAAGTCCCCCTCTCGGCTTATACGCGGGTCATATACGGAGGGTTGGCAGGGGAGGGGGAGCGGGGGTGTCGGATTATACTCACCTCTCCGCCGCCGCGGTCTCTGCAGCCCCCCTGCTTCTCCCACGATCTGTGGCTCCTTCCTGCACGGTCACATGGCACCGCTCATTAAAGTCATGAATATGCACATATTCATGACTTTAATGAGCGGTACCTGTGACCGTGTAGGAAGAAAGCGCGGCGGAGGGGTGAGTATATGCTATATTTACCTGTCCCCGTGCCACCGTTGCGCGCTGCTCCCTCTGTCCTGGCTGTAAATGATCAGGCAGAGGGCGCGATGACGTCGTTAGTGAGCGCCGCGCCCCCTGCCTGATCATTCACTGCCGAGGACCAGGAAGAGGATGCAGCGCTGCGATGCAGAGAGGACAGGTAAATATCTCAGGTGCCGGGGTCCTGAGCGATCGGTGACACCGGCACCTGTCCCCCAGCGACGAGAGGTGAGTATGTCATTTTTTTTTTTCTTGCAGCAGCATATGGGGCATAATCTGGAACATATGGGGGCATAATATGGAGGACATAATATGGAGCATATGGGGGCATAATATGGAGCATATGGGGGCATAAGCTGTGGAACATATGGGGCATAATCTGGAGCATATGGGGGCATAAGCTGTGGAACATATGGGGGCATAATCTGAGCATAGGCATAATGGGAATAGGGCATAAGTGTGGAACATATGGGCATAATATGGGGGCATAAGCTGTGGAACATATGGGGGCATAATCGAGCATAGGGGGCATAAGCTGTGGAACATATGGGGGCATAATGTGGACATATGGGGGCATAAGCTGTGGAACATATGGGGCATAATCTGGAGCATATGGGGGCATAATATGGAGAATATGGGGGCATAAGCTGTGGAACATATGGGGGCATAATATGGGGGCATAAGCTGTGGAACATATGGGGGCATAATCTGGAGCATATGGGGGCATAATATGGAGCATATGGGGCATAAGCTGTGGAACATATGGGGGCATAATATGGAGCATATGGGGCATAAGCTGTGGAACATATGGGGGCATAATGTGGAACATATGGGGGCATAAGCTGTGGAACATATGGGGCATAATCTGGAGCATATGGGGCATAATCTGGAGCATATGGGGGCATAATCTGTGGAACATATGGGGGAATAATCTGGAGCATATGGGGGCATAATCTATGGATCATACGGGGGCATAATCTGTGGAATATATGGGGGCATAATCTCTGAAGCATATTGGGCATAATCTGGAGCATATAGGAGCATAATCTGGAGCATATAGGGGCATAATCTGTGGAGCATATTGGGCATAATCTGTGGAGCATATTGGGCATAATCTGTGGAGCATCATATGCGGGCATAATCATTTTTCACCCTAGGCTTATAGCACGAGTCAATAAGTTTTCCCAGTTTTTTGTGGCAAAATTAGGGGAGTCGGCTTATACACGGGTTAGCTTATACATGAGTATATACGGTATATATATATGATACAGTGGGTATGGAAAGTATTCAGGCCCCTCTAAATTTTTCACTTTTTGTTTCATTGCATCCATTTGGAAAATTCAAAAAAAAAAGTTCATTTTTTTTTTCTGATTAATGTACACTCTGCACCCCTTCTTGACTGGGAAAAAACAGAAATGTAGAATTTTTTGCAAATGTATTAAAAAAGAAAAACTGAAATATCACATGGTCGTAAGTATTCAGACCCTTTGCTCAGACACATATTTAAGTCACATGCTGTCCATTTCCTTGTGATCCTCCTTGAGATGGTTCTACTCCTTCATTGGAGACCAGCTGTGCTTAGTTAAACTGATAGGACTTGATTTGTAAAGGCACACACCTGTCTATATAAGACCTCACAGCTCACAGTGCATGTCAGACCAAATGAGAATCATGAGGTCTAAGGAACTGGCCAAGGAGCTCAGAGACAGAATTGTGGCAAAGCACACATCTGGCCAAGATTACAAAAGAATTTCTGCAGTACTCAAGGTTTCTAAGAGCACAGTGGCCTCCACAATCCTTAAATGGAAGAAGTTTGGTACCACCAGAAGTCTTCGTAGACCTGGCCATCCAGCCAAACTGAGCAATCGTGGGAGAAGAGCCTTGGTGAGAGAGGTAAAAAAAACCCCAAGATCACTGTGGCTGAGCATCATAGATGCAGTAGGGAGATGGGAGAAAGTTCCACAAAGTCAACTATCACTGCAGCCCTCCACCAGTCGGGCCTTTATGGCAGAGTAGCCCAACTGAAGCCTCTACTCAGTCCAGACATATGAAAGCCTGCGTAGAGTTTCCTAAAAAACATAAGGAGTCCCAAACTATGAGAAATAAAAATCTGATCTAATGAGACGAAGATACAATTATCACCAAAAAGTTCTAAGCGGTATGTGTGGAGAAAACCAGGCACTGCTCATCACCTGCCCAATACAATCCCAACAGTATAACGTGGTGGTAGCGTCATGCTATGGGGGTGTTTTTCAGCTGCAGGGACAGGATGACTGGTCGCAATTGAAGGAGTCACGAATGCATCCAAGTACAGAGATATCCTGGATGAAAACCTCTTCCAGAGTGCTCTGGACCTCAGACTTTGCCGAAGGTTCACCTTCCAACAAGACAATGACCCTAAGCACACAGCCAAAATAGCAAAGCAGTGGCTTCAGAACAACTCTGTGACCATTCTTGACTGGCCCAGCCAGAGCCCTGACCTAAATCCAATTGATCATCTCTGGAGAGACCTGAAAATGGCTGTCCACCAACGTTCACCATCCAACCTAACAGAACTGGAGAGGATCTGCAAGGAAGAATGGCAGAGGACCCCCAAATCCAAGTGTGAAAAACTTGTTGCATCATTCCCATGAAGACTCATGGCTGTACTAGCTCAAAAGGGTAAAGGGTGCTTCTACTCAATACTGAGCAAAGGGTCTGAATACGTCTGACCATGTGATATTTCAGTTTTTCTTTTTTAATAAAATTTTCAAAAATTTCTACATTTTTGTATTTTTTTTTCAGTCAAGATGGGGTGCAGAGTGTACATTAATGAGAAAAAATGAACTTTTTGAATTTACCAAATGGCTGTAATAAAACAAAGAGTGAAAAATTTAAAGGGGTCTGAATATATTCCGTACCCACTGTAGATAGCTAGATAGACAGATATGTGAGAGATAGACATATAGAAAGAGATATCTATATATCTTTTAGGCACCTGACCACTGCATCCAATTACAGGCTGCAGTGGTGCTGTAGCTTCCAACAGAGGCAGACACCATTTTCGTAAAAGCCTCAGACCTCCGGAGTCGCCTGCGATGGAAGGACTACATTTACACAAGCCATTATGTTGTCTAGTAAAATAAGAGCTTGTCAGTTCGAAATTGCGAAAATTGCAACACTTTTGATAACAGGGAATCTGTATGTTTTTACATACCTGTTGAGTCTTACGGTGTTGCTTTGAATTTGCTAATCTAATATTAACCCTTTTTATCTTAAATATCTAGTTGTTTTATTCTTTACTTTTTTTATTCTATCTTTTAGAGCCGATTCTCCATAGGCTACTGTGACTATGATCTGCGGCCCTGCTATGAGACATCAGTTGATATTTTCCATAATAACCACACTCGGAAAACATGACTAAAGTCTGTACAATGGAGTATTCTGAAAGGGCATTCAGGGTGAAGCTGAAATATGTTCCTGCCACAGTGCAGGTATATGTAGTTCCTGGCGACCCTAATTATGTGAGTGGGATAATGAATCTCTTCTCTATTGTGCACTGTTTCTCCCAGTGTCCGGCTGTTTATCTGGAATATCCCATGTGGGAAACAATTTGGTTACATAATATAATTTATTTGTGCTTGATGTGTTTGCAGATAACCATGTACCACGGTATAACGCATGCAAGCACAATAACTATACTGACAAGTCTTCTTAACCCGCCACTTGTATTTTATTGTTTTATTCATTCATCTGATATGTTTGGTATATTTGGAAGTACAGGCGACATAATTTGCTTTTCTAGTTACAGTGGGTACGGAAAGTATTCAGACTCCTTTAAATTTTTCACTCTTTGTTTCATTGCAGCCATTTGGTAAATTCAAAAAAGTCCATTTTTTTCTCATTAATGTACACTCTGCACCCCATCTTTACTGAAAAAAACAGATATGTCGAAATGTTTGCAAATTTATTGAAAAAGAAAAACTGAAATATTATGGTCATATGTATTCAGACCCTTTGCTCAGCAATAAAAAATGAAAAACCAGTCCAAAAAACCCAATAAAATAAATTTTATTAAGTAAATAATAATATCATAATTAACAAAACAGGTGCATGAGACATGAGAGAGCTGACAGACAAATTGATGTCAGCAGAGAAACGCCTAAAAGGGATCATGGTCCATCAACCAACCCACCATGTAATAAAAGACATCATTACAATCGGATGTCTGGGGGTACAATTATAATACTAATTACTAGCTAAATAGCAGCACCAAGATATATCACCCAGGCATAACGATGGAATCACATACCTATTCGGGTAGATGGAAGAAGGACCACTGACCCACCCCAACGCACGTTTCGGAGCCACACTCCTTCCTCAGGGGGCCTCAGTATTGAGTAGAAGCATCCTTTTGAGCTAGTACAGCCATGAGTCGTCTTGGGAATGATGCAACAAGTTTTTCACACCTGGATTTGGGGGTCCTCTGCCATTCTTCCTTGCAGATCCTCTCCAGTTCTGTCAGGTTGGATGGTGAACGTTGGTGGACAGCCATTTTCAGGTCTCTCCAGAGATGCTCAATTGGGTTTAGGTCAGGTCTCTGGCTGGGCCAGTCAAGAATGATCACAGAGTTGTTCCTTTGTTATTTTAGCTGTGTGCTCAGGATCATTGTCTTGTTGGAAGGTGAACCTTTGGCCAAGTCTGAGGTCCAGAGCACTCTGGAAGAGGTTATCATCCAGTATATCTCTGTACTTGGCCGCATTCATGTTTCCTTCAATTGCAACCAGTCGTCCTGTCCCTGCAGCTGCAAAACACCCCCATAGCATGTTTTAGTGTTGGGATTGTATTGGGCAGGTGATGAGTGGTGCGTTTTTTTCCACACTTACCTCTTAGAACTTTTTGGTGATAGTTCTATCTTCGTCTCATCAGACCAGAGAATCTTATTTCTTATAGTCTGGGAGTCCTTCATGTGTGTTTTTTTTTTTTTTGTTTTTTTTTAGCAAACTCTATTCTGGCTTTCATATGTCTGGCGCTGAGGAGAGGATTCCTTCGGGCCACTCTGCCATAAAGACCCAACTGGTAGAGGGCTGCAGTGATAGTTGACTTTGTGGAACTTTCTCCCATCTCCCTACTGCATCTGTGGAGCTCAGCCACAGTGATCTTGGGCTTCTTCTTTACCTCTCTCACCAATGCTCCTCTCCCACGATTGCTCAGTTTGGCTGGACGGCCAGGTCTAGGAAGACTTCTGGTGGTCCCAAACTTCTTCCATTTAAGGATTATGGAGGCCACTGTGCTCTTAGGAATCTTGAGTACAGCAGAAATTCTTTTGTAACCTTGGCCAGATCTGTGACTTGCCACAATTGTGTCTCTGAGCTCCTTCGCCAGTTCCTTTTACCTCATGATTCTCATTTGGTCTGACATGCACTGTGAACTGTGAAGGTCTTATATAAACAGGTCTGTGCCTTTACAGATCGAGTCCTATCAGTTTAATTAAACACAGCTGCACTCCAATAAAGTAGAACCATCTCAAGGAGGATCACAAGGAAATGGACAGCATGTGACTTAAATATGAATGTCTGAGCAAAGGGTCTGAATACTTATGACCATGTGATATTTCAGTTTTTCTTTAACAAATTAGCAAAAATTTCTACATTTCTGTTTTTTTCAGTCAAGATGGGGTGCAGAATGTACATTAATGAGAAAAAATGAACTTTTTGAATTTACCAAATGGCTGCAATGAAACAAAGAGTGAGAAATTTAGAGGGGTCTGAATACTTTCCGTACCCACTGTATAAACAAAAAAGGGGCATAATAATCTGACTAAGCTTTTCTATGTGCCGATTTGTATTGTATTGGAGTTCAGTTTCTAGTTTTGATCTCCGGCTTATTATAATGTTTCTTCATTTTATCTCAGCATTTTTGCCAAATGTTTTTACTTTGATTCTGATACCGATTCATACATTACCTGTAGTTATGTATTTTATCACTTCAC
>JARQOD010000002.1:320583913-320691600 GCA_033576555.1 Oophaga sylvatica
GTCGGCGCACGCGCGGCAGCACATTGAGAGATTGCCTTGGTAATGTAGACACTTGTGCAGGTCATTTTGTATGGCTGTTTTTAGACACGTGATCACTGGAGCTGGCTACTTAATGAGACACCAAATCCCCTAGACCAGTGGTCCCCAACCTTTTTTGAACCAGGAACCGGCTTCAAGCAAGACCATTCTTCCATGGCCCGGCGGGGATGGAGGTGTGACAGGGGTGGGGCTTTGGTAATAAGGGGGCGGGGCTATGGACGGGGTTGTAGTTTAGTAGTGCATTCTTATCATTCTTATCTTATATACAAGGCTCTGCTTCCACCCTCTTATACATGGCTCCGCTCCCACCCTATATACATGGCTCCTCTCCCACCCTATATACAAGGCTCCGCTCCCACTATGGCTCTGCTCCCACCCTCGTATACATGGCTCCGCTCCCACCCTCTTATACATGGCTCTGCACCCTCCCTGTATACAAGGCTCCTCTCCCACCCTATATACATGGCCTCGCTCCCACCCTATATACATGGCTCATCTCCCACCCTATATACATGGCTCCTCTCCCACCCTATATACATGGCTCCGCTCCCACCCTATATACATGGCTCCGCTCCCACCCTATATACATGGCTCCTCTCCCACCCTATATACATGGCTCCTCTCCCACCCTATATACATGGCTCCGCTCCCACCCTATATACACGGCTCCTCTCCCACCCTATATACAACGGCTCCGCTCCCACCCTATATACACGGCTCCTCTCCCACCCTATATACACGGCTCCTCTCCCACACTATATACATGGCTCCGCTCCCACCCTATATACATAGCTCCTCTCCCACCCTATATACATGGCTCCGCTCCCACCCTATATACATAGCTCCGCTCCCACCCTATATACATGGCTCCGCTCCCACCCTATATACATGGCTCCTCTCCCACCCTATATACATGGCTCTGCTGCCACCCTATATACATAGCTCCGCTCCCACCCTATATACATGGCTCCGCTCCCACCCTATATACATGGCTCCGCACCCTCCCTTGTATACAAGGCTCCTCTCCCACCCTCTCCTGGGCTCCCCCATCATCCCTGTCATACTTACCCTCCTCGCTCTGTCGCTGAACTTCCCAGCATCCCTGTCGGCGCCGGCAGCTTCCTCCTTTGAGGTGCGGTCATGTAGTACCGCTCATTAAGGGCATGAATATGGATGCCACGCCTATGGGAGTGGCGTCGCGTCCATATTCATGCCCTTAATGAGCGGTACTACGTCACCGCTCAGCGCTAGATGAAGCTGCCACGGCCGGGACAGGGATGCAGCGGCGGAAGGTGAGTATCGATGATGGAGCCGGCGACTGTAGCTGTCACTACAGCGCTACAGCCGCCGGCTCCATGTGAGTCCAGCGTTCTGTGCCGTGGCTCCGCGGCCCGGCATCAGAACTGCTACGGCCCGGTGGTGGGGGACCCCTGCCCTAGACTACGCCCCCTGAAGAATGTGTACCGAAACGTACGTCGGGGATTCGGTGTCCTGTGCCCACCTCAGCATCAATATGACGGGTAATTATTATCAATTGGTTGTCTCATTTCAACTTTTTGCAATATGAAACCTTGTTGTGCCTTTTATTTATGATCCTAGCGCTGAGCTGTATTCCCAAGGTGTTAGCACACACTCATTAGCAGGATCTCACTTGAGACCAGTGTGTGTGTATTTTGCTTACTCTTAGCAGCACTTGGGCTCAGTTCAGCGCTGTGATTCATGTCAAGCACACACATGCTATTTGCTTCATTTTTTTGTGGAGTTTTCATGTATCTCCCAAAAAGCCCATATTGTTGTTTCATTTGGTGCAGGTGCAAGCAGACACCTTTTCTTTATCAGTTTGGTATTTTGGTTACTCATTTTTGACCTCTTATTATTCATTTCTCACTTAATCTGCTCATGTTCATGTTTCCACTTAGTTGGAATTTTTTGTACTATTGTCATGTTATTTTTTCTTTTGAGCAAAAAAACTTTTTAGAATGGTTTAATAAAATTATTATGTTTTAAATGAAATACTTAAATCCCTTTGTGTTACCTCTGGGATAAATCAAGCTATAATTCCGTCACAAAAAGTTTCTTTTTTGAAAATATTTTCAACTTTATTAATATAAAAAACATTCAAAAATCTTTACAAATAGAAAAAGGATGCAAGGTAGAAAAAAGAGGGACATAAGGCTCTCCCTTAATATAGAAAACGCTGCATGGCAAAATATACAATGCTCAAATCTACACAATGTTACTAGATATCATCACCCACAATGAAAAAATGTCTCCATTTTATCTATTGCACACTAAATCTCCAACCCAAATGGGAATAGATGTAAAAAATCGGCTCTAAACTTAGATGCCCTGGATTATGTGCAGCAGTGCATGGGGATATAGCCTGTCTGGCACTATGCTCGTACTAATCATTGGCTCTGTATACAGATGCCTTAGTTTTTTATGCCGACAGGAAGGTGACGGTATTATAAATCTCCCATTGTACTAGTGCCGGGTTTTGCACATTGAGATCTTACAAATCAACATAACATAGTACGTCCATATGAGCCTGTATAATTTACCTGAATGTAGGCAGCAATTCAACAGTGTAGCGGAGTCCTGTCCCTCTACCCCGACGCGCGTTTCGCCCAGCTTCTTCGGGGGGCGTGTCTAGGCAGAGGGTGTGCGAACTTTAAATATACCCGTTGTCCAATAAAATGAGACTACCAATCAGTGTATTCAGGTGAGTGGTGCCACATATCGGCGCATGCGCTGTTATCCGACAGGCTTATTTCTGCAAATGGATGATTGCGGTCTCGGTGAGATCGCCGCACAGAACATGACTAATCATGTGACCTGCGCGGCTGATCCCAGCGTATTAGACCGTGCTCGTACCATCGCAAGCCCGCATCAAACCAGCGCTCGCGCTCTGTGTGCACCAACATGTCCTAAATGAACCCCATTCACAACTAACGGTATATATACAAAATACAAATCTAGGTATAATATATTGTGAATTTTATCCGTATCAGGCCACTATTGTAAATGACTATCTCTGCAGTAATTTTATATTTCTACTTATGGATCGCTATCAGAGTTAAAACATGAAAAGTGGCAAATGGTCACCGTACCACAGTGCCATGATCTATCTGACTAATCTCAAAATGTAAAACTGTATTACAATCTCTATACTGCAACTCTATATTGCCATCTTAAAATGAATCTCTATATTATTAGATTACAAATCTCTTTTCAACAATATCAAAAAAATCCGATATTAAACAGTACAACTGGTTGTCAGAAACATCTGTTAAACAGATAATACATTTTCATTTCGATACAATAACCACGGAACGAATCAACAAATAAACGCATTTTTATCCATATCAGCCAAGATAGCCCTAAAGTTCATGCATTAAAACCACCTATTGGTAGTTCTTAAATGTAGATAACTTCAGTTCTTTTTGCTTGTTCACTCATCAGACTTCAGCTTATCAAAAGGATGGTTTCCAAACTTCAGACACATTCTTGGGATCTTGACTGATACTTTATCCTTAGGTGAATAGATGGCTTCCATAACGGCAACTTCGGACATTTACCACCTCGTCTCAAGAAAACAAAAAACAGGTAAGACAAACATCTAAAAACGTGAAATAAAAAATCACCCTATGCCTATGCTCATGTCACAGGTCTATTGGTTTATATTAGAAGTCCATTTTCTACAGAAATGCCCCAAATCCTGCATTTTCATTTAGGCCCTGTGGATTTAATGTGCCCAACCTATAAATCCATTTACATTCCAATTTAGCTAGCTCACGTCCAAGATCTCCCCCTCTAAATCCTAATGACAACAGATCTATGCCTCTAATCCTAAGCAAATGTGCTTTGCACCCATGATATTTTTTAAAGTGCCTTGGAAGTGTTTTTAATACAGTCTCATCTGTGATGGATTTAGCTTTTTCTATGTCCAGGCAATGTTCTCTGGTGCGAATTTTTAGCTCCCTAGTTGTCATGCCGATGTAAACTTTGTTGCAAGGACATGAGGCGTGATATATCACCCCTTTAGAGGAACATGTTATATACTTCCTAATTTCAAAAATTCTTGATCCATCATGATTCTTGAATTTTTTATCTTTAACCAAATTCGCACATGCTTTGCAAAGGCCACACGGATGAAAACCCTGATTATCTGCTGTATTGTCATTTTTGTTGAGGCTAAAGTGGCTACGTACCAATCTATCCTTCAGGCTTTTGCATCTTCTCGCTACTATGGATGGCCTTGGGTCTAGAATTTTATTTAAAGTTGGATCTGTGAGTAAAACATTCCAGTGCTTGCTCAGTATGTTCCTGAATTCTTTCCATTGATCATGGAATGTTGTTATAAACCTCACTTGATTGGAATTTTGTTTTACTCTTCTAGATTCACATAATAATTGATCTCTTGGCGGCGTATTTTTTGCTCGGACATATCCCTTACGGATAGTCCGCCGACTGTAGCCCCGTTCTTCAAATCTCTGAGTGAGATCTTTGATTGATGTTCAAATTGACGTTCACTAGAGCATATTCGCTTAATTCTCAAGAATTGTCCTATCGGAATACCTTGAATTAGAGGATTCGGGTGGAAGGAATTAGCGTAAAGTAGTGCATTGGTAGCTGTTTCCTTACGGAATACTGTTGTACCAATGGATCCATCACTAGATACCGATATGGCCAGATCTAGAAATTCTATACTCCGTCCTGATTTGTATGTCAAATTGATATTATAGGGGTTCATATTTAGAATTTTCATTGTTTTATCCAAGTCAATTAATGAGCCTTCCCATATAAAAAGCACATCATCTATGAATCTTATCCAATGATGGATTTGATTGATGCCTGGTATAGAGTCGCTCAAAAATATCTCCCGTTCCCAATAGCCCAAAAATAGGTTTACATACGAGGGGGCACATGAGGCCCCCATTGCCGTTCCTTGTAACTGCAAAAAAACTTTTTGATTAAATGTAAAAACATTGTGTTTTAAAACAAAATCCAGTAACAAAATTAGTAATTCTGCCATGGGACCCGGGATATTGCTTGATCTAAGAAACCATTGCACGGCTCTAATACCATCATCATGGCGGATTGATGAGTACAACGCCTCCACATCCGCTGTTACTAAAATCATGTTGTCTTCAAGATGTATCTGGTTAAGATGATTGAGTGCCGCGGTGGTATCTTTTATATGGGAAGGTAATTCTTGTACTAAAGGTTTCAGAAAATGGTCAATCACATCACAGATTATTTCACAGAGACTTTCTTTACCGGAGACTATAGGTCTCCCTGGAGGGTCCATAACATTTTGTGTACCTTTGGTATGAGGTAAAATGTTGGTAATTTCGGTTTTAAATTTTTAAAAATATCAACAAGTTTTTTGGGGATGATGTGGTTCTCAAAGGCCGCCACAAGGATGCCAATCAATTCCTGTTGAAATTTATTTGTAGGATTAAACGTTAGTTGTTTATAACAGTCCTGTCTGTCAAGTAACTTGGCTGCTTGCACAATGTACATATGATTAGGCCAGATCACAATATTGCCACCCTTATCGGAAAGAGGTGGAAATTTTTTTGATTTTCCTAGTAAGTGTGTTGGAAAATAACTCACCTCTGTGTTTTGCTCCTCCAATAGAGCTTGTAAATTAGATAGCGCCTCTCTCTCCTCTCTCGTTGAAAAAGCTTCAAATTGATCAGACTTAAAATGCATTTTCTGCAAAATTAGTTTTCTTGAAAATAATTGTAGATCTTTTGTAATTACTTACTAGGAAAATCAAAAAAATTTCCACCTCTTTCAATAGTACCAGCGGTAGAGGTTTTTACTAAACTGGTTACTGATGATATCAAAACATTGACTCAAAGACGTTATGGCAGAAACAATATCTCTAAAGGGGAAAGGGAGGCCCTTCAAGAAATGGAAAAATGGGATGATGTGGTTTTCAAGGTCGCCGATAAGGGTGGCAATATTGTGATCTGGCCTAATCATATGTACATTGTGCAAGCAGCCGAGTTACTTGACAGACAGGAATTGATTGGCATCCTTGTGGCGGCCTTTGAGAACCACATCATCCCCAAAAAACTTGTTGATATTTTTAAAAATTTAAAACCGAAATTACCAACATTTTACCTCATACCAAAGGTACACAAAAATGTTATGGACCCTCCAGGGAGACCTATAGTCTCCGGTAAAGAAAGTCTCTGTGAAATAATCTGCGATGTGATTGACCATTTTCTGAAACCTTTAGTACAAGAATTACCTTCCCATATAAAAGATACCACCGCGGCACTCAATCATCTTAACCAGATACATCTTGAAGACAACATGATTTTAGTAACAGCGGATGTGGAGGCGTTGTACTCATCAATCCGCCATGATGATGGTATTAGAGCCGTGCAATGGTTTCTTAGATCAAGCAATATCCCGGGTCCCATGGCAGAATTACTAATTTTGTTACTGGATTTTGTTTTAAAACACAATGTTTTTACATTTAATCAAAAAGTTTTTTTGCAGTTACAAGGAACGGCAATGGGGGCCTCATGTGCCCCCTCGTATGCAAACCTATTTTTGGGCTATTGGGAACGGGAGATATTTTTGAGCGACTCTATACCAGGCATCAATCAAATCCATCATTGGATAAGATTCATAGATGATGTGCTTTTTATATGGGAAGGCTCATTAATTGACTTGGATAAAACAATGAAAATTCTAAATACGAACCCCTATAATATCAATTTGACATACAAATCAGGACGGAGTATAGAATTTCTAGATCTGGCCATATCGGTATCTAGTGATGGATCCATTGGTACAACAGTATTCCGTAAGGAAACAGCTACCAATGCACTACTTCACGCTAATTCCTTCCACCCGAATCCTCTAATTCAAGGTATTCCGATAGGACAATTCTTGAGAATTAAGCGAATATGCTCTAGTGAACGTCAATTTGAACATCAATCAAAAGATCTCACTCAGAGATTTGAAGAACGGGGCTACAGTCGGCGGACTATCCGTAAGGGATATGTCCGAGCAAAAAATACGCCAAGAGATCAATTATTATGTGAATCTAGAAGAGTAAAACCAAATTCCAATCAAGTGAGGTTTATAACGACATTCCATGATCAATGGAAAGAATTCAGGAACATACTGAGCAAGCACTGGAATGTTTTACTCACAGATCCAACTTTAAATAAAATTCTAGACAAAACGCCATCCATAGTAGCGAGAAGATGCAAAAGCCTGAAGGATAGATTGGTACGTAGCCACTTTAGCCTCAACAAAAATGACAATACAGCAGATAATCAGGGTTTTCATCCGTGTGGCCTTTGCAAAGCATGTGCGAATTTGGTTAAAGATAAAAAATTCAAGAATCATGATGGATCAAGAATTTTTGAAATTAGGAAGTATATAACATGTTCCTCTAAAGGGGTGATATATCACGCCTCATGTCCTTGCAACAAAGTTTACATCGGCATGACAACTAGGGAGCTAAAAATTCGCACCAGAGAACATTGCCTGGACATAGAAAAAGCTAAATCCATCACAGATGAGACTGTATTAAAAACACTTCCAAGGCACTTTAAAAAATATCATGGGTGCAAGCACATTTGCTTAGGATTAGAGGCATAGATCTGTTGTCATTAGGATTTAGAGGGGAGAAACTTGGACGTGAGCTAGCTAAATTGGAATGTAAATGGATTTATAGGTTGGGCACATTAAATCCACAGGGCCTAAATGAAAATGCAGGATTTGGGGCATTTCTGTAGAAAATGGACTTCTAATATAAACCAATAGACCTGTGACATGAGCATAGGCATAGGGTGATTTTTTTATTTCACGTTTTTAGATGTTTGTCTTACCTGTTTTTTGTTTTCTTGAGACGAGGTGATAAATGTCCGAAGTTGCCGTTATGGAAGCCATCTATTCACCTAAGGATAAAGTATCAGTCAAGATCCCAAGAATGTGTCTGAAGTTTGGAAACGATCCTTTTGATAAGCTGAAGTCTGATGAGTGAACAAGCAAAAAGAACTGAAGTTATCTACATTTAAGAACTACCAATAGGTGGTTTTAATGCATGAACTTTAGGGCTATCTTGGCTGATATGGATAAAAATGCGTTTATTTGTTGATTCGTTCCGTGGTTATTGTATCGAAATGAAAATGTATTATCTGTTTAACAGATGTTTCTGACAACCAGTTGTACTGTTTAATATCGGATTTTTTTGATATTGTTGAAAAGAGATTTGTAATCTAATAATATAGAGATTCATTTTAAGATGGCAATATAGAGTTGCAGTATAGAGATTGTAATACAGTTTTACATTTTGAGATTAGTCAGATAGATCATGGCACTGTGGTACGGTGACCATTTGCCACTTTTCATGTTTTAACTCTGATAGCGATCCATAAGTAGAAATATAAAATTACTGCAGAGATAGTCATTTACAATAGTGGCCTGATACGGATAAAATTCACAATATATTATACCTAGATTTGTATTTTGTATATATACCGTTAGTTGTGAATGGGGTTCATTTAGGACATGTTGGTGCACACAGAGCGCGAGCGCTGGTTTGATGCGGGCTTGCGATGGTACGAGCACGGTCTAATACGCTGGGATCAGCCGCGCAGGTCACATGATTAGTCATGTTCTGTGCGGCGATCTCACCGAGACCGCAATCATCCATTTGCAGAAATAAGCCTGTCGGATAACAGCGCATGCGCCGATATGTGGCACCACTCACCTGAATACACTGATTGGTAGTCTCATTTTATTGGACAACGGGTATATTTAAAGTTCGCACACCCTCTGCCTAGACACGCCCCCCGAAGAAGCTGGGCGAAACGCGCGTCGGGGTAGAGGGACAGGACTCCGCTACACTGTTGAATTGCTGCCTACATTCAGGTAAATTATACAGGCTCATATGGACGTACTATGTTATGTTGATTTGTAAGATCTCAATGTGCAAAACCCGGCACTAGTACAATGGGAGATTTATAATACCGTCACCTTCCTGTCGGCATAAAAAACTAAGGCATCTGTATACAGAGCCAATGATTAGTACGAGCATAGTGCCAGACAGGCTATATCCCCATGCACTACTGCACATAATCCAGGGCATCTAAGTTTAGAGCCGATTTTTTACATCTATTCCCATTTGGGTTGGAGATTTAGTGTGCAATAGATAAAATGGAGACATTTTTTCATTGTGGGTGATGTTATCTAGTAACATTGTGTAGATTTGAGCATTGTATATTTTGCCATGCAGCGTTTTCTATATTAAGGGAGAGCCTTATGTCCCTCTTTTTTCTACCTTGCATCCTTTTTCTATTTGTAAAGATTTTTGAATGTTTTTTATATTAATAAAGTTGAAAATATTTTCAAAAAAGAAACTTTTTGTGACGGAATTATTGCTTGATTTATCCCAGAGGTAACACGAAGGGATTTGAGTGTTTAATGATTGTACAAGCATTATAATGGTATTGGCACTTTCCTGGTGGATATATATGTTTTAAATTAGCATTTGACTCTTTGTCCTCAGTTTTTTGATCGTTAGCGACTTAGCTGTGACGGATCCCCATCTTATAAAAAAAATTCTGCTACTTTCCACTCCAAAATTTGGGGTGTGTCTTATGGTCCGATGCGTCTTATAGTCCGAAGAATACAGTACATTTTTTTTTACTCTAGTCACGAATCAAACTCACCAATGCAAGTCTATGGATCTGAGAAACTCAAATAGCACACGGAAACCATCCTAGTGTTATCAGATCTTCTTGTTTATTTAATCCCTTTAAAGGCACTGTCACACTTAGTGATCGCAGCAGCGATCACTACAACGACACGACCTGGCGAGATCGCTAGTGCGATCGCTATGTGGTCACTATTTAGCTTCCAAACACAAAGATCTCATCAGTGATCTGTATAACGACCTCTGCGGTCGTTGGGAAAACCTAGTCCCGCCTGCGACGCTGGTAAAGTCGTTCATAAAGGGTGTCACACTCAGCGATTCAGGCTCACCAGCGGGACACCAATGACCAAAAAACGGCTCCGAACGTTAATGAACGTTCAGCGACATCGCAGCAGGGGCCACATCGCCGCTACATGTCACACACAGCGACGTCGCTAACAAGGTCGCTGCTGCGTCATAAAATCGCTGATGCTTAAGCGATCTCGCTTAGTGTGACAGTACCCTAAGACCTCTGCCATACTAGTACAGCGGAGGTCGCTTCCCTCCCTTTCCAGGGACATGTCAGCTGTTTTGACACGTTCATAAGCGATCAACGACATGATACACAGAAAAATTCAAAGAAAAAGGGAGAACATGAGAAAGATACCTATTATAACTGTAATCTCAGTTACGTGGGTTTAACATCGTGAGAATTTGGCATTAGAGTTAGGGAACATATTAGTGACATCATGGTGGCCATGGAGGTGAAAGATTGTACTACTTTGAAAAACGATACATATTTGTGACATCATGGTGGCCATGGAGGTGAAAGATTGTACTACTTTGAAAAACGATCCCCCGCCATTTAACGCTGCGCAATAATTGCAACTCAGTAGGCCTGAAATTTAAAGGCATTGACAGAGTGCATTGTGGTATAAGGGGTCGTGACCATAAACGCATTTTGGAGCAGCTCGAGTGTCGGTGGATCGTTACATTGGGGACAATGTCTTTCAATGGACTAAATGAAAAATTATCCTTTGCTTCCTTCTTATAATAGGTACCTTTCTTATGTCCTCCCTTTTACTTTGGATTTTATTGTGTATTGTTTTACTTATTCTCCTTTTTCTTTTATTAACTTACCGTAATTGCAAATAATTGTGGTATATTTCTACAATCTTTCATATTTGGGAATGTAGGCTTACGTTGGGAATTATATGAACAATCCATCAATATCATCCCTTGGACGAAGTATCAACCTTAACATCTGAGGAGACTGGACCAATGGGACCCTTAAACCAACACCTACAACTCCTGGCAAAAATTATGGAATCACCGGCCTTGGAGGATGTTCATTCAGTTGTTTTATTTGGTTGAAAAAAAACAGATCACAGACATGGCACAAACCTGAAGTCATCTCAAATGGCAACTTTCTGGCTTTAAGAAACACTAAAATAAATCAATAACAAATAATGTGGTAGTCAGTAATGGTTATTTTTTTAACCTAGCATAGGGGAAAAATTATGGAATCACTCAATTCTGAGGGAAAAAATTATGGAATCACCCTGTAAAATTTAATTCCAAAAACTAACACCTGCAACAAATTAGATCTGCTCGTTAGTCTACATCTAAAAAGGAGTGATCACACCTTTGAGAGCTGTTGCACCAATTGGACTGACATGAATCATGGCTCCAACACGAGAGATGTCAATTGAAACAAAGGAGAGGATTATCAAACTCTTAAAAGAGGGTAAATCATCACTCAATGTTGCAAAAGATATTGGTTGCTTACAGTCAGCTGTGTCTAAAATCTGGACCAAATACAAACAACATGGGAAGGTTGTTAAAGGCAAACATACTGGTAGACCAAGGAAGACATCAAAGCGTCAAGACCGGAAACTTAAAGCAATATGTCTCCAAAACAGGAAATGCACAACAAAACAAATGAGGAACGAATGGGTTGAAACTGGAGTCAACGTCTGTGACCGAACTGTAAGAAACCGCCTAAAGGAAATGGGATTTACATACAGAAAAGCTAAACGAAAGCCATCATTAACACCTAAACAGAAAAAAACAAGGTTACAATGGGCTAAGGAAAAGCAATCATGGACTGTGGATGACGGGATGAAAGTCATATTCAGTGATGTATCGCAAATCTGCATTGGGCAAGGTGATGATGCTGGAACTTTTGTTTGGTGCCGTTCCAATGAGATTTATAAAGATGACTGCCTGAAGAGGACATGCAAATTTCCACAGTCATTGATGATATGTTGCTGCATGTCAGGTAAAGGCACTGGAGAGATGGCTGTCATTACATCTTAAATAAATGAACAAGTTTATGTTGATATTTTGGACACTTTTCTTATCCCATCAATTGAAATTGATGTAATTGTCACCACAATAAATACAAAATTATAATAATCCAAAAGAGAAAATAATTGATAACCAGCGTGAATATAAATAGTGACAATCCCACCAAAAGTGTGGATGGCAGACCACCCGGAAATATATGATAAATTATCCAAGAATGGAGAGAGGACACCCAAGTGACCGGACAGTAACACAAAAATCAATAGTGACACAATGTAAATAATCAAATATACTTTTATTGAATTAAATTAAATAAAAATAAGAATAATAACAAATTATTGCAAAATAGTGTATACAAAATTGTATCAAAATAGATCATAAATGGTATACAACAAGCAATAACCCAGGATAATAAAATCCTTAATAAAGAATGAGCACGTCACCATATAAAATTATGTGCTTAATGGTACACACCTAGAGTTAATTAATGTATAAGTGTATGCACATATAAAAGACAGGTGTGCTCAAACAGCACCCAGGTAATGTATAAACATAAGATAGGCAGCATGTGATGAATATACATAAAGGAATAAACGCGGTGAACCTCAGATCAAAAATACACCTATAAAATCACATAGAATGTGTGTGAATATCTGCAATATAAATTGCAAAACAAACAGTATATATAAATTGGTGAAAAAACAAATGTGGACAATCCTAGTGAAAAACAAATGTACATGTATTATCCAAACAATTATAAATAAAATCACCATGTGCCACATAAGTGGTGAAGAAAACACCATAAAGGATGTAATATCCTACACCGTGCCCAATATGAAAAGACTAGAAATGCCGCTGAAATACACAGCAATTACCTGGGGGCAGATTCACGGGTTAAAGCTTGAAAAAGAACGCGCCCCGACGCGCGTTTCGGAAACTGTTTTCCTTCGTCAGGGGGATACCCCTGACGAAGGAAAACAGTTTCCGAAACGCGCGTCGGGGCGCGTTCTTTTTCAAGCTTTAACCCGTGAATCTGCCCCAGGTAATTGCTGTGTATTTCAGCGGCATTTCTAGTCTTTTCATATTGGGCACGGTGTAGGATATTACATCCTTTATGGTGTTTTCTTCACCACTTATGTGGCACATGGTGATTTTATTTATAATTGTTTGGATAATACATGTACATTTGTTTTTCACTAGGATTGTCCACATTTGTTTTTTCACCAATTTATATATACTGTTTGTTTTGCAATTTATATTGCAGATATTCACACACATTCTATGTGATTTTATAGGTGTATTTTTGATCTGAGGTTCACCGCGTTTATTCCTTTATGTATATTCATCACTATATTCATCACTCATATTATTGCAAAATAGTGTATACAAAATTGTATCAAAATAGATCATAAATGGTATACAACAAGCAATAACCCAGGATAATAAAATCCTTAATAAAGAATGAGCACGTCACCATATAAAATTATGTGCTTCAGGGGTTAAAGCTTGAAAAAGAACGCGCCCCGACGCGCGTTTCGGAAACTGTTTTCCTTCGTCAGGGGGATACCCCTGACGAAGGAAAACAGTTTCCGAAACGCGCGTCGGGGCGCGTTCTTTTTCAAGCTTTAACCCGTGAATCTGCCCCCAGGTAATTGCTGTGTATTTCAGCGGCATTTCTAGTCTTTTCATATTGGGCACGGTGTAGGATATTACATCCTTTATGGTGTTTTCTTCACCACTTATGTGGCACATGGTGATTTTATTTATAATTGTTTGGATAATACATGTACATTTGTTTTTCACTAGGATTGTCCACATTTGTTTTTTCACCAATTTATATATACTGTTTGTTTTGCAATTTATATTGCAAAGTTTTGCAATTTATATTGCAGATATTCACACACATTCTATGTGATTTTATAGGTGTATTTTTGATCTGAGGTTCACCGCGTTTATTCCTTTATGTATATTCATCACTATATTCATCACTCATATTATTGCAAAATAGTGTATACAAAATTGTATCAAAATAGATCATAAATGGTATACAACAAGCAATAACCCAGGATAATAAAATCCTTAATAAAGAATGAGCACGTCACCATATAAAATTATGTGATTCACGGGTTAAAGCTTGAAAAAGAACGCGCCCCGACGCGCGTTTCGGAAACTGTTTTCCTTCGTCATGTATAGATCATGGGGATCAGGGGATACCCCTGACGAAGGAAAACAGTTTCCGAAACGCGCGTCGGGGCGCGTTCTTTTTCAAGCTTTAACCCGTGAATCTGCCCCCAGGTAATTGCTGTGTATTTCAGCGGCATTTCTAGTCTTTTCATATTGGGCACGGTGTAGGATATTACATCCTTTATGGTGTTTTCTTCACCACTTATGTGGCACATGGTGATTTTATTTATAATTGTTTGGATAATACATGTACATTTGTTTTTCACTAGGATTGTCCACATTTGTTTTTTCACCAATTTATATATACTGTTTGTTTTGCAATTTATATTGCAGATATTCACACACATTCTATGTGATTTTATAGGTGTATTTTTGATCTGAGGTTCACCGCGTTTATTCCTTTATGTATATTCATCACATGCTGCCTATCTTATGTTTATACATTACCTGGGTGCTGTTTGAGCACACCTGTCTTTTATATGTGCATACACTTATACATTAATTAACTCTAGGTGTGTACCATTAAGCACATAATTTTATATGGTGACGTGCTCATTCTTTATTAAGGATTTTATTATCCTGGGTTATTGCTTGTTGTATACCATTTATGATCTATTTTGATACAATTTTGTATACACTATTTTGCAATAATTTGTTATTATTCTTATTTTTATTTAATTTAATTCAATAAAAGTATATTTGATTATTTACATTGTGTCACTATTGATTTTTGTGTTACTGTCCGGTCACTTGGGTGTCCTCTCTCCATTCTTGGATAATTTATCACTTATCCCATCAATTGAAAGGATGTTTGGGGATGATATCATTTTTCAAGATGATAATGCATCCTGCCATAGAGCAAAAACTGTGAAAACATTCCTTGAAAAAAGACACATAAGATCAATATCATGGCCTGCAATTAGTCCGGACCTCAATCCAATTGAAAATCTTTGGTGGAAGTTGAAGAAAATGGTCCATGACAAGGCTCCAACCTGCAAAGCTGATCTGGCAACAGCAATCAGAGAAAGTTGGAGCCAGATTGATGAAGAGTACTGTTTGACACTCATTAAGTCCATGCCTCAGAGACTGCAAGCTGTTGTAAAAGCCAGAGGTGGTGCAACAAAATACTAGTGATGTGTTGGAGTGTTTTTTGTCTGTTTGTTTTTCATGATTCCATAATTTTTTCCCTCAGAATTGAGTGATTCCATAATTTTTGCCCTATGCTTGGTTAAAAAAAATAACCATTACTGACTATCACATTATTTGTTCTTGATTTCTTTTAGTGTTTCTTAAAGCCAGAAAGCTGCCATTTGAAATGACTTCAGGTTTGTGACATGTCAGTGATCTGTTTTTTTTCAACCAAATAAAACAACTGAATGAACATCCTCCAAGGCCGGTGATTCCATAATTTTTGCCAGGGGTTGTATATGGCTTTGGGTGCATGACTATGATTAACAATGTTTCATGTTATATATTGATGTTATTATTTCTTCGATCTATGTTGGTACCCACAGGCTTCCGGTTTCTGTCCCTCTGTTGATGGTTACATATGTTTTGCTGATATTCGTATATACTTTTTATTCTTTATATCCTTTACTCTTTATAACATACTTACTCCACCTCAGCCCCTCGCCATCTCTTTGCTTCCCTCAATATATATATTTTTTGGTTTATTGGTTACTGGTCTCTGGAGATGGTTGCCCACAATGTATGCCCTTTTTTGTTATGGCTGCGGCGGGGTGTGCGTGCGGTCCCTCTCTGCTCACGACACTGAAGGTATCCATATAATGGAGATGTGGGTCACTGACGTCACAGCAAACTTTTCCTTCACCCGCATCGTCATTGGATCGCCAGAAGTGACGCGTATGTGGCGGGACATCCGCCTCTCATGCACCGTTGGACTGCAAGATGCTCATTACACAAACCTGGGCACAATACTACAAATAAGTACACAGCATGCCACTCTATACTGCCCCCAGAAGAAGCCCAACGAGCGAAATATGCGTTGGGGCAATGTCCTGGACGTTCATCCGGCATATTTCTCCACATGCGTAAGCACTTCATGCACTTTCCCGGCACATTTTTCTGCAGTTTAGGAGAGGAATCATGTTATACTTCATGACACTTTCTTTTTCCGATACCGATACCGGAAATCCAATGTAAGTCTATGGTAACAAAATATCGGAATTAAAAAAAAAACCATTCTTGCCTTGTTGGTTAATTGTACATGAAGGAAAACAACAAAGAGTAATGTAGAATGTATTGGGGAAGGTTGAGGAGACATTAAAGGCATAGATGTTTAACCCAATCAAATGGAATAGCATAAATATTTTTTTTTTTTTAAAGATGTTCGGATTGCCGAAGAAATTGACAATGTTGTTAACGTTTTTTCTATTTTGGCAAATATGTATATTTCACAACTTCCATGCTCTTCACCTTTTTAACTTTTGACACACTTTCTCCTTCATAGTCTTCAGCAGCATCATCTTTTTCATCAAATTATTCTTCATCTTCACCTTCTTTATCTTCTTCTTAAACTTCTTGCTATTCATCTTTTTGTTAACATTACTTATATTCTTCTTATTAAACTATTATTCTTCTTCATATTGTACTTTATCTTCTTCATCATATTCTTATTTGTGACAGAGATTCCTGTACTTGTAATCTGTCAAAGTATGAATTTTTCATCCTTCCGTTCTTGCTGTCACAAAAGATTTAAATTACAACAGTATTTGTCCGTGTTCAGTTTTGCCTGCAGCAGCAGGCATTTTCCAGGGGCACCACGAGGAGGAACGGACTCACCCCCATACACTGCTTAGTCTTCTTCTGCTTATAATTTAGAGCATATATTTTGCTCTTCATTTTTGTCTTATTCTTCATGTTCTTCTGCTTTTTGATCTTCTGCTTATTGTTCTTCAGTCTCTTGTTCTGTATCTTGTAGTTTGTCTTAATCTTCTTAGTCCTGTTGGGTAATCTTTTATTTCTTCTTTGTGATGGTGTTTAGGCTGGTTGGCTTGATGCTCGTCGTCCTTGTGGTCCTCATCTTCTTCGGGGTGGTCATCAGGGTCGTCGTCTTCATTGTTGGAGATCCAGAGTGATTACCCAAAAAAACATTTAAAAAATCTTAAATTTGTAAATGTAGCAGAAGGTACAAGAGCCAATGCAAGTAACGAGGACCAGCTGACTGTGCTGGAACCCGGAGGGGCAGCAGAAGGAAAAGAGCCAATGGCAAAACCGAGGACCAGCTGACGTTACTGGGACACGGTTACTAAGCAGGAGGTACCTGTGCTCCAAAGCACTACCAAGGACCAGCAGACGTTGCTGGAACTCGGATACCGAGATGGAGGCACCTAGGCCAAAGGCACTGCGGAGAACCAGTTGACGGTACTGGAACCCGGACGGGTAGCAGAAGGTACAAGAGCCAATGCAAGTAACGAGGACCAGCTGACTGTGCTGGAACCCGGAGGGGCAGCAGAAGGAAAAGAGCCAATGGTACAACCGAGGACCAGCTGACGTTACTGGGACACGGTTACTAAGCAGGAGGTACCTGTGCTCCAAAGCACTACCAAGGACCAGCAGACGTTGCTGGAACTCGGATACCGAGATGTAGGCACCTAGGCCAAAGGCACTGCGGAGAACCAGTTGACGGTACTGGAACCCGGACGGGTAGCAGAAGGTACAAGAGCCAATGCAAGTAACGAGGACCAGCTGACTGTGCTGGAACCCGGAGGGGCAGCAGAAGGTACCCATGGAAATTTAAATTGACAGGCCGCGAGCCGGCCGCAGTTACCGAATCCCACAGTACTACAGTGGGTGATTGTCCTATTGTCACAACGGAAACAGCCTTTATTTGCATATCCCGCAGCACACATAGGAAGCACCTAAACTCCAGGCACCATAGAGTCGGCTAACCCGACCGCAACATGACAGGACAACTTATTGGAGGCTAAGTGACGTTTACACTGACAGGAAACAGATGGCGTGCTGTAACCAGTCTGGGCAGGAGTGAGTACCCGTGCCAATGACACTTCCGAGCAACAACTGTCGGTGTTGGAGCCCAGGGATGAGAAGAGAAACGGTTGGAGGCAGCAGGACTTTTTGCCATTCACACAGCAGGGGAACAGCTGACATTACTGAACCCAGTAACACAGGAGCAAGTGTTGACTGTGCTAACAGCAGTTACAGGCAACAACTGGCGGTGTTGGAGCCCAGGGTCAAGGAGGATGTTTAAATACTAGATCAAGTAATTTCCTTGTTACCTGTCAATTTTAAATGTCTATACTTCAAACAAGAGAAAGATAACCTTTACTACCATAAGATGATTTCATTTAAACTAATATTGAGATAAATAAAGAATTGACAAACATAAACACATACATTAACATGTTGAACAGCAATGCAAACCACAAAATAAATTAGTTAAGGAATCTGCTATACGGTTGTATATAAAAGCATACAAGTACATATCTGAATCCATTAATGATGGATAAGTAACAGTATGTACACCATTTTTATTGTATAGACAATGAATGTCTGACTTCAAAACATCATCAGCATTACAAGTTATCTGTGACATTACTAAAATGTTACATTTGCTGAATAATGTCACTAAACAGTTTATACAAAATTATACAATTTCCATCATGTAATACTCATAATATGTGGCAATAATCATTTTTATTAACAAACATAACCTTTAAAAAGTGCATAGTGCATAGTGAAAATTGCTATTTATGCCTGACTGTCGACTTGCAAGCATGACAACGGATAGATAAGGTATATATAGATGAGACTGCATAGCCACAGATGGTGAATGGCGATGTAATACTGTACCTCAATAAAATGTGCGTCACTACTACATAATTTTTTTTATATAGCTTTATAAACAGGGTACGTGGATGTATGCTTGCGCCTTTGTTTTGACGCACAGACTGCCTTCCTGCTGAGACGCGTTGGGTAGTGAACAGTTGTATGCAGTGTTCACTGCAGTGTCTGCGGAATAACCACACTTAGGCCTTATAACTTTTCAGACTTTCTTTATCAATCTACCAAGATGAAGAAAGCAGGGAGTAAGGCACGTGGTCGTGGCCGTGGAGTTTCTTCAGGGAGAGGACGTGGGGATTCTGTGGCTGCTGCGGCCCCCAGTGACACAGCATCCACCAGTTTTCCCCGTGAGCGTTCCTTTATGCGCACTTTTGTAGGAGCTCGGAGTACCCCCCTGCTGCGGGAAGAACAAATTGAAGCCGTTGTTGGTTGGAATGGCAGCCAATGCATCGACTTGTGCTTCCACCTCCTCTCAGGACCACAGCACTGTTGAGCAATCATCTGTCTCTTCACCGCCTGGCAAATTGCCCAGGCAGTCAGCGAGTTCTGTACAGGAGCCAGCTGAGTGTCTGCTTCTGTTCTCAGAATCTATTGGCTTGCAAACAGGGGCCCAGCCAAGCAGCATTCTGTAATGTGAAGAAGAGGGAGTATGCAGTGATGCGCAACAGCTGTGTCTCTCTGAATCTGAAGAGGCGGGTGAGACAGTGCCGATGGTCAGCACACCGCAGAACGCATCTGATGATGATGAGACTCAGGTGCCAGTTTCTGTTGAGCATGGTGCTGGCCAGACCACCCAACAGCAGCAGGTGTTGGAAGAGGGTAGTGGAGATGATGAGGTCCAAGACCCAACATGGCGTGAGGAACAGGAAGGTGGTGGGAGCAGCTCAGAGGAATCCTAATAATAATAATATTAATTTATATAGCGCCATCATATTACGCATCGCTTTACAGTTTTGCAGTTTAAGAACACAAGTCATAAGTAACAACGTTAACAATACAATAATTGTAAGCTAAATAAGTCGCCCCTGCTCGTGACAGCTTACAATGTACAATGAGGTGGGGGAGATACAAAGTATAGGTGTTTACATACAATGGTGCATTTACAATGATGGTCCAGCCATCTTAAGGGAGTGAGGGATGGAGATAGTGAATGGGCTAGAGACACACACACACTTACACAGAATACATAGAATGACTTTGATTAGTGAATGTGATAGGCCGCTCTGAACAAATGTGTTTTGAGGGAGCGCCTGAAACCATGCAAATTGTGGATAGTCCTAATTTGTTGGGGTACAGCATTCCAGAGGATTGGCGTAGCGCGGGAGAAGTCTTGGAGTGGGGAGTGGGAGGTACGTATTAGTGCAGAGGTTAGTCGAAAGTCGTTTGCAGAGCGCAGCAGTCGGTTAGGCCGATAGATAGAAATGAGGGAGGAGATGTAGGAGGGGTGCTGCACTGTGGATAGCTTTGTGGCTGAGAACCAGTACTTTGGTTGAAAGCTGGGAGAGGCCTAGAGAAGTGGTTAGTGATAGAAGGAAGATAGAGGAAGACATTGCCCCAACGGTACAAACAGGAGGGAGAGTTAGGCTGCAGACTCGGTTGCCTGTAGCCTCCAGTTTGTCACCTGTTCGGAGCAGTTGTCTTCCAAAAGTCAAAACGTGCGCTCCCAGGACTTGCACTGTGTGGTCCTTTTTTCACACACTTGCACATGATATTTGCTATGTCAAATGCAAGCTGTCTAATCAAAAATTAAAAATAGCTAAAAGTGTCAGTCACCTCAATACCACAAATATGTGGAAACATGTGCGGACAAAGCACGTAGTTGAGTTACAAAGACACACTGGAGATGTAGGCCAACCTACAGCAGCACCTACATCTTCAGGTTGTGTTGAAGCCTCTTCATCGAGCTCACACACAGCTGGTTCTGCTTCCTCACAGGATCGCCATGGAAGAACCTCGGTCACTGTTGTCCAGAGACAAAGTGTTATTCCACACACAGCAGCAAGTTCCCTGTCATCCTCACACTCCCAGGCCACAAAACAGTCATCGGTAGCACAGGCATGGGATAAAAGACGGCCATACTCCGCAAACCATGCACGAGCACAGGCTCTGAATGCTGGCATTGCAAAACTCCTGTCCCTTGAAATGCTGTCATTCAGGCTGGTGGAGACAGACAGTTTCCGTAACTGAATATCATTGTCAGTCCCACAATACAATGTGCCAAGGCGATTTCATTTCAGCAGGCAAGCCGTCCCTGGTCTGCAAAAGCATGTTGAGGGAAAAATTAAACATGCGCTACTAAACGCCCTCAGTAGCAAGGTCCACCTGACCACCGATGCGTGGACCAGTACCCATTGTTAGGATCTGCTACAACCAGTAAGGAAAGAAGGGAATTCTGTCCCTACAATACAACTAAGCTGAATCCCTACGATGTAACGGGGAACCTGATCCTGCGACCAGACCCGCTAAAGTCCTCATCTAGTGTGAACGAAGACCTATAGTTGCGAGGGAGGAATCCCTACAAGATCTAGGGACTGGGAGAAAAGGTGGACACCTCCTAACATAAATTGTAGCATGGATAATTAAACAGAAAAAAAAAAATACTTTGCGATCCTAACATCAAGCAAAACTGACTGATTAAGGCACCTAAGCACCCGGCTAGCAAACTGAAACAAAACCTAACAAGAGGGTTCTAACACCCATGGCCAGGGACAATACCTTTCCCTCACTGCCCATTGGGTCAATGTTGTGTAGCTGGGTACTGATCTTGCGAGTGGCGCTGTACGTGTTCTGCCAACTCCAAGGATTGCAGGAATCAAGTCTGTACACATTGACTCCTCCTCCTAATCCAGTTCCTCAGAATCATCGCTGCAGGAGCCGTCACGGTCTACCTCCACATGGACCCGTGAACGTTTACCTGTTGCGACCGATATGAGCACAGCCGTGTCCAAATGTCAACAGGCCGTCCTGAAATTAATTTCCATGGGGAATCTTAGCCACACAGTGCAGGAGCTCTGTAATGCCATAAAGCAGGAGAGCGACGTGTGGTTTTTGGAAGCGAATCTACAGGCAGGCTTGGTAGTGTGTGACAATGGCCGAAATCTGGTGGCAGCTCTGGGCCTTGGCAACCTCACTCACATACCATGTCTGGCACATGTGCTCAACTTGGTCGTGCAGAGTTTTTTGAGGGACTATCCGGATCTTGATGCACTGCTGCACAAGGTCCGCCTAGAGTGCGCTCACTTGCGACGTTACAGCATGGCCAGATCGCTGATTGCAGCTCTGCAACGCAGATTTCGCCTTCATGAACATCGCATCATATGTGACGTACCCACCAGGTGGAATTCCTCGTTACATATGTTGGAGCGGTTGTGTGAGCAGCAGCCAACAGTAATGGAGTATCAGCTGCATCAGGCGCAATCAACTCGCAATTTGCGCCGTTCACACTTCACCACTACTGAGTGGGCCTTTATAATAAGAATAATAATAATAATCTTTATTTATATAGCGCCATAATATTCCGCAGTGCTTTACAGTTTAACAGTTTCAAAACACAAGTCATAAGTAACAACGTTAACAATACAATAATTAAAGCAAAATCAGCCGCCCCTGCTGGTGAAAGCTTACAATCTACAATGAGGTGGGGGAGATACAAAGTACACGTGTTTATATACAATGGTGTTTTTACAATGATGGTCCAGCCATTTTAAGGGAGTGAGGGATGCATGGAGATAGTGAATGGGCTACACACACAGACTTACACATAGAATGACTTTGATTAGTGAATGTGATAGGCCACTGTGAACAAATGTGTTTTGAGGGAGCGCCTGAAACCATCCAAATTGCGGATAGTCCTAATTTCTTGGGGTAAAGCATTCCAGAGGATTGGCGCAGCGCGGGAGAAGTCTTGGAGTCGGGAGTGGGAGGTACGGATTAGTGCAGAGGTTAGTCGAATGCCGTTTGCAGAGTGCAGTAGTCGGTTAGGCCGATAAATATAAATGAGGGAGGAGATGTAGGGGGGTGCTGCACTGTGGAGAGCTTTGTTGGTGAGAACCAGTAATTAGAATTGTATCCTATAATGAATGGGCAGCCAGTGTAATGAGTGACGAAGGACTCTATGAAGGACATCTGCCACGTTTTGCGTGCGTTTGAGGAGTCAACGCGGATGGCGAGTGCAGATGATGTACTAGTCAGCCTGACTGTCCCCCTTATCTGCCTGCTTCAAAAAACACTGCAAGCACTAAGGCATGAGGTTTTGGAAGAGGTGGAGGATGAGGAGTCACAAATTCCATCACCTTCTGGACAGTCAGCGCAACGTGGTTCCTCACAAAGGGCTGGAGGACTTTCAAAGTACCATGCTGTATCAACAATTGAACCTCCAGAGTCGCTGTCTATATTTTCATAACCATTCCAAACTTTTAATGTATTTACAAAGCACATAATGTACAGTTTTTGTCTATCCTTTTGTAATGCTATTGTGTTTCCATAAAGTGATGTTACAGAATTATGATACAATGTTTTTAAATTTTATGAGTTTTAAATTTTGTAAATTTTTATGTATTTGAAGGACTTTGTGAGGAGGATGAGAAGGAGTCAATGGAGGAGGAAGACATCGCTCCAGAGGGAGGTACACAACGCTCTAGTCAGTATGTAGAGCGAGGGTGGGGTGATGCAGAGCAGGCAGAGATGACGCCTCTTGCAGGGGACTGCGTTTCTTGGCCAGTTGGGAGTCTGCAGCACATGGTTGATTTCATGCTGCAGTGCCTGAGAAACGACCGCCGCATCGAACACATTCACACCACGTTTGATTATTGGGTGTACACCCTCCTAGACCCTCGCTACCGGGACAACTTTCAAAGCCTCATCAGACCGTTGAACCGGGAGCGTAAAATGCGGGAGTAACAAGACACACTGCTGCAATTATTATTATTATTATACATTTATATAGCGACATTTATTCCATGGCGCTTTACATATGACAAGGGAAAAATATAGACAGATACAATAAAGATAATGAAAAAAGGCTTAAGCACTCAACTTAAAAGGTTTATTAGTAGTATCTCCAAACGTTTCGGTCAGAAAAGACCTTCATCAGTGACTACTGTAATCACAATATAAACGCATAAGAATATGTACAAACAAAATAAGAAACATTGCGATAAATAAAGTATATACAAAAAAGTGAGACACGGGTCACAGGACGGACAATAGAAAAAACGGTGGGTCAGCTCTGAGTATACCAAGACAGTCAAAATAGTATCCAAGAAGAATGAATGGGTAATAGTGCCATACCTTATTTTTATATAGAAGATTGTCTCCTAAAAAGGGGAGAGGTGCGTGCCCCAAGGAAAGTGTGCTGCCTGGATAAGAGTATAACATGGTGAGCATATTATGCCACAGATGTGAGTCTAATGTGACTAATCAAGTAGTACTTACTTAAAGACAAACGTAGCTTATAAGAATGCTGAGGAGATTGAAGAAAATGAGCAAATTTGAGTAAATAAGGAATATCTTGTGCTCCTAAACAAATGGTATCCGGTCAATATATATATATATATATATATATATATATATATATTACCTCAGTAGAAATATCCAGTGACTAAGCTTGCGGTATCCACCGCTATGTAGACTGGAGCTGTCATTAGCAAAAAACAAAATCAGGGGCATAAAAAATCAGGGGCATAAAAACCATTGTAGGTAAGAGTTATCAAAAGAAATCCCTTGTAGTGTCAAAACCACTATATTACCTCTGCCAGGACGCTGTCTGAGCCTGCTGATTTGATTTCCATGAGTATGTGGGGCGGAAGTGAGGTAATGGCTCAGAGGGTTCCTTTATATGGAGCAGAGGTGGGACTAAGAGCACTGCTGTCAGTCAAGAAGCACAACCAGGAAGTGACTGAGCAGAGATGGGCAACATAAAAAAAAAAAAAAAAAAAAAAGGCTTTGGATCGCTTATATGTATAGCGCTACTATATACAGCGCTGTGTTGCCATGGTAACTCTGAGGCACTAAATAGTGAAGGCAGGGAGGGAGAAGGGGAAGAAAACAGGAGAAAATGATTAGAGAAGTGCTCAGAAGCCATTTATTTTATAGACAAAGGCAAAGAAACATACATAGTGAAGTGAATCATTATTTTGCCGTGAAGTATAATGGTCACAGTGAGACTCCCAGAAATGAGTGACGTGGTGACTTGTGATAAGTGGTCCAACCATTCTAATATAGACGGCTCTAAGGGAAAAGGAGAAAGTGTTAATATGCTGGAGAAGTGAACATATATTAACATCACTGCACTAGGTACATATGTTACATCTCAATGACAATGTAAATTTCTCTCTAAGCACTTGAACATGCTATAAAAAAGCAGATAATTCATATTCCCTATTGAGGCCTCTCGGATGCATAGTATCTAATGTGTGTATCCAATAGGCTTCACGTTTTTTTAGAAGCTGGATCCTATTGCCTCCTCTCCGAGAGGGTGGAATTTGCTCAATGATTTGGAACCTTAACTGGGACACATTATGACCGGCATTAACAAAATGGTAAGGGATAGGAAGAAGGAGGTTCTTACACCGTACTGTAGATTTGTGCTTCGATATTCGGTCCCGTATGGTCTGTGAGGTCTCCCCAACATATGCTAGGCCACAAGGGCACTTGATAACATATACTACATAAGTAGAGTCGCATGTAAAATAATTCCGAATTTTAAATTCCTTACCGGAATGGGGGTGGAAAATTTTGTCCCCTTTAATGATACTATTGCACTGTACACACCTTAAGCATGGAAAAGTCCCACATTTAGGTTTTTGTAGAAACCGCTGTGTCACTGAGGGTGATTTAGATCCAAAATCTGCTTGGACCAGTGAGTCACGTAAATTTGGTGGGCGTTTGTAACATGGTAAAAATGGCTCTTTGAATTCAATGACCTCTGGGTATGCCTTTGAAAGGAGGTGCCAGTTTTTACGTATGGCTCTATGAAGAATATTGGTGATCGGATGATACGTGTGTACAAACGGGATACGTGTGTCAACTTTCTTGATCGGTCTTGTGTCAGGTTCCATAGATTTTTCAAGGATAGAGACAGGATACCCTCTGGCCTTAAATTTGTGTGTCATTTCTGAGAGGCGTTGGCGTTGTACAGCCTCATCAGAGACGATACGTTTCACCCTCTGAAACTGAGATTTGGGAATGGCTTTTTTAGTAGCAGGTGGGTGGAGACTCTGGTAATGTAGTAAACTGTTTTTATCTGTGTCCTTAATGAAAAGATCAGTTGAGAGTTTTTACCATGTTACAAACGCCCACCAAATTTACGTGACTCACTGGTCCAAGCAGATTTTGGATCTAAATCACCCTCAGTGACACAGCGGTTTCTACAAAAACCTAAATGTGGGACTTTTCCATGCTTAAGGTGTGTACAGTGCAATAGTATCATTAAAGGGGACAAAATTTTCCACCCCCATTCCGGTAAGGAATTTAAAATTCAGAATTATTTTACATGCGACTCTACTTATGTAGTATATGTTATCAAGTGCCCTTGTGGCCTAGCATATGTTGGGGAGACCTCACAGACCATACGGGACCGAATATCGAAGCACAAATCTACAGTACGGTGTAAGAACCTCCTTCTTCCTATCCCTTACCATTTTGTTAATGCTGGTCATAATGTGTCCCAGTTAAGGTTCCAAATCATTGAGCAAATTCCACCCTCTCGGAGAGGAGGCAATAGGATCCAGCTTCTAAAAAAACGTGAAGCCTATTGGATACACACATTAGATACTATGCATCCGAGAGGCCTCAATAGGGAATATGAATTATCTGCTTTTTTATAGCATGTTCAAGTGCTTAGAGAGAAATTTACATTGTCATTGAGATGTAACATATGTACCTAGTGCAGTGATGTTAATATATGTTCACTTCTCCAGCATATTAACACTTTCTCCTTTTCCCTTAGAGCCGTCTATATTAGAATGGTTGGACCACTTATCACAAGTCACCACGTCACTCATTTCTGGGAGTCTCACTGTGACCATTATACTTCACGGCAAAATAATGATTCACTTCACTATGTATGTTTCTTTGCCTTTGTCTATAAAATAAATGGCTTCTGAGCACTTCTCTAATCATTTTCTCCTGTTTTCTTCCCCTTCTCCCTCCCTGCCTTCACTATTTAGTGCCTCAGAGTTACCATGGCAACACAGCGCTGTATATAGTAGCGCTATACATATAAGCGATCCAAAGCCTTTTTTTTTTTTTTTTTTTTTATGTTGCCCATCTCTGCTCAGTCACTTCCTGGTTGTGCTTCTTGACTGACAGCAGTGCTCTTAGTCCCACCTCTGCTCCATATAAAGGAACCCTCTGAGCCATTACCTCACTTCCGCCCCACATACTCATGGAAATCAAATCAGCAGGCTCAGACAGCGTCCTGGCAGAGGTAATATAGTGGTTTTGACACTACAAGGGATTTTTTTGATAACTCTTACCTACAATGGTTTTTATGCCCCTGATTTTTTATGCCCCTGATTTTGTTTTTTGCTAATGACAGCTCCAGTCTACATAGCGGTGGATACCGCAAGCTTAGTCACTGGATATTTCTACTGAGGATATATATATATATATATATATATAATATTGACCGGATACCATTTGTTTAGGAGCACAAGATATTCCTTATTTACTCAAATTTGCTCATTTTCTTCAATCTCCTCAGCATTCTTATAAGCTACGTTTGTCTTTAAGTAAGTACTACTTGATTAGTCACATTAGACTCACAGCTGTGGCATAATATGCTCACCATGTTATACTCTTATCCAGGCAGCACACTTTCCTTGGGGCACGCACCTCTCCCCTTTTTAGGAGACAATCTTCTATATAAAAATAAGGTATGGCACTATTACCCATTCATTCTTCTTGGATACTATTTTGACTGTCTTGGTATACTCAGAGCTGACCCACCGTTTTTTCTATTGTCCGTCCTGTGACCCGTGTCTCACTTTTTTGTATATACTTTATTTATCGCAATGTTTCTTATTTTGTTTGTACATATTCTTATGCGTTTATATTGTGATTACAGTAGTCACTGATGAAGGTCTTTTCTGACCGAAACGTTTGGAGATACTACTAATAAACCTTTTAAGTTGAGTGCTTAAGCTTTTTTTCATTATTAGTACCCGGTGTGGGAACCTAGACTTTAAAGCACCAGTTTCATTCAGGTTGTGCTCACGGTTTTCTTTCAAGGTACAATAAAGATGTGCTGGACAAGGGACACACAAGTACAGAAGGAGAGAGGACCCTGCCCGCGAGGGCTCACGGTCTGCAGGGATGGGTGAGAATGGAATAGGAAAGGGTAGAGCTGGTCGTACGATGGTTGAGTACACTGAGGATCATTGCAGGTTGTAAGCTTGTCGGAATCCATAATGTTCTCCATTCCAGCCGAGAGCACTGCTGCTGCTACTGCTTTACAAAGCAGCTCTGTGCGTCGAGGCAGTGGAGACAGCTCTGCAACAAGAGGGAGCACAAGCAGCGCCTCTGCACAGGGCAAGACCAGTATGTTCCAAATGTGGTGAAGTTTTGTGGCAGCGCCACCAATGTCTACACCATCCGAGACGGCTCCAGTCAGCAGGAGGCAACGTTTCCGTAAGATGGTGACAGACTACATGTCTTGCCCTCTCAGTGTACTCCCAGATGGCTCTTCCCCATTCAAGTTTTGAGTCTCTAAGCTGGATACATGGCCAGAGCTTAGCTTGTATGCATTGGAGGTGCTGGCTTGCCCTGCTGGCAGTGTATTATCGGAGCGCGTCTTTTGTGCTTCAGGTGGTGTACTAACAGACCATCGCATGCGACTATCCTCCGATAATGTAGACCGGCTTACTTTGCTGAAAATGAACAAGGCATGGATCACGCATGAATTTGCCTGTCCTGTTTCCGATTAAATAACTGTTTGGCAACGTTATACATGTATCCTGTTATGTTCATCTTTCTACCACCTGAACTGTACAGTCATGGCCAAAATTTTTGATAATGACACAAATATGATATTTTCACATGATCTGCTGCCCTCTGGTTTTTATGTGTGTTTGACAGATATTTTTATCACAGACAGAAATATAATTGCAAACATATGAGTAACAAAAGATTATATTGACAGTTAGAATGAGTTAATGCAGCAAGTCTAATTTTGCAGTGTTGACCCTTCTTCAGGACCTCTGCAATTCTCCCTGGCATGCTGTGAATCAACTTCTGGACAAAATCCTGGCTGATAGCAGTCCATTCTTGCACAATCAATGCTTTCATTTTGTCAGAATTTTTAAGTTTTTGTTTGTCCACCCGTCTCTTGATGATTGACCACAAGTTCTCAATGGGATTAAGATCTGGGGAATTTCCAGCCCATGGACCCAAAATCTCTATGTTTTGTTCCCTGAGCCATTTTGTCACTCCATAACTTAGGCAAATCAAACTCACATCATGCCTCAAAAGCTACAATGTTGGAAGTGCATAATGTGGGTTGAACTTTGACAACAGCTGCAGTGCGAATGTTTGCCTTCATTGTTCTTGGCTTTTAAATAAAAGCATACAAGTAAATATAATAATACCAGAAAACCTCAGACTACAGTGAACACTTCACACAACTGTTCAATAGCTGTGAAAGCCCTCTTTGTGTAATTCTATATTCTTTGCAACCAATGTATTGGATATGGATGGAAGCATGTCACACTAATAGATTTGAATTATTTGAAATTGAATGTAGCAGCACCAATTTTAGAAAAATGACAAGGATGAGCCAGTGACAGACACTCAGCAGAGTACACGCAGCGGTGGTTGAAGGAAGTGGAGCGGGATCTACACTCCTACCAAAAATTGAAACCTCAGACTAGAGTGAACACTGAACACAACTGTTCACTTGCTGTGAAAGCCCTTTTTGTGGACTTCTATTATGTTTGCAAGCAATGTATTGTATTTTGATGGAAGAGCGTCACACTAATAGATTTTAGTAAATTTAAAATAGAATAAAGCAGCACCAATTTTAGAAAAATTACAAGGATGAGCCAGTGACAGACACTCAGCAGAGTACACGCAGCGGTGGTTGAAGGAAGTGAAGCGGGATCTACACTCCTACCAAAAATGTAAACCTCAGACTAAGTGAACACTGAACACAACTGTTCACTTGCTGTGAAAGCCCTTTTTGTGGACTTCTATTATGTTTGCAAGCAATGTATTGTATTTTGATGGAAGAGCGTCACACTAATAGATTTTAGTAAATTTAAAATAGATATAAAGCAGCACCAATTTTAGAAAAATTACAAGGATGAGCCAGTGACAGACACTCAGCAGAGTACACGCAGCGGTGGTTGAAGGAAGTGGAGCGGGATCTACACTCCTACCAAAAATTTAAACCTCAGACTAAAGTGAACACTGAAAACAAACTGTTCACTTGCTGTGAAAGCCCTTTTTGTGGACTTCTATTATGTTTGCAAGCAATGTATTGTATTTTGATGGAAGAGCGTCACACTAATAGATTTTAGTAAATTTAAAATAGAATAAAGCAGCACCAATTTTAGAAAAATTACAAGGATGAGCCAGTGTCAGACACTCAGCAGAGTACACGCAGCGGTGGTTGAAGGAAGTGGAGCGGGATCTACACTCCTACCAAAAATTTAAACCTCAGACTAGAGTGAACACTGAACACAACTGTTCACTTGCTGTGAAAGCCCTTTTTGTGGACTTCTATTATGTTTGCAAGCAATGTATTGTATTTTGATGGAAGAGCGTCACACTAATAGATTTTAGTAAATTTAAAATAGAATAAAGCAGCACCAATTTTAGAAAAATTACAAGGATGAGCCAGTGACAGACACTCAGCAGAGTACACGCAGCGGTGGTTGAAGGAAGTGGAGCGGGATCTACACTCCTACCAAAAATTTAAACCTCAGACTAGAGTGAACACTGAACACAATGTTCACTTGCTGTGAAAGCCCTTTTTGTGGACTTCTATTATGTTTGCAAGCAATGTATTGTATTTTGATGGAAGAGCGTCACACTAATAGATTTTAGTAAATTTAAAATAGAATAAAGCAGCACCAATTTTAGAAAAATTACAAGGATGAGCCAGTGACAGACACTCAGCAGAGTACACGCAGCATTAGTTGAAGAAGTAACTGGAGCGTGATCTGCATTTAAAAAAAAAATAAATAAATACCTCACAGACTGCAGTGAACACTGAAACACAATTGTTCACTATCTGTGAAAGGCTCCTTTCTGTACTTCTATAGTGTTTGCAACCAATGTATTGTATACGGATGGAAGCGCGTCACACTATAATTTCTATTGAATGGAGCAGCTAGAATTACACTAAAGAAAAAAAAAAAGAGTCTGTGAGTGACACGTGCAGATGCCTACAGACAGCGTTGGATGCAGAGCAAACTGCAGCGTCACCTGCACTCTCACACACACACCTTGCACAGAGCTGTTAAAACAACACTGCAAGGCAAAAGGAAGCTTTACACAGCGGTTGGTAAACTAGCCTGCCTAAAGCAAAGTACACAAAATCGCAATCTCTAACTGTCCCTCTGAGTCAGCAGAGCAGCGTTCTGTCCCTAACTGAGTTCACAGCACAGTGACACTAAAATGGCGGCTGCGACTTTTATAGTGCATTCTGACATAATTTCAGCAGCCAATCACAGCCATGCCATTAGTTAAGATGACCGCAGCATTACAGGATGTGCCCACACTTCGTAGGATTCCTCATTGGCTGACTAAAATCACATTGCCTGTCAAAGAATTATGGGAACTTCTGTGTTATGTTACGGTAGCTGAGGAGTGCAGGTAAAAAAGGAAATACACCAGAGCAGTTGGAATCTATGAGATTGCAGTACCCTGACTAACCACCGCAACTAGAGGCAGCCGTGGAGCGTTCCTACGTTGGTCCTAGACGCCTCGTCACAGCCTGAGAAACTAACTACACCTAAAGATAGAAATAGGAAAGCTATCTGCCCCGGAGCAGAACCCCAAAGATAATAGAAAGCCCCCAAACATGTAATGGCGGTTAGACAAGAGGAAATACTGACACAGAAAGAAAATAGTATGAGCAAACGCTGGGGCCCAAACTATCTAAATAGAAAAGGACAGGAAGGGTACTTACTGCAATCTCAGAAAACCCTGAAAAAACACCAACTCTACTAATTTCAAAATCACCTGAGATCACACGACCTCTACCACCTAAATTAGTTCTCTGGTGTAAAAAAAATCAAAACAGCAGCCACTGAAAAAAAACTGGAAAAAGCAAAAGTACAAAACACAGTGGCTGGACTAAACTGAGAGGGCAAAAGCCCCCGGAGGGGACCCAGAAGGCCCCCACAGAAGTGCAGGACAAAATGCAAAAATATAGCAAAAACACAAAATAAGAAATTGTCTTATCTGATAGCAGGAGATGCAGACACGACACAGCAGGCTACAAGGGAAACTGGAAAGAAGGATTCAGACCAGAACAATTGATCACCAGCAACCCTGATGGGAAAATGACTCCCTTATATAAGACCAATCAGTAACACCTGATTCCCAGTCCTCACAATCCTCACTAGTACCGCTTGTAACCACCAGAGGGAGCCTCTGCTCAGAACTCATCTCAAACCCATTCACAACAGTACCCCCCCCTTGAGGAGGGGTCACCGAACCCTCATTTGAGCAACCAGGTCGGTCAGGATGAGTTCTATGATACGCACGGATAAGTCTCCTAGCATGGATGTCCGAAGCAAACACCCAAGAATTGTCTTCCTGACCATAACCTCTCCATTTAACCAAATACTGGAGTCTTCGTCTAGAAAAACGAGAATCCAATATTTTCTCAACCACATACTCCAGATTGCCCTCAACCAAAACAGGTTCAGGAGGCACAGCAGCAGGAACCACTGGCTCAACAAACCTCTTCAACAAGGACTTGTGGAACACGTTATGGATCTTAAATGTCCCTGGAAGAAGCAAACGAAAAGAAACAGGATTAATAATCTCCATGATCTTATAAGGTCCAATGAACCTAGGCTTAAATTTAGGAGATGCTACTCTCATAGGAATATTCTTTGAGGACAACCAGACCAAGTCCCCCACTTTAAACCGAGGACCATCAGTCCTATGCCGGTTAGCAAACCGCTGGGCCTTCTCCTGAGAGAGGGACAACCTCTCCACTACCTGGTCCCAAATCTGCTGCATACGCTCAACAACAGAGTCAACACCTGGACAGACAGAAGCCTCCGTCTGTCCTGAAGAAAATCGAGGGTGAAACCCAGAATTACAGAAAAACGGAGACATCAAAGTGGCAGAGCTAGCCCTATTATTAAGAGCAAACTCAGCCAAAGGCAAAAAGAGACCCAGTCATCCTGATCAGCAGACACAAAGCATCTTAGATAAGTCTCCAATGTCTGGTTTGTTCTCTCAGTTTGACCATTGGTCTGAGGATGAAATGCCGAGGAGAAAGACAATTGAACACCCAGTTTAGAACAAAAAGTCCTCCAAAATCTGGAAACAAACTGGACTCCTCTGTCAGACACAATGTTCTCAGGAATGCCGTGTAAACGAACCACGTGCTGAAGGAACAACGGCACCAATTCAGAGGAGGAAGGCAACTTAGGTAATGGCACAAGATGTATCATTTTGGAAAACCTATCACAAATTACCCAGATGGTGGTCATTCTCTGAGAAACAGGAAGATCGGAAATGAAATCCATAGAGATATGGGTCCATGGTCTCTTGGGCACAGGCAATGGCATCAACAAACCACTAGAGCGAGAGCAAGGCTTGGAGCGAGAGCAAGTCCCGCAGGACTGCACAAATTCCCTGACATCGCGAGACAAGGTAGACCACCAAAAGGACCGACTAACCAAGTCTCTGGTACCAAAAATTCCGGGATGCCCAGCCAATGCGGAACAATGAATCTCAGACATCACACTCTTTTTCCATTGGTCCGGGACAAACAATTTTCCAACAGAGCAGCGCTCGGGCCTATCCTCCTGACACCCCTCCAGAGCAAGTCTCAAATTGGGCGAGATGGCGGAAAGAACTACACCCTCCTTCAAAATAACAGAGGGATCAGATAGCTCAGGAGAGTCCGCAAGGAAACTCCTCGAGAGGGCATCCGCCTTAACATTCTTAGTGCCAGGAAGAAAGGAAACCACAAAATTAAAACGTGTGAAAAACAAGGCCCACCTGGCCTGTCTAGGATTGAGTCGCTTGGCAGATTCCAGATAGACCAGATTCTTATGGTCCGTAAGGACCACCACCTGATGTTTGGCTCCCTCCAGCCAATGTCTCCACTCTTCAAAAGCCCACTTCATGGCCAATAACTCCCGATTACCCACGTCATAATTACGTTCAGTAGGAGAAAATTTTCGAGAGAAAAAGGCACAAGGGTTACTTTTAGAGGTCTCTGGATCTTTTTGGGACAAAACGGCACCTGCCCCAATTTCAGAGGCATCAACCTCCACCTGAAATGGCAGAGAAACATCAGGCTGCCGTAGAACAGGAGCAGAAGTGAATCTCTGCTTAAGTTCCTGAAACGCAGAGACTGCCTCAGGAGGCCAATTCACCACATCAGAACCCTTTCTGGTCAAATCAGTTAATGGTTTAACAATAACCGAGAAATTACCAATAAATTTACGATAAAAATTGGCAAAACCCAAAAATCTCTGAAGAGCATTTAATGAAGTAGGTTGGACCCAATCACAGATGGCCTGAACCTTGACCGGGTCTATTTCAATAACAGATGGGGACAAAATGAATCCCAGAAATGAGATCTTCTGTACGCCAAAAAGACACTTTGATCCCTTCACATACAGAGCATTCTCTCTCAAAATCTGGAATACAGTTCGAACATGTTTCACATGAGAGTCCCAGTCATTAGAAAAAATCAAGATATCATCCAAATAAACAATCAGAAACTTGTCCACAAAATCCCTGAAAATGTCATTCATGAAGGACTGGAAGACGGAAGGAGCATTAGTGAGCCCAAAGGGCATCACAAGGTACTCAAAATGCCCTTCAGGGGTGTTAAATGCCGTCTTCCATTCATCCCCGTGCTTAATGCGAATAAGGTTATACGCCCCCCCGAGGTAAAGCTTGGTAAACCAAGTAGCGTTTTTCACCCTGGAAAACAGGTCAGAAATCAAGGGTAACGGGTATTGATATTTCACAGTAATATTGTTCAAGAGACGATAATCAATACACGGCCTTAATGAACCATCTTTTTTGGCCACAAAGAAAAAACCGGCACCTAAGGGTGAAGAGGATGGTCTGATATGACCCTTCTCCAATGATTCCTTGATATAAGACCGCATAGCGTCATGTTCAGGTACAGACAAGTTAAAAAGGCGACCTTTAGGGAATTTACTACCTGGCACTAATTCAATAGCGCAGTCATAGCTCCTATGGGGAGGTAAGGATGCAGATTTACTTTCGCTAAACACATCAGAAAAATCAAACAAAAAGTCAGGAACATCCTCAGCCTGGGGGGAGGCAGAAAAAACAGGAGTGTTGGTATTAACACATTGGCAGCCCCAACTGGTTACAGACACAGATTTCCAATCCAAAACAGGATTATGAGACTGTAACCAAGGGAAACCCAGCACTATAATGTCATGCAGATTATATAGAACCAAAAATTTGCAGCACTCCTGGTGATCAGGTTCAACCCTCATTATCACCTGAGTAGAAAACTGGGGTTTATTCTCAGCCAAAGGGGTAGAATCGATCCCCAGTAAAGGAATAGACTTCTGTAGGGGTATCAAGGGAAACCCACACGTTTAGCAAAATCATAATCCATCAGGTTAATAGCTGCTCCAGAATCAACGAAAGCCTGAGCAGAAAATGAGGACAGAGAGCATATCAGAGTGACAGTTAATAAAAACTTAGTCTGAACACTACCCAAGACAACTGAGCGTGCAAAATGTCTTCCCCGCTTAGGGCAGACTGAAATAGCATGAGAGGCATCACCACAGTAGAAACATAACCCATTGCGCTTTTGAAAATCATGACGCTGTGCCCCAGACACCACTCTATCACACTGCATGGGCTCAGCAGCTGGCTCACAAGGCAACACCACTCCACGCATACTTCTCCGCTCACGCAAACGTCTGTCAATTTGAATCGCTAATGACATAGAATCATTGAGACCAGAGGGGACAGGGAATCCCACCATAACACCCTTTACATTATCCGACAGACCCTTCCGGAAAAGGGCCGCCAAAGCGTCGTCATTCCATTTGGTCAGGACTGCCCACCTACGGAATCTCTGACAGTATAACTCAGCGTCATCAAGCCCCTGATTTAATGCCAACAAGGCTTTTTCAGCTTGATCAGTGACAATAGGCTCATCGTACAATAACCCCAAAGCCTGAAAAAATGCATCAACATCACTCAAAACAGGATCCCCAGGTATCAGGGAAAAAGCCCAATCCTGAGGATCGCCGCGCAGGAGAGAGATGATAATTTGAACCTGCTGCGCTGCGTTTCCTGAGGACTTAGATTTTAAGGCAAGAAACAATTTACAATTATTTTTGAAATTCTGAAACTTAGCTCGATCCCCTAAAAACAAATCTGGCATGGGGATCCTAGGTTCCACAACAGGCAACCTAGCAAGATATGCAGCAATACTCTGAACCTCAGTGGCAAGCTGATCCACACGGCCAGACAACTGTGCAAACTCCATTGGGAGAAAAGATCCTCCCAGCACCCAGAGATACAGAGGGAAAAAAAAAAAAATGCAACAAACAGAAAAATATCTCTGACAACTTTTCTTCCTTCAAAATATTTTTTCCCTTCTGTGAGTACCATACAATTTTTAGGGCCGGTGATACTGTTATGTTACGGTAGCTGAGGAGTGCAGGTAAAAAAGGAAATACACCAGAGCAGTTGGAATCTATGAGATTGCAGTACCCTGACTAACCACCGCAACTAGAGGCAGCCGTGGAGCGTTCCTACGTTGGTCCTAGACGCCTCGTCACAGCCTGAGAAACTAACTACACCTAAAGATAGAAATAGGAAAGCTATCTGCCCCGGAGCAGAACCCCAAAGATAATAGAAAGCCCCCAAACATGTAATGGCGGTTAGACAAGAGGAAATACTGACACAGAAAGAAAATAGTATGAGCAAACGCTGGGGCCCAAACTATCTAAATAGAAAAGGACAGGAAGGGTACTTACTGCAATCTCAGAAAACCCTGAAAAAACACCAACTCTACTAATTTCAAAATCACCTGAGATCACACGACCTCTACCACCTAAATTAGTTCTCTGGTGTAAAAAAATCAAAACAGCAGCCACTGAAAAAAAAAACTGGAAAAAGCAAAAGTACAAAACACAGTGGCTGGACTAAACTGAGAGGGCAAAAGCCCCCGGAGGGGACCCTGAAGGCCCCCACAGAAGTGCAGGACAAAATGTAAAAATATAGCAAAAACACAAAATAAGAAATTGTCTTATCTGATAGCAGGAGATGCAGACACGACACAGCAGGCTACAAGGGAAACTGGAAAGAAGGATTCAGACCAGAACAATTGATCACCGGCAACCCTGATGGGAAAATGACTCCCTTATATAAGACCAATCAGTAACACCTGATTCCCAGTCCTCACAATCCTCACTAGTACCGCTTGTAACCACCAGAGGGAGCCTCTGCTCAGAACTCATCTCAAACCCATTCACAACACTTCTGATTCCGGTATACGATATAGGAAAAATATCGGAACTAAGTTTCGGAATTCCGATGCAGCGAATATCGGCCGATACCCGATACTTGCGGTATCGGAATGCTCAACACTAATAAAAAGTTAAAAAAAAACTTTCTCCATTAAAAATAGATATTTAAAAAAATTACACATGTGGTATCACCGTGTCCAGAAAAATCTATCAAAATATAAAAATAATTTACCCGATTGGTAAACATCAATAAACAGAAAAAAAAAAAACGGCAAAATTGCATTTTTTTTTTTTTAGTAGCTGCAATACTGCAAAAAATGCTGTAAGAAAGTATCATATATCTATGGGAACAGAAAAATAAAAAGTTAAGGTTATTGGAGGAATGAGAAGAAAAAACAGAAACGGTTAAAACAAATTGTTAATGTTCTAAAAAGATTAACCGCTTCCAGACAGCCACTGAAGACAGGGGCGGAACTATCGTGGAAGCAGGGGAAGCAGCTGCCATAGGGCCCGGGCTAGCAGGGGGCCCGTCCCTGCTGCAGCTGTCTCCCCTGCGGCTGTGTTCCGCCGCCCATGGCCTGAGAGTCGGCGGTTCCCTGTGCTGGCTGTCATGCTGACAGCCGGCGCAGAGAAGCTGCTGCGTGCCGTCTCCCAGGAATCAATTGCACTGGTGTCTATACAGACGCCAGTACAATTGAAGCTCTGACCGCCGGGTCAGAGCGACGTCTGCAGCGTGATCATGTCATGTGATCACGCTGCTGACGTCACTCGTCGGCGGCGCCCAGAAGGGTGAAGACTGGTGGTGAGTGTGCTCCACTGTGGAGCTGAAGATACCACCGAAGATTAACGGGGGCACATACTGTGTGAGTGATAACTCTGCATTCTTGGCTGCATTACTACTTGAGGGGCACATTACTACTGATGGGAGAATAAGAGGGCTTATTACTAGTTATGGGGGCATAATGTGCCTGCATTAATAGTTATGCGGGACATGGTTACTAGTAATGGTAGCATAAGGGGGCTGCATTGCTACCAGTCCATTATATTATATTGTGTTTCCATAATGTCTGCTTTAAATACAGCTCTGATTTGGGCAAAAAGCTGGCCGTTATGAGACTGAAGAGTATTTTTTGGGCCTAGAGAATTGCTGTGATTTGCTCCGCCCACTGCTATTGGCTCCGCCCACTATCATAACCCCGCCCCCCGCGCCCGTTTGGGAGAGGGGGCCCCGTTCAAAATTTTGCTGTGGGGCCCCGCCATTTCTAGTTACGCCACTGACTGAAGAGAAACATCGGGTGGCTGCAGGTCGCACCGCGATCAGGTCCCAATTATGTTAATCCTTTGCTATCTTCTAGATGCCGCAGCATTTAGAAGATAGTGAGAGGAAGAGTGCTGTTTTACTCACCTCTCCGATGCTCCCCATGAGCAGCCGATGAATTGTCATGGCAGCCGAAAGTCACCTCCGAGTCTGCCAGCTATGGTGGCCTGTTGGACTAAGCCAGCAGCTATGTCTAACAGGCAATCTGCAATTGTAAAACTGATAGGTCTCATCCAATGCAATACATGTGTACAGAAAAAAAATAATTGAAGTCCCATGCAGGGAATAAGTAAAAAAAAAAAGTAAAATAAAAAAATGTTTTAAAACTACCGGAATTAAAAAAAGTCATGAAATGAATAAAAAAGGAAAAAATATTAAACCACTAAAGACGTATATTTACAGTTGTGTGAAAGTGTTTGCCACTTCCTGATTTGCTATTTTGCATGTTTGTCACACTTAAATGTTTCAGATCACCAAGAAAATTTAAATATTAGACAAAGATAATACAAGTAAACACAAAATGCAGTTTTTTAAATGAAGGTCTTTATTATTAAGGGAAATAGAGATCCAAACCTACAGGGCCCTTGTTGAAAAAGTGATTGCCCCCTAAACCTAATAACTGGTTGTGCCATCTTTAGCAGCAACAACTGCAATAAATGATTTGCGATAACTGGCAATTAATCTTATATAACATTTTGGCCCATCATCTTGACAGAATTGTTGGTAATGTGGTATTGCTATAATTGTACTGACCCGAAGAATAAAGCTTCCTTTATCAATTTTACCACACGCGGAATCAATAAAAAAAAAAAAAACACAATTCCTGAATTGCTGTATTTTGTTCATTCTGCCTCCCTAAAATTTGAATAGAAAGCTATCAAAAAATGTCATGTGCCTGAAAATGGTACCAATAAAAAAGTCAACTTGTCCCGCAAAAATCAAGCCCTCACATGACTGTAGGCAGAAATATGAAAAAAATATAGCTAAATATGGCAATGCAAAAACTTTTTTTTTGTAAAAAAGTGTCTTTTATTGTATGACAGCAGCCAAGCACAGAAACCTGATATATATATAGTACCGCTGTAATCGCACGACCCCGAATAAAATCGCCTAATCACCAATACTGCAAGAGGAATGATGTAAAAAAATTAATAAAAACAATTCTTCACCTGATGTTGATTTGTTCATTCTGCCTCCCAATGATTGTAGTAACGCTCTGATCACATATATTCTGCGCTGCGTGCTTACATCGGGGTTTCTGTCTAAATCTCTGAAATACATGATTCAGACGGAACCCCTCCGGCGGAAGATTCCCTATAATTAGGCAAATAGAGGCACTGTGGTATCCGTCTTTTTAGGCATGCATAAAAACCATGGTCGGGCCACAGTTTTGTGCACCTCTAAAAAGGACACCGCTGAGCAGAGGCCAGATGGAGTCCAGAGTAACTTTGATGCCTCATTATAATGAATGGATCCTTCGGGAGTTTCATCTGAATCACGTCAGAGATTTTAGATGGAAATCCCAAAGTAAATGCGCAGTGTAGAGCACCGAATAAATGTGATCCAAAATGTTATATAAAATGTTCCAATAAAAGATTCAACTCAATTCACAAAAAAACCCCGCTCAGGTCTGTCATCTGTTAACAGAAATATAGGGGGCTTTCATGTTACTGGTAGCTCAAAGGCTCTGTAAAAGCACCATAGCTCCTCGCCTCCCAAAACAATTCCAACAAATTTTGCCCTACCAAATCCAAATGCCCCTCCCTGCTGAGCCCCACAGTGTGCCTAAACCACATGTTTAGCAGTTCTGTAGTGATGATAGCCTGCCTAATTTACGAGTACCTGTCTCCAGAAGCGTGAGCTGGGCATAACGTACTGATCACTACAGCATACTGGTCACTACAACCGCAGTTTGCAATTTTCACTCCAACATCAACTGCTGCTTGTTTCTGGAAAACACTGATGGAGTCAAAATTGTCACAACACCTGTAGATAAATTCCTAGAGGGGTGTAATTTCAAAAATGAGGTTACTTGAGGGGGGATTCTGCTGTTCTAGTTCTAGCGCTCCATCCCTTCTGAGTATTGCTGTGTGACTAAGCAGTACTGTACATCCACAAATTGGATATTGCCACGTTCAGCAGAAATTGTGTGACACATTTTGCCACCATTTTTACCCACTTCTTGTGTAAAAATGTAAAATCTGCGACTAAAACAATTTTTTTGTGGTAAAAATATAATTATTATTTTTTCATTGCACAATAGCATAAAATTCTGTTACACACCTGTGGTGTCAATATGATCACGACACCCTAGATTAATTCACTGAAAGGTGTAGTTTGTAAAATGGGTTCGCTTATGGGGGTTTCTGCTGTTCTGGAATCCCAGGGGCTCTGCAAATGTGACATGGCACCAGTGGCGTAGCAACTGTTTGTGACGCCCGGGGCGGTCGAAAAATTTGCCGCCTCTTTGGTCGTTGATAATCCGGTAGCGCGTTAGGAAGGGGGTGGGGCTTTGGGCGGAGCGAACTTTCCGCTCCGTCCAAAGCGCTGTGTTTCCTGACCGTGGAAACACAGCCTAAGGGCTTGTTCACGAATCACGAGTAGTGTTTTTGATGCATTTTACACACATTTTTTCATGCAAAAAAAGTGCAGCATTACACAGTAACAGCAAAACGAAAAGAATAAAAAAAAATGTTCCTTGTTTCTCAACCCCTACCCGAGATATGACATACTGGTACTTTACATGTCAGGTGCAGATGTATGGAGCAGGATCAGGAGCTGAGCCTGCAACAAACCAGGGAGATGCAAACTGTGATAAACCTTCCATCACATCATGGCAATTTGGGGCACTTCTGCAGGCCCACATGGCTGACATCTTTGATCTTCTTTGAAACCAGAGCTCTTGAATACGGAGGACAACATGGCAGCAGGTTTACTAGTCTTATAGTGATAATGTCTGCTGATAAAACTATTAAAAAAATATTTAATCAAAACAACAGAAAGCTGCCCAGTGAGTGACACACCGCTGGAATCAGGGTCTCTGCCCCTACATTATGCTGCTCTCAGATTAGGTAGCAGAAACCTGTTGATAGATTCTCTTTAATAAATTTGGTGCATCTTTTAATTGCCGTGCACCATTGCCAGAAATGTTAACCAGCAAAGACTTCTGCTGTCACAAAGTTGTGTAAGGGTATGTGTTAAGGCTGGCGGAACACACAAAATAATATAAATAATAAGTGCGTTCGCAGCCCGGGGTCCACCGTGCAGGCGAAGCCCGCTGCTGGCAAAAAGGCGCAAGAAGCAAACTCTGTTATCCCGCAGAGCTGCCAACACAAACGCCGCAATGCGCTGTGGCAATGAGTGCGAACTCTGTTACTCCACAGAGCTGCTAGAAGAGGAGCCGCAACGCTATATGGCGATGTGTGCGCACTCACTAGACACAACTGAGTGGCAAAGAAAACACGCTAGGGCGCTGACTAGCGTTGAAAGCGAACCCTGTTACGTCACAGGGCCGCTGAGAAAAAGCACTGTGTCCTGTAAGGCTCTCAGATACACAGTTAAGTGCTAAGCGTACATAAAGCGTGATCATGTGCTAATGTCCTCGCGGGAGTCACCCGCAATCTATGGCGTCTGAACGCCAGACCCTGAATACGGCAATCAAAACTCCTCACCGGTTATGCCGGTAATCTAGGGCATCTAGGACACCGACCCTGACCAGCTACCATACCAAACTCCTCACCGATTAAGTCGGTATTCTAGTGGCTTATTTCAGCCGGGTCCCTATCCACACATACACATGACCACACTGGCGCATAGCATACAATGATTGATATTAGCGCATGGCGGCCCAGCCATGCTACCCTTTTATAGCAACAGCTACAGGACCTTCCAGGAACAAGGACCAATGAGAAGCTGTTACAAACACACGTAGCTACATGACCTTCCTGGCGGACCAATAGGAGCCGCTGCAGCACCTGAACATGTGACCCCTGATCTCCAATGAGAGATCTCACTCTGGGCATGCTCAGATGGGAAAACGCAGGACTTTGTCCCAAAGACGACTGCTCCAGCACTGGCTATTATAGCAGATCCAGGAAAGGCAGCAGCAAGTCACTGCACAGTAGAGGAGTGGGCAAGACGCCTGGACCGACGTCTCTGCTGAGCAGGCTCCACTGCGGCCGGAGATGAATGGGAGACCGCAGCGAGACGGGTTCGAGACTCCCCTTGTGCAGCAGCGAGAAATCGAACCCTAACATTACCCCCCCTCCTAGGGCCCCCCCTTCTTTGGGCCTTGCTGCGCTCAAAGGCAGCGATGAGCTGCGGAGCGTGAACATGCTCGGCAGGCTCCCAGGATCTATCCTCAGGCCCATAACCCCTCCAATCCACCAAATAAAATTTTTTGCCTCGTACCACCTTGCACCCAACAATGGCGTTCACCTCATGATCGTCGGTAGATGAACCCGACGTCCCGGCAGATGACTCGGAAAACCCGGGAAATGGCCACGGGTTTCAAGAGGAACACGTGAAAGGTGTCAGTGATACCAAGGCGAGGTGGAAGGGCTAGGCGGTATACCACAGGGTTAACCTGCTCGAGGACCTTGAAAGGACCCAGGTAGCGGGGTGCCAACTTAGTGGATTCAACTCGCAGCCTGATGTTACGGGCGGAGAGCCACACCATGTCCCCAGGAGCAAATGTTGGAGCGGGGCGCCGATGTGCGTCGGCGGAGGACCTCATCCTCTCCTTGGATGCCTGAATGGCATCCTGGGTACGGTCCCAAATGTCCCGTGCCTCCACAGCCCAGTCTGCCACCCTGGAGTCGGCGGAAGACACAGGCATGGGCACCGGAACCCGCGGATGTTGACCATAGTTTAGGAGGAATGGAGTCTGTCCGGTGGAATCAGCCACAGCATTGTTTAATGCAAACTCAGCCCATGGTAGCAAGGATGCCCAGTCATCCTGCCTGACCGAGACAAAATGTCGTAGATAGGTGACCAAGGTCTGGTTGGCCCTCTCTACCAACCCATTCGTCTCAGGATGGTACGCTGAAGAGAGATTTAACTCAATACTGAGTAGACGACAAAGCTCTCTCCAGAACCGAGACGCAAACTGGGGACCTCGGTCACTGACAATTTTGTCCGGCATGCCGTGTAGACGAAAGATATGCCTAACGAACAACGCTGCCAGAGCCTGTGCAGAAGGTAACCGTGGAAGCGGCACCAAATGCACCATTTTGGAAAAATGGTCGGTGATTACCCAAATGATGGTGTAACCTCGAGACTTGGGCAAGCCCACCACAAAGTCCATCCCAACCATCTCCCAGGGCCTGTCTGCCACCGGCAAAGGGTGAAGTAACCCAGCTGGCCGTTGTGGTGGAGACTTATTCTTGGCGCAGGAGACACACGCCCGAACATAGTCCCCAACGTCACGGACCATATGCGGCCACCAGTATGTCCTTGCCAACAATTCAGATATCCTCTTTGCCCCAAAGTGTCCACCCCCCCTGGACGAATGTGCCCAAGAGAGTACCTCCGGTCGCAAATTAGTAGGCACGAAAGTCTTGCCCGGGGGCACAGACTCTAGCGAAACCGGGGCCACTGTTCTCAGGCTCTCTGTGGGGGCGATTAGCCGAGGCTCCTCCACCTCCTCCTCCGAGGACTCCACAGAGCGAGAGAGAGCGTCGGCACGAATGTTTTCTCTCCCGAGAGGAAATGCAGTGTGAAATGAAACCAGGAGAAGAACAAGGACCATCTGGCTTGGAGAGAATTAAGCCGCTGGGCTGTCTGAAGATATACCAGGTTTTTGTGATCCGTGAAGACTTGGAAGGGAAAGCGAGCTCCCTCCAACAGATGTCTCCACTCCGAGAAGGCCAACTTCATTGCTAGCAACTCCCTGTCCCCGATGGAATAATTCCTCTCCGCTGGTGTGAAGGTCTTGGAGAAAAAGAAGCATGGATGCTTCCAACCTTGAGCATCCTTTTGGAAAAGGACTGCTCCAGCTCCAACGGACGAGGCATCCACCTCCAATATAAATGGCTTATCAACATCGGGGCGATGTAGGATGGGAGCTCTAGCGAAATGGGACTTAATAGACGTGAAGGCCTTGGAGACCTCTTCAGACCACAATTTGGGATTAGCTCCCTTTTTGGTGAGGGCAACCACGGGAGCTACCAAAGTTGAGAAGTGAGGGATAAACTGGCGGTAGTAATTAATGAACCCCATAAAGCGCTGCACCGCCTTTAGAGAATGGGGTTCTTGCCAGTCCATCACCGCCTGTAGTTTGGCAGGATCCATAGCCAATCCCTGGGCGGAGATGATATAGCCCAGGAAAGGTAAGGACTCCTGCTCAAACACACATTTCTCCAACTTTGCGTAGAGGGAATTTGCCCGTAGGAGGTCGAAGACTCTGCAAACATCTCTCCGGTGGGAGTCAATATCTGGGGAAAAGATGAGAATATCATCCAGATAGACTACGACTGAGGTGGAGAGCATATCCCGGAAGATGTCATTAACAAAGTCTTGGAAGACGGCTGGGGCGTTACAGAGCCCGAAGGGCATCACCAGATATTCATAGTGCCCGTCCCTGGTATTAAAAGCCGTCTTCCATTCGTCCCCCTCACGGATGCGAATCAGGTTATAAGCACCCTGCAGATCTAATTTCGTAAATATCCTTGCCCCTCGTAGCCTATCAAATAGCTCAGAAATCAGTGGCAACGGGTATTTATTCTTAACAGTGATGGCATTAAGACCCCTGTAATCGATGCATGGACGTAATTCTCCGTTCTTCTTCTGCACGAAGAAGAACCCCGCCCTTGCAGGTGACACTGACTTCCTAATGAATCCTCTCGCCAGGTTCTCCTGGATATATTGGGACATAGCCTCCGTCTCCGGGAGAGAAAGGGGATAGACCCGTCCCCGAGGTGGTTCTGCTCCAGGCAAGAGGTCAATAGGACAGTCATAGGGACAGTGAGGTGGAAGGACTTCTGCAGCCTTTTTGGAGAATACGTCTGCATATGACCAATAGTAATTAGGAAGAGAAGTAAGATCTGCGGGCATCTCTGTAGTGGCCACCTGAATGCATTCCCTCATACATCTGCCTTTACATGACTCACCCCAACCCAATATCCTCCCAGAGTTCCACTCAATGTGTGGGGAATGGAAATGGAGCCAGGGCATGCCTAACAAGATCTCGTCTATTCCCTCGGGAATGACTAAAAGTGAGATAATCTCTTGATGGGAAGGTGACATTGACAACGTGAAAGGGATGGTCTGATGTGTGATTGGTGAAGGCAGTGTCGACCCATTCACTACTCGGACAGTCACGGGTTTGGCGAGCATCACCAGAGGTATAGAGTGGCGGAGAGCGAAAGTAGAAGACATGAAATTTCCTTTGGCTCCAGAATCCACACAAAGCGTGACTGATAAAGTGGATGAGCCAAAATTGATTGTCCCCCTAAAGGACAACTTGGAGGCGTGTACTGCTGTGTCTAGTGAACCCCCTCCAATGGTTACTAGACGCGGTCGTTTCCCGACCGCCGTGGACATTTGTTAGCATAATGCCCTATTTGTTGGCAGGCATTACAGGTCACAGATACTCGAGCAGCCCGAGATCTAGGTCTCACTCGAGAAATCTCCATGGCCTCAGGGGAATCGGACGCCTGAATGGAAGATTCCAGAGGTCTGGCGAAGGTGGGCGCCAGCCGGAACCTCTGCCTACACTGGGCCCGCTCCAACCTCCGCTCGTTAAAACGAAGGTCGATGCGGGTAGATTTGGTAATGAGCTCCTCCAGTGTGGCAGGAATCTCCCTGGTGGACAAGGCGTCCTTCACATGGTCTGCCAGTCCCCTCCAGTACACGGGTATAAGGACTTTATCTGGCCAATCCAGCTCAGAGACCAGAGTCCGAAATTGGACGGCAAACTGGCTGACCATGGATGAACCCTGGGTGATAGCCAACAATTGAAGAGCCGTATCGTGGGTGACACGAGGTCCTAAAAAGACCTGTTTAAGAGTGTCCAAGAAGAGAGGAGCACTCTGCACCACACGATCATCGCGCTCCCATAACGGCGTTGCCCACTCCAACGCCCTGCTCGACAAAAGGGATATGATAAAACCCACTTTCGCCCGCTCCGTGGGATAACGTGCAGCCAGAAGCTCTAGGTGTATGGAGCACTGACTGACGAAACCCCGACATTGTTTACTGTCACCGGTAAACTTGTCTGGAAGTGGGAGGCGGGAAATAGTCGGAGCAGGGGTAGCAGAGGACAAACTGGCGGCGGCCACACTAGCAGCCTGAACCGCGACTGCAGTAACATCCACCGCTGAGGTTGTGCGCTCTAGAGTCACCAACCTACCCTCCAGCTGCTGGATATACCGCTGCAGACGCTGGTCGTCCGCCATTTTACCAGCCAGACCCTGGCGCTAATATTATGCTAAGGCTGGCGGAACGCACAAAATAATATAAATAATAAGTGCGTTCGCAGCCCGGAGTCCACCGTGCAGGCGAAGCCCGCTGCTGGCAAAAAGGCGCAAGAAGCAAACTCTGTTATCCCGCAGAGCTGCCAACACAAACGCCGCAATGCGCTGTGGCAATGAGTGCGAACTCTGTTACTCCACAGAGCCGCTAGAAGAGGAGCCGCAACGCTATATGGCGATGTGTGCGCACTCACTAGACACAACTGAGTGGCAAAGAAAACACGCTAGGGCGCTGACTAGCGTTGAAAGCGAACCCTGTTACGTCACAGGGCCGCTGAGAAAAAGCACTGTGTCCTGTAAGGCTCTCAGATACACAGTTAAGTGCTAAGCGTACATAAAGCGTGATCATGTGCTAATGTCCTCGCGGGAGTCACCCGCAATCTATGGCGTCTGAACGCCAGACCCTGAATACGGCAATCAAAACTCCTCACCGGTTATGCCGGTAATCTAGGGCATCTAGGACACCGACCCTGACCAGCTACCATACCAAACTCCTCACCGATTAAGTCGGTATTCTAGTGGCTTATTTCAGCCGGGTCCCTATCCACACATACACATGACCACACTGGCGCATAGCATACAATGATTGATATTAGCGCATGGCGGCCCAGCCATGCTACCCTTTTATAGCAACAGCTACAGGACCTTCCAGGAACAAGGACCAATAAGAAGCTGTTACAAACACACGTAGCTACATGACCTTCCTGGCGGACCAATAGGAGCCGCTGCAGCACCTGAACATGTGACCCCTGATCTCCAATGAGAGATCTCACTCTGGGCATGCTCAGATGGGAAAATGCAGGACTTTGTCCCAAAGACGACTGCTCCAGCACTGGCTATAATAGCAGATCCAGGAAAGGCAGCCGCAAGTCACTGCACAGTAGAGGAGTGGGCAAGACGCCTGGACCGACGTCTCTCCTGAGCAGGCTCCACTGCGGCCGGAGATGAATGGGAGACCGCAGCGGGACGGGTTCGAGACTCCCCTTGTGCAGCAGCGGGAAATTGAACCCTAACAGTATGTTTCCACGGTCAGGAAACAGTCCGGATTAGCTGCGTGTTTGACGCTGTGCGTTGTCGCCGCAAGGGAAATAACACAGGGCTATGTAGCCCTGTGGTCATTCCGGATGTGTTCCGGAGGTGTCCTGAACACATCCGGAAAGAGCGCGTGTACAAAAGGGGGCGGGGCTTTGGGCGGTGTTTAATTTCCGCTCCGTCCAAAGTGCTGTGGTTCCGGACCGTGGAACCACAGCCTAAATGAGGATGAATTTGTTGGGCACACTTGACCATGCCCCATCCCCTTGCGCCACAATTTTCTAATTTCGCAATAAGCAGTTTGCTAGAATTCTGATGAAAGCCCCTTGATGGATCAGGCCAGTTGCATCTTACTGTGGGATAACTCTTACTAATATTTAGGATTTGTTGCGACAATTCATGCGTTTCACAACAGGTTTGATTAATTTGCTAAGTATCAGAAAAGAGCAGATCTGTGGGCATCATGGGGTTACTGATCAGGCGTGCCACATTTGGAAAGGTGGCTGGACACAATGGACAGTTACTGGGAGACTACCATCTTCACCCTGACTCCCAAGTAGTCTCCATACAGAATAAGGGGCCTTCCTCTCCACCCCAGGAGGTCATTCATGAATTCCATCACTAGTTACTGGCAGGCTCACAGACCTAAGGCAATAGCGCAGCTGTTAGCACAAGATGCCTTAGTTTTGTGCCCTACACACTGCACAGACCCCAGGAATCCGCATACTGCACAGACCCCAATCACCATAGGTCCCCATATGCGCTAGTCTCATACATACTAAACATGCTGCTTCTAGCTGCAGCCTGGGATTTAGGAGACATACAGTCAGCTCCATGGCGACCTGTTACCTACAGCAGCCGCTTTCCTAAATCATACAAAATATCAAACCCCATTCTCCTCACCTTTTAGCCAGATCTTGCACAGTGCAACCACACTTCCCAGCAAGTACACGCAAGAATACTAGTTTGACCAATCACAGCGCCTTTATGCGTGGAGACTTATGGGAAGTGTAGTCTCTGTGACTCTCAAGCAGTTGTTCTAATAGTGACCTTTGACTACAGTTCCCAGCATGCAACTTGAAAACTCTGCTATACTGACTATTTAACTCGTACTTAACTGGGAGTGTGGAGCGCGGTGCTGCAGCTGCACTGTGCCTCGCGAGTCCGCGCTTCTCCCACAGAGGAGAGGAATTGCTGCCATGCCGCCCCACACAAGTGCCGCCTGGGGCGGACCGCCCCCCCCACGCTACGCCACTGCATGGCACCCTCAAACCAGTGCAGCAAAATCTGCACTGTAATATGTTGCTTCTTTATTTCTGAGCTTTGGACTGTGCCTCAAAAGTAGTTTTCAACCACTTATGGGGAATTGCTGTACTCAGGAGAAATTGCATAACAAATTCTACTTCTCCTATTACCCCTTTTAAAAAATTCAAACTTGAGGTCAAAGCAACATTTTAGTGGAAAAAATAGTAATACTTCATTTACTCAGCCCAATGTTATACAAGTTTGTGAATCACCTGAAGGTTAAAAATGCTCATTACTCTCCTAGATGAATTCCATGGGCTGGCTCAGTGGATAGCGCTGGAGTCCTGGGTTCGAGTCCCACCAAGGACAACATCTGCAAGGAGTTTGTATGTTCTCCCTGTGTTTGCGAGGGTTTCCTCCGGGTTCTCTGGTTTCCTCCCACACTCCAAAAACATACTGATAGGGAATCTAGATTGTGAGCCCCTTCGGGGACAGCGACGATGATGTGTGCAAACTGTAAAGCGCTGCGGAATATGTTAGCGCTATATAAAAATAAAGATTATTATTATTTATTATTCCTTGAGAGGTGTAGTTTACAAAATGGGGTCACTTGTGGAAATTTCTGCTGTTTTGACATGTCAGGAGCTCTTCAAATGTGACATGGTATCCGCAACCTATTCAGGCCAAAATAACACTCATTCCCTTCCGAGCCCTGCCGTGCGCCCAAGCAGTTGTTGTCCATCAAATATTGGGTATCGGCGAACTCTGGAAAAATTATGCAACAAATTTTGGCATCCATTTTCTCCTGTTACCCTTGTGAAAATAAAAAAATGAGGCTAAAACAACATTTTTGTGTGAAAAATGTGATTTTTAATTTTCACGGCTCAACATAATAAAATTCTGTGAAGCTCCTGAGGGTTCAAGGTGCTCACCATACATCTAGATAAATTCCTTGAGGGGTCTAGTTTCAAAATGGGGTCATTTATGGGAGTATTTCCACTGTTTAACACAACATGGTGTCGGTTATCGATTCCAGACAATTTTGTATTCCAAAAGTCAAATGGTGCTCCTTACCTTCCAAGCCCTGCCGTACGCCCAAACAGTAGTTTTCCTTAACATATGTGGTATCAGCGTACTCAAGAGAAATTGCACAACAAATTTTTGTGGTAAAATTTTTATTTTCACAGCTCAACATTATAAAATTCTGTGAAGCTCCTGAGGGTTCAAAGTGCTTACCTAACATCTAGATAAATTCCTCGAGGGGTGTAGTTTCCAAAATGGGGTCATTTGAGAGGGTTTCCACTGTTTAGGCAGATCAGGGGCTCTCCAAACACTACATGACATCCGCTCTCAATTCCAGCAAATTTTGCATTCAAAAAGTCAAACAGTGCTCCTTCCCTTCAGAGCCCTGCCGTGTGCCCGAAAAGTGGTTTTCACCCACATATGAGAAATTGGCTGCTCAGGAGAAATTGCACAACATATTTTGGGGTTCATTTTCTCTTGTTACTCTTGTGAAAATTGTGTATAAAGTAAATTGTTTGTGAAAAAAGTTAAATGTTAATTTTTTTCTTCCACATTGCTTTAGTGCCTGTGAAGTACCTGAAGTGTTAATAAACATTTTGAATGTGGTTTTGAGCACTTTGAGGGGTGCAGTTTTTAGAATGGTTTAACTTTTGGGTATTGTCTGTCATTTAGGCCCTTAAAGTTACTTCAAATGTGATGTGTCTGGTCTGTATAAAATGGTTTTGTTAATTTTATAGAAAAATAAGAAATTGCTAATCAACTTTTAACCCTTTTAACAAAAAAAATGTTTTAAAAAATTGTGCTGATGTAAAGTAGACATGTGGTAATTGTTATTTATGAACATAGCGTCCAGCCAAAATGGCACTCCAAAATTCAAATGCTGCTCCTTCTCTTCTGAGCCCTGCAGTGTGTCCAAAAAGTAGTTTGCGACCACATATAGAGTATCGTCATACTCTAGAGACATTGCACAACAAATTGCGTTGACCAATTACTCCTGCTTCCCTTGTGAAAATGAAAATTTTGGGGCTAAGGGCTCATACTCACTGGCGCCGAAAACATATGATATTCAGCCGAAAAAAAATCGGATTCAAATCTGACCAATGTTATTCAATAGGTGAGTTCTCATTTGCGATTTTTTTTCTCATCAGAAATTGGTGTGAGAAAAAAATCGCAGCATGCTGCGATTTGATGCGATTTTGGCATGATAATCGCCAATGCAAGTCAATGGATGCGAGAAATCATCGCACAGCACTCGCACCATGCAAGTGCTGTCCGATTTATACGCACCAGTCTCCTTTGAAAAGCCGGCAATTCATCCCCGGCTACTGTAAAATCACACTGACAGCTCACAAAACACTAGATACATACACATAGAATACATATATATTTATATACACATGTCATTGTGACACATAATATATATATATATATATATATATATATATAGTTCATACACTTCTACATACTGTAATAGCCGCTAATTCAATTACCGGCTTTTGTGAAATCACAGAAGCCGACATGAAATGATACATTGTTTACACACAGTTAACCATGTCATTTCATGTATTTTGATATATGGTTTTAACTTACAATTACATAAGAGTATGTGTGCAAAATTTCAGACATGTAGGGGTTAATTAAAGGTGTAAATTCGTTGAAAAAAAATGCGTGGGCTCCCGCTGTATTTTCTCCACCAGACAGACAAAGCAAGCGAGTGGGGGCATATAATAATAGCCTAGGGAGGGTACATTTTTTTGTGCCCCCCTGGCTACTAACATCTGCCCCAGACAGCCCAGAAAGGGCAAATCTCTAATTAGATTAGCCCTTTCTGGCACTTTGCCCGTCTATTCCCATTGCCCTTGTTTTTATTATTTTTTCTTTTTATTTTCTTCTTCATTTCATGACCGTGTTTATTCCATCCACCATTTCCATCTTTCTTTATAAAAACAAACAAAAAATTTATTTTATTTTTATTTTTCTATTTTCCATTTTTCATGTTCCCATTTTTCCTCATTTTTTACTTTTAATTACTTTTTCCCTACATTATCTATCTATATTATTTCTCTTTCTTATTTTGTTCCCCTTGGTTTCCATTGCGTTCTCTTCCCCCTTTTTCTCCCCTCTTTTTCCTCTTTTTCCTTTCTGTTTATCTTCTTCTTATCTTATTCCCATTCTTCTCTTCTCACTTTGCATATAGCATGTCTTAATATCTTGCTTTTTTCTTCCATCCCCTCTGTTTTTTGCTCCTTATTCCCTTTACCGCTCTTGTTTCTTATTTTTCCCTCTTTACCGCTTTCATCCTCTTCCTTTATCTTATTCCCATTTTTCCCTTCTCACTTTACATACATTATGCCTTAATATTCTGCCTCTGACTTTTACCCCCTCTGTTTTTTGTTCTCTATTCCCTCTACTGGTTCCATCCCATGTTTCTCATATTCCCTACTGCGCAGATGCAGTCTGGGTGACACGCTTCTGCGTATCAAACCTCCTTTCAGCTCTCTCTTTTGATAACGTGACGTTGTGACGTCAGGCAACTGAGCGCATGCGCAGTCCACTACAACACGTCCCTGCGTGTCTAGCCTCATTTCAGGTCCTCTGAGCGTCATGTTAGGCGCATTACTTCCGGATTTAGACTCCTGTGGCCCTATTTAAAGCGCCGCTTTGACAAACACGGCCCACATCCTATCTCTCTGGACGGACGGCTCCCTTTTCTTTACTTCACAAACCAGGTTGGTTTTATGCTATATAACCCCAGCTATTTTCCTAGCGGCGGTCGCTTCATTTGTTTCACTTCATTTTTTTCACTTCATTTTGTTCACTTTATTTTTTCATTTGTCCTTTTACTTATCTTTTTCCCTGACTTATTTTCACATATAGCCTGCATTGGACTTGGCTCCTGCTTATCCTCCATTTACTCTCTGCACCATAAGGTTAGTGTTTTTCTGTACCTGCTCGATCAGTTACCCTGGAATCACAAATTTCATAATAATGTGTACGAGCTCCTATTAGGTATCAACTGGTAGCCATGCTGTTATACCAATCCCCTGATTTCGGCTAATATATAAAAATTGATTTCTGTATAAAAACTGATTCATAGATACTATGACGTATGAAAATTGATTCCAATATACTATGACATATATTTTATCCTTACAAGTAGAGCTATTTTCTCTCGGGATTGGTTGGCAGCCTACCACTCAGAAGGGCACTGTCTGACCTTTTGGGTTATGTGTACCGCTGTCCCAGATTTATCTCTATTTAATCAAAAGCTCTAGATGTAATAGTAGTTGTTGTTCTTGTAATCATCTGGGTATGACTATATCTAAAATACTCTATCTTCAGGACTTTTGAATGAATGTACATAGAAAATTCTTTGTACATATATGTATATAGATGTATATATGTAGATAGCACTTTTGTTCATACTATGTATTTTGTATAATGAATGTCACTTGCTTGTTCATTCTATTTATGTTCTACTTCACAGTGAGGTTTTTGAGAAAGACCACGTATGGTCGAAACGTTAAACCCCGCCAGCTCTGTCCTTATTTTGTTTACCTACCACACAAGCATTGGTGTTTTTGTCCAGATCATTGATGTAATAAATGAAACTTTATTTGCTTTATATTCAACACTGAGTGCGGGTGATTTCTCTACTATATTGGACATTTTTGTTCAGCCAGCACCTATCAAGTTGTTACACAGTGTGCACATCATTTCTTTACTTATCTGACATCCCGTTGATGTTTGCACCTGTACCCTGATGTCTACCCATACCTTCGCCTTTGATGATACTGCAGCATCTACTATCCTATCTAAAATCACAAATCCAAGTGATTTTTTACATACCCCAGCACAGGAGATTAGAAGCAGGGACTATGAAAGGGAATGTAGAAGATTGATGTCCTATGACCTTCATTCAATCACCTTGGCTGAGTATTACAAGCTAAACCGTATCCCTAGAGGTCTCCGGTGCAATCTTCGACCTACGTTATTTTCTGACAGACCCGACTACTGTGAGAAATACAAAAAAATTCTCAACAAGTGCTCATTGGACATTATACTCTTGACTATTGAAACTTTGCAATCAGCAATTTCTGAAACTGAAGCAAAGGTAAAGTCGATTGAGGAACAATTTAGTTCCACCTTATCCACACAGGATTGGCAAAATTTGAAAACTAAGGTTGATAAAATCATTGAGGACAACCGTAAATCACTACAGGAAAAGAAAAGGAGTAAATTCCACAGAGACGAAGAGGATTACAAGTCAGAAAGAGTATATAGGTGGAACGACACCTCCAATCCGGGACAATGGCGAGGCAACTATGGCTCAAGGCGACCTGGTTCCTTCAGCTCAGACAGCAGTGGCTCCTCCTACAACCAGAATCAGAGCCATTTTTTAGGAAGAAGACAACCCAGGAGGGGCAACAATCGCCCAACAGGAGGAGAAAGACAAGGAGGTCAATCCACAAACGTGACCGACCGTATGGTGACGAGATCACAGGTAGGAACCTTAGATCTGTGATCAACATCTCCTCATATACACTCAATCCAGTTGAACTGTCGGTGTTACAGCATGGACTGTCATTTTGCCCAACTCCTGCCTTTGATAGTTTTAAGCTGGAACAGGATCTCCAGTATTTTTACCGCTCCATTCGGCTCAAAACTCACTTTGGTCTCCAAAATGTGTCTAGTAGTAACGTAACATCCTTTCTAGAGGGAACCTCTGCCTCCTCTTCTGAACTATCTATAATGTCCCTAGGATTATTCAATAAAAGCTCATTTCATCCACCTCGAACACACCATGCAGCTGAAGCATGTATTGACCTTATTGATAGGGAGATACATGAGACCCTTAGGAAACAACAGAAAGGCTTATTCCCCACCAAAAGCAACATCACATCACTGGAGAAACAAGCTATTGAGTCTCTTAAAGCCAATAAGAACATAACCATCAAGCCAGCTGATAAGGGTGGGGCAATAGTGATAATGAATCAAACTGATTACATCAAAGAGATCGAGAATCAGCTATCTGATGAATCAACATATAAGAGAATTCCGTCTGACCCCACCCCGCAAATCAGGAGGAAAATAGATTCTTTACTTAATAAATATCTAGTTAACAACTGCATAGATAAAAAAACATCTACCTTTCTGACCAACCTATACCCAATCACACCAGTCATATATATACTTCCTAAGATCCACAAATCTCTGACCAATCCTCCGGGGCGCTCTATTGTGGCATCGACTGACTCGATTTTAGCACCTTTGTCTATCTTCCTGGAGAAATCTCTGACACCACTGGTCAAAGAAACCAGGTCCTTTGTCCTTGACACTGGACACTTCATTAACACCATTAAATTCCTGCCAGACATTCCATTAGGGTGCCTCCTAGTAACATTAGACGTCAAAAGCCTCTACACCTCGATCAAGCATGACCTTGGTATAGAGGCTGTCAAAGAATCTCTCCGCTCGTCAAATTTAGGCACCACCTCTCAACAATTCATTTTGGAACTATTAACCTTGGTTCTCAATGAGAACTATTTTCTTTTTGGTGACCAATTCTATTACCAAACCTGTGGTACAGCCATGGGATCCAACATGGCCCCAGCCTATGCCAACCTCTACATGGATGCCTTTGAGAACAGATACATCTACAATAATAATCTGTTTTTGCTTCACTCTAAATGTTGGCTCCGGTATATAGATGACATTTTTTGTCTTTGGGATGGCACCCTGGATACTCTCATCTCATTCACAACTCAGATCAACAACATCAGACCTGAATTACAATTTTCACTCAACTGGGACTTGCACAAAATCCCTTTTCTAGATACCATGGTAATTAAAAATGATGACTGTGGACTATCCACAGACCTGTATACCAAACCTACCGACTCCAACAACCTTCTATTATTTACAAGCTGCCACCCCAAATCTACACGGGAGAGTCTTCCCCGTTCTCAATTCCATAGAGTGAAGAAAATTGTCTCCGATCCCCGTCTGGTAGAGACACGACTTGATGAGATGGCCAATAAATTCAGAGAGAGGAAATACCCAGAAAATATTCTTTCCACTGAAAAACAGAGAATTTTGTCTTATGAACCCCCCACCAGCATATCCTCAAAACCTGAACGGATTCCCTTTATTCATACACATCATCCTTTAAAGAATATAATCTACAAAATTATCAATAAACATTGGCATCGTTTAAATGAATCTTATCCACAAATTTCAGCTTTTCAAACACCTGTACTCATGTGCAAAAGGAGACCCAAAAACTTCAAAGACCAATTGGTCCGTGCAGACATTGGTAGCCTTACTAAACTACCCAAACAAACATTTATAGGGACACAGAGGAGGGGAACATTCCCATGCTTGGGATGTTCCTGCTGTGCCAATGTAATCAAAACTGACAATATCGTCCACCCACATTCTGGGTAAAGATATAAGATCAATGGCTTTTACACATGTGACACCAATTTTGTGGTATATTCGATAAAATGTCCATGTGGCCTCCTCTATATAGGGGAGACCACACAACATATCAGAGAAAGAATCTCAAGCCACAAATCTACTATTAGATTAAATAAAACATGGCTGCCGGTCCCAGACCACTTCTCCAAAGCAAACCATTCCGTTTCGCAACTCCGTTTTCAAGTGATAGAACAGGTTGACAAACCGAGACGGGGGGGTAATCACATTAGGCTCCTCAAACAAAGGGAATCCTTTTGGATTCATACACTGCAGACCCTGGCTCCCAAAGGTCTCAATAGGGAATTAGACTTTACCTTTTGTTAAATGTTTTTTGTATTACTTATGACTGTTTGACTTTTTTTGTCTCCAGGTTCACTGGTCCAGTATGGTGCACTAACATTTCTCTCTTGTAGATTCCTCAATAGGGAAACCATGTGAGAATAAGTCCATAAAAAGTCCCTTTCCCTCTATTTTCTCTCTCCAATCACTCATTGGTAAGTTCTACAAATATCATAACCCTTCATTAATTTCCTTTCATCATTTTAATTTTTCAATTTTATTCTTATTTTTTGTTTTATTCTCTAATTTTTATTTTTTCAAAGAATGTTTTTATTATTTTTTCTTTTTATTTTCTTCTTCATTTCATGAGCGTGTTTATTCCATCCACCATTTCCATCTTTCTTTATAAAAACAAACAAAAAATTTATTTTATTTTTATTTTTCTATTTTCCATTTTTCATGTTCCCATTTTTCCTCATTTTTTACTTTTAATTACTTTTTCCCTACATTATCTATCTATATTTTTTCCTTTCTTATTTTGTTCCCCTTGGTTTCCATTGCGTTCTCTTCCCCCTTTTTCTCCCCTCTTTTTTCCTTTTTATCCTTTCTGTTTATCTTCTTCTTATCTTATTCCCATTCTTCTCTTCTCACTTTGCATATAGCATGTCTTAATATCTTGCTTTTTTCTTCCATCCCCTCTGTTTTTTGCTCCTTATTCCCTATACCGCTCTTGTTTCTTATTTTTCCCTCTTTACCGCTTTCATCCTCTTCCTTTATCTTATTCCCATTTTTCCCTTCTCACTTTACATACATTATGCCTTAATATTCTGCCTCTGACTTTTACCCCCTCTGTTTTTTGTTCTCTATTCCCTCTACTGGTTCCATCCCATGTTTCTCATATTCCCTACTGCGCAGATGCAGTCTGGGTGACACGCTTCTGCGTATCAAACCTCCTTTCAGCTCTCTCTTTGATAACGTGACGTTGTGACGTCAGGCAACTGAGCGCATGCGCAGTCCACTACAACACGTCCCTGCGTGTCTAGCCTCATTTCAGGTCCTCTGAGCGTCATGTTAGGCGCATTACTTCCGGATTTAGACTCCTGTGGCCCTATTTAAAGCGCCGCTTTGACAAACACGGCCCACATCCTATCTCTCTGGACGGACGGCTCCCTTTTCTTTACTTCACAAACCAGGTTGGTTTTATGCTATATAACCCCAGCTATTTTCCGAGCGGCGGTCGCTTCATTTGTTTCACTTCATTTTTTTCACTTCATTTTGTTCACTTTATTTTTTCATTTGTCCTTTTACTTATCTTTTTCCCTGACTTATTTTCACATATAGCCTGCATTGGACTTGGCTCCTGCTTATCCTCCATTTACTCTCTGCACCATAAGGTTAGTGTTTTTCTGTACCTGCTCGATCAGTTACCCTGGAATCACAAATTTCATAATAATGTGTACGAGCTCCTATTAGGTATCAACTGGTAGCCATGCTGTTATACCAATCCCCTGATTTCGGCTAATATATAAAAATTGATTTCTGTATAAAAACTGATTCATAGATACTATGACGTATGAAAATTGATTCCAATATACTATGACATATATTTTATCCTTACAAGTAGAGCTATTTTCTCTCGGGATTGGTTGGCAGCCTACCACTCAGAAGGGCACTGTCTGACCTTTTGGGTTATGTGTACCGCTGTCCCAGATTTATCTCTATTTAATCAAAAGCTCTAGATGTAATAGTAGTTGTTGTTCATGTAATCATCTGGGTATGACTATATCTAAAATACTCTATCTTCAGGACTTTTGAATGAATGTACATAGAAAATTCTTTGTACATATATGTATATAGATGTATATATGTAGATAGCACTTTTGTTCATACTATGTATTTTGTATAATGAATGTCACTTGCTTGTTCATTCTATTTATGTTCTACTTCACAGTGAGGTTTTTGAGAAAGACCACGTATGGTCGAAATGTTAAACCCCGCCAGCTCTGTCCTTATTTTGTTTACCTACCACACAAGCATTGGTGTTTTTGTCCAGATCATTGATGTAATAAATTAAACTTTATTTGCTTTATATTCAACACTGAGTGCGGCTGATTTCTCTACTATATTCCCATTGCCCTGTAGCGGTGGCGAATGGGTTAATAAGGGGTTAAAACCACCTTGCAATTGAAAGGTGACTTTAAGCCAGGTTAATAATTGAGAGCTGTCAATTAGACAACTATCAATTATTAATCCTATTGTATGAAAGAAAAATCAAACACACACACTTTAATAAAAAAGAAGTTTAATGAAATAATTAAACAGTTTTTGACCATATTTTATTTTCCTGCTAAAACCATTTCCTGTAATAAAAATAAAAAAAAAAGCAAAATTTTTCTTACCAATCCGATGCACAGTCAGGTCCCACGCTTTAATCCATCAGAAAGGGTTAACAGGTTACAGTTAGCAGGGAGCTAATGCTGCCTGCTGAGCTGTTACCCCCCTAATGAATAAGTTCCTCTCCCAGCGAAAGGAGAGGAAGTGATTAATTAGTGGAGCTTAATTGATTTATTGCCACTTTCACTTTAGGTCAGGTCACCCTGACCTGACCTAAAGTGAAAGTGGGACGCAATCAATTAAGCTTCATTCATTAATCACATCCTCTCCTGTCGGCAGGAGATAAGCTCATTCATTCAGGAGCTTTCAGCTGAGCACGCAGTATTACTTGCGCTGCTTGGCTCAAAGCTAGTTAACCCTTTGTGAAGGATTACAGTGTGGGACGTGACAGATCGCCGGATAGGTAAGAATAATGTTGTTTTATTATTTTTTCTTTATGATAGATCAAGGGCTTCGAGGGATTAAGAGTTAAATAAAAGATGGTCAAAAAAATGTGTTTTTATTTCATTAAAATTATTTATTCTTAAAGTGTGTGTGTTTTTTTTATTTACTTCAATAGGATTAATAATTGATAGTTGTCTAATTGACAGCTCTCAATTATTAACCTGGCTTAAAGTGACCTTTCAATTGCAAGGTGGCTTTAACCCCTTATTAACCCATTCGCCACCGCTACAGGGCAATGGGAATAGACGGGCAAAGTGCCAGAAAGGGCGAATCTAATTAGAAAATTTGCCCTTTCTGGGGTGTCTGGGGCAGATGTTAGTAGCCAGGGGGGGGCACAAAAAAAATGTACCCTCCCTAGGCTATTATTATCTGCCCCCACTCTCTTGCTTTGTCTGTCTGGTGGAGAAAATACAGCGGGAGCCCAGGCATTTTTTTTCAACAAATTTACACCTTTAATTAACCCCTACATGTCTGAAATTTTGCACACATACACTTATGTAATTGTAAGTTAAAACCACATATCAAAATACATGAAATGACATGGTTAACTGCGTGTAAACAATGTATCATTTCATGTCGGCTTCTGTGATTTCACAAAAGCCGGCAATTGAATTAGCGGCTTTTACAGTATGTAGAAGTGTATGAACTATAAATATATGTATTATATATATATATATATATATATATATATATATATTATATATGAGATATATATATGTCACAATGACATATATATATCTCTATATATATATGTATTCTATGTGTGTATTTGTATTGTTTCTATTCTTTATTAAAGCTGTCAGTGTGATTTTACAGTATAGCCAGGGATGAATTAGCGGCTATTATACTATGTAGAAGCGTATGACCTATATATATATATATATATATATATATATATATATATATATATATATATAATTATTTGCTTTTTGTGTACATTTTTTTTTTACAATGTGATTTTTACATGACTTTTTACATAGAGATAACTGCTCTATGTAAAACTTCATGTTAAAATCGCATTGCATACAGATGGAAAACTGATGGAAAACGCATGGTGCGATTTAAAATCGCATGCAAATCGCATGACATTTTACTAGAATCGTACCGTTTTTTCCGTCCAGAAAACGGACCGATTTTTTTCCACCCAGTGAGTATGAGCCCTAAAACAATATTTTTGTGTGTAAAAAAATGTAAATGTAATTTTTCATTTTCACAGGCCAATGTTAAACAATTCAGTGACTCATGTGTGGTTTCACGATGCTCCCTGCACCCTAAATTCTTTGAGTTGGTGTAGTTTCTAAAATGGGATCACTTGAGCTTTTTTTTTTCTGTTTTACATGTCAGGGGCTCTTCAAATTCGTCTGCGATCTACTCTAGCCAAAAGGATGCTCCGAAATTCAAATGGTGCTCCTTCCCTTCTGAGCACTGCCAGGTACCCAAACAGTAGTTTTCCATCACATATGGGATATCTTTGTACTGAAGAGATAATGGACCACACAATTTATTGTACATTTTCTCCTGTTACTCTTACTAAAATTAAAAATTTCGGGTTAAAGCAACATTTTAGATGGAAAAAAGCAAATTTTTAGTTTTTTGTTTCCACTTTGTTTTAATTCCTGTGAAGCACCTGAAAAGGTTAACAGAACTTCCTAAAAGTGGTTTTGAATACTTTGAGGCTACACTGTGTTCCAAATTATTATGCAAATAGTATTTTTTCAGATTTTCCCAAATTACCTATATGAATTTCAGTCATTGTAATTTTCCAGTCAAATAACTATTAGAGTACAATTGAAAGGTTTTTGTACAAACTGCCTATGATAACTGTATATTTTTAAAAAAATAAAACACTCAAACTGTACTCAAAATGCATGTTCCAAATTATTATGCACAGCAGAGTTTTCAACCTTTTCATTTTAATAAAGAACAAAAAAATGGTAATTTTTGAAATTATAAGCATTAGCAGGTTATTACAAACTGAAATCAAACAGTTTTCAACTCAAAACTTTATTCTAGGTGATGTTACATTTGCACATAGGACCCCTTGTTCGAAAGGAGCTTCTGAACTCTCTCGTCCATTGAATTTGTCTGGTTTTGGATGGTTTCTGCTTCAATTGTTTTGCATGAGGACAGAATACCCTCCCAGAGCTGTTGCTTAGATGTGAACTGCCTCCCGCCATCATAGACACTCCTTTTGATGATGCTCCAGAGGTTCTCAATGGGGTTGAGGTCAGGGGAGCATGGGGGCCACACCATAAGTTTGTCCCCTTTTATGCCCATAGCAGCCAGAGATGCAGATGTGTTATGTGCAGCATGAGACGGTGCATTATCATGCATGAAAATGATCTTGCTGCGGAATGCACGGTTCTTCTTCTTGAACCATGGCAGGAAGTGCTGTTTGAGAAACTCAACATACACTATGGAGTTCATCTTTACCCCTTCAGGGATCCTAAAGGGGCCGACAATTTCTCTCCCCATGATTCCAGCCCAAAACATTACTCCACCTCCTCCTTGTTGGCGCCGTAGCCATGTTTGCATGGGGTGTCCATCAACCAGCCATCCCCCACTCCATCCATCTGAACCATCGAGCGTTGGACGGCACTCATCGGTGAACAAAACAGTTTTGAAGTCAGTCTTCATGTATTGTTTGGCCCACTGGAGCCATTTCTGATTGTGTGCAGTGGATAGAGGAGGTCGACAGGATGGCTTACGCACAGCTGCAAACCTCTGAAGGACCCTGCATCTTGTTGTTCGGGGGATGTTGGAGGCACCAGCAGCTTCAAAAACTTGTCTGCTGCTATGACAAGGCATTTTTGCCGCTGCTCTTTTAACCTGACATAATGGCCTGTAGGAAAGAGTCCTCAATTTTCCCTTATCAGCACGCACATGTGTGTACTGTGAATCAGCTACATACTTCTTGATTGTGCGATGATCACGATGAAGTGTCTTGGCAATGTTGATTGTAGTCATGCCTTGACCTAAACACTCCACAATTTGTTGCTTCTCAGCAGCCGACACATCCTTTTTCTTTCCCATTTTGGCAGAAAATGTAGGCTGCTTAATAATATGGGACAGCCTTCTTAAGTAGTCTTGCCTTTCATTGGACACACCTGCCAAACTAATTAGCACAGGTGTCTGCAATTGCTTACAGTGATATAAAGAGCCATGACACACATCACCATCAATGAGTTTAACTGACAAAAAAATTCTTACCTTATCACTCCTAAACAATTTTTGCATAATAATTTGGAACACAGTGTATGTGCACACGTTGCGGAATTGCCATGGAAATTTCCGCGTCAATTCCGCACCTCACTGCCGCGGGAAATCCGCATATTATAGGTATGCGTATTACCGCTAATAACTAGAGTTTTGCAAGCGTAATTAGCTTGCAGAATGCTAGCGTTTTACAAGCGATCTTACAGGTTGGTCACACGAGTCAAACAAGTTGTTTGACTCGTGTGACCAACTTTTTACTATTGATGCCGCCTCTGTCGCATCAATAGTAAAAAGATCTAATGTAAAAATAATAAAAAAAAATAATAATGATATTCTCACCTTCCGGCGGCCCCCGCAGCTTTCCCGCCTCTCAGCGACGCTCCGGCCAATCCGTTCCCAGGAGTCCTTTGCGGCAATTACCCCGATGACGTAGCATCACGCGAGACCGCTACGTCATCTGGGTGATCTCGCAATGCATTACTGGGAACGGGATTGGCGGAGAGCGTCGCTAAGAGGCGGGAAAGCTGCGGGGGACGCCGGAAGGTGAGAATATCATTATTTTTTATTTTAATTATTGTTTTTACATGGATATGGTACCCAGGGCTTGGAGGAGAGTCTCCTCTCCTCCAGACCCTGGGTACCATCCGCACATGAACCGCTTACTTTGCGCATGGTGGGCACAGCCACATGCGGAAAGTAATTGGTTTAATGCATTCCTATGGCGGCGGAATCGCCGCGGTTCCGCAAAAAATAATGAGCATGCTGCAGATTTTCCCACGATGCGATTCTGCCGCGGAAAAACCCGCAGCATGTGCACAGCATTGCGGAATCTCATAGGCCTTAATGAGTTGTATTGTGTAAGCGGTTTTGCCGCGGCAAAACCGCTAGGAATCCGCAACGTGTGCACATAGCCTCAAGCATGCAGTTTTTAAAATGGGATAACTTTTGGGTGGTTTTTTTTACATATAGGCCCCCAAAGTAACTTAAAATGTGAAGTGGTCCTTAATAAAATAGGTTTTGTAAATTTTGTTGGAAAAATAAAAAACTTGCTGCTAAAATTTTAACCATTCTACATTTCTAACAAAAAAATTAAAAAAAAATTATTCAGATGAAAATTAGATGTGCCCAATGTTGTTTATAATTTTTTTTAGTGGTATGACTATGTTTTAAGTGCATAAAAACTCAAATTTCAAAGATTGCAAAAGTTTCATCAAATTTCAAATTTTTTCATAAATAAACTTAAATCTTATCAACCTAATTTTACCACTAATATTAAGTACAATGTGTGTCAGGAAAAAAATAATCTCAGAATCACTGGGGAATATGTTGAATCTTTCCAACGTTATTACCACACAAAGTGACACTGGTTGCATTTGAAAAATTTGGCATGGTCAGGAAGGTAAAAACAGGCTACAGCGGTAAGTGTTAAAGTTTAGACTAAAAAAAAAGACAGCAAAGATGTGAAAGCACCAATCAAGGCTGTTAAGGGAAAATGCCACCAACATTTTCCTGAAGCGTCTTTACCTTGGAAAACTTGTCAGGTTCACCGGCATCTAAAAGTTGTTGTGTGCACATATCCTTAGTCTAAGGGTGAGTTTCCACGATCAGTAAACGCTGCGTGTTTGGCGCTGTGCGCTGGCGCAGCGCCAAACACGCAGCGTCCAGATGTTACAGCATAGTGGAGGGGATTTTAAGAAATCCCGTCTCCACTATGCGTAACAACACGCAGGTGGCAGACCTGCGTAAACGGACATGCGGCGCGTCTTTTCAGACCGCAGCATGTCCTCGCGTGTTGCGGCGACGGTGCGTCGCCGCAACAGAATTTAACACAGGGCTATGTAGCCCTGCATTCTTTCCGGAGGTGTTCCGGAGGTGTCCTGAACACCTCCGGAAAGAGCGCGCATCAGAAAGGGGGCGGGGCTTAGACGGAGCGGAATTTCCGCTCCGTCCAAAGCGCTGTGGTTCCGGACCGTGGAACCACAGCCTTATATAGAATGAGCATTTTTAAGTATTTTATGAACAAATATCTATGGTTATTTGCCCTTGTTTATTTCTACTGTTGTGTATAAACCTTCCTTGGCGTCTTGATTATGTGAGAGAGAATAAGAAAATTAGACAGACATAGCCATGGACACTGATTTGTGAAGGTTTATTTTTAATGGAATGATAATACTGCCCAGAGACAGGCTGTTCACCACATACTATAGTTACTTTATTAGTATTATGAAGTCAAGTTAAAATCCTTGTTTTTTAAAAAACTTTGCTCTAGCAACAACATCATTAGAGTAGTCCTTGCCTGTTGTGCGGCTATCGGGATCATGCAAATTGGTGACATTGCCTGGACCAGCATTGTAGGCTGCAAGAGCACCTGTGAAATAATGCATGAAATTAGTAGGAATAATGATAATAATTTTATTTCTATAGCGCACTTTACATTTAAGAGGGGACTTGTACAGACAATAGACATTACAGCATAACAATAGTAACATAAATCACACATATCAAGAGGAGTAAGGGCCAGTGGCGTAGCGTGGGGGGGGCGGTCCGCCCCAGGCGGCACGTGTGTGTGGGGGCGGCGCAGCAGACAGCAATTCCATACCCCAACAGTCCCGATTCTAACCCCTCCCACCCGCTGTCTAGGTCAGGACACTATTTGATAGAGTCCAGCAGTGAGAAGAGCATTTACCATTGCTGTGCTGTCCTTTGTAAAGGTGCGAGAAGGACCTGTGATGAGGTCACAGGAGGGGAGGAGTTAGGTGTTGCATGATCAGGCCCCTGTGTGCAGGAAGCTGCTGTACTGGTCGTCATGGTGCTGGATGATGGTTTATATGTGGGATCATAAGGGGTTTATAGTGTGGATGTAGCTGAGCTGTGTGTGCATGAGGTGTACGGAGCGGAGCCGTGTGTACGAGGTGTACGAGCGGAGCGTGTTATACGAGTGTACGAGCGAGCCATGTGTGTACGAGGTGTACGGAGCGGAGCCGTGTGTGTACGAGGTGTACGGAGCAAGCCGTGTGTGTACGAGGTGTACGGAGCAAAGCCGTGTGTGTACGAGGTGTACGGAGCAAAGCCGTGTGTGTACGAGGTGTACGGAGCAAAGCCGTGTGTGTACGAGGTGTACGGAGCAAAGCCGTGTGTAGGTGTACGAGGAGTGTACGGAGCGAAGCCGTGTGTGTGTTACGACGGTGTGGTTACGGAGCAAAGCCGTGTGTGTACGAGGTGTACGGAGCGGAGGTGTACGGAGCGGAGCCGTGTGTGTACGAGGTGTACGGAGCAAAGCGTGTGTGTATGAGGTGTACGGAGCAAAGCCGTGTGTGTACGAGGTGTACGGAGCAAGCGTGTGTGTACGAGGTGCGGAGCCGTGTGTGTACGAGGTGTACGGAGCAAAGCCGTGTGTGTACGAGGTGTACGGACCAAAGCCGTGTGTGTACGAGGTGTACGGAGCAAAGCCGTGTGTGTACGAGGTGTACGGAGCGAAGCCGTGTGTGTACGAGGTGTACGGAGCGAAAGCCGTGTGTGTACGAGGTGTACGGAGCGAAGCCGTGTGTGTACGAGGTGTACGGAGCGAGCCGTGTGTGTACGAGGTGTACGGAGCGGAGCCATGTGTGTACGAGGTGTACGGAGCGAAGCCGTGTGTGTACGAGGTGTACGGAGCGGAGCCTTGTGCGTGCGAGGTGTGTGGAGCGGAGCCGTGTGTGTACAGGGCCACAAAGAGCGGAGCCGGCATGTACAAGGGTCCTGTTACTTGCGGGATCTGTGTGCTTGGGGGCTGCAGGGTGTAGGAGGGGTGCCATTATGTGCATGGGTCTGCGTGGGGACGGAGCGAATGCTGTTATCTGTGTAGGGCTGGGTCCCTGTCCCGCTGTCCTGGCCGGGAGGTTTACTTTCCCGCATTAGAATCGTACATGCGGAAACCCGGGGACCTCCCACACGTTTTGGCAGCCACACGTCACGTTCCACCGGAGGTGACGTGCTGTAAGTCAGCTGAACGCTGGAAATGACCGCTGACCTCATTTCCGGCGGTCAGCTTACAGTAGCAAGTACTGTAACTCGTTCTCGGGAGAGTCTTCAGAACGGCGACGCATCGAGCCGCTGGATCTGTTGGAGTGAGAGCCGGATATTGTACGGACCGCTGCATACAATACCCGACTCTCACTGAGCGAGACAAGCAGGATGTGGGGATCTCAACATGGGATCTGTTCAACAGATGAAGAGATCCCCAGATCCTGCCTGTCTCGCTCAGTGAGAGCCGGGTATTGAATGGAGCGCTGCATAGCTGGTGAGATCCCCACATCCTGGGGAAATGAGGTCAGCGATGGAACGTGACTTGTGGCTGCCAGAATGTGTGGGAGGTCCCCGAGGTTTCCGTATGTACGATTCTAATGCGGAAAGTAAACCGCCTGGCCGGGACAGGGTCCCGAAATCGGGACTGTCCCGCTGAAACCGGGACGGTTGAGAGGTATGTGTTTATAATTATTGTTTATGAAACAGTGTGATCAGCAGTGCTAAATGGGTGTGGTCAGGGCGTGGATATGGGTGTGACCAGTGAAATGGGTGTGGCTAGGGGTGTGGCCTAAAATTTGCCGCGCCGGACGCCACAAACAGTTGCTACGCCACTGGTGAGGGCCCTTCTCGCAAGCTTACAATCTATGAGGAAATAGGGGAGACACGAGAGGTGGATGGTAACAATTGCTTTCATTGTTCTGACCAGACATAACGTAAGAAATCGGATGTTCATGTAATGCTGTATGAACCAGTTATCAGCCAGAATGTGTAAAAGTACGAAGTATATTTATTCTGCTGTCAAGACACACGTATACCTGTATGTTGTTTTGTACTAATTACAATTTATACATAAACAGTTGTGCTCAAAAGTTTACATACCCCAGCTGAATTTTTGCTTTCTTTGCCTTTTTTCAGAGAATATGAATGATCAATACTTTTTCTCCATTCATGGTTAGCGGTTGGGTGAAGCCATTTATTGTCAAACTGCAGCGTTTTGTTGTTATCATTCATATTCTCTGAAAAAGGCCAAGAAAGCAAAAATTCTGCCGGGGTATGTAAACTTTTGAGCACAACTGAATATATACAATTGTGAGAAAAAGTGTTTGCCCTCTTCCTGATTTCCTATTCTTTTGCATGTTTGTCACACGTAACTATTTTAGATCACCAAACAAATTTAAAGGGAACCTGTCAGCAGGATATTGACATGATACCTTGGGTGGTTAAAAAAAAATGGTGCTGCCGGCACCTGTGCTGTAGCATAATACAATGCCTAATATGCCTATATGTCACTCTCCACAAGGAGAAACCTTACCCCTTAGACCTCAGTCCAGAGCCTCTCAGCTAGCCAAATCAGATCTCATATTTTGTACTGATGAGGACCAATAGTCCGAAACACAGTGTCTGAAAATTGAGATATGATTTGGCTTTTATCCTAAGTCACATTACAAGACTCGTTAAAGGGTTAATTGTGACTTGTAGGTTCGTACTTCCAATAGGTAGTGCTTTAGATAGAGTTAAAGTCCTCTTTTTCTCTTAAGAGACAATTTGCATATTAATATGCCTATATGCATTTTTTAGGGTCTGCGGAACGCACCTAATAAATAATGTAGAGAGGTGTGTTCGCGGCCCAGGGTCCACCGTGCAGGCAGAGCCTGCTGCTAGTAAGATGGCGTAAGTAGCGAACTCTGTTATCCCGCAGAGTCGCTAAAATAAACGCCGCAGCGCGCTGTGGCAGATAGTGCGAACTCTGTTAATCCACAGAGCCGCTGAGGTAAAGACGCAGAGAGATAGGTACTGTGTCCTGTTAACACCACAGGGATACACAGATAACTGCTGTGCGGATAGCAGTCCGTGATCATGCAGACAGCAACGCAATCAAGCAATCTCCTCACCGGAGAAGCCGGTATTCTAGAGGCTTATTTCAGCCGAGCCCTAACCACATGCGTGCATGATCACACTGGCGCAAAGCACATAATGCAATTGATCCTAGCGCATGGCTGTGCGGTAAGGACAGCCTTTTATAGCAGCCACAAGAAAAAGACCTTCCAGGAAGGACCAATGGGAAGCTGCTTAAGAACATCAACAGCCGGAAGGACCTTCCTGAAGGACCAATAGGAGTGGCAGCTGTATCTGAGCATGTGACCCCTGATCTCCAATGGGAGATCTTGCCCTGGGCATGCTCAGATTGTTAGAACTCTCCTGTTAGGTTTTTTCTATCTTGCAGGTCACATGACCTTTTTTGCCTACTTAATCCTGCTCCGCCCTTCTGGCTTTGCTGGACTTCATTGTAACTTCTACTCTTAAGCTAGCCGGGTGCTTTGTTACCTTACTCAGATAGTTTTGCTTGGTCTTTTGACCTTTATGTTCTATGTTGTTTTGTTTTTCTTTTTTACTGCTACAACTTCTGTTAGGAGGTGTCCACCTTTTCTCCCAGTCCCTAGTGCTTGTAGGGATCCCTTCCTCGCATCTATAGGTCTTCGTTCAGACTAGCTGAGGACTTTAGCGGGTCTGATCGCAGGATCAGGTTCCCCGTTACATCGTAGGGATTGAGCTTAGTTTTATTGTAGAGACAGATTTCCCTTTCTTTCCTTAGTGCTTGTAGCAGAAGCATAACAGTAAGTCCAGTCCAAAAAGAAAAATCTCTAAGGAAAGATTTCCAATTTTCATCATGGTGTCGGTTCAGGACTTGGCTCAACGCCTGCAGGGACTCTCTCTGGAGGTGGCTGACCTCCAGCAACACGTGAGTAGTTGTTCTGGAGCACATTTCGTGGAGCCAAAGGTACGTTTGCCTGATTTATTTTTTGGTGAACAACAAGATTTTTTTTCTTTTAAAAATGCTTGCTTGTTGTATTTTCGTTTGAGACCCAGATCCTCTGGTGATGAATCGCAGCGCATAGGGTTCATAATGTCACTTTTGCGCAAAGAACCTCAGGAATGGGCTTTTTCTCTGCAACCTACTGATCCATGCTTTAGATCAGTGGATAGTTTTTTTTCTGCTTGGAGGTTGCTGTATGATGATCCGGATCGTGTCTCATCAGCTGAGACAGAGTTGAGACGTTTGAGGCAGGGATCAGGTAATGTGGAAAAATATTGTACTCACTTCCGACGGTGGTCTATTCAGGTGGGGTGGAACGATTCAGCTTTGAAAAGTTTGTTTCTTGCAGGGCTAGGTGAAAGGGTTAAAGATTTGCTGATTGCTTATCCCATACCTGGTAACTTGCAGGAGGCTATGCAATTAGCTATACGGGTGGATAGGAGACTGCGTGCAAGGGTTAATGAGAGTAAATCTGCCATGTCAGCTCCAAGTCTTGAGAGGGTTTGTACTGACATTGGAGAGCCGATGGAGATTGGAGCGATGGCACCCCGCTCTCAGGAAAGACTGCAGGTTTTCGGAGGGTTTGTGCTTTTATTGCGACAAATCTGACCATTTCATTAAGAACTGTGTGCTGCGTATGAATAAAGAAAAAAAAAAAGGAGGTCAGTGTCGCCCGTATAGCCTGTTTAAACACTAAGGGTGTATTTCTTTCTGCCACTACTGCTGCTCAGGAAGAATTAATGGAATTTCGGGTATTTGTCGATTGTGGTTCTACTCTGAATGTGATTGATGGGGAATTCTTGGAAAAACTTAAATTAAAACCCAAACCTTTGTCATCCCCTATTGCCGTGGTTTCTGTTGATGGCTCTCCTTTGAAGAATGTTACTCACAAGGTCTGTGAATTTCCCCTCACTATTAATGGTGTTCACCAAGAAAATTTGGATTTGGTAGTATTGAATAATTTGCCTTCTCCGGTGATATTGGGGTTACCCTGGTTAAAATTACACAATCCTGTTCTGGATTGGTCTACCAATGAAATTAAGTCCTGGAGCCCTCAGTGTTATGACAAGTGTTGTAACGGTCGGATTGCTGCTGTGGATAAAGGGGAACTACCTGTACCTATTCAGGATTTTTGGAAAGTTTTTTTCTGAGAAGGAATCGCAGATTTTACCTCCCCATAGAGACTATGATTGTACTATTGAATTTGTCCCTGGAGCGACTCTTCCTAAAAGTTGGTTATTTAATCTTACTATCCCTGAGAGAAAGGCTTTGGAGGAGTACATACAGACAAGCTTGGCCGCCGGTCACATTAGGCCTTCCAAGTCTCCTGTGGCTGTTGGATTTTTTTTTGTTAAAAAAAAGGACGGTGGTTTACGTCCTTGTCTGGACTTTCGGGAGATTTATAAAATTACTGTACGCAATCCTTACCCACTGCCATTGATTCCTGATTTTTTAACCAGTTAGCGGGGGCCAAGTGGTTCTCTAAAATTGATCTTCGGGGGGCATACAATTTGTTGCGCATGAAGGAGGGTGACGAATGGAAGACTGCTTTTAACACTCCTGTGGGTCATTTTGAGAATCTGGTTATGCATTTTGGTCTTACCAATGCACCTGCATTTTTTCAGAATCTTATTAATGACATCCTTAGACCTTTGATCGGCAAAAGTGTGGTTGTGTATTTGGATGACATTTTGATTTATTCGCCGGATTTGGAATCTCATTGGCGGAGCGTTCGTGAGGTATTGCAGTTATTGAGTGACAACTCGCTTTTTGCTAAGCTGGTGAAATGTGAGTTCGCTGTACAGAGAATTAGTTTTCTGGGCTACATTATCTCCAGCGAAGGTTTTGAGATGGATCCGGTGAAAGTTCAAGCTGTGCAGGAATGGCCTAGGCCTATTGGTTTGAAATCGTTACAGAGGTTTTTGGGTTTCGCCAATTATTATAGAAAATTCATTAAAAAATGTTCTATTATTGTCAAATCGCTGACCGATCTCACCAGGAAAGGTGCTAATGCGGTTCAGTGGACTACTGAGGCCATTGAGGCTTTTGTGTTTTAAAGGAGAGGTTCAGCTCTGCTCCCATCCTTATGCAGCCTGATGTGACTAAACCGTTTTTGGTTGAGGTTGATGCTTCTTCTGTGGGGGTCGGTGCAGTGTTGTCTCAGGAAAACACGGATGGAATACATCCCTGTGCCTTATTTTCAAAAATTTTTTCTGAGACTGAACTGAATTATGATATTGGTAATCGGGAATTGTTGGCCATTAAACTCGCATTTGAACACTGGCGGCATCTCTTGGAAGGTGCTGAATTTCCCGTTCAGGTTTTCACTGATCATAAAAATCTGATCTATCTGAATGCTGCCAAACGCTTGAATGCCCGTCAAGCTAGGTGGGCACTGTTTTTCTTGTGGTTTAATTTTTCCGTTACTTACATTCCAGGTACTAAGAATGTTAAAGCAGAAGCTTTGTCTCGCAGCTTTTCTCCCATGGTTGGTGCTGAGGAGGAGGAGAACATTTTACAAGAAGGGGTTGTGATTGCTGCTTTGGACTCTGTGTTGGAAGAAGATATTCTTAAAGCACAGGAGAATGCACCATCTAAGGCCTCTTTCACACATCCGGCGGGCCCTTGCGGTGCCCCCGGCATTTTGCCGCAGCGCCGCATCAGAAAACCTGATGCGCCGCTTGCGCCGCCTGCGTTTTTTTGCCGGATGGTTTTTGATGCCCGGAGACAACAGAAACCATCCGGCAAAAACAAAAAACGTTACATGCAGCGTTTTGTCCGGCCGCCGGAATGTACAATTCCGCCGCATCCGAACAAAACCGCATACAACACACTGACATGCGGCGCCATCCGGCGCTAATGCAAGTCAATGCGAAAAAAGCCGCATGCGGCGCATCAGGTTTTCTGATGCGGCGCTGCGGCAAAATGCCGCGGGCGCCGCGAGGCGCCCGCCGGATGTGTGAAAGAGGCCTAACACTCCCCATGGGAGGTTGTTTGTGCCTGGGACCTTTAGGAGAGATTTGTTTGTTGAGTGTCATGAGTCTCGGTTGGCAAGTCATCCTGGAATCTCTGAGACCAAGAGACTTGTGGGTCGCAGTTTTTGGTGGCCTGGATGGCAGAAGGAAGTCATTAAGTGGGTGCGTCAATGCACTGTGTGTGCTAGATCTAAGTCTTCACATACTCCTGCTGCGGGGTTGCTTTGCCCTCTGGAGATCCCTAGTGCATCCTGGACACATTTGGCTATGGACTTTATTACTGACCTTCCCCCCTCTGAGGGTTTCACTGTCATCTGGGTGGTCGTGGACCGTTTTAGCAAGGTGTGTCACTTGGTTCCTTTCATCAAATTGCCCTGCGCTAAGACTCTCGCTAAGGCCTTTGTCAAGGAAATTGTCAGACTACATGGCGTTCCTACTGACATTGTTTCTGATAGGGGACCTCAGTTCGTGGCTCGTTTTTGGTGCGCCTTTTATGACAGGTTGGGAGTTCATTTGTCGTTTTCATCCGGATATCATCCTGAGTCTAATGGCCAGACAGAAAGGAAAAACCAGGATGTTGAGCAGTTCTTGCGTTGTTTTGTGGCAGACAATCAAGAGGGGTGGTCTGAGTTTCTGCCACTTGCTGAATTTGTTCTTAACAGCTATACATCCTCTTCTGCTGGTTGTTCGCCTTTTTTTTGTTGTACTAGGAGACATCCGTCGTTTGGGTCATTCTCCAAATTGGTATCAGCCGTGCCTGAAGAGGAGAATTTTTCCGGTGATTTGGAGAGAGTTTGGACGGATGTGCGTGGTAATCTTCAGGAGGCTAACAGAAAATCTAAAAGGTACTTTGATAGGAAACGGCAAGAGGTTTTGTTTGCTATTGGTGACATGGTTTGGTTGTCCTCTAAAGATCTGCGGTTGAGGATTCCTTCTAAAAAATTGGGTCCCAAATTTGTAGGGCCCTTCAAGGTGCTTCAGGTTGTTAACCAATCTGCTGTTAGGTTGGAGGTTCCTACCTCCTGGAAGATTAATCCGGTGTTTCATGTTTCTCTGTTGAAAAGAGCTGATGTGTCGGATGGAGACGCCTCTGCCTCTGTTTTTTCTATCTTGCAGGTCACATGACCTTTTTTGCCTACTTAATCCTGCTCCGCCCTTCTGGCTTTGCTGGACTTCATTGTAACTTCTACTCTTAAGCTAGCCGGGTGCTTTGTTACCTTACTCAGATAGTTTTGCTTGGTCTTTTGACCTCTATGTTCTATGTTGTTTTGTTTTTCTTTTTTACTGCTACAACTTCTGTTAGGAGGTGTCCACCTTTTCTCCCAGTCCCTAGTGCTTGTAGCGATCCCTTCCTCGCATCTATAGGTCTTCGTTCAGACTAGCTGAGGACTTTAGCGGGTCTGATCGCAGGATCAGGTTCCCCGTTACATCGTAGGGATTGAGCTTAGTTTTATTGTAGGGACAGATTTCTCTTTCTTTCCTTAGTGCTTGTAGCAGAACATAACACAGATGAAGCAACAAAGGACTTAGACCTAAAGACGTCTGCTCGCCGCTGACCAGTAGTGGCTACAATAGCAGAACCTGAAGAGGCAGCAGCAAGTCTCTGCACAGTATTAGACCGGGCGAGATGCTGGGACCGACGTCTTTGCTGAGCAATCTCCACTGCGGCTGGAGATGGATGGGGGACCGCAGCGGGACTGGTTCGAGACTCCCTTGTGCAGCAGCGGGAACTCGAACCCTAACATGCATTAATGTTTTAGTCATATAGTATTGTGGGGAAAAAAAATGTTCATCAAAATGGCAGCGCCTGTGCAGTAGCATCTATCGCGTTCCAATAGATGTTACAGCGCAAGCTCCGCATCCGGCGTCATTTTGCTGGAGAAAAAGAAAATTGGCTCAATCAAGATGGCGTTGACAGCGGATGCACACTAGCATCTGTCGGAACGTGATTGATGCTACTACACAGGCACCGCCGCTGGAGCCATTTTGCTAGAAAAAATGAAAATTTGGCCCCATCAAAATGGCAGTGGCGCCTGCGCAGTAGCATCAATCGATGTCGGCACCATCTTGACGGAGCCCAAAATTTTTTTCCCTCAGCAAACTGCCTGCGCTTGCACAGTAGCATCTATCGGGATGCACTATTTTGATGAAGATTTTTTCTTCCCCACAGTACTATAGGATTAAAGAATTAAAAGATATATGTTTATATGCATATTATGCATTGTATCATGCTACAGTGCTGGCTTTTTGCAACCACACAATAGTATATGTGGTATGTAAAAAGGGGGCAGGTCACTGAAGGGTTAGTGACCTGTCACAAGCCCATACAGATGCATATGTAAGCAGAGCACCTCATATAAACCCCCACAGTCCTCCGAGCATGAGAATCTCAATCAAGAGTTTGCGATAACTAGCAATGAGTTCTGGAGCAATTTTAGCCCACTCATCTTGCAGAATTGCAAAAACACGGATTTTGGTAAAGACTTACCTGTAAAATCCTTTTCAGCGAAGGAAGGAAGAGAGACACAGTATTCATTACTGATGGGTAGGCGGAGCCCCAGATCAGGATGTTACCTCAGATCAAAAGAGTGATGACTGGCTGGCCCCTCCAGCTCGGGCTCCTCCTACTCAGCTCCAGTCGTACCAAAGCTTTTAGGAAAAAGAGCCAAGATCACCAGCGGAGCAACATAACCCCTTCTGAAGGAACTTCAGAGAAAAAACACAAGGATACAGGTTATGCATGCAAAGAAAGCCAAAAAACCACAGAGTTCCAGGTACTACTCACGGAACCTGACTACTGCGATGAGCTGGCGATGCTGGAACAGAGCCTTAGCGCGCTGACCTCAGCCCAGATAATCGCTATCAGATAAGGGTCGCGCTGCATCTGAAAACATCAACACACTTCTGCCGTGGGAGGGTGCTGTGTCTCTCTTCCTTCCTTCGCTGAAAAGGATTTTACAGGTAAGTCTTTACCAAAATCCGTGTTTCAGCTGCAGATGAAGGAAGAGAGCCACAGTATTCATTACTGATGGGACGTCCCAAAGCAGTTCAAAAATAAGGGTGGGAAAAAACCAACAAAAGGCAGAAACCCAACAACCTTAATAACAAAGCGCAACCAGCGCTAAACACAAGTTCATCCAGAACTTTAAACTACAGCTGCCTGCAGGACCCTACGTCCGAGGGCTGCATCAGCGGAAGCACTGACGTCCACTTTATAAAACCTTGTAAACGTGTGGACAGAGCGCCAAGTCGCCGCTCGGCAAAGCTGCACTGCCGAAGCACCTTGATGAAAAGCCCACGATGAAGCCACAGCTCTCGTGGAATGGGCTCGAATCTTAATCGGGCAAGATTCACCCCGAAGACGGTAAGCTTCCAAAATAGCTGACCGGATCCAACGAGCTATAGAACCCTTGGAAGCTCGTTGACCACGCCGACGACCTGCCGGAACCACAAACAGGGAGTCCGTCTTACGAAAACCTTGAGTAATAGATAGATAAAACTTCAAGGCCCGCACTAAATCCAATGTGTGTAAATCTCGCTCTTTCGTATTCTTCGGATCCGGACAGAGTGAAGGCAACACAATATCCTGGTTAACATGAAATTGTGACACCACTTTAGGCAAAAAATCACCCCGAGTGCGAAGCACTACACGATCCGGAAAAAACTCCAGAAAAGGAGGCGAACAAGAAAGAGCTGCCAATTCAGAAACTCTCCTCAAGGAAGTGACTGCAACAAGGAAAGCCACCTTCCAAGAAAGTAAAGAAAGGCTAGCAGAAACCATAGGTTCAAAAGGTTTATGCTGAAGAGCCTCCAAAACAAGGTTGAGCCGCCAAGGAGACACGGGTGCCTTCCGCGGCGGAAACTTACGAGAGATACCTCGGAAAAAGGAGAGCACGTCTCTATTCGAAGCAATGGTTCTCCGGAACAATAAGGACAGAGCAGAAATCTGACCTTTCAGAGTGCTAACTGCCAAACCCTTGTCTAGCCCATGCTGCAGAAAAGCCAACAGGTTGGGAATGGAAAATTTTCTCGGGTTCCGAGAAGACCCCAAACACCACGAAAAGAAGGTTTCCCAAATTTTGTGGTAAATCCTAGAAGTAGCCGGACATCTTGCAGCACGAAGGGTAGCAATGACCTCGGCTGAAAAACCTCTACGGGTCAAGATTTCGGTCTCAAGAGCCACGCCGTCAAACGCAGGGACATCAAGTCCGGATGACAAACAGGCCCCTGAGTCAACAAGTCCGGTTGAAGAGGGAGTGGAAACGGAGGTGCCGCCAACAACGACATTATTGTCGAGAACCACACCCTTCTTGGCCAGTCTGGAGCTATCAGAATAGCTGGAATTCTCTCTAGTCTGATCCGACGCAGCACTAGAGGAAGTAAGGATATCGGCGGAAATACATAGATCAGCTCGAACTGATCCCACTGAGCCACTAGAGCATCCACCGCCACCGCCTTCGGGTCCTTGTACCTGGACATGAATGTCGGTAACTTGGCATTGGACCTGGATGCCATCAAATCCACTTGTGGGGTTCCCCAGCGAGAGCACAGTAGTGCAAAGACTTCCGGGTGGAGGCTCCATTCCCCGGGATCCATCCTTCTGCGACTGAGAAAGTCCGCTGTAATATTCTGAACCCCTGGAATGTGAATCGCCGAAATGGCTGGTACATTGGCCTCTGCCCAAATCAGAATTCGGGACACCTCTACCATGAGTCTGGAACTCCTTGTCCCACCTTGGTGATTGATATACGCGACAGCCGTCGCATTGTCTGTCTGCACACGGACTGGCAGACCGCTCAAAGGGACCGTCCAATGTTGGAGGCAAAGGAAAATCGCCCTCAATTCCAGGATGTTGATCGGAAGCACAGACTCTTCCGGTGACCATACCCCCTGAATCCAGAGATTGTTCCAAACACCCCCCCAGCCCGTCAGGCTGGCATCGGTGGTTATGACTGACCACTTCAGAGGGAGGAAAGACTTCCCCAGGGAGAATACCCTGGACGTAACCACCATTCTAGAGAATCCCGCACCGCGCGAGAAATGGTGACACTGCAATCCAGCGATTGCGACTGATTCCATCGACTCAAGATGAACCTTTGAAGAGTCCTGGAGTGGAACTGGGCAAAAGGAATTGCCTCCATGGACGCCACCATCAGTCCCAGAAGACGCATACACTTCCGTAGGGACATTGCCGTTGAGGATGTCATAATCTGTACATGTCGAAGAAGACATGACTGTTTGTCTGGTGGTAGGAAAACTACCGACCGAAACGTGTCGAGATGCATTCCCAAAAAGAGAATTGTCCTCGATGGTTCCAGGGACGACTTCTCCCAATTGACCAGCCAACCGAAGTCTTTCAGAAACTGAAGAGACAAATCCCGAGCCGTCAACGCCTCCTCCTCCGAGGAAGCCACGATCAAAAGATCGTCCAGATAAGGGAGAATCGTAATCCCCTGTCTTCGAAGGAGTGCCATGAGGGGCGCCAGAATTTTTGTAAAGACCCTTGGCGCTGAGGCTAAGCCGAACGGCAGAGCCACGAACTGGTAATGATTCTGACCTATGGCAAATCGAAGAAAGCGCTGATGAGCCTTTCCGATGGGAATATGCAAATAGGCGTCGCGAATGTCGATTGACACCAGAAAATCGTTCTGTGACAGAGCTGCCACAACGGAACGAAGCGACTCCATGCGAAATTTCCGGGCATGGACATGCCGGTTTAATCGCTTGAGATCCAGAATCGGGCGAAATTTGTTCTCCTTTTTGGGAACTATAAAAAGGTTGGAATAAAAACCTTTCCCTCGGTCCTCTGACGGAACCGGTATCACTACACCCTTTTGTAGTAGCGATTCGACCTCTCGCTGTAGAGCGACAACAAGCTCGGGTTCCGACGGAACGCGAGATTGACAAAAAAACATTTGGGGGTTGAGAAGCAAACTCTATGAAATAGCCTGCCGACACTATCCGCGTTACCCAGGAATCTGGAACGCGAGCCATCCAAGTCTCCTTGAAAAGAAGCAGGCGACCCCCCACTCGAGAATCCTCGAGTGGACCCCTGGCGTCAATCCGACTTTGCGGGTTTCTTGTCAAGTTCCCGCTTGTCCTGGCGGAAACTCTGCTTCCAGGGAGTACGAGTTTTCTGAGAGGATTTCTTTCCTGAGAAAGAAGGACGACCCGATCCCCACGAGGAGTGACTAGATCGTCCTCGGCCCCGAAAGGACCGCCGACCACTATAAACACCAGGCTTACTGGACACCGAGGCCATAGCCCTTCGCTGTGGTAATGCTGATTCCTTCGCCTTAGCCTTGGAAATCAGCTCTGTGAGGTCGGATCCAAAAAGATGGCCACCCTTGTAAGGTAAGGCCAACAACCCTTGTTTGGAAACTGCGTCCCCGGCCCACTGTCTGAGCCATAAAGCTCTTCTGACTGTGACCGCTGAAGCTTGCGCTTTGGCCAGCAGAGATGCCGTATCCAGACCGGCATCAAAGATATAACAGGCTGCCGTTTCTAACCATTCACAAGTTTCCCGTATCTCAGATAACGGAGATTCATTTTGCAACTCCGTCTTCAGACGTGCCAACCAGCTTAGAGAAGCTCTAGCAGCACACATGGATCCTAGCACTGCTCGAAATCCATGACCCGCAGCCTCATAGCTTGCTTTTGCCGCCAATTCTGCCTTTCTATCCAAAGGCTCCTGTAAGCTCGCTTTTCCCTTAATAGGGAGTAGAGAGGATTTACTAAGCTGAGACAAGGACACATCCACTTCAGGAGCAGAAGTCCAATTAGCCTTTAACTCCGTAGAGCAAGGATAAAGTGTATCAAAGAAATGCGTTCCATGAAAACGCTTATCTGGACATAGACGTTCCTCCTCTATTACACCATTAAGCTCATCCAGAGCTGGCAATGTTGTACGTGAAGCACGGGACTCCTGGAACATGCGTGCTGATTTACCAGGACGACTAGTTACCTCCTCCGGTAACTGTAGTATATCTCTCATGGCTTCAATTAATGCCTCCGTACGCTTCGTCATAGAGGAACGCCCCTGCGGCTCGTCCGCATCTGAATCGGATATTTCTCCATCCGAATTTAAAGGGGAACTCTGCCCAATATCAGATACATCTGACTCGCTCCGTGTAGAGGCCGGTAATGGCCTGCGTCGCTTCCTCTGAGAGGAATTAGCAGACACATATTGACCTAAAAGGTCAGATAAGTTATTAATCGATCGAGCGATATCATCCAATTTTCCACCGCTGTCGACCGCAGCGCTAGACGCTGTGGAGGTCTGCGTATCTGATTGCCGCAATGGCACTGGGACGTGATCCGCGGCATCTGAACTCTGTTCAGACATGTCTCACCTGTATGAGCAGGTCAAAGCGGTAATACCAGCAAAAAACTATGCGGTTTTTTTTTTTTTTTTTTTTTTTCAAACGCCGAAGGGTTAACGCTCCACCAAGCAGAGTTACCCCAGCGGTATTCAGTCAGCAAATTTAGCTGGTAGAAATAACCCTCAAAGGGGTTAATATTGCAAACTCACCAAAATATATATATATTTGTGAGCCCCAGCCAATTTTTATGTCTCTGATGAGACTGCAGCTGCAGGATAGCGATCGCTGCGCTGCGGGGTGAGGAATCAGCACTCACCCAGCTGGCCGTGGTGTCTATATGAGGAGAGGAGCGGTCCGAGGAGCCCAGGAGCCTGAGTAATGGCCGCCACAGTGAGGGGGTCGCAGGAGAAAAGCCAGAGCGCGCGTCTTCCTGCTCAAAAGACCGGGATAGATAGGCCACGCCCCCTGCTAGCTCAAATAATGAGCGCGAACTCTCCCCGCTCCTGCTCCCTCTCTGTCCTGCAGGTATCTGCCTGCGGACAAAAAATCACCACATCTACTTGTAACAGCGCTGTCACAGCAGCGCTGAAGCATACTGACATTACATGTAGTAGCGCTGTCACAGCAGCGCTGAAGCATTCTGACATTACATGTAGTAGCGCTGTCTCAGCAGCGCTGAAGCATACTGACATTAGTAATAGCGCTGCTCATTCAGACGCTAAAGCACTCACACATAATTATTATTAAAATTTGTGTGGAGTACTCACCAGCCAAGGCGCCACAGGGACCCTCAGGGGTTTCTGGCGCAGTGCCCATGCTTCCCCCCAGGGCGAAGAACGCAGTGACCGCACGTGTGGTTTGCGTTCCCGCCAGAGAAGCTCTCCTCATCCCCCAGGGCCGGCAAGGATTCTGCAGGGACTTTGAGTAAATACAGATCCGCCAAGGGAGAGGTTGGGGTACAGCAGCGCTGATACCCCTGAGACCTCTAGACCAACTAGTGATCCAAGTCTCCTGTCCGAATATTAAAATAATAAAATCTTCTGAGGAGCTGCATTAGCAGCGACCATCCTCTGGACCTCAAATCTTAGACTGGAGCTGAGTAGGAGGAGCCCGAGCTGGAGGGGCCAGCCAGTCATCACTCTTTTGATCTGAGGTAACATCCTGATCTGGGGCTCCGCCTACCCATCAGTAATGAATACTGTGGCTCTCTTCCTTCATCTGCAGCTGAAAGTGCTAGTTCTATGGTCATTGATGGACCCGTAGAAGCGCCAGCAAGGCGTGAAACGGCCGTAGTCCGGCAGGTCTAACTGTTCATGAAATAACTCCCACGACACCTGCACTTCCGCAAAAATCAATGTAACCAATTTTAGGGATTAAAACCACATCTTGAAAGAAGGATCGGGTGAGTGATGCTTTACTTGTTACTTTTCTTGGATATAATATACATGTTCTTTATGCATGCACCACCCAGAAGAGATCCGACAAAGCTATTTCTGAGGATTTGGGTTGAAATAACACACAGAAGTAAAGTGACTTGGTGCCTGTCATAACCCTTCTTTTTTTCAAATAAACCAGAAATACACCCAAAAATGGAGATGTACAGCGGGTGAAATAAGTATTGAACACATCACCAATTTTCCAAATAAATATTTTTCTTAAGGTGCTATGAAATTTTCACCAGATGTCGGTGACAACTAGAGATGAGCAAACTTGTTCGGAACATGTTCGCCAATCTCAAATTTGGCACGAACGTAGCTCATTCGGATTCGTGTTCGGATTCCCGACCATTTTTACTAAAAATCATCAAAAGTTGGCCAAAGTTCGGTAAATGACCAAGTTCACTAAGGACTCTTTCAGACGTCAGTGTTTCCGTTGGCTGCACTGGCCGCAAAAATGTCCCGCACACATGCACACTGATGACACACGGATGACATCCCTGTGTCATTTGTGTGACATGTACCAGTGCCTGGAAATCAGCGGTACTGTTCACGCTGTTTACCGGCGACGGGTGCTGAAGTGAAGATAGCTTACATCACGGTCCCCTGCTCGCGATGTAATCAGCATTAGCAGGAGACAATGTTGAGAGTTGTATTCAACTGTTAACAGTGAGAGCAAGCGGCAGCTGATGGGAGCACTCATCAGCTGCCAGCTGTGCTATAAATAAATAAATAATAAAATGACATGGTGTTCCCCTGTATTTTTGATAACCATCCAGGCAAAACTGACAGTTACGGGCTGCAACCCTCAGCTATCAGCTTCAGTAAGGCTGGTTTTCCTTAGAGACCCTGCCCATTTTCCTTTTTTGTGTCGGTTTGTCCCACCCCTTCTTCCCAGAGCCATAACTTTTTTATTTTTCCATCAATATGGCCATGTGAGGGCTTGTTTTTTGCAAGACGAGTTGTACTTTGAACGACTCCACTGGTTTTACCACATCGTGTACTCAAAAACGGGAAAAAAATTCCAAGTGCAGTGAAATTGCAAAAAAAGTGTGATTCCACAACTTTTTTTGGATTTTTTTTTTTACTATGTTCATCAAATGCTAAAACTAACAATTATTATTCTCCAGGTCATTACGAGTTCATAGACACCAAACATGTCTAGGTTCTTTTTTATTTAAGTAGTGAAAAAATAAATCCAAAGTATGTTGAAAAAAAATTGCGCCATTTTCAGAGACCCGCAGCATCTTCATCATTCATGATCTCGGGTTGGGTGAGGACTTATTTTTTGCATGCCAAGTTGACGTTTTTATTGATACAATTTTGGTGCAGATGTGAACTTTTGATCGCCCATTATTACATTTTAATGCAATGTCGCTGCGACCAAAAAAAGTAATTCTGGCAATCAGGTTAATCCTTTTTTATTGATAGATTAGTCGATTCTGAACGTGACGATACCAAATATTTGTCTGTGTAATTTTTTTAATTGTTTTATTTTGAATGTGGCGATTTAAATGTTTATTTTTTAAAAAAAAAAACATTTTTTTTACCTTTGGTATGCTTCAATAGTCTCCATGGGAGACTAGAAGCTGCTATAACCCAATCGGCTCTGCTACATACAGGCAATATTCAGATTGCCTCTATGTAACAGAATTGCTGGCTTGCTATGAGCACCGACCACCAGCAATCCGGCACTGATAACCATAGAGGACTCTAGGAGACCTCCTGTTGTCATGCCTAACCCACCGGTGACACGCGATCTCGTGACTGAGGTCACCGTGGGCGGATTTCCAGTCTGATGGGCGAAAGCGCGCTTTAAATACCGCTGTCAGAGTTTGACAGCGGCATTTAACAGGTTAATAGCCACGGGTGGATCGCGATTCCACACGCGGCTATTCCGGGCACATGTCAGCTGTTCAAAACAGCTGATATGTGCCGGGAAAGATATGGACTCACCGCTGGAGCCCACATCAAAGGGAGGAAAGCGATCTGCGCCGTACTAGTACAGCGGAGGTTGCAAAGGAGTTAAAAATATAGACAGATATTTTCCGTACCACTAGAGGTATGTATGTAGATTATACTTAGAAAATAAACACTTAAGGCCTGACTCATCAAAACTGGTTTTGTTCATGCCAGTTTTGATGAAGAGATATGAATCAGGAAAGTCTGATAAGTGGTGTGCGCCTCAGTGCACCACGCCACAAATCTTACTCTAGTCAGTCAATGGCATGAGATTTCTGGCTTAGGGAACGCCACAGACTGTCATGAATTAGACGAGCTGTAGTATCCCACCCCAGCTGTGCCCCTGTCCCACTGATTTTATCAGAGTTGGGAGAAACTGGTGTGAAAAAGTCAGAAGTTGCTAAATTTTGATGCAACTGCTCCTAAATTTTGCGAATTTTCAGAGCTTGTACACCATAATTCTGATATGAAAGCTTTGATAGATCAGGTCCTTAGATTAAGCAAGTCTAGGAAATTAGATATATCTTTCTGTAATCAGTGGTTACCTTTCATGTTTTCCTCATTTGTAAACCCTGGAAATTTTTTATGTATTGCTGTAAACATGGAGGCCAGAATCTCTGTACACTGTAAAATGTGTACTTTAGTATTCCAATCCCTAGGGTTTTCAGACTTCCAGTCTCCATGAGGTGTATGATAACGTATATCAATCTGTAAGGAATAATACAAAGATTAGACATAATTAGAAGACAACTACCATAATTTAAAGATACACAAGATCATCAAGTATGAACCATGAGTTATCTACTACATATACTATAGTTAATCAACAATTTATGCATATTTACTAGGGATTGTTCTTTAAGGGCTTATATGAGATTTAAATTTGTTTACACTAAGAATGTAAATATAAAGCACTAATGTGACGAAAATAGAAAAAAAAACTCAAGATTTATTAGTTACACTTTTTTAAGACTTCTGTTCTGCAATACTTAGAATAATGAAATGTTAGAGTTGGACGGGACCTCCAGGGTCATCGTGTCCAACCCCCTGCTCAATGCAGGATTCACTAAATCATCCCAGACAGATGTCTGTCCAGCGTCTGTTTGAAGACTTCCATTGAAGGAGAACTCACCACCTCTCATGGCAGCCTGTTCCACTCATTGATCACCCTAACTGTCAAAAAGTGTTTTTTTTCTAATATCTAATCTGTGTCTCCTCCCATTCAGTTTCATCCCATTGCTTCTCATATTTCCTTGGTGCAAATGAGAATAAGGATGATCTCTCTAAATTGTGACATTTCTTCAGATATTTGTAGACAGATATTAAGTCTCCTCTAAACTTGCAACCCTAGCTATGTATCTAAATACTTTGGCCAAGAATTGCCGGCAAATCCTTGGTAGCCAGTACCCAATGAACATTTACCACCAGCTTATCCTAAACTTCCCTCACCCCAACCCCTGGTTCTCTCTTGAATGAGATCATAATTATGATCTTATCAGAATTAGTAGGTGGCTTACTTTGGATTATCTTTATTTACGTTTCCTTTGCCAATCTGAATATTTACCTGCATGAGGCCAAAAGCATTCCATGGTCACCATATTTCCTTGAATCTAGAGCGTTCCCAGCACGTGATTCACGAGATATAATTCCAGCAATAATAGCACCATCTATTCCAGTTTCAGCAGACACTAACTGTATCGTCTCCTTGTATTTCTTCATTCTGCCCAGGTCTGTTCTCGCGAGCTTCTCTGAAGCACCAACACCTTGAAAATTAAGAGAAAGTTGAATTCTGTATGTTTATATACATTAGTATAAAGCTCCAAATGTTGTCTCTAAGGCAGGGATGTCATGTCAAATACACAGAGGGACAAAATTAAAAGCTTGGACAAAGACGCGGGCCAACCTTGATATTTATTTAAAAAAATGTCTACAATTGAGGAAGCATTTCCTTCTCATCAAATATAGCAATTCACTTTTTCATATGGAAACATACAGTCATGGCCAAAAGTTTTGAGAATGACACAAATATTAATTTTTACAAAGTCTACTGCTTCACTTTTTCTAATGGCAATTTGCATATACTCCAGAATGTTATAAAGAGTGATCAGCTTAACAGCAATTACTTCAAAGTCAATATTTGGCTAGAAAATGAACTTTATCCCCCAAAACACATTTCAACATCATTGCAGCCCTGCCTTAAAAGGACCAGCTAACCTCTTTTCAGTGATTGCTCCATTAACACAGGTGTGGGTGTTGATGAGGACATGGCTGGAGATCAATCTGTCATGATTAAGTAAGAATGAGACCACTGGACACTTTAAAAGGAGGCTGGTGCTTGGCATCATTGTTTCTCTTCTGTTAACCATGGTTATCTCTAAAGAAACACGTGCAGTCATCATTGCAATGCACAAAAATGGCCTAACAGGGAAGAGTATCGCAGCTAGAAAGATTGCACCTCAGTCAACAATCTACCGCATCATCAAGAACTTCAAGCAGAGAGGTTCCATTGTTGCCAAAAAGGCTCCAGGGCGCCCAAGAAAGACCAGCAAGCGCCAGGACCGTCTCTTAAAAGTGTTTCAGCTGTGGGATCGGGCTACCAGCAGTGCAGAGCTTACTCAGGAATGGCAGCAGGCAGGTGTGAGTGCATCTGCACGCACTGTGAGGCGGAGACTCTTGGAGCAAGGCCTGGTCTCAAGGAGGGCAGCAAAGAAGCCACTTCTCTCCAGAAAAAACATCATGGACAGACTGATATTCTGCAAAAGGTACAGGCAGTGGACTGCTGAGGACTGGGGTGAAGTTATTTTCTCTGATGAATCCCCTTTTTGATTGTTTGGGACATCAGGAAAACTCCTCATTCGGAGAAGACAAGGTGATCGCTACCACAAGTCTTGTCTCATGCCAACTGTTAAGCATCCTGAAACCATTCATGTGTGGGGTTGCTTCTCAGCCAAGGGAATCGGCTCTCTCACAGTCTTGCCTAAAAACACAGCCATGAATAAAGAATGGTACCAGAATGTCTTCCAAGAGCAACTTCTCCCAACCCTCCAAGAGCAGTTTGGCGATCAACAATGCCTTTTCCAGCATGATGGAGCACCTTGCCATAAAGCAAAGGTGATAACTAAATGGCTCAGGGAACAAAACATAGAGATTTTGGGTCCATGGCCTGGAAACTCCCCAGATCTTAATCCCATTGAGAACTTGTGGTCAATCATCAAGAGACGGGTGGACAAACAAAAACCTAAAAATTCTGACAAAATGAAAGCATTGATTGTGCAAGAATGGACTGCTATCAGTCAGGATTTGGTCCAGAAGTTGATTGAGAGCATGCCAGGGAGAATTGCAGAGGTCCTGAAGAAGAAGGGTCAACACTGCAAATATTGACTGCATTAACTCATTCTGTCAATATAAGCTTTTGTTACTCATATGTTTGCAATTATATTTCTGTCTGTGATAAAAACATCTGTCAAACACACATAAAAACCAGAGGGCAGCAGATCATGTGAAAATATAATATTTGTGTCATTCTCAAAACTTTTGGCTATGACTGTACTTAAAGTTGTTGTCCCACAAACAAAGTGCATTTTAGTTAATAGATCTTAGAATAAAATATTGGAATAATATAATATGCTATGCAAGAGCAGTAAAAAACCCAATGGCCTAATTTAAATATTTAATATCAAGTTTAAAAATGTAATATCAAAGGGGCAAAAAACCTTTGATTAATATAGAAAATAAAATATGATGACAACAAAAGTGCGTCCAAACACAGTATGATACCCCTACAGTGAATTTCTCCATAGTACTCTCCATAAGCGGTATGATAACCCTACTGTATCCCCTCTCAATAAAAAGAATGGTGACCCCATCACAGTATAATTCTTCAACTGTAATACCCACGCAGCACTACATACAGTATAATGGCCACAAAAAGTGCTCCATACAGTATAAGTGGGCCCCTCATATTCCCCCATACAGTATAAAAGGGCCCTTCATTGCCTTCCATACAGTATAAAGGCCCCACATAGTGCTCCATACAGTATAATGGCCACAAAAAGTGCTTTATACAGTATAATGTGCCTGGGTTCCACATAGTCCTCCATACAGTATGACGGGGCCCTGCATTGCCTTCCATACAGTATAATGGCCCCACATAGTGTTCCAGACAGTATAATGGGCCTTACATAGTGCTCCACACAGTATAATAGGCCCCACATACTGCTCCACACAGTATAATGAGCTCCACATATTGTTCCATACAGTATAATGACCCCACATAGTGCTCCATACAGTATAATGGTCCCACATAGTGCTCCATACAGTATAATGGGCCCACATAGCGCTCAATACAGTATAATGGCCCACATAGTGCTCCATACAGTAGAATAGTCCCACAGTACTCCATACAGTAGAATGGCCCCACATACTGTCCCATACAGTATAATGAGCCCCACATACTGCTCCACACAGTATAATGAGCTCCACATAGTGTTACATACAGTATGATGACCCAACATATGCTCCATAAAGTATAATGGCACCACATAGTGCCTATATAGTTTAATGGAACCACATAGTGCTCCATACAGTATAATGGCCCACATAGTGCTCCATACAGTATAATGGACCCATATAGTGCTCCATACAGTATAATGGCCCCACATAGTGCTCCATACAGTATAATGCGCCCCACATAGTGTTCCAAAGCAGTATAGTAGGCCACACATTAAAAAAAAAATATTCGCCTGTGCCCGCTCCTCCGATGTTCCAGCCTCTTCTTATGCTTTGCACATCTCAGTACATCAGGCGCATTGTAATGACATGATCATTACTTTCAACTGTATCGACAACTAGGATGCCAATATACTTGAATTTGCGACTCCAGGTGGGGGACTCAGGGCACACGCACGATGTTGAGAGCCAAATATACTCAGCCTGTGGGCCAGATTTGGCCCGAAGGCCAGAGATTGACATATATACTGTAAGGAAAAGAGGAAACAAATAGCTAGAGGTGGAGAGCAACTGGCTCCATAGTTACCATTCAGAAAGACTATGTCCACACAGGACGAATAGGTTGTGGATCTGTAACAAAATCCCTAATAAAAATCTACAGCATATGCATGTACGTTTTGAAGCAGATTTTCACATGGACTTAATCTCAGATCAATACTGAAGTTTGTCATGTTTCTGTAGCAGAACAGAGCATGTTGTCTATTTGGAAATCTGCATTAAGTGCTAAAACATATTTTTAATTAATCCAGTGTGTAAATGAGCTTTTCAAAACCTATTTACTTGCACCGCAATATAGTTTGCAAAAATATCTGCAGCACATTTTCAGCCAATTGTGTGAACATTGCCAAAAACCTCTATGTGCAAGAACCAATATCAGCACGATTCATCAAGACCGGAATTTTTCACAGGACAGAGTAGAGTGCAAAGTGTCTAGTTCATTAAGAGGTGCATGCTTCTTAATAAATCAGGCGATGCACACAAATGGAAAGTGTCTCTGTGTGAACCGCACACATCCTATTCCAGTCATGAATTTGTCGAGCAAGGGGGGGATGGAGGGTGCAAGGGAGGGACTTGACATGCACAGCTCCAGTCCCAGCACCATCTAATTTGTCAGAGCTGGGGGAAAATAGCGTGAAAATGACGAAAGTCGCAACATCTTTTTGCTCAGCCTCACGTTGTGCAAAAATTTTCAGAATCTTCAAAGATTTTTATGACAGTTTTCTGGGATAAAAACCTTCATGAATTGGGTCCTATGTATTGAAAAAACATCACCTGCAGAAAGTGGAAGTGTGATGTGCTAATTCCAGTTGATCATTTTGTGGAAAGGGGGCCGTTATCCAATTCAGCTAGTGGGTTTTATAGTATTTAAAATTTGGGCTTAGTTTGGGTAACATAGTATGTGTGAGGCCGGAATCACACTAGCGATGAATACGGACGAGTGCTATGCGATAAAACATCACATAGCACTCGGACCAGTATTAATCTATGGGCAGCTCCCATCACCGTTTATTTTCTCGGCCATATTCTACATGCGAGTGAAATCGCAGCATGCTGCGATTGTCTCCAACACTCGGCCGAGTCTCGGCTCACTAGCACCCATATTAGTGTATAGGTGTCAGTGACACAGCGCACATCACTCGGATATCATCCAAGTGCTGTGCGATATATGCCGATGCCGGCAATGGAGGAGATAGAGATATTAGTTTCTCCTCCGCAGCTGTGCTCTGATCTGCTCTGGGCGAGAGGCTCGACGCACAGATAACTGACACTCGGCTCCCGTACGCAGCAAAGCAGGAGCCGAAGATCATTAGCATATCGCATCCAATGCTCTCGATTCAGAAGCCATACGTTAGTGTGACCCCGGCCTGACAAGCATGTTGACATCAGGGTTCACTGGTCCGCTGATTCTCATACCCATAAACCATAAATTTGCAAAAGGTGATTATAAAAAGCATGTTGTAACCGAGGTAGAGCTATATGATGACAGCATTGAAAGCAAAGCAAAACTATGGCGGACCGCATCTTTGTGCATGCCTAAAAAGACGGACACAGCCGGATCATGGGCCAGACGGCGTCCACAGCACCTCCATTTGCCTCATTATAGGGAATCTTCCTCCAGGGTTACATCTGAATCACGTATTTCAGAGATTTATACGGAAACCCTGATGTAAGCACAGAATGAAGAAAACAACAGCAGGAGAATTGTTTTTTTTTTTTATTTTTGTACACTTTTCCTTGTGCGGCATAAGTCTTTAGACAACTTTATTCTTCTGGTTGGTGCGCTTACAGCAATACCAGATTTATATAGTTTTCCTATGTTTGGCTGCTGTCACATACTAAAAGAAGTTTTAATTTTTATTGCAAAAATTAGATTTGCATCACCATATTTTGAGAGTTATAATTTTTCTATATTTAGTTCAATAGAGCCATGTGAGGGCTTTTTGAATAAAAAACAGCAATTCAGGAATTTTTTTTTAATGCCGTTTATCGTGTGGTAAAATTTATAAGGCAGCTTTATTCTTTGGGTCAGTACGATTACAGCGATACCAAATTTATATATTTTTTTATGTTTTTGTGCTTTTACACTATAAAAACTATTTTGTAGAAAAAATAATTATTTTTGAATCACTTTACTGTGAGAGCTATAACTTTTTATTTTTGCACTGATGGAGATGTATGATGGTTAGTTTTTGTGGGACAACATGATATTTTCAGCGATACCATTTTTATTTACATTCGTTCTTTTGTTTGCATTTTACTCCACTTTTTGTTCGGCTGTATTTTTTTTTACAGTATTCACTGAAAGGGTTAACTAGTGGGACAGTTTTATGGGGCAAGTTGTTATTGACGCGGTGATACCAAACAAGTGTACTTTTTGGGTTGGTTTTTTTTACATTATCGATACGAAATATTTTTATTTTTTTAAATTATTTTCTGATTTTTTAAAACTATTTTCACAATTTTTTTTTACTTTTTAACTTTGTCTCACTATAGGACTTTCACTTTTAGGGCTCATACCCATTTGTGGAAAAAAAAACGGTCCGTTTTCAGGATGGAAAAAACGGTCCAAATATATGCAATTGTCATGCGATTGTAATGCGATTTGTATGTGATTTTTAATCGCACCATCCGTTTTCCATCAGTTTTCCATCTGTATGCAATGCGATTTTAACATGACGTTTTACATAGAGCAGTTCTCTCTCTGTCAAAATTCATGTAAAAATCACATTGTCAAAAAAAATGCACACAAAAAGCAAATAATTATATATATATATATATATATATATATATATATATATATACATACATATATAGGACATACACTTCTACATAGTATAATAGCCGCTAATTCATCCCCGGCTATACTGTAAAATCACACTGACAGCTTTAATAAAGAATGGAAAGAATACATGTACACACATAAAATACATATATATATATATATATATATATATATACACATGTCATTGTGACATATATATATATATATATATATATATATATATACATATAGGTCACACACTTCTACATAGTATAATAGCCGCTATTTCATCCCCGGCAATAAAGTAAAATCACACTGACAGCTTTAATAAAGAATGGAAAGAATACATATACACACATAAAATACATATATATATATATAATATATATATATATATATATATATAGGTCACACACTTCTACATAGTATAATAGAGGATTGTCTATTAAGAAATACATCTGCATACGGTTTAATACCAAAGGAATTATTTTAGGATCATAACAATCTGTATATACACGTATGTGTCATGTGACTTACAACCCGGAAGTGCAGAGTTAGTAGTCTGTTTAGATTCCGGTGAACTAATGTTGGATTACCATGTGCATTAGTGGGATCATGTGAACTATAGTAGCGAATAGAACCACCGGGTGGGTATATTTAAACTGGACCTCCCCCTGCCTCATTACACCTCCCGAAGAAGCGGCAAGGGAAACGTGCGTCGGGGCAGAGGGATGCCAGAGAGACTCCACACATTCCCACGGGTAGGAGACAGTTATTGTGGTTGCACAAACTGTATAGATGTATTAAGGACACTTGTGGACATGATTGGGTCCGCTACTGTGTTAGTGCGGTACTCTCCACATGCATCTATTAAAGGTTAGCATCTGTTCACCATAGCATGTCATTATGTTTGTATACCTTTTCTCACAGCAAGCAGGAATGCGTGCCATTATGTTATAGAGCATTTCCATGAAGTGAGTGGGTTAGTTCTGGTATTTTGTGTGCGAGGCACAGTCTAGTATTTCTAATCTATTGCTACTAAGCACATGTCTTTCTAATCAATTGCTATTAAGCACATGTCTTTATGACCGTGTTAGCTCTTAGAGGACAATTACCATATGGTTGGGTCCTTATTATAGGGACGGAGTACATATAAATCATTGAATACTTTTGACTGTGTCCACACCCACACAGATACTTTGGTCCACATCACGGGACATCGGAATGAAAACCAGGTGGTAGCATTCCAACATTAATTTAGATCACAGGCATTGCAGTTCTTCACATCATTTGTGGGTTCTTTCAATAGGTGGACATCCTCCTGTGGGGGTTCTTTTAGTGAGAGTCATCTGGACTGTGTCAGTCCCTCATTTGTATATTGATGTGTACCTCTTTTAATGTGTGTATTTTACATGAAAGTTTGTTCAATAAAATAATTTGTAGTTTTTCATACCACTTTAGTATGGGACCTTTTTTACGGTGTCCAGTTTAGTGTGAATTGTTTATTATATAGTGGTATTTACCCACATACACATGGGTTATATACAGTGTCAGGGCAATTTTGTGTATAAATTTAATATTTACTGTTGTTTAAACAGAGCCCAATTGATGGATTTCAAGGCCAAAGAAAGTTCTTGGCATGCGATGGCTAACAATATTTTTCAGAGAGGTGGCACATCAGTATCGGGTTCTTCATCTGGTTGTAATCAAGAGAATGTTAAAAAATATAAAAAGGCACTGAAAAAAAAAATTGAAAATCTGGTGGACCAAGACCACGTTAGAAAATTACGTGGCGCAAAGCATTATCCCTAGAGGTTTGAGGGTGAATATTTTTCCCACGTTTGATCTTAAGGATGAACATTTGGTGAATCGATGGATCAAGGCAGCAAATGCATGCTCCATTGAATTCATCAATATTATTATAGAAAAAAATACCTCTGTCCTCAAAGATATTGAGGGAGAAATTGACACATTGCAGAGAACCTTACAGCAGGAAATGAAACCCGAGGAATTTCAGGAAACTATTAGTAAACTTGATAAAGAGATTGAGAAATGGGAGAATACCATTTGTCTTAATAAACAGAAGAAATATGAGAGGGATCGGGCAGATTTTGAATCCAATAAGATTTTTAGATGGCAATTGGCATCCAAGAAGGATACGGCACAGAGGAGTATCTCTAGAAGTTCATCTATTTCCAACTCTTCCTTGAGTGAAAGTGGTAATATTGCTATGGACATGGTACAAAGACCAAGAACACGTCTATACTCTAAGAGGGGACCCAATTTCAGAAATTCAAAAAATGATTCAGTTAAGGTAATTAATCTGTCTGAACATATACTTACAAAACCGCAAGAAAATGTCCTATTGAGAGGACTAACGTTTTCCCCCTCCTCTGATTTAGACACGTTTACAGTTGTAAAAGACTTACATCTGTTCTCAAGAAAATTGATATTGAAAAAACTACATCATAAGAATAATATCGTTGAGGAATTTGCTACTAGGGAGGAAAATGAAGCCCTGGAAATTTTAGAGTCCTTGATTGATGCTGGTACTCCTAACATAAGTGGTTTTCCTATGGAACTTATTAATAAATCTAAAAAGTTCCCATCATTGTCACTAGTACCAGCAATTGATACATTCACCAAAATTGTCACATCAGAAATTGAAAAATTGAAATCCTCGTCTGGATTTGGCTTCAATAACCTCACACGACAAGAAAGGAGGGCCTTAGAAGAACTCAGGGAATGGGATGATGTTGTTTTCAAATTGGCTGACAAGGGAGGGAACATAGTAATATGGCCCAACCCTATGTATGAGGCTCAGGCCTACAAACTACTGAATAATGTATTGGAATATAGGTTACTAACTTATAATCCTACGGTTAAATTTCAAAGTGAGTTGGTTGGCATCCTCTTGGCAGCGGTTGAAAACGGCATCATCCCTAAGAAATTACTAGAGATTCATGAGAAGATGAGTCCTAGATTGGCTACCTTCTATCTCATCCCGAAGGTACACAAGAACCCCTTGGATCCCCTGGGAGACCAATAGTGGCAGCAAATGAGGGATTGTGTGAGATTATATGTGATGTGATTGAACATTATCTTCATCCATTGGTTATACAACTTCCATCATATATAAAAGATACAACAGCAGCATTGGGCCATTTAGAGAATCTACAGCTTACTGATGGCATGATTTTGGTGACAGCCGATGTGGAGGCTTTGTACTCCTCCATCAGACATTCTGACGGTCTTAGGGCGGCACAAAAATATCTTTCGTTCAGTAGCATGGATCAGGAATTGATTGACTTTATTCTTGTTTTATTGGAATTTGTTCTTACCTACAATGCCTTTATGTTTAACGGCAAGATATACCTGCAAAAGCAGAGCACGGCTATGGGGCATCATGTGCCCCCTCATATGCCAATTTGTTCATGGGATCATGGGAAAGAACTATTTTCCAAGAAACAGAGATTCCAGGGGTGGAACGGGTCCATAATTGGATCCGTTTCATAGACGATATCATGTTAATTTGGGAGGGATCAGTGGAGGACTTGATAGCTTTCATGACCAGGTTGAACAACAATGATCAAAATATTAAATTGACATACACATATGGACATCAAATAGATTTTTTAGATCTGTCCATTTGTTTAACATCCAATGGTCAAATTTCCACTACTATCTACCGGAAACCCACTGCCACCAATTCCCTGTTACACGCCACGTCGGCCCATCCTAAATCCACTATTAATGGAATACCCATTGATCAATTCCTTCGTGTCAGAAGGATATGTTCAGATGAAGGCCTTTTTGAAGAACAGTCCCAGATTTTGAAAAAACGGTTTCAGGATAGAGGTTATGGTAGAAGAGTTATCCATAAGGGATACATGAGAGCCAAAGTAACACCAAGGGAACAACTATTACATAGTAATGTGATCTCTAATGTGAGAGACAAAGAAGAACCGCAGGTAAGATTTATTACCAACTTTAACAACAAATGGTTTCAGATAAAAAATATTATTCAAAAACATTGGCCTATCTTACTTACGGATCAGACACTTAAAACCATTCTTCCTCCGGATCCATCCTTTGTAGCAAGGAGAGCCCCAAATTTGAGGGATATTCTGACTCATAGCACATATGACCCAAGGAGAAAAAACCAAAGTGATAGAACCATTGAACGGAAAGGATTCTTTCCGTGTGGCATGTGCAAGGGATGCATTAACATGAAAAAGAGTTTCTCGTTTCATAATTTTGACAATACACGAAGCTTTGAAATTCGTATCCATATCACATGCTCCACCAAAGGTGTCATATACTGGGCGGAGTGTCCATGCAAAAAGATTTACATCGGTATGACTAGCAGAGAACTGAAAATAAGGGTTCGTGAACACTGTTTAGACATAGAAAAATCCAAAAATGCTGAGGATGTGGTTTCTCTCAAAAACACTCCCCAGGCATTTTAAAAAATTCCATCAAAGCAACTCACGATTATTGCTGATTCGGGGCATTGATTCCATTAATTTTGGACCACGGGGAGGGAATCAAATAGGCAGATTAGACAAAAAAGAATGCCAATGGATTTACAGATTGGGCACGATGACCCCACAGGGATTAAATGAAAATAGTGGTTTCAGTGCTTATTTGTAAAGAACTGTTTTCAAATTATCTCATCATACCTCCAGATTTTTTATGGGCTTGGGGGTTTCATTTTATTTCATGTTTTTATTATATTTGTTCTCATCATTTTTTGTTTATGATTTTCATTAGTATGCCGGTACTCCCATTATATCTCCTTTTTATTATCTTGGATTCCCATACTCTCTTGATGGACAAAGTGGACAGCTGGAATGGCTTATGATGACGGAGATGGAAGAGGGAAGAAGGAAATTGGCCGTATTTGTGTTTATACATCTTCATTGTGTCATATTGTTTATTAATTTGTTATTGATAGAAAATGGTGTGTTTAGATTTCGTAATATACCCACTGGTGTATTTCTAGATATATTAGTGTTTATGATACATATTGTGGTTTTATTGCCTTTCTAACTAGTGTCTCTTATTATAATTGAGAGTTGTAGAAAGATGAAGTAACATAGATCCTTTGGTCTTTTCATCAGAATATTATGATGTCACTTATCTGTATAAGATGGATGTTCTCTCACTTATTACGTTTCCTCGCCAGGGTTATCCTGGTGGGTGGAGCGCATGCGCGGCTCGTCACCTAGCTGGAGGAGTTTGGGTAGGCCTTTGGTGTTCCCCGGCCACACACGTCATCTGCTGTACAAGTAGCAGGTGAACTAGCGAGCGCATGCGCCATGTTTAACCCGCAAGGGATAATAAATTTACTATATTTTGAGATTAATTTGGTGGAGGATTGTCTATTAAGAAATACATCTGCATACGGTTTAATACCAAAGGAATTATTTTAGGATCGTAACAATCTGTATATACACGTATGTGTCATGTGACTTACAACCCGGAAGTGCAGAGTTAGTAGTCTGTTTAGATTCCGGTGAACTAATGTTGGATTACCATGTGCATTAGCGGGATCATGTGAACTATAGTAGCGAATAGAACCACCGGGTGGGTATATTTAAACTGGACCTCCCCCTGCCTCATTACGCCTCCCGAAGAAGCGGCAAGCGAAACGTGCGTCGGGGCAGAGGGACGCCAGAGAGACTCCACACATCCCCACGGGTAGGAGACAGTTATTGTGGTTGCACAAACTGTATAGATGTATTAAGGACACTTGTGGACATGATTGGGTCCGCTACTGTGTTAGTGCGGTACTCTCCACATGCATCTATTAAAGGTTAGCATCTGTTCACCATAGCATGTCTGTTATGTTACGGTAGCTGAGGAGTGCAGGTAAAAAAGGAAATACACCAGAGCAGTTGGAATCTATGAGATTGCAGTACCCTGACTAACCACCGCAACTAGAGGCAGCCGTGGAGCGTTCCTACGTTGGTCCTAGACGCCTCGTCACAGCCTGAGAAACTAACTACACCTAAAGATAGAAATAGGAAAGCTATCTGCCCCGGAGCAGAACCCCAAAGATAATAGAAAGCCCCCAAACATGTAATGGCGGTTAGACAAGAGGAAATACTGACACAGAAAGAAAATAGTATGAGCAAACGCTGGGGCCCAAACTATCTAAATAGAAAAGGACAGGAAGGGTACTTACTGCAATCTCAGAAAACCCTGAAAAAACACCAACTCTACTAATTTCAAAATCACCTGAGATCACACGACCTCTACCACCTAAATTAGTTCTCTGGTGTAAAAAAATCAAAACAGCAGCCACTGAAAAAAAAACTGGAAAAAGCAAAAGTACAAAACACAGTGGCTGGACTAAACTGAGAGGGCAAAAGACCCCGGAGGGGACCCTGAAGGCCCCCACAGAAGTGCAGGACAAAATGCAAAAATATAGCAAAAACACAAAATAAGAAATTGTCTTATCTGATAGCAGGAGATGCAGACACGACACAGCAGGCTACAAGGGAAACTGGAAAGAAGGATTCAGACCAGAACAATTGATCACCGGCAACCCTGATGGGAAAATGACTCCCTTATATAAGACCAATCAGTAACACCTGATTCCCAGTCCTCACAATCCTCACTAGTACCGCTTGTAACCACCAGAGGGAGCCTCTGCTCAGAACTCATCTCAAACCCATTCACAACAGTACCCCCCCTTGAGGAGGGGTCACCGAACCCTCATTTGAGCAACCAGGTCGGTCAGGATGAGTTCTATGATACGCACGGATAAGTCTCCTAGCATGGATGTCCGAAGCAAACACCCAAGAATTGTCTTCCTGACCATAACCTCTCCATTTAACCAAATACTGGAGTCTTCGTCTAGAAAAACGAGAATCCAATATTTTCTCAACCACATACTCCAGATTGCCCTCAACCAAAACAGGGTCAGGAGGCACAGCAGCAGGAACCACTGGCTCAACAAACCTCTTCAACAAGGACTTGTGGAACACGTTATGAATCTTAAATGTCCCTGGAAGAAGCAAACGAAAAGAAACAGGATTAATAATCTCCATGATCTTATAAGGTCCAATGAACCTAGGCTTAAATTTAGGAGATGCTACTCTCATAGGAATATTCTTTGAGGACAACCAGACCAAGTCCCCCACTTTAAACCGAGGACCATCAGTCCTATGCCGGTTAGCAAACCGCTGGGCCTTCTCCTGAGAGAGGGACAACCTCTCCACTACCTGGTCCCAAATCTGCTGCATACGCTCAACAACAGAGTCAACACCTGGACAGACAGAAGCCTCCGTCTGTCCTGAAGAAAATCGAGGGTGAAACCCAGAATTACAGAAAAACGGAGACATCAAAGTGGCAGAGCTAGCCCTATTATTAAGAGCAAACTCAGCCAAAGGCAAAAAAGAGACCCAGTCATCCTGATCAGCAGACACAAAGCATCTTAGATAAGTCTCCAATGTCTGGTTTGTTCTCTCAGTTTGACCATTGGTCTGAGGATGAAATGCCGAGGAGAAAGACAATTGAACACCCAGTTTAGAACAAAAAGTCCTCCAAAATCTGGAAACAAACTGGACTCCTCTGTCAGACACAATGTTCTCAGGAATGCCGTGTAAACGAACCACGTGCTGAAGGAACAACGGCACCAATTCAGAGGAGGAAGGCAACTTAGGTAATGGCACAAGATGTATCATTTTGGAAAACCTATCACAAATTACCCAGATGGTGGTCATTCTCTGAGAAACAGGAAGATCGGAAATGAAATCCATAGAGATATGGGTCCATGGTCTCTTGGGCACAGGCAATGGCATCAACAAACCACTAGAGCGAGAGCAAGACTTGGAGCGAGAGCAAGTCCCGCAGGACTGCACAAATTCCCTGACATCACGAGACAAGGTAGACCACCAAAAGGACCGACTAACCAAGTCTCTGGTACCAAAAATTCCGGGATGCCCAGCCAATGCGGAACAATGAATCTCAGACATCACACTCTTTTTCCATTGGTCCGGGACAAACAATTTTCCAACAGGGCAGCGCTCGGGCCTATCCTCCTGACACCCCTCCAGAGCAAGTCTCAAATTGGGCGAGATGGTGGAAAGAACTACACCCTCCTTCAAAATAACAGAGGGATCAGATAGCTCAGGAGTGTCCGCAAGGAAACTCCTCGAGAGGGCATCCGCCTTAACATTCTTAGTGCCAGGAAGAAAGGAAACCACAAAATTAAAACGTGTGAAAAACAAGGCCCACCTGGCCTGTCTAGGATTGAGTCGCTTGGCAGATTCCAGATAGACCAGATTCTTATGGTCCGTAAGGACCACCACCTGATGTTTGGCTCCTTCCAGCCAATGTCTCCACTCTTCAAAAGCCCACTTCATGGCCAATAACTCCCGATTACCCACGTCATAATTACGTTCAGTAGGAGAAAATTTTCGAGAGAAAAAGGCACAAGGGTTACTTTTAAAGGTCTCTGGATCTTTTTGGGACAAAACGGCACCTGCCCCAATTTCAGAGGCATCAACCTCCACCTGAAATGGCAGAGAAACATCAGGCTGCCGTAGAACAGGAGCAGAAGTGAATCTCTGCTTAAGTTCCTGAAACGCAGAGACTGCCTCAGGAGGCCAATTCACCACATCAGAACCCTTTCTGGTCAAATCAGTTAATGGTTTAACAATAACCGAGAAATTACCAATAAATTTACGATAAAAATTGGCAAAACCCAAAAATCTCTGAAGAGCCTTTAATGAAGAAGGTTGGACCCAATCACAGATGGCCTGAACCTTGACCGGGTCCATTTCAATAACAGATGGGGACAAAATGAATCCCAGAAATGAGATCTTCTGTACGCCAAAAAGACACTTTGATCCCTTCACATACAGAGCATTCTCTCTCAAAATCTGGAATACAGTTCGAACATGTTTCACATGAGAGTCCCAGTCATTAGAAAAAATCAAGATATCATCCAAATAAACAATCAGAAACTTGTCCACAAAATCCCTGAAAATGTCATTCATGAAGGACTGGAAGACGGAAGGAGCATTAGTGAGCCCAAAGGGCATCACAAGGTACTCAAAATGCCCTTCAGGGGTGTTAAATGCCGTCTTCCATTCATCCCCGTGCTTAATGCGAATAAGGTTATACGCCCCCCTGAGGTCAAGCTTGGTAAACCAAGTAGCGTTTTTCACCCTGGAAAACAGGTCAGAAATCAAGGGTAACGGGTATTGATATTTCACAGTTAGGCTATGGTTCCACGGTCCGGAACCATAGCGCTTTTGACGGAGCGGAAATTCCGCTCCGTCTAAGCCCCGCCCCCTTTCTGACGCGCGCTCTTTCCGGAGGTGTTCAGGACACCTCCGGAACACCTCCGGAAAGAGCGCAGGGCTACATAGCCCTGTGTTAATTATGTTGCGGCGACGCACCGTCGCCGCAATACGCGAGGACATGCTGCGGTCTAAAAAGACGCGCCGCATGTCCGTTTACGCAGGTTTGCCACCTGCGTATTGTTACGCATAGTGGAGACGGGATTTCTTGAAATCCCCTCCACTATGCTGTAACATCTGGACGCTGCGTGTTTGGCGCTGCGCCAGCGCACAGCGCCAAACACGCAGCGTTTCCTGACCGTGGAAACTCACCCTAATATTGTTCAAGAGACGATAATCAATACACGGCCTTAATGAACCATCTTTTTTGGCCACAAAGAAAAAACCGGCACCTAAGGGTGAAGAGGATGGTCTGATATGACCCTTCTCCAATGATTCCTTGATATAAGACTGCATAGCGTCATGTTCAGGTACAGACAAGTTAAAAAGGCGACCTTTAGGGAATTTACTACCTGGCACTAATTCAATAGCGCAGTCATAGCTCCTATGGGGAGGTAAGGATGCAGATTTACTTTCGCCAAACACATCAGAAAAATCAAACAAAAAGTCAGGAACATCCTCAGTCTGGGGGGAGGCAGAAAAAACAGGAGTGTTGGTATTAACACATTGGCAGCCCCAACTGGTTACAGACACAGATTTCCAATCCAAAACAGGATTATGAGACTGTAACTGTCGAGGTAAAATATAATTTTTCTACTTTAATACTTTCATATTATGTATATATTTCTATTTTTGTACCTTATATGACGTTTATAAGCTAGCTTCCATTTTGTGTATTCAAACAATAAGCTTTCCTTGCTACGTGGCATATAAGCTTTCCTTACTACGTGGCATTTAGCTAAAGACCCATCTCTGGAATATGTAACTGGATCCTGAATTCCAAGAGGATTGCATCAGCCAGAAGTTACATCATTCGGGAGCTGAGCTGAGCTGAAGTAACGGTGGAACCAATCCAGATGTTAGAATACTATACATATCCATATATGGCTATACTGTTTCTCTTTAGGTGCCCCTCACTCCACCCTGATATGCATACTATATAACTTTGTGCTTGTAATAATAAAGATCAGAATTTGCTGAGAAAGCTGCGTCATAGTAGTCTCTGGAGCATGTATTGAGTATGAAGCAGTCTGTTGTTCTGATTCATTCTCTGATGGTCGACCCTTGCTCATAGCCTGAATCTGGAGTGACTGGAGGACGAGTGGTCTGTCTCTATGACCCCGACAATTGGCGCCTAACACGTGGGGCCGTGGATTGCCGCCCGTCCGGACCCGTCCCGAGGACTTTGCGGTGGTGCCCGCGGTGACTGAGTGCGAGGACTGCAGCCTCCGTTGAACACGGTAAGTTGGGATCATATACTTTATATGCGTCCCACTTGCCTGTGTGTCAGTCACTGTTTGGTCCTGTCGTATTGTCCATTTGGGTCTGGAGGGGTGACTGGTTGAGTGGTGAGACCAAGGGCAATCCCACGCCACGAACCAGCAAGTCTGACCGAGTGACGTTGCATGCCTGCACGTTCTCGTGAAAATTACCACGTTCCTCCTCCTCCAGTCACTGTACTTTTATGCCGATAGTTGTCTCCCGTGATTATTTGGTAGTGTCTAAATTTCTAGCATTTTATAGAGAATTGTGGGAGGGGTGCGCATACCTAAATTTTGCTAGGAGACAAATGGAGGGGGTTCTCTTTGTCTTGGACAAATGGAGGGGGTACTCTTTGTCTAACCCGGGAAGTCTCATTAGGAGAAGCCCAGGTGTCAGCATATGGAGGGGGACTCTGTGCTGTGTAGAGTGTCACGGTGTACTGCGCTGTAACGTCACCATCCACAGTTAGGGAAGGGACAAATAGAGGAGGACTCTTTGTTTTGTCAGTGTATTGAGGGGGACTCTGCAGTGACGGGTGGTGACCTGCGAGTGACGCCGGTGGTCTGAGTCGCGACAGATCATTACACTCTGTTAATATTATGATGCGCATGTTTAAATCAAACAAAACCCACAAGTTAGAGGGTGGTGCTTTGGGAGTGGTTGAATTGATGGAATCACGTGGAGGCAAGAAGGCTGTTAAGAATGAGCTTGCCGAGTACAGGCAGGCTTCAGCCTTCAGTGTGGAAAGACTTTGTCGCACAGAATGAGGGAAAGTTGAGAGATCAGGGGCTCTTGTATCAAGCCCAAGCACATTTAAGAGTAGTAAATGATTTGAAAGTTGAGGGTTGGAAAGAGGTAGATGGAATAAGGAGGTTCGGAAAGTGCTGAGCCTTTGTTCGGATATGTAAAATGCTCTGCATATGATCTTGTTGATGTAACTAAAATGGCCGCTCCAAGCCCTCGGCCACCGCCCTATAATGGTGCCGATCTCAGAACAAAGGGAGGTTGGACTTGTCATGTGTGTGGTGAACAGAATCCGCCCTGGGCGGAGACCTGCCGTGTTTGTGGGGCGGGTCGCTCCTGGTGTAATGCCCAGCCCATCGCCCTCCCACACCCAGCGGCCATTTTGGTAAACCCAGTGGCCATCTTAATACACCTGGAAATGACCAACACCCCATCTCCTCCGGCGGCCATCTTGGGACACCCAAGCACACCCAGTCAGGCCTATATCCCTTGCTGATACCAACCAGGGCCTACTACCAGCCCCGCCCGCACCTGTGCAGGCCACAGCTCCCAATATGGCACCAGATGCAACACCATTGTTCCCTTTCACACACCCCAACCCGGCCATTGCTGCAATGCATGAATCTTCAGTTTTTCAAACAATGATCAGAAGCCGCCGCCATGATATTATGGGATCTAATGAAGGGGAGGAGGATCAGGAGAGAGAAGAGGGGTGGGCCCCTTAACAGCCACCACTATCCCCAGCAGCACCAGTATCTTCTCTTCCCTCCTCCATTCCCCCACCATCATTGTCAACCCCTGGTCCTAGGGCCTATTCCACCCCTACTTCAGAGATAAGGCACCTTCCTCTCCTTCACAAATCCTCAGAGAGGACAGTCGCTCTGTAAGGTTCACGGAAAATCCGGTCAGGCCCCCAGCTCCCGGTGTACTTGAAAACTGGTATCCCTGCCATTCACAGCATTACACAGACCGCAACGGAAATCCAGTGACATTATCCATAGGGTACGGTGATATCCTGACACATCGGGTTGGTGCTATAGTTAGTCCTGTCAACTCCAACTGCTCCAAAAAAGGGGGTCTGGCTCTATTAATAGCCCAAGCTGGTGGTCCCATCGTCACTGCAGAATGCATGGCTCATATACACACTCATGACCCTTTGCCACCTGGACAGACTCTGACAACCCATGCAGGGGACCTTCCCGCTGATATCATCATCCATGCAGTAGGTCCAGTCCATGATCCTTTAAACTCAAATGAGTCACGGGCCACCCTTCGGGCCACCATACATTCAATACTCCATCATGCTGGTATGTTAAAAACAGAAGACATTAGGCACCAGGAATTATTTGAAACCAATGATAAAATAGCAAATTTGTGATTGCTTTGTCTAAAGAGTTAACTAACACCCACTCTATAGTGTCTGCTTCTCTCCCAGAATTTACAGGTGACACGGTGCATGATTTCTCGCCTGATGACCTTATATATATAAAAATTTATGGGAAGAGACTGTCTCCAGCCCAGATTTGAGGGTCCCTACTCTGTGATCCTGTCCACCCCTACTGCCCGAAGCTCGAGGGCAAGAGCACCTGGATTCACGCCTCCCATTGCAAGAAGGACAAGATTAATCAGCAGTCATGAAGTTTCTGATATACATATCCTTTTGAGCTATATCCTGATCTCCAGTAGTGCCAGTATGCCCACCTTCTGGGTTAATACTACAACCCCTGTGGTTATCTTTAAGTTCGATTTCTATCAAATATTCAACTGTGATAGGAATGATTTCAAGGGATCAACACACTAAATTTAGGGAAAAAGGGATATTTTATCTCTATGTCACCCGCCCAGGGAATGAAAACTGTTATGATTGGTTAGATGTGGGATAGAAAACAGAAAAAGGGAAAATTGGCAGATGAAGCTAGATACAATAGATTGATAAATGAGATATACAAGTGTTATATTTGTAGGAACTGATCTAAGAATGCAGAAGTCAGTGACAGCAAGCAGAGATAAGTGCTGGCAGCAGCGAGATGGTATTTTGCTGTACACCAAGGTCATTCTACAGATAAGCAACCTGCAGGCTGAGGGAGAGAGGACACACAAACTACGCAGTGGTTTGACCCCTCCCGTCGGGTATTCGTGAGGATGCACAGGAAAGAGTGCAACAGTTTTATGTTTTTGGAATAGACACAGTACGTAAGAATCGAAGGTCAGAGTATGTGAGAAGCAAATAGACAGGCAGAGAAAGGAAGTTACACTAGAGGACAGAGTTCAGGAAAGAGCCAAAAGATTATTTCTGGACTCTAAGAAAAACTTGGGTGGAAATGGGTTTTGTCAAAGAAAACAAGACTAATGAGAGGGTTCTGGCAAGTTTAATATGAATGGCATAAAAAAAAAAAAAAAAGAAGTGACAAGGAAAAACTGAAAGTAAGTAGACCGGATTGGAGATCAGTAAAAGCAGAGGATCTAGCCAGAAAAGCACAGGGGGCACAACATGGTTTAGCGCAGGCAAAAAGAGGAGCAAGGATACATGCTGTAGGTACTTGTCCTGCAAACAACAGGGAGAGGAGACGTGTGCAGGAGATGGGCAGAAATTGTGCTACGGGTGCAAGAAACCAGGACATTTCAGGAGGGATTGCAGAACTAACCCATATCCAGCCTGTCCAACTAATCCATATGCAAATGACTCGCCTGCAAGAGGCCCCCAAGACCAATTAGAGGCGCTCCCATAGGATAATGGTAGCTTGCACATGAACCCCTTGTCTCCTTACCCCCACTCCTAATTGCACAGTACAGGTGAACCTACCAGGGGGACATGAGGTTGAGTTCCAAGTGGACACGGGGGCAGCAGTGGCGTAGCGTGAGGGGAGCGGGGGGGGCGGTCCGCCCCAGGCGGCACATGTGTGGGGGCGGCACGGAGGAGATCGGAAGTACTCACATCTCTCTCACATCCAGTACAATTGAAGCTCTGACCGCCGGGTCAGAGCGACGTCTGCAGCGTGATCAGGTCATGTGATCACGCTGCTGACGTCACTCGTCGTCGGCGCCCAGAAGGGTGAACATTTGTGGTGAGTGTGCTCCATTATGGAGCTGAAGATACCACAGAAGATAAATGGGGGACATACTGTGTGAGTGTGTGTGTATTGGGGGGGTTTCGAGTGAGGATGGGGGTTCTTTTATGTGTGGGGGGATTTGGAGTGGGGATGGGGGGATACATTATGTGTGGGGGGATTTGGAGTGGGATGGGGGTTCTTTTATGTGTGGGGGGATTTGGAGTGGCGATGGGGGGTTCTTTTATGTGTGGGGGATTTGGAGTGGGGATGGGGTTCTTTTATGTGTGGGGGGGTTTGGAGTGGGGATGGAGGATACATTATGTGTGGGGGGGATTTGGGAGGGGATGGGGGTTCTTTTATGTGTGGGGGGATTTGGAGTGGCGATGGGGCATTTAATATGTGTGGGGGGATTTGAGGGTACTGAAGAGTATGTATGAGGAAACAGTATGGGGGATGGGTGCAGACAGTATGGGGAGCGAACGGGTGAATGCATGTGGACACAGTATGGGGAGTGAGGGTGATGGGATGTGTGCAGACACAGTATGGGGAGTCAGGGGTATGTGTGAGCAGACAGTATAGAGAGTGAGGGGGTAAATATATGAGGAGACAGTATGCTGAACAGGGGGGATGTGAGAGGAGACAGTGTGAGGAGGGAGGAGAATAGTGTGAGGCGACAGTATATTGCAGATATTTTTATTTAGGTGCATTATAATGACTCTTCTGTCTTTAAGGGCATCGTGTGGAGAGTTGATGCAGAAGAGCGGAGAAGATGGAAATCTGCAGAGACGGCTGTGGATGAGAAAACTCATCATGGGATCTGGACAAGATGAAGAAAAGGAGAACGACTCCAGAGACAGCGTCATCTATAAGGTACCTGGATGTAAATATTATTTGTGAAATTGACTAATTCTCATGTCTTTATTTGTTAGGAGCATTAAAGGGGTTCTCCAGGTCTGTGTCACATAGAATGACTGCAGACTCAGCACAAACCTGGACAACCCTTTAATGCTCCTAACATAAATAAAAACATGAGAATTAGTCAATTTCTGAATTCTCACAGTGCGCACTGCACGCTGTTAGGATTCTCTCGTGCCGGTGATTTACATACAAGCGGTCACATGCTGACTAGACATGTGGCCTCACTCAATGAAAATGAACGGAGCGAGGCCGGGCACGTCTAGTCAGAATGTGGCCAGAAGTGTATAAATCACATGCTTATGCTGACATGACCGTGTACTCTCGCCACCGGTAATGAAGAATCCTAAAAG